>CM053770.1:505011969-505150087 GCA_028658325.1 Potorous gilbertii
GATACTCTTTGAGAAACAGGAATTTTTAGATTAATACAATGATCCAAGACAATTCCAAAGGACTCATGATGAAAAATGCTATATATCTCCAGAGAGACAACTGATGAATTCTTAGTGCAAACTGAAGTATACTTTTCTCCCTTTCATTTTCCTTGCTTTTTTCACAATACAGATAACATGGATATGTTTTGCATGATTTCACATGTATAACTCATATCATATTTCTTGTCTTAGTGGGTAGATGAAGGCCTGTTTGGAGGGAAAGAATTTGGAACTCAAAATAAAAATTATAAATAAATAATTTTTTAAGAAAAGCATTGCCATCCTTGCATCACAGTGTGAAGATAGATAAAGACAGGCAGTAACAACACAGCTTAATCTTGTTACTTTAAAACAAAGAGGCTGCCCTTCAATCAGCTACACCTCATGACAGGGCCAGGAGGGACACTTTCCCTTATTCTCTCCCTTACATCATTCTTTCCCTTCATAAAGGAGATGATAGTTTCCTAGACATCAAAGGCTATTCTTCCATAATCCATCATTTCTGGTAAAAAAAAAAAAAAGTAATAGAAAAGAGTACAATTCTTGAATTATGTGGACAGAAGAATCACCAACAATAATTCTTGAAACTTTTGTGTTACATGGAAGTTTAGACACATCATATATCCCTTCCAACATCTGAACAACCTCTAGGCCCTATCAGCTCTACAATGATTTCTCTCTAAGCCTACCTTCTCCTCTAGTCTTATTACCACTACCCTGGGTCAGGTCCCAGTCACCTCTTACCTATATTATTCTTTGTCTCCTAACTAGTCTTCCAACTTCTAAACTGTCCCCTCTCTAATCCATCTTCAGCATAATTGCCAAAATAATCTTCCCATCATGTCATTCACTTCTCTGGAGTCTTTAGCATCTTCCCACTGACTAGAGGATAAAAATCTCTCTTACTTTCAAGACTTATTTCACACTACTCCCTTTAAAGGGGCTGCTAGATGGTCCAGTTGAAGAAGATAGAGTGCCAAGCCTGGATTCTGCATATTTCTGAATTGAGATCTGGCCTTAGATACTTATTAGATGAGTGACCCTGGGAAAGTCATATAACCCTGTTTGCCTCAATTCTTCATCTGTAAAATGAGCTGCAGAAGGAAATGACAAATGACTCCAGTATCTTTGCCAAGAAAACCTCAAACAGGGTCCCCAAGAGGCCAAAAGCCCGAGGAAAAATGGACTTGAGTTTCAGCTCTTGCTGGGAAAGCATTTCAATCCACATTGCTACACACGATTAAAACACCTTCCTCTTCTTCTGAGATTCAACCCAAGTGCCCCCTGCTTTACAAAACCTTCACTGATCACCACTCTATCCCTCTTCTAAATTGAAAAGCTCTCCTTTTCCTCAAATTTCCTTAGAACACTTTGTTGGGATCTCTCCTTTACCCCCATCACACTCCCCATATTGCATAACATTTATTTGTATCATCCCTGTTAGATTACACCTACCTCAATTCAACAATTATTCAATGTTTCCTATATAAAACTAATCCATATACATGTATATGTATTAAGCATCCAATATTCCAGGCTCTGTGCCAAGTCCTGGGCATACAAAGACAAAAAATGAAGCAGTTTCTTCCCTCATAGAGATTCCATATATTATACATATATAGTTATAGATACAGAATATATACAACATGAATATAAGACTAAAAGGACATGAGAAGCTGAAGGAATCAGGAAATACTTCATAGAAAAGTCACACTGGGTGCTGAGTCTTGAAAGAAATGAGGGATTCCAAGAAGTGGAAGAGAGAAGGGAATACATTTTAAGCAGAAGTGACAGAAGAAAGAGCCTCATTGATGAGGGACAATAAGTTGGTCAACACAATTGCACCATAGAGCATATGGAAGGTGAAAATGGGTAAGATAACTGGAAAGGTAGAGATAGGTCAGGTTATGAAAAGATTGAAATGTCATATAAAGTAGTTCAATTTTTAAAATTCATCTCTCAATTCTCTCCCTATTTCCCACTTCTCCATTTGGAAAGTGAAAAAAAACATCAAGACCCATTACAAACATGTATAGTCAAGCAAACTAATGGGTGTATGTATGTGTGTATACATGTGTGTGTGTGTGTGTATACATACATATATACATTTTATATATTATATATATATACATACATACACACACCTATAAAATAGTCTGTGTATATGCATGTGTATATACACACACACGCACGCACCCCACACATATAACACAGACAGATGCCAAATGTCTTAATATAAAGCCCCAAACTTTCTCTAAATCTACTTAGTGGCTAAAAAAAAAATTTATGGGCAGAAGTCATGGTTAGAAATGGGTAAAATACATAAATAATGCTGTGATTCACATTAGAACTTAATAAAAAGTAGGATGAACCACTGTATACACATACACACTCATACATTCACTTCAGTTTACACTGTGAATTTATCACCTCCCTATCTGAAGTTGGGTAACATGTTTTATGATGATCCTCAGATTATGGTTGATCATTGTGTCCATCAGAGTTCCCAAGTCTTTCAAAGTTAAACAAAGAGGTTTATATTTAATCCTAGAGGCCATTGAAAGCTCCTGGAATTGGGAAGATATATTAGTAAGCACCCTAGTACACCCAGGATGGCATGCTAGTACAGGTTCTTAGATCTGCTCTATAAAGGGAAGACAACCTTCAAAGAGGCTAACAATCTTTCTTTAATTAAACACATATAAGTCATTCACTACTTCAGGGGAAAGGTTAACACCCTGATTGTGGAAAAAATACAAACAGAAAAGATTCAACAGACAGGGCCCTTAGTGTCTGAACAAAGTAATACAACCACCTACATGCACCACCAGAAGGCAGAGCACAAATCTCTGAGTAGTAGGGGGCAGTGGGCTCTTAACAAATGCCTACTCAGACTCCTGTTAAGGGAATCAAAAAGTCCTTCTCACAAGCAAACCCCCAAAGCAAAATATCCAACTCCCGGTATATATGAAACAAAGACTTCGCTCCTTATTGGCTCAGAGCCAGTAGGCACAAAACCTACATGACTCAGCACAGCTGTGAACCATCAGGCTTCAAAGGAGATCTATGTTTCAGATGTTTTCAATGAGCCTGAGAAACTGAACTCCAAAAAAGAAAAGAACAGAAATCCCACTTTTCTTGCTCTCACAGGCAGCTAGATGGTGAAGTGGATAGAGCACCAGGGCCTGGAATCAGAAGACCTCAGTTCAAATGTGAACTCAGACACTACTAACTGTGCAAGTCACTTAACTCTGTTTGCCAGTTTCTTCATCTATAAAATGAACTGGAGAAGGAAATGGCAAACCACTCCAGGATCTTTGCCAAGGAAACTCCAGACCTGATACCATTTACTACCTTCCCCCACACTCCCAAAAAGAAAGCCCTTAAGTTTTAGTGAGTAGGAAGTGAAATGGTCAGACTTATGCTTTAGGAAAATCAGTTTGGTGACTGTGGCAATGGATGCATTGAAGTTAGAAGAGACTTCAGACCAACTAGGATGCTACTGTAAATAGTCCAGGACAGAGGTGATGAATTATGGCCTGAATAAATGTGAGCTACTTGAATGGGAAGAAGTGGATCTATGCATGAGATACTGTGGAGTTGGAAATGACAAAATTTGACAAATGATTGGAAATGTGAGAGAGGTGAGAGTGAGGAGTTGAGGTTGTGAATTTGAGTAAGGATTGCAAACTAGAAAGATTGGGTACAGTGGATACAAAGATAAAATAAAAACAATCCCTGGCTTTAAGACCCTTCTATTCTCTATTGGGAAGAATACAATCTAAACATATATATATATATAAAACGTGTGTATACACACGTATATATGCATCCATATATCTATATATGTGTGTATAGGCATATATATGGATGCATATATAAATAAAATAAGAGAAATAAGGCACTAAAAAAGGGGCATCAGGAAAATCTTTCCTCCAAGATGAAACAGGAACTGAACCTCAAAAGAAGCTTGGTATTCTAAGAAATGGAGGTGAGGAAAAAAAATTATATTCTAGTATGAGGAATGCCCCTGTGCAGAGGCAGTGAGATGAGAAAAGGGATGTGAAATTCAGGGAAAAACAAGGAGGCCAATTTGTTTGGAACATAGAGTACATCAAAGGTAGCTCTCTGAGAGCAAGAAGTACATAATTTTCAGCTTTGTATTGCTAGAGCTTATCACAGTACCTTATACTATATAATAAACATTTGTTGAATTGAATGTAAAAGGAGGCACAATTTCTTACCTGACTTGAAAACTGTGCTGGTTTTTCTCTCTCCAAATGTGGTGAGGGGAGGGGGGGGGGCAATGTAATTCTTTAAGATTAATTAAAAGATGTTATTCATGATCAGGACTTAATATTGAGCAGTTACTTTATACATGACACATACACAATGATAGAATATCCTTAATACTGCCAAGATTCTGAGAAAGTCCCCAGTGCCATGGTCATAAATTATGTAAGAGGAGAATTTTCTTGGTACAACTCAGTGAAGAAAATAAAAGCCTCCTGTGATAGAATTTACTGCTTAATAACTCTCTTACAAGCTAAAGTTTCAGTTTAATCATTTGTGACTTTTGATATTTTATTTAATAAATTCAGGAGGCAGTACCCAAGAGGGAGTCTTTTATAATGCTTATAAATTCAATTGAAGTACTTACATTTTCATGCTAAAATAACATTTTTGGAGAATCTTCTGCAATAAGCATCCATCCTCCTGACTAATCCAATATATTGACAGAGACTTAGAAGCCATATTTCAGGTCCTGGAACCTGAATAGTGACATCAGGATTCATCTTTTCCTTATAAAAACTAAACAAATACTATTTAGAATAACAATACTATTGTGTAATCCCATAATACTTTCACCTGAAAGGCTTTTGATGGACTGGCCAAGAGTCAGTTCCAGTGTCAATAGAAAAATCCAATGACCCCTGGCATTTTCCAGGCACAAAGTTCACAGCAGATAAGATTTAGTACAAAAACTTAACCATCCTAACTATACACATGAAAATGCAGCTAATCTTCATTTTCCATTAGTTTTTCACACATATCACTTCATTACAGTTCTCCAGCCTGCAGACTTTCTCTACCACGTCCCAGAAACCTCTTCATCCCAGAAGCTCATTCCAGTCCAGTGGAAGTACCCTCTGTCCTTCGAACCCCTCCCTCCGATTGGAAGGCTGCTCCCCAAACTTCCATTTAAGGGGGTTACCCAGGCCATCTATGTCTCACTCCTCCCCAGGTATCCACTCTAGAATTTCTGTCATGCCCTTCCTTGGTACTTTTGTCTCCCCTCCCTCCCTTTTTCAGCTTCCTTTTACCCACTGTCTTCCCATAGTAGAGCTCCTGGAGAACACAGACTGTCTTTCTGCCCTTATGTATACCCCCAGCACTTAATAAATGCTTTTTTGACTGACTCTTGATTGACATCACAATGTAACAATAATTATGCTTCTAATGACAATGAGTAACAGGAGATTTTCAGATTTTATCAAAATTCTTACAGGTCTTTATCCTTATTTCCTTCAGACTCTATCTGCTTTCCCCCCCCTCTAGATACTGGCTAACACTGGTTACAAAACAAAATAAAACACACACTAATTCAGAGGTTTTATAAGAACACTAGCTCATATCATAACTAAAGATGAGGTGTTACATTAGAATGGGCCAATTTGCAAAAACAGTTTCAGTGTAGACATTTCTTTTGTAAACTTGGAAAATGCTAATTATATAAATTTACACAAGCTTTAAAAAAAATCCAAGTATACCATTTGCATGATTTGGTTTTCATAGAAAGACTATATTATTTTTCACTCTCTTTGGAGAAATAGGATAGCTATAATTTTGAACCTCAAGTCTCAGGTGTTCTCCAGGACCCAAAAAGTTAGAATTCCAATAGAAAACAGAAGATTAGGGTTTGTTGTTGTTCAGTCATGTCAGGTTTTCATGATCCCATTTGGAGTTTTCTTGGCAAAGACTGGAGTGGTTTGCCATCTTCCTCTCCAGCTCATTTTACAGATAAGGAACTGAGGCAAACAGAGATAAGTGGCTTACCCAAGGTCATGCAACTAATAAGTCTCTGAGGCCAGATCTAACTGACTCTAGACCCAGCAGGGGTCCACCAGCTCACCATAATTTACCAGCAGTTATTTACAAAGCTGCATTCATTTCCTCATCAGTCATTGTAATCATTCTCAATAGGTTTCTCTTTCCCTACCTGTTGTCATAGCCACACTTGGCCTAAAGCCATGGAGAAAGAACAAGCAAGATGTTGACAGTTTCCAGAATGATGTCAAACACTACGCTGTAGTACAATTCCTGGCTGGTGAGGTGGACAATGGGGAAGGGGAAGCAATGAAGGACCCAGTTTCCTGCTGACATACCTCAGTCAGCTGAGATGACAATTATCTGTTCAACAAAATGGCTACTTTATAAAAACAAGTAACTCAGGTAAAATTTGTCTTGAGTTCTTTGACATCTGTTGCTTATGTGACTCCAAATGACTCATCAAGCAAGAATAAACAATATTACTGAAACACACTGTGGCAAACCAGTGAAATGTGAACAACCATCAAATCAAAGTGCCCACATTATAGCAAAAGTCCCACGTATGTGATGCAAATCTTAAAGCACATGCTCTCTTACCTCAGGATTTGTAAACACATATGCACATGTAATTCAGGATGTATGATATAAAGAAACAAGGTGATGCTTGTTCATATACCCATATCCAAGCAGTCAGCAATAAGTACTTGTTAAGGACCTACTATGTGCCAGGCACTGTGCTAGGCACTGGAGAACACAATAGTCCTTGCCACGGAAGAATTTACAATCTATCCAAGAAACAACACATGGAATCAATTCTTAGTTTTCACGGGTTAATGTTCCTAGTGGGCCAGGTAGGTGGGGGCAGTGGAAGTTGAGGACCTGAGTTCAAATCTAGCCTCAGACATTTCCTAGCTGTGCAATCCTGAACAACTCACTTAACTCCAATTGCCTAAATAAAATAAAATCATGCTACTGCTTAAACATGGGAATGTTGGGGATATATTGAGCTTATTTTTTAATAACTAATATTGATAAAATGCTCAAGGAATGCAAAACAACCCCGGAAAACAAGGGTTCTTAACATTCACCTCTACAGGCAGAGGCCAACTATATCTTAAATAGACTATATTTATACAGGCTTATGGAAAATATATACAAGATAATGGAGGAAGGAAGGTCCTAGCAGCTTAGAATTCAGGAAGAATTTCATGAAGGTAGCTCTTGAGCTGAATCTTGAAGGAAATTTGAGATTCTAAGCCATGTTAAGAGTGCATTCCAGACATGGAGCACAGCTGGTACAAAAGCACAGAGATGGAGAATGGAGCATCAGTTACCAAACATGACTCAATATTTTAACTACTAATACAGATAAATAAGCATTTACCAATAAAATATAAATATGACAAGAAAAGAGCTTATCAATGACTTAAAACAATGTAGGAGTATACTTTCAAATATAAAAAAAATAAAAATGCCCTTAGCTCATGGTTCCCAAAAAGTAATTTTCAATAAAAGTCACCAAAGATCATGCCATTGTAAGGTTATGACTATATTGACTCATTTCTTTTCAAATCTCCTGGCTTGATCATAAGATCAAGCACTTTCTTGTTGATTAAAAAGAGTTGTAGGTTTTTTTTAACTTAGCTTTTAATGGGATTAAAAGTAGTATATGATATCGTCAGAGAAAGGAATGATGAGGGAATAAAAGATGGCCGAATTGTGTAATGAGAAGGAAGCACAATTCACAGACAATTTGTGTGTTCTACTGGTATCCACACAAATGTCAAAAGATTATAAGGAAAAGTCGCCATTTTGTTGACGGGGAAAGAGGGGAAACTGTGAAAGTAACACTCACTAGTGAAAGTAACACTCAGCTATCTAATTCAATAACACTTACTCTACCTGAGAAATGTACCAGATCCTAGAAAAGAGATACAATCTCAGGAAATGTGTCAGAAAATTTTACAAAGTATTTGCTAGTATGAACAAACAATAGCTTCTACACCTCTCCATGGGAGGAAGAGGCTTGGAAAGCATGGCTAAGCTACAAACTTAACTCTTAGCAGGTGTTAGTGAAGAGACTGATGATAAGAACCTATTTTATTCCCCTGAGAGTTCAATTGTCAGGAGTCTTTCAAATGCTGAAGTTGGTTGGGAAAATCACAGACTTAGAGAAAACACTATTTCTCCATGTGGCTCTGGTGAATAGCTAAATGATGGCCTGAAGAGCCCTGAGGGTAATCTGATGTTGGCTACCATTCATGGTACCCACAGTTGCTAGTGTTGCATTAGGAAGTTGGCCAGAAAAACACTTCTGTTTTAAGGAGCAAAGAAGAGGTCAGGAAATGGGAGGGCAGAGGAGATTAAGAAATATCAAATTAAAAATGAAACCAAAGAAAGTTGCAAATTCAGCCTATGGTCAGACTTTCTGAATCCTGTGGAAAGACAAATTAACTAGCAAAGTTTTCATAAAAGTAGCACCAAATGAATGGTCTCTCTGCATAAATTAGTCCTGAAGTCTCTCCAAAGTTCAAGTTCTTTCAGACAAATCTACAAAAAGGAAAGCTACAAAAATACTCAGGCAATCTTTAAATATATGGTATTTTGCAGGGATGTAGAAAATGAGACAAACCTCCCTCGTGTTTCTATTTGGTGGAGAGGGAGAGGAAGGGAAGGGAGAGAATGGCCCTTTGGTGTACTATATGTTTCCTGATTCTTAACCAGATAGTTTACTGTTGATGGTAATGTAAGGGAAAATGCCAAGTCTCTTTTTTTTCCACTAAGTATAGATTGGGGCTCCCATGTCCTCTTCTCAAGGGCTCCTGAAAACACAAATTTAAAGAAGCTCAGACTAGCTTCGGTACGGCATGTGACTGTTGAAATGAACAGAGAATTTTTTTTCTTTCCCTCGAAAGAGTTATGTAAATCTACCAGAGGGTTATTTTTTTTTCATTGACTCCTTGATGGATGGGCCATCTAGTTGCCAAGTCATTTTTATGAGAGCTCCCAGGTGAAACCAAAGCACAACTAGAGAGAGGCCTATATAAAAGGCTAAGTGCTTCACAGATGCCCAATTACCCCTCTTCACAGTTTAATCCAAATTCAATTAAACAAAAGAATACTTTGAGCACCTTCCGTTTCCAAAGTAATGCCTAGCTCCTCCATGGAACTAGGATTCTCTAGACCAGAAATTAAAAAAAAAAAATTAAACATGCCCAAAGCCTCAGGTGCTGAACAAAACAACTTTCATGCTCTCCTAATTTAATAGAATCTTAATGTAACAAGAACAGGACCACCTCTGCCAACAGGAAGTACCCAGAGGCAAACCATAGATTCTTGATTGCATTGCTGACGTACAGCAGAAATCTGTGGCTATGCTAACATGACTGCTAGTGTTTTGGTTAAGGCTTTTGAAATGGCAAGTGGGTAGAGGGCTGGTGAGAATCAGTCCTGGGAGCTCTCGTTGCTTGGAGTGAAGGTTGGCACACAGAGTTTAGGGGGCAGGTGGAAAGGAGCACCAATACCATATTCAACAAGGGTATGAATGGCATCTGAAGGCTAGGCAAAAAAGAACCCAAAGAAACAGATGTCTTGAATAGCATTTCCCAGTAGTCAATTTAAGGGGGTCCAGAGATTGGGACTCTGGTTGGGATTCTAGTACTACATCTCTCACAAACTTAGAAGTGTGACCCTAGGCAAGTCAACAAGCATATACTAAAGTGCCAAAAACCGTGCTAAGAAGATATAGATACAGGCAAAAACAGAGATAGTCTTTGCCCTTAAGGATCTTACATTTTAACAAGGGAAAGACAATACACAAAAGGGAGCTAAAAAGTAGGGGACTGAGGGATAGATGCTCACAAGGTGGTATGATGAAGTCCAGAGGATGAAGGAAATCTATCTCCTTCCTCAAAATGGAGATCCTCTGAAGAACTCACCAAAGGGAGAAGAGGACCAGCAGGGTCAGAAGGAGAAGGCAGCTGATTCACAGTCGACAGGTCCAGAGCAAAAAAGAGAGGTCAAAAGTGACCCAGAGGTTGCAAACTTGGGTAATCGAAGAATGATGATGCCCCCGACAGAGTTAGTCTAAGTTCAAAAGAAGGGTAGTCTTTGAATGACTCTAGACAAGTTACTCTACCTTCTCTGCACACTGATTTTCCTTAACGGTAAAGTGAGAATGTTGCCCACCTGATAGGGTTCCTTGGGAGAACTAGCTCAGGGATAATTAGTATTTTCTTGTATCATAGCTCAAGGGAGTCACCCCAAGACACTTTTTATAGCTATGTGATCCTAGACAAGTCATTTAATGTCTGCTTCAAGTATCCTCAACTGTAAAATGGGAATGACAACAATAGCCCCTAACTCCCAAAATTTTTATGAAGATGTTTTGTAAAGCTTACCACAGTGCCTGGCACATAGTAGGTACTGAATACTTCTTTCCTTCCTTCCTTCCTTCCTTCCTTCCTTCCTTCCTTCCTTCCTTCTTTCATTCCTCAAACCTTCTGGCAATCTGGTGAAACCTAGGAACCCATTCTTGGAGTAATGATTTTGAACATACAAAATAAAACACCTAGAATTTCAAAGGGAACCAATTATTTATTATTTTCATATTGAAATAATCATCTTTCTAAAAAATCGCATATATATGCATATGCATATATATATATAGATACACATATGTGTGTATCTATGTATATATTTCTATATACTTCCTCTCTACACCCTGACTACTCAGCGGTATTACAGGGGTTCTTAACCTGGGGTCAACATCAAGTTCATGGACCCTGTGTGTTCATCCTTTGTTGCCAAAGAAGACCATGCCATCAGAGAAATGATGATATGACTTGCACTTGACTTTGTCTTGAGTGAGGGAGGGTTGTGCAGGTCACCAGCTTCACTTCTCCAGAGCCATATGAATCCACTGACCAGATGCCCAACAGAATGACTGGAAGTGACCCAGGATGAGGCAGTTGGGGTTAAGTGATTTGCCTAAGGTCACACAGCTAGTAAGTGTCAAGTGTCTGAGGTGAGATTTGAACTCAGGTCCTCCTGACTCCTGCACTGGTGTTCTATTCACTGCCCCACCTAGCTGCCCCTCATGGACCCTAGGTTAAGAGAGAAAGTAGAAAGGTAGATCCTCCTAATGCGAAGTGAAAACAGGGAATTCCTTGTCTTATGAATCTGGCCTACATGGGACTTGGGCATATATATATATATATATATATATGATATGATATGATTAGGTAGTCATCTAAGATGGGTTCATGATAGCAATACCCTTTAAACCCCTTCTAAGCCCAACTCAGCTCCCCAGAGAGGAACCCTGTAAAGAAGGGGCAGGTCATGATACTAACTACCAACCCACAGGGCAGACAAACCAGCCCAGCTAAAGCACCTTGAGCAGGAAATAAAATGTAGCCTGTGTCATGCAAGTCAAATTACCACTACTGATAAGACCCCAGTGGAGACAATCCAGGATCTTGAGACCAACAGTCTTGGGGTTTGCAGGACCCATCAGACCACCAGGGAATGACTCTTGTGGGTACACAATCTGGAAACTGCTTCATCCAGTGCTACAGCCACCATCTCCTCAGCAACTACTACTAGAGTTCTTTGACAATGTCAAGTGATCCCACATAAGAAAATACCTTTCTGATATGCCTTTATCAGAAAAAATAACATGAACTACCATCTGTTTGGTCACTGTATCCTACAGACCCGGAGGTCTTTCATCAGACTTGCAGCTAAACCTTTTCTATGCATTGTCTTGTAGCCCTACCATCATTAGAATGTGAACTCCTTCAGAACAGGAGCTATGTGGCTTTTCTATTTTTACGCTCATGGTTCTAAATGCTTCATTCCTTCATTCACTTGGTTTGCAAAATTCCAAACCCTATTCTTTCCTTCTGAGATTCCACTCATTCCCTTTCCCCTGACTATTAGGAGGTGCTCAAAAAGGCTTAGAGATCTGAGAGAGGTAGTAAGTTAGACAAGAGCCCTTCTCTGTAAACAAATCTGAACCTTACCAGTACCATTGAACCTTTTTGGGCAGGTGATGAGGCAGGGAGAAGTTAGGATCTTGCAAAAGTCAGAATTTCAGCTGGGATCTGAAGACAGCCAGGAAGTACAGACCAGGATGGAAAGATTTCCAGGCATGGGGTATAAACAATAAAAATACATAATCAGGAAATGGAACATCCTGTTCAAGGAATAGCCAGGAGGCTAGTGGATGAAGTATAAGGAGACTGAGAAAGTAGGAAGGAGCCAAGTTATCAAGGGATTTAAAAGGCAAACCAAGAGAGAAAATTTTCTATCAAACTTGCATGTAACAAGGAGCTGCTAACATTTATTGAATGGGAGGGAGATGGGGGTGACACGGTCAGATGTGTACTTCAGGGAGATAACTTCCAACTAAGTTGGAAAATGGACTAAAGTGGGAAGAAACTTAAGCTTAGGACACCTCCTATATAGAAGAGTGGTGGCCAGGGAAGGGAAATCTGGTCTGGGGAGTCACAAGGATTGTGAATAGAGGCACAGAGTAGTCAATTTTCATGACCTTTCCAGCATCAATGGCAGTATTGATTTGATTCCTATTCCCAGAGCAAGACTTGGAAAGGAGCAAAGGTATACGTGACCAATTTATCAAATGCAAAGCACACGAATAACTATTCCTAGGAAAATGAAGCCCTCTCCTTTCTGAAATCAAGTGACTTGTGTTCTAAGATAGCAGCTTTCCTCTTGCCTCAAAGCAACAAGATTAATTGTACACATAGCTCTGAATACCAGAATTTCATCTTTGTCTTTTATACATTCTACCACAGTGAATCACATGTAAATAGGGCTTCAAAGCTTCTTTGCTATGTAGAATTTTAGAGCCTGATGACACAAACAGGGCTTCAACTTGCTTTCCTGGTCTCTTCTGTGTCTCACGTGCCAAGTGATTTTGCATCCTGTCTTTTGTTGCCCTAAACAGGCCTTTAATTTATAATCCTGTTTTAGAGAGTATTCACGGACTGCATGAGTCCCCTTCTATTATTGGGGTCATGATCCAGGTCACCAGAATTTCCTCACGTTTGCACCTTCCAATTATTCTGGGAAATACATTCGTCATTACAAACTCAGCTACAAAATAAGTATTTCCCACTCAATCCTAACCTGTGTCAATATCCCCTGTGTTCCTTCTTTGATCTAAAACAGCTTTGTTTATTGAGTTTACATAGTTTTTCTAAGGACAATTTTAAAAGATCAAGTTGACCTCTAGTAGGGTTTATCCATAAAATGATTAGGACATTGTATAATGACTACTAGGTCATTTTCCCTCTTTTCTCGAGAAGTACAGCACCTGGTTCAGGATCTTTCTCTCTTCCCAATCTGCCCTTATACAAGAAGACTTCAGCATCTATCAATGTTCCCTCAAGCTTCCTTTAAATTCTTCAGTCTCCTTTAAATCTCTCATTCTTCACACAACCTTAGCCATGCCTAGGGAGAGTCACACACTGGATCTCACCATTTCCCACAAGTGTTCCACTTCCATAATCGAAAACTCTGACTTCCCTCTATTTAGCCATTAATGCCCTCTCATTCCATCTCTTTTTATGACTTCCCTCACCTAAACCTAATTCTTTGCCTTCTTCAAGACATCCAATCCCTTCTCTGCTTGCTACATTCTCAGTCCCCTACCCTGACTTCACTTTGTTTCTTTTCCAATCTCCAACCAATTTAACTCTACATTGTCATCTACTCTCAAGTCCCTTTCTCCTTTGTTAGCAAAGTGCTTTGCTCTGGATTATTACCACTACATTCCTCCTCCAATCCTTTTCATATGCTGCTGAACAAAAGTAAAATAAGACTGCAATCTCAATTATTCTCCCATCCCCCCTTTCTTGAATGTTCAATTTCTGTCAACCAGTGGCTCCCCCACTACCTACAAATATATCTTAGTCTCTTCATCCACAAAAAATCTTCGCTAGTCCATACTGTTCTTTCAAGCTATCATCCTATACCTCCTCTCCCTTTCTTAGATAAATTCCTAGAAAAAGATATCCATACTCATTGTTTCCATTCCCTCTCAAGTCAAATCTCAACCTTTGCACTCTGACTTCTGATAGCATCTATTATATCAAAGTGTTCTCTCCAAAATTATGCCAAATAATTGCCAAATCTGTTAGTTTTTTCTTCATCCTCATCCTTCTAAACAACTGCTACATGTGACATTATTAACTACCCTCTCCTCCTGGATACATATTTCTGTGTTTTCATGACACAGAATATTCCTAGTTTTCCTCCTACTTGTCTAAATGTCCTTCTGTCACTTACGTTGTTCCATCATCCATATCACACCCTCTACCTGTTCCCCCAATGCTTTGACCTAGGTCCCCTTCTTTTCTGTGTCTACAGTCTTTCTCTCTCTTGTTGACCTCATCAGATCTCATGGGTTTTAACTATTATCACTCTTCTAATGACTTATAGATCTCCACTCCCAATCTCATTCTTGATCTTTCTTCAATTGCATCACCAATTGCCCACTGGATATTTCAAACAGGATATTCTGGGGACATATTAGACTGAACATATCCAAAACAGAAGTAATTATTCTTTCCCCAAAATACCTATCTCTCTTCAAAATTTCTGTTTCTACCAAAGGTACCACAATTTTTTCAGTGTTGCAGGGTCATAATCTCCGCATTATTCTTAACTCTTCACTTCACCCCATACATCCAATCAGTTGTTAAATCCTGCTTTTGCTTCCACATTTCTTGCATTCAACCCCTTCTCTCTACTCACAAAGCTACCATTTTAGCTCAGACCCTTATCACTACCTGCCTAGATTATTGCAATAACTTTCTCATTACTGTCCCTGACTCAAGTCTCTCCCCACTACAATCCGAACTACACTGCACTGAGAATGATTTTCCCTAAATATGGATTTAAGCATGTCAAAAACATACAATAAAATCTAATATCTCTCTATTGACTACAAGATTAAATACAAACTCTTCTTTTTTCTTTTTTAAATAATATTTAAGTTTTCAACATTCACTTTTATAAGATTGAGTTCTATATTTTCCCCCTGTCCTCTCCTCAAGAAGGCATACAATCTGATACAGGCTATACATGTGCAATCATATAAATATAGTCCCACATAAGTCAGAATACAAACTCTTCTGCTGAGCTTTTAAAGCCTTTTACAATATGGCCTCAAACTATCTTTCCAAATTCAATGTACATTGTACATTACTCATTGTATGTCACTCTTCCTTCACAGGGATCTAACACAACTACTCTTCTTTCTCTTCTTCATACTCTCATCTCTATGCCTTTGCACAACTGTCTCCCATGCCTGGAATGCATTCCCTCCATACTTCTACCTCATGGAATTTTCTCTATTCCTTCAAGATAATATGGAGATTCACAAACTCTCAAAGAGTACATAGGTAGGTTTCAAAGGGGTTCATGAACTTTAGAAGGAAAAAAAAAGTATATAATGGGTTCCTTTTATCATCCAAAATATTTTATTTTATGTGTTTTAAAAAATTATTCTTAGAAAGAGTCCATAGACTTCACTAGACTGCCAAAGGGGTCCATGACCCAAAAAAAGGTTAATTAACCCTGTTCAATATGAGTTTTTTTCCTGATTCTCCCCAAGTACTAGTGTCCTCCTTCCCAAACTAGCTTGGAGTTAAACTGTTGCTCTGGTTGGGTCATTTCACTTGTGTCCAACTCCTCATTTGGAGTTTTCTTGGCAAAGATACTGGAGTGGTTTGCCATTTCCTCCTCTAGCTCATTTTAGAGATGAGGAAACTGAGATAAATAGGGTTAAGTGATTTGCCCAGGGTCACACAGCTATCAAGTATCTGAGGACAGATTTGAACTCAGGAATTCCTGACTCTAAGCCCAGGACTTTATCCATCTCACCACCAAGCTGCCCCCTATAGTGCTATATAAATGCTATCATTATAATGTTTAGAGTAAGTATCTGAGGCCAGATTGCTCTCAGGAAGATGAGTTTGGTACTCTATCCACTGTACTACTTAGATGCCCTGGAGTTAAATGCCTTATATTTCCTCTGTATATACTTATGTACTTCCTTGTTATCTCCCCCCATTAGAATGCAATCTCCTCATCTTCTTGTACAAAATGACTAATATGGAAATGTATTACATGATTGTACATGTATAAACTATATCAGATTGCTTACTGTTTCAGGGAGGGGGGAAATGGGGGGAAGGAGGAAGGTAGGGATAGAATTTAGAACTCTTTTCTTTTTTTAAAGTTTAAACATTTAAAAATTGTTTCAGTATGTAATTGGGGGAAAATAATATACTAAAAAAAATTCAATTTCCCTGACAATAGGGCTGCTTCCTTTTTTGTATTTATAACCGTATCACAGTACCCTAGTACAGAGTAGATGTTTAATAAATACCTGCTTGGTCATAAATTCTTCCTTTCTCCATAAATCTGACAGGTAAACTATTCCTTGCTCCCTAATTTGCTTATAGTATCGGTATTTATATCTGACTCATGTACCCATTTTGACTTTATCTTCATACACGGTGTAAGATTCTGGTCTATGTTTAGTTTCTGCCACACTATTTTCCAGTTTTCCCATCAGTTTTTGTTAAATAGTGAGGACTTATCCCAGAAGTTGGAGTCTTTGGGTTTATCAAACAGTACATTACTATAGTCATTGACTACTATATCTTGTGTACCTAACCTATTCCATTGATCTACCACTTTATTACTTAACCAGTACCAAGTAGTTTTCTGCCATATAATACAATTTGAGATCTGGTATGGTTAGGCCACCTTCCCTTGCATTTCTTTTCATTAATTCCCTTGATATCCTGGACTTTTTATTTTCCCAGATGAATTTTGTTATAATTTTTTTTAGCTCCATAAAATAATTCTTTGGTTGTTTAACTGGTATGGCACTGAACAAGTAGAAGTGTCATTCTTATTATATTAGTTCAGCCTACCCCATGAACAACTGATGTTTTTCCAATTCCTGAAATCTGATTTTATTTGTGAGAAGTGTTTTGTAATTGTGTTCATATAGTTCCTGGGTTTGTCTTGGCAGGTATACTCCCAAATATTTTATATTGTCTACAGTAACTTTAAATGGAATTTTTCTTTCTATCTTTTGCTGTTGGGCTATATAGAAATACCTATGATTTATGTGGATATATTTTATATCCTTCAACTTTCCTAAAGTTGTTTATAATTTCAAGTACTTTTTTAGTTGATTCTCTAGAATTCTCTAAGTATACCGTTGTAATATCTGCAAAGAGTGATAGCCTTGTTTCTTCCTTTCCTATTCTAATTTCTTCAATTTCTTTTTCTTTTCTTATTGCTAAAGCTAACATTTCTAGTTACAATATTAAATAACAGTGGTGATAATGGACATTCTTGTTTCACCCCCAATCTTACTGGAAATGCTTCTAGCTTATCTCCATTATATATAATGCTTGCTGATGGTTTTAGGTAGATGCTACTTATCATTTTAAGGAAGATTCCATTTACTCTCATGCTCTCTAGTGTTTTTAATAGAAATGGGTGTTGTATTTTGTCAAAAGCTTTTTCTGCATCTATTGAGATAATCATATGATTTCTGTTAGTTTTGCTGTTGATATGGTGTTAACAGCAAGGATCCTGCCATACACAGGAGGGCCTGCTGTATAGGTTCTTAGATCTGTTTTTCTAAAAGGAGAGCAACTTTGGAGGGGTCAACAATCTACTTTAACCAAGCACATATGCACTTAGTTCAGGGAGGAAGCTCAGCACCCTAAATTTCACAGAAAATACAAACAGAAAATCCAAGCAGAAGTCACAAACAGAAAGACTGGCGGGGCGGGGCTTCCAACTGTCTGACCATAGAAAATAGATACATCGTTACCAGAAAGAGAAGCACCAAAATCTGGGTTTTCAAAGTTGGGAGGGGGTGGCCTCCTTAGTGGCTGCCCAGAGTCTCATCTGGTACATGAACCTTCTTCCAAAAAATAAGGCTCAAAGCAAAACCTCACCTCAGAGAATACATATTCTTTTCAGAAGCAGAGCATGATTCCTCTTGACCTAATACTTCATTAGAAATTAACAAAATATATCTGAGACCTAATAATGGGTGGAGAAGATCTTTAGCTCTTCCCCCCACCTACCACTAACCTAACATTAACATTACATTTGGTCATTTATGCTGATAGTTTTCCTAACATTGAAGCAACCCTGCATTCCTGGTATAAATCCTACCTGGACATAATGTATTATTCTTGCTATAAGTTGCTATAATCTCTTTGCTAACATTTTATTTAAAATTTTTCCATCTAAATCCATTAGGGAAATTGCTCTATAATCTTCCTTCTCTGTTTTGGCTCTTCCCAGTTTAGATATCAGCATTAAGTGAAGTGAGCAGAACCAGGAGAACACTGGACAGAGTAAAAGCAGCATTGTGTGATGACTGACTTTGATAGATTTAGCTCTTAATAGCAATGCAAGGATCCAAGACAACTCTGAAAGACTCATGATGGAAATTGCTATCCATTTCCAGAAAAAGAACTATGGAGTCTGAATGCAGATCAAAGCATACATTTACTCTCTTTTCTTTTGTTGTTCCTTTTTTCTCATGGTTTCTTCCATTGGTTCTAATTCTTCTTTACAATATGACTAATGTGAAAATATGTTTAATATGAATGTATATGTATAGCCTATATCAGATTGCATGCCATCTTGGGAAAAGGAGAAGAGAAGGAGGGGGAGAAAATTTAGAACTCAAAATTCTATGGAAGTGAATGTTGAAAACCAAAACTAAATAAATAAATTGGAAAAAAATGTCTGCTAAATGACTGATTACTTTATATTGTCTGCTTTAGAAACAAAAATATAAAAGTATTTAACCTGTCCCTTACTTCTAACAGTTCCTTTTGCCACAGTATTTCCAACCTTCCACTACTTCCATAAACCATTGGAAGTTAGATGGTAAAAGTTTCTAAACAAGTGAGATTTTAAAGTCTCAGCTCCCCTCCTTAGACTTATTTTCAAGTTTCTATAAACTTAGGTTATACTGATTTTTCTTGTTCTTGTTACTATCCTTTGTTCCTCATAAGTATTGAACAAAGAATCTTGCCAAGAGTCACAGCTTCATGAAGGCAAGAAAATGGGTGCTGGAACCACATGTATGGATGTTCTCTATCTATCTCATCTAGTTTTCCTCCAACTTTTCTTCCTTTTTACTGCAAAACTTCTCAGGCAAGGCTATTGTCTACAACCCAGGCCTTTCCTTCCTGATGATCAATTCTCTCTTCAGCCCTATAATCTGGCTTCATTAAATTCCCTTAAATTGCACAGACTACAGGTGCCTCTTTGGTGCCTAAAGAGTGAATTTCATCAAGCTGGCTCACACATCAATTTCCTCAATGGAAATCTCAGAAAGTTGGGTAAGAAGCCCCAGTTGCAATATATGTTTCATTTAAACTTCAATAAAACTTGGAACTGAAAAGAGTATGCTAGGTCATAACCAGATAAGACAATGATTAACTCAGAGGAGTCTCTATGATTAACATTTTGTTTGGATGTGCATATGATTATGTCTTATCTTCACTCCAGAGGACACATTCACTGCACAAGTAAATGCTAATCCAAAACTTCTATTTTGCTAGTTCTATCGAAAACATTTTTCTATTTAACATCCTTTTTATTTTTAACTTCCACGGTCCTTAGAGTTCAGCACCATATGAGTTCTTCAGAACCAAGAAACCAAATAAATTAATCAAAGGGAAAATGTTTTTCCCATTTAGAAATCCATTGAAATATGGATGAGGTCCATTTTGAATGGTTGGACATTCTGACAACGCTATCAGACTAAAATGCTTTTATGAGTAATTATTATGCTAACTACTCAAAAGATCTTATACGTCATTCAGATGAAGAATTATGCTACCAAAAAATAAAAAAGAATGCATGGCCCTACTATAGGCTTATATTATCTCTTATATTTATAAGTTTACTTCAAAGATATACCAACATCAATTACAATATTTCTACAACTTAACAGAGATAAGTCTGAGATTTCTCTAGCCAAAAAATTCATTACTTTGTAACCAAAATGGTGATAAGGCTCTGACATTAGATGAGCTGATCTTTGGACAACACACATGTAGTTCATCACTCAGCCTCTGAGTGTGTGTGTCTACGTGTCTGTGTGTAAGAGAGAAAGCATGTACACATATATATCCTGTATATAAATATTTTTAATATATGCATATATCAAATATTCCTTGTTATATTTTCCACTAATTCAACAAACAAACACTTATTAAGCACCTACTATGTGCCAGGCACTGTACTAGTTTTTAGGAATAGAAAAAAAATGTCCCTAGCTTTCAGGCGTTTGAATTCTATTTCTTGGGAGGATGAGGGAGTCATAGACAAATAAATATGAATTATGTGAAGACTAAAGATAAAGTCATTTCTGGGGTTTGGAGGGTACTAGCAAATGGGGTAGGGGTAGGGGTAAGAAACAGAATAGTTCCTTTGTGGAAAATAACAACCATCACATACAATATTACAGTTTAAGCCAGTTTCTTACAAGATGGAAATTTTCTTTGGCTGTAAATGAAGGCTTTCCGGAAGTTGTCTTCATTCTTCAGACTATGAGGACACACTGCTTTTTAAGCAAATAGAAACACACACAAAAAATTATCTGGTACTTCAGTGAACTGGAAAAATAAATGGAGTACACATTAAGTATACCCTAGGCGCAGCCCAGAGGCAGGCACAGGAGGATTTGGCTCAAAATACAAACTATTCCAGATATAAAATATGGAGAGCATTTAGGCAGTCTTGTGAATAAATGCCAAAAATGCATCTGGTTACAAAAATATTTTCTCATTCTTTCCTCCCAGAGGTTAAGTGGAGAGTCAAATAAATTAGCATGCTTTTACTCATCTGATGTAAACTACTTGCTGTAGGAAGGAAGGTGTTTGCAAAGCTGGATTAATTTGTGAGTGCTAGAGCCTCTAAGCATATAAATGCTAGGCATTAGGAGTACATGTCTATATGTATACATAATTAGAGCATGGGAAACCTAACTCATTTAATATAATTACAGTCTGAAACAACTAAATCATTAGCCTTCTTGTAACTTAGGAGATTATATATAAAACATTAATTTGCTTCTGATACACATAACTGGCTCATCCTTTCCACCCTGCCCCCCTCTACATACTTTGCTACAAATAATTATTTTTTTCCAGCTTAGCATAGATATAAAGAGGGTCCACTGCACGGTATTTCTTTTTCCAGAGCAACAAACCTGAAGTCCACAGAGGAAGGAAAGAGAAATAAATAGCACTTCCTTCCTCTGCCAAAGGACCAGGTTTATGTACTTCATTTAAAAGGAAGGTCTCAGACTCTGAGAACACAGCCAAAGGGGAGGGAATCATGTTTGCTTCCTCTCCTAACCCCTCAACCCCAAATAAGGCAGTCCACCATCTTTCAAACTCTGTTTGTTTGAAAGCAAACAACATACTATTAAAATAATTAAGATCTCACCAAGTAACCATACAAGAATATTTATAATAGAAAGAGCAAATAAGAAATTCAAACATAATAAGTACTTAATAAAGAATTGTTGCTTGACTGAATGGATGAGGAATCAGAAGAATTCCTCAACTAATATGCTATATGACCTTGGACAAAGTTATTTCATTCTCTGGGCCTCAGTTCCTTCAACCAGAAAATGAGCAAGTTGAATCCAATGATTTCTAACTCCCTTACCAGTTCTGAAAGTGATTTAGGTGCTCTGCTCTCTAGCTAAAGAGGACCATCCATTCCATAGGATGCTCTTCTGATGTGCAAGAATTTTCCCAATGCACAAATCAGTCACATGTGATTTATACCTGAGCAAAAGAGATCATGTGCCCATAAAGAATCTTAGTGATAGAACGCAGAATCATAGAGTTAAAGCTGGAAGGAACCTCAACAATCACCTATTGTAATCGAGTAACTCATTCCATAGCCCAGGAAACCAAAAGCCAATTGTTGTTGACTTACCTAAGATTCCACAATATGCAGTGGAACTAGGACTAGAATCCAGATGTTCTGACCCTTAATTCAATGGTCTTTCAAGTTACTGATTACCAAGAACATCTATCTACTTGTTTCCCTAAACATAACCTGACCAAACTTGAGTGATGCCATATTGTACTAGGTGTTGAAGTGGAAGATAGGAGAAAATTTCTAATTTGACAAGTGACTACTTATATACTCATGCAATTTTCACTTTTTACAAAGTTTAAAGGAAGAAGGCAAAAATTATAGCTCAGAAATGTAAGAGAAGCTTGCCTTCTTAAGTACAGTGGCCTAAATAGAAAAGACCTCATCACCTTTAACTGTTTACCTATCTCTACTGGGCAATGACAATACTATTGCTAAAAAGGCAAGCTGTGAAAAATAAATGAACGTTTGTTTTGATACACAATTTTAAATCCAGAATACTTACTACCAATAACAAATGACTTCCCTTAAATTTGGCATTTTAGCTGAGAATCCTCTGCTCTCCGTTCTTTCTCTGTCTCTCTCTGTCTCTCTCTCTCTCTCACACACATACACACACACACACACACACACACACACACACACCCCAGCTCTCTCATCAGATTCAATTACCATCTTTATGCATGACTCTCAGATTTATACATTCAGATCTAGTCCTTCTACTGAGCTTTAGTTCTACATTACCAACTACCTACTAGATATTTCTAACTAGATGTCCTTTATGCAATGAAAATTCACTATGTCCAAAACAAAAGTTCTGTCCCTCAAATCCACCCCCTTTTTCATAATTTCTTTATTTCTCTCCAGTCAACTACATTGCTTTCAGTCATCCAGCTTCACCTCCTCAAAGTAATTCATGACTCTTCACTTTCCCACATATCCAATCAGTTGCCAAGGCTTGCTGATTCCTTCCCAACATCACTCCCATCCACAACTTTCCTTCCACCATCTTTGTTCAGGATCTTATCATCCTTTCCTGGATCACCAGAATAACCTCCTAATTAGTCAGGTTCTCACTTCTCCAATACATAATTCAGAGATCTACCAAACTGATATTCCTAAACCAAAAGTATGACCGTGACCAATCCCCTGTTCAAGAAGATCTGGGGGGTCCTTGTTGAATCTAGGAGCAATCACTAACTCCTTTGGAATTTAGGACCCTTCACAATTTGGAACCAACTTGCCTTTCCAAATTTATCATACATTACACTTGCCTTTATGTACTGTGCAATCCAGTCAAATGATGTCCCCCATATACTACACTGCTTGGCTGTGCTTTGGCACAGACCATCCCCAACACCATGTAATCCTTACCTCAACCTCTCAGAATTCCTAGTTTCCTTCAAGGCCTGGCCCTTTTCTTCTTTTGGTCACTGTATCTCCTATTCAAAGAAGCATGCACTTAAATAATTGATTGAACAATGAAATATGTCAACCCCTCCTTTCTTTCTTTCTCCCTCACAAAGGACAAAATGAGGAGAGTGGTGGGAAACCAAGAGAAAAGTTAAAGGAGAAAAATAGAATGACATTATTACAGGCCTGCACAACATATGACTGGTCAAAGGATTTTGGGCAGTCCACAAAAAATGTAGAGGATATAAAGGAAAGTAAAGATATAACAAGTGATTTGTTCCTACCCCACTTAACCCTCCTTCCACTATTGTGCCTGTCACGTAACTTGGCAGGTGAGTTGCCACTGCATACTCCCTCCTTTTTATCATGCGATCTGCGACAATCAACTACTTTCAGTCTGTCTCTAGTCTGAGAGGAGGGAAAGTTATAGCTTCTCACTGTTTTTCAGTTACTAATTGTAAACAGTAAGAAAACCCCCAAAATACACCACTTAGCAAAGTAATTTTTTTAAATATTCATGTGATTTCATGATAAATAAAAATTTTAAGTAGTATTACTAATTAAAATTTCCCTTTTAAAATTTGGTTTATTTGCAAAATAGTTTAATCATTAATTATACCTTTACTCGGAAAGTAAAACCTATCTGCGGCTTGAAGAAGTTTAGCGTGTTTTAATTTTGACCCCTTCCTACTGCAGAGTTGTGCTGGTCTGCATGTTACCAAGTCTCAGAGGTCTAAGAAACAACAACACTGCAATGATCTAACTACATGGCTGGCTCTCTGTGGATTAGACCATGCTGATACATTTGATGTATTTTTGTCTTGTTTCCCTAGTGCCTAGCTTATAGTAGACACTTAAATTCTTGCTGAATTAGATGGAAAATTATTTTTCCTGCTTTCCTAAGGAGATAAAGGTACTCTAATGTGAATTCCCATAATTCTCCTCCTCCTCAGCCAACATTCCACGGCCTTATTTTATTAATCAACACTTGTTTTTCTGTCATCATTCTCACTGTCTTTCCTTGTTCCTTCTTCCTACCCTTAATCATGCTCATGTGTTCCTCAAATACTCAAACAGGTCAATTTATTGTGCCATAGATCACAACCTATTCATATCTGCCCATTCTATGGAATTCTAGTCCATTTACTTCCATATGTTAGACACAAGGGGTATACCCAAGTCATAGAAAGTCAACCAGTATTAGTTACTATGTGCTAGGCACTGTCATAAATACCAGGGGTCCACAGAAAAGTGGAAATAGTTCCTGTCATCAAGGAAATCACAACTCTATACATATAAAATATCATACAGGATAAATTAGAAGCAATCTTCAAGGAAAGGCACTAGCACTGAGAGAGGATTGGGAAAGATTTCTTGTAATCGGTGGAGTCATAGCTTAGACTTGAAGAAAGCCAGGAAGCCAGGAGGTAGAGGAAGGGAGGGAGAGAATTACAGGCATGGGGAACAGCTGATGAAAAAGGATGTTTTCCATCCAGGGAGATGTAGTGTCAGTAGTAAACAGAATATACAGAGGGAAGATAAAGAGTGAGAAAACTAGAAAGGTAAGCAAGGGCCAAATGATGAAAGATTTTAAAAGCCAAACAGAGGATATCATATTTGACCCTGAAGGTATCAGGAAGTCAATTGAGTATATTGAGTAAAGAGGGGGGAAGTGATCAGATTACACTTATAGGGGAATCATTTTGATAGCTGAGTGGAGAATGGACTGGAGGTGGGAGAGACTAGAGGCAGAGAGATCAACCAGAAGGCTATTACAGTAGTCAAGGCATGATGAGGTGAGGAGGGCCTGCAGTAGCACGATGGCAGTGTCAGAGAGAAGGGAGCACAAGAAATACTATAGAGGTAGAATCAACAGGACTTTGGCAACTAAGTACCAACTATAGTATCTTTTATGGGTAGCTTTTCCCAACCCCCAATAATTCTACTGCCTTCCCTCAGTTAATTATTTCCTATTTTTCCTGATTATAGCTTGCTTTATATATATTTGTTTGCATGATGTCCCTCTAAATTGTAAGCTCCATGGGATGGGATTGTCTTTTGCTCTTTCTGTATGTCCTATTAAATGCCAGTGTTTGCTGCAAGGATGCATCCATGAAGTTTTATTGCGTTTAGGTAAACAGAAGACAATGTTGGTGATGAGAAGGTCATGTGATACACAAGTCTTCAGCAGTAAATGACCACTGCAGTTGCTGTTTCCAACTCCATTCCTCTCTAGGAGTCCCTGACAAGTCTGGTAGTCTGAGCCTACTCTAGCATTAAAGTCACCCAGAATTATAAGCTTGTCCTCTTTTGGCACATTGACGAGAAGGGTTCTAGGTCTTCATAAAATTTTTCTTTGACTTCATCAGGGTTGGTCATGGTGGGAGCATAGGCACTGATGATGGTGGCATGGTGTTTTCCTGTGAGTGGCAATCTCATTGTCATGAGCCTGTCATTCACTCCTTTTAGCAGCCATATCAGCTTGCTGATTAGATTAGTTTTGATTGCAAAACCCACCCCAGCTTCACAGTGCTCCCCTCTTCATTGTGTCCAAACAGCCCTCCAGCTCCAACTTCAGTAAGCTGACCTTCATTTGCCAACCTTGTTTCACTCAGGACTGCTATTTGGATGTTTACCTATTGCTATTTACCTGTTGAGTTCTCTTACAATAAGAGCAGTTCTTACAGGTCTACTGAATTTTGTGCTGTCTATTAGTGTGCACACGTTCCATGTGCCAATGGTGAGTGGAATCATCTTTGCAGATGTTTTTGTACATTTTTTTGTGTTTCGACCGCATAGTGGGATTCCCTGCCGCAGCAATCAGGCCAAGGTTAGGTAAGCAGGCAATGTTTAGGGCACCTTTTCTAGCCCTCTTCCTCACACCAGGAGGTAAGCAGTGCAATCCTTAAAAGGCTGCTTAGACACCCAGGCAGCTGCCGAGTCCCACTGCTGCTTCCAGTGATTAATAACCCTATGGCCTGGGCTGCCTGTGTACAGGATTGTGACTACAGCTCCCAGTGTATCCTCACCTGCTGCTTCATCATTTGCCTATTGCCACAGGACTTTGAGGCATAATAGTGAAATGGTATGGATGACATCTTTTGATTCATGTGTAAATTGGATTTAAGTGAGGCAGAGGTGCACGGAGTCATCAGCCTCACTCTCTCCTTCAGAGTCATCCAGTGGCAGGACAGAATCCAGATGGCTGGTGATAGTTCAGGATGCAGTGGATGACCTTGGCGTCTCTGGTGTCTAACCAAGCTCTAAGTGCTCCACATCACCTGTATCACCTGCCTTCATGGCTGTTGGAACAAATTGTTCTCATCTGCCCATTCCACCAGATGAAGTCTTAACATGCTTAGGGTAGATGCACCCCTAAATCTCCAATGGGTTTGAAAATCCTGGGTTACCCTCAACCTGGTTTGGCCCATCTGCTGAAACAGTTTACCAGGGTGTGACCACTACACAGGCTGCATCTTCTTGGAGCCACAGGTGAGAGTTAGGCAGAATAGGTGGACATCAAGGGTAGAAAAAGCCCCAAAAAGGGCTCAGCAACCATCACACCAAAGGTACTGGTCCTCCCTGAACACACCCTATACTCCAATCTAATATAATCTAATAGATTATGTGATTGTAAGGAGAAAAGACAGACAAGATGTGAGTGACAAAGGCAATGGTGGTGCAGAGTGCTGGACTGATCATAGATTTATTCTTTCTAAGCTAAATATTCTCATTCATCAAAAATGCTGCCTCCAAGGAAAAATGACTACCAGAAGAATTAATATCAATAAATTAGAGCTCTTCTCTGAAAGTGAACAGTTTGCTGCTGACCGGGAGGGAAAGTTAAGCCAACACACAGTTGGCAACAGTGGAGCAGAAAAGGAGTGGGCAGCTCTCAGAGATTTGGTGTACAGCATTGCATTTGCTCATCTGGGTCAGAACACTCTCAAACACCAAGAATTGTTTGATGAAAATGATGGGGAAATTCAGAAGCTGCTAAATGAATAATGTGAACTCCACAGGATGTACCAGCAGGATAGCTCACCAATCTCTAAGAAGGCAGCATTTAATTCCATCAAAAGCAAAGTACAAGCAAAGCTTAGAGAGATGCAGGATTCCTGGCTCAGTAAGAAGGCAGATGAAATTCAGTTTTATGCTGACAGTAACAATCCAAAGTGCTTTTATGATTCCCTGAAAGCTATCTATGGACCAAAAACTTATGGTGCATCTCAACTACTCAGTGCTGATGGAGCCACATTGATTAGTGATAAGGACATGATCCTGGAGAGATGGGCTGAACACTTCCATAGTGTTCTCAACAGACCATGATCAATTAAAGCTGAGGCCATTGACTGTTTACCTCAGGTTGAAGTCAATCCTCCTTAGCTAAACTTCCAACTGAAGAAAAGGTTTTGAGGGCCATTAGGCTCTTTTCATGTGGCAAAGCACCTGGTGCTGATTCTATTCCAGCTGAGATTTACAAGATAAGGGGACCACTGCTCATACAAAAGCTGACTGAATTTTTCCAGGTTATATGGCAAGAGGAGGTGTCCCCCAGGAGTTCAAGGATGCCTCCACTGTCCATCTCTAAAAGGGCAAAGGGAATAGACTGTGCTGTGACAATCACAGGGGGATCTCTCTCAGTCATTGCTGGAAAAATTCTTGCTAGAGTCCTCCTTAATAGACGGATCCTTCACCTGGAAGATGGGCATATACCAGAGAGCCAATGTGGCTTCAGAAAGGGCCAAGGGAACAGTCAATATGGTGTTGGCTGCCCAACAACTCCAGGAGAAATGCCAGGAGCAGAATAGAAGTCTGTACATAACGTCTGTGGATCTGATCAAGGCCTTTGACACTGTTAATCATGAAGGCTTATGGAAAATTATGTCAAAATTTGGTTGCCCCAGAGAAGTTCATCAATATTGTATGTCCATTTCATGATGGCATGTTTGCCTGGGTTCTGGATAATGGACAAAGCTCTCATGCCTTCCCAGTCACCAATAGAGTGAAACAGGACTGTGTGCTTGCTCCCATGCTTTTTAGCATGATGTTTTCAGCCATGCTGACAAATGCTTTCAATGAGAATGAACATGGCATCAAGGTCAACTACTGTACTGATGGTAAGTTCTTCAATTTGAGAAGATTACAAGCCAAGACCAAAGTGGAGGGAGTGTTGGTACATGATTTTCTGTTTGCAGATGATTGTGCACTCAATGCAGTCTCTGAAACTGAGATGCAACAAAGTATGGATCAATTCTCTTCTGCCTATGCTAATTTTGGCCTAATAATTAACACCAAGAAAACACATGTGCTCCATCAGCCACTACCACACCATCCATATGTGGAACCATCAGTTACAACAAATGGAGAAGTTTGGAATGCTGTGGATAAATTCACTTACCTTGGTAGTGTACTTTCCAGGGATGTACACATTGACAATGAGGTTGATGCGTACATTGCCAGAACTAGCTCAGTGTTTAGGAAGCTCTAAAGAAAGGTTTGGGAGAGAAGAGTAAGTAGACTGACTACCAAACTGAAGGTCTACAGAGCCGTTCTGTTGACCTCATTGTTATATGCCTGTGAAACATGGATAGTCTATCAGTGCCATGCCAGGAAACTGAATCACTTCTACTTGAATTGTCTTAGGAAGATTCTGAGGATCACCTGGCAGGATAAGGTACCAGACACTGAAGTCCTTGCTCGAGCTGAACTGCCAAGTATTCAAACTATGCTTCAGAGACTGCAACTGATGGGCTGGCCACATTGTTCGAATGCAAAATGTGTGCTTGCCAAAAAGACTATTTTATGGAGAACTTGCATGGGGCAGGTGATCACATGGTGACCAGAAGAAACAATACAAGGACACTCTCAAAGTTTCTCTCAAGCACTTTGTATTTGACTGTGCAACATGGGAGACATTGTCACAGGACTGCTTAGCATGGCATGCCCACATAAGAAAAGGTGTTGTGCTCTTTGAGCAAGGCAGAATTGAGCAAGACAGCACAAAGTAAACGTAGGATGCGCAAATTTGGGATATCCACCCCAAATATTCAAATGGACTATCTGTGCCCAACCTGTGGTAGAGCATTCTGAGCTCATATTGGTTTGATCAGCCATAGTCGGATGCACTGAAATTTCACTTTACAATGCTGATGCCATTTTTGTCCTCTTGGAAGATGAAGGACAACAACCAACTTTGTATCCCCTAGCACTTAGCACATTCCTGACAATTCAGTAGGTACTTAATAAATGTTTCTTGATTGACTGATTACACCAACTGAATTCTGAAGGAGTAAAGAGTTAAGGATGACATAGAACCTAGGTGACTGGGAAGATGGTAGTACCAGTGACAGTAATAAAAAAATTCAGAAGAGAATAGTGTGTAGGTAGGGAGGGGAGGGGAAGGAAAGCCTAGAGAATATGAGTTTAGTTTTTAAAATGTTGAGTTTGAATGTCTACAGGTCATCCAGTTCAAGATGTCCAGACAAGATGTGTGACTGGAGTTCAAGAGAGGTTAGGGCTGAATAAACTTATCTAGGAATGATCTGCATAGAGATCATGAGATTAACATATGAAATAATATAAAGAAAGAAGTGATGAGGGTTCAGGACAGAACCTAAGTTGGAGGGCTTCCTCATTTTCTCTTAACATTCTCTGAAAGAACAGCAGCAGACTGCTCAGCCTGTTCAGCTGTCGCCCCTTGCCTTTAACACATGACTGTACCACCTTTCCTTCCTATCATACATTTTTTTGATGACATGTCTTTGTGTTATTTGAAATTCCACACTGGTTGTAAGTAGTAGCCTACTCATACTCAACATGAATCTCTGCATTGCCTTCTATTTGATTTTAATTTTCTACTCAGAAACTTTTTCCATATCTCCTTGCCATATAGTAATATAAGTAGACATTAGTATTTTTAAAAAAGCCTTTATTCCCAGGAAAAACTCAAGATCATAAAGAAATTTTACAATATCCTGAATGTAATCCAGGTCAACTGCTTCTTCCTGTTCAATTCTGGGTTCAACTTATTGCCCTTTTGTCTGGTCCTACCTGAAACTCAACATGTCCAAAATTGAACTGCTCCTCTTGCTAAAATCTGCTAAGCTTCTCATCTTTCCAGTTCTTATTAACCATGTCATCATTCTCCTCATCAACTAGGTAAATACACAAGTCTCCCTGATTCCCAGATCAAAAATATTCAAAAGTTCCCTATTATCAGTAATGCCCCAAAATTCCTTAGTCTGGTATTCAACAGCCTTCAAAATCTGGCTCCAACCTACTTCTTCTCTTCCCTCACTTCACATTATTCCCCTTTCCATATTCTATGCCCCTTCCAAAGCAATCTATCTACCATTTCTGAACCAGGTCTTGCCCAGCACTAGTTCTTCTTGTCTTTACTCATGCTATTTTCCATACTTGGAATCTTTTCCCTTTTACTCATATCTCTTTCCAGTGATATCCTATGCATTCTTTCAAGCCCAGCTCACATGCTGTATCCTTTATGTAACTTTGCCTGGTCCCCTAAATCAGGAGTGATTCTTCTTTCCTGTGAATTATTAAGAGCAGTGTATCACTTTCTTTTGCAGTTTCACTCTTTACTTATATTTGTATGTACATCTTAATGAAATCTCTTTGAGAACTGTAAGGGATGATTGAATTTTGTTTCCATAGAAATTATATGAAACATGATTAAAAGTCATATTGGGGACTAATGTAAGAGATAAAACTGTTTATAGAGGGGGGGATGTTGGCCACCTGATAATCCTCATATCTAAAAGCAAACTCCTTTTCTTTATTCTGAAAAGGCTTTTTTCCTGTGTATCAAAAAGACTGTTGGACCAGGTGTGGTTCACAAAGGATGAGGTCCATTAACCCAGAAGTGGTCTTAGATAATGGGATAGCTTCAACTCACTTTTGTCAATTTCTGTCAATTCACTTAGCAATTAAGAAAATTCCTTTCTCATGTTATGGATGATAAAGAAAAGTGAGATTGAAACGGGAGGGAGAATTGAAATGTGGAAATGAGAGAGGGAAGTGGCGGTGGGGTGTAGGAGTTTTCAGATAGGCTGTGAATCTTGACTTGACCAAAGGAATTCAGAAGGGAAAATCGAATCTGGATGAGTTATATAAAAGGGCTTTTGTAATTGTCTTAAGGTGTGTCTGCGTCCACTAGAGGGCCTGTTTTCATAAGGGGTTAAAAGCCATATCACTTGTGAAATAAAAATCTTTTTTTCTAAATTCACACATGGCCAGATGGAATTCTTGGTAAGATGATTATTTCTCAGAGAAATAAAGGTCCATCTTTGTGGTCCCTTCAGTGCTTAGCCTGGTACCTTGCACTTATATACTCAGCAAAATATACTTTGAATTGAATTTAAGAACATGGGTCCTTTCTGTACTCAACAATTAGAGATAGAATTTGATCATAACATGGAGGTTACGAGTGAAAGGTTATCAAAAGGAAATAACCAGGGGATTACAAAGCCTGCATGTAGGGACTGAATGCCTGAGCATATCTTAATAAAAGCACTGGACCCAAGTTCTCCAAATCTCTAGGTACCTTGGGATTATAGTTAAGACATATGACAGAAGGAACAAAAGGGAAAATTGTGGCCAGAAGCTGCGACTAAACAGGAAGCCAGTTACTGAGTCACTGAATTGATGTGTGAAACATTCAAAGTGCAGGCCAGGACACAGATATCCTGTGAAGCTAAGACAGAGCAAGAGCTAACCCTGTTAAAATGAATAAAAGCCTCCTACCTGGCTGATTTATTCCTGAATTCCTGAGAAATGGATTAGAACTTCCCTACTATACAGTGTTGATCAATTGACCCTTTCATGTTCTCCCTGATGGCACTATCTACTCTCAGAAGGCTGCTCCTAATTAGCCCTAGAGAAGACTGGGAAGCACAGAAAATGAAACTCATGGGAAAATCCCATGTCATTCAATAATCTCCATTTTCTACCAGCTCTATACAACTTTTTTTTAAAGATTGTGATCATTTTTCCCCTTTTCCTACCTACCTTGGAGTGGTTTGAGGTGCTTATTAATAAGCAAGAAACAAATGAACAGGTGAGAAACAGAAGGGAATGGGAAAGGAAGCAACAGACTTTAGATAATTCACCTACTAAATAGAGACTGACTGGAAGCTGATTATCCATACCTATAAAGATTGGCAATTCTGGAATGCTTAGATCCAAAGCATAGAATCCACTAAGTTTCCAGCTTTTGAGAAGCATGCCTCAGGACTCTTCCTCCAAGCATCCTCAGTCAACAACAGAACAGGCATTTGTAGGACACACCAAAGAGGAGTTTAAACATCACAAAAGAAAAGGAAAATTGTTACACGCATTTGTAGCTATAAAAATTGGATTACTTTTGGAGAAATTTATTTCTTTGAAATGTAGCTGAAAGAAGAAATTCACTGTGACTTGAGCAAATTATGAGGTCTGAGTGTTTCTGTGACAACAAAATGTCAGATCAGGGAAGTTCCTAACCTGGGGTCTGTGGATTTTTTGTTTTTTTTACAATATTTTGATAACTATATTTCAATATAGTTCAATACAGTTGGCTTCTTTGTAATCCTATGCATTTTGTTAACGCATTTTAAAATATAAGTTGGAGAAGGGGTCTATAGGTTTCACCAGGCTATCGAAGAATGGGCTTCATGAAAGAGAAGGTTGTTAAATCTTCCAAATGAGCATTAATACCTCTGAAATCACCTAATAGCTACAAAACCCAGGATCTGATAGATTGTTTTGTTGATTGTCTTGATAAAAGAAAGTATGAAGAAAATATTAATAATGCAGATTAAATTTAAAAGTGCCTCATGGGCATATTTTTTTCCTAGAGAGCTGGTTGTTAAACATTTACCAGCATATCACTGGGTCTATGATACAAAAAAGGTTGAGAACCACTGATTGAGAAGCTGTCCATCACACAGCAAATAAGACTTTCTCTGAACATCATTCTTCCTACAGTTACTGAACTAAGTACAGTGCTTTTACATATGCAATTCAATTCAAATACTAAGTATTTAGTATGGGCAAGGTTCTCTGGCTCAAAGGTTAGACCACAGAGTTCCAGACCTGTATCTGTGGGACAAATCCATTAACTCTCTAAGGCACAGCTGCTGAGGGAGTTTCCTCATGAGAGAGTCCTTACACTGATAAAATTCACAAGTCAGGACCATAAGAACCTACAAAAGAGAAAAACACTGTAGCTTAGGAGAGGCAAAGATTTAAAAATTACACAGCCCCTGTCCTCAAAGGGCTTACAATCTATTAAGGGAGGCAGACAAATGCAGAGTTGTGGATTTTTTAAAAATCGTATTGATTATAAGGCACACTGGAGAGACTCAAGGGGTTAAATTAATATACTTCTTTCTCAACCCAGAAGTATACTACTTAAATCTAACTCTAGATGGTTCATTTGCCTTTAAAGTCCTTTGCAACCAGGCCACTCACCTTGACAACCTTCTAACAACCAGGGCTAAGATTTATGTAGCACTTTAAAAAAATATTATCTCATTTAATGCACACCAAAGTGGGAGGTGGGTACTCTAACGATCCCCATTTTATAGGAAAAGGTTAAATTTGTTTGCCTAGAGTGTCTGAGGCCACATTTGAATTCAGGTCTTCCTGACCTCAAGTACAACGTTCTATCCACAGAGTAACCTAACTAACTGCCTTCCCACACTCCTGAAGTTCAAAAGTCTAAACAATCAAGCCTTCTTGCTTTTCCCCTTTCAGACTCAAGAAGCTTAGGGGATGTCTCTCCCTAAATGATACTGTATTTATTGTTTCTATCTGGTGAATTGTGATTCAGCACCTCCTTCAGGGCCACTCTGAAGACTCAAATTTATGCTTGAGGATTAGGGTCTACGGAGAAGAGTGGTCACTGCCATCAAGATTCTAGGGGTGACCCTGTGGGTAGGTGTTCTTCTAACACCATAGCTCCTTAACATCGAAGTACTTCTATTAGTCCTAAGAACAAACCCCAAAACCTGAAATAATTTTAGAAAGAGATTTATTTGGTCTTTTGGTGCAGGAAGAAATCTAGGGGAAAAGCTACTGGTCTAGTCTCCTGGAAATTTATAGAGTTCACCAAAGAATTAAGTTATTTTGTAGAGAGGGCTGTTCCCAGTCAAGGGCTGTTCCCAGTCAAGGTCTATCGAGATGCATATCAGTAAGTGTAAACATTCCAATTAAGATCATTTGAGATCTAAGCATAAACATTCAACAAAACAGAAGCTGGGAGCAGAAATAAGAAGGGTAGGATTCAAGCATTCCCTGCCGCCTTCTAGCTTTCCAGAGAGTCTCTTAGGTCAGCCTGATCTTTACAGCAAAGCTTGTGGGTCAGACAATTTCTACCTATTTAAAGGTAAGTTTAAATAATATTAATAAAGCTTCCTGAACAACATAAAATACTTTTCTACACTTTTCATTAACTGTCAGCCAGTAGAATTAATTAGTTTTTTAGCAAAAGCATTTACTAAGGTTGGTATGATACCAAGGTGGCACGGTATTAAGAACAGTTAGTACAAAACATTCCCCCTAAAAGGTGGGGTGCACTCTCCCACAATTACACACACCGTACACGGGAGGAGTGGACTCTAACTGATAATAGGTAAAGAACAAATGTGACAAAGGAGTCATGCTCTTGAAGCTGCCTCCAACTTTGGGGCTATTTCTCCATGTTAATCTCTTCCTAATTGTTTCTCTACTAAGTACTGACTCTTACTAGCAAAATCTCTCCAAGTTCATAGTCAATGTGGGAGGATGAAAGGAGAGCAGGAGAGAAAGTCTAAAAGTCTCCTACCCCCAAAAATTATTTCCTCTGGGGTCTGCTGGCTCCAATACTCTAACTAGAGATTTCAACACAGGAATTCATCTATTTCTCGACCTGGGTGGGGAAAGTTCTGTGAAGGTTGGATTTAGTCAAAGGGCCACATTTGAGTGCCTGGAGGACCACATGGGACCTGGAGCTCCCAGATTCCCCATTCCTATTCCAATCTGACCAACTACTAAATTTACTCCACCTATTTAAAAGCCCCAGACTTGTGATGAATTTCACTGAGATGTTTGGGCTTTCTTTTATTACCTAAATTGAGGTGATCCAATGGGCATGTCATCTCACTACCACAGAATGTAAACTCCCCGACAATAGGTGCTATTTCTTTTCTATCTCTATACTCCCAGCAACCAATACCTGACAAAGTTCTTGCAAGTTACTTAATAAATAGGGCACCTAGCTAGCAAAGTGGAGTAAGTCTTGTTTGCCTTGGTTTCTCATCAGGCAATTGAGCTGGAGAAGGAAATGGCAAACCCCAAGAAAACCTCAAATGAGGTCATGGAAGAGTCAGACACAGCTGAAAGGACTGAATGATAACACTTAATAAATGCTTGTTTACTGACCGATTATCGTGGTTCACACAAAAAGGATGCAAGAATTCACATGTCAATCAACATTGTTAAATACACAAACTCTCAACTATCTGTCCTGGCCTCTGAGAGAGTGATTTTAGGAAAATGTGGCCCCTCTCCAGAACTACAGGCTAGGTCTGAATGGCAAAAGAGGTTAGAAGTAGTAACTCTTTTATAGTCAGAGGACAAATGTAGAAACACTCCCCACAGCCCCCTACTCCTGTCTCTAGGAATATACCAATTATTCTCTACTAGGCACTGACTCTTACTAGCAAGTTCATATGTAGTGTGGGAGGAAGTAGGGAAGATGGAAGGAGGATAGGAGAGAAAGTCTAAAAGTTTCCTATGCCCAACTGTGATTCCCTCTCAGGGTCTGCTGGCTTCAATTATCTAAGTAGTGATTTCCACATGGGAATTTCAATATACCAATCATGAGTAAACTAGTTAAAGAAGCAATAAAGAAAGGTAGAGAGTTCCTTTTGTGTATAGAGGTATAGTACTTTCTTCCCTGGGTAGGGGGGGCCCATTAGGGCCAGACCACCTGAATGTGAAAAGAAACTCGATTAATGATAAAAAATTCTATTAATGATAAAGTAACATAGCTATGAAGAAAAAGCCCAAGATGCTCCATTAACAAATTTCCTGTGAAAACTACACTTTATTCACTCATATTTCAAGGGACTACTTTAATCCTTAAAAAAACAACTAAGAGGTTTTGTAGTCAAAGGTACAACCAAAGCTTAAAAGTTTTATAATTTCCTCGTATGCACTGAGAAATAACCATTCTGTTCCCAACAGGGCACCACTAAGGTTTTATGACCAGTGTTTTACGGAGGGTGTGACCAATAAATTTAATTGGAAATAAGCGCTTTAATAAAACATATACACATGCTGTTTATCTCAAATAAAATGCATGTATGCAATGGGAGTGAGTTTGTAATAGAATCAATAGATGACAAAGAACATGAAAGTCATGAAAGTCACATGGCTTTCACCTTCCTGGTGCAGCTCACCGATCCCTGCTTAGTTCATTCCATAACTCAACTAAAATAATGTAGCACAGTCAACTAGGAAGGAAAAGAAAAGGCCTGCTAAATCAGAATGGATGTCATACGTCTGCATTCAAATTCAGGGAGTTTAATCATGAAAGAGTTCCCCAGTTCCTCTCTCCTCCTCTATTTACTTTAGATATAATTCTAACAAGCTTGGAAATCTGGTTTTAAAGCCTATAGCAGACTGAAAATAGCAAATCAGAAGCAGAGAGAGGGGCTGCTAGTGCCAGGCAAACTTGACAGGAGCCAGAAGTGACAAGAAGGAAAAAGAGAGAAAAACTATAAAAAGCAATGACAAAAACTTCAAAAAGCATTGCCTGGGGATATTTAGCTAACAGTCCCAGAGACATCAAAAGTTCCTGAGGGCATCACTGTATTACAATCTGGTATAATAATTGACTGAAGTAAAATAATTGAAGAAAAGAAGCATGGTAGAGTGCCAAGTTTTCCAAAATATAGGGCACCCCACTCTAGGGGAGAACGATACCCTGAAAGAGGAGAGGGGACAAGAAGAGAAATGGACAAAAATGAGACTTTCCAATACAAATTCAACACAAAGCTGTCCACAACTGGGACAGTGTCATGGATGATGATGATCCAGCAAAGCAGAATGAGAGGAAGCAGTTTGGTAGAGACACTACGGAAAAGTTGAGAAAGATGAGAACTGGGAAAATGTTAATGGGTTTAGCAATTAAGAGATCTCTGGTAAATATGATGAGAGTTTTTTCAGTGGAGTTGGGTTTTTTTTCTCTCTGAAAACTGGCAGTGAAAGGGATGCAGATAAATGCTGGATCATAGCTTGAGGGGATTGCAAAGTTAAGTGAGAGTTTCTTAAGGATGGGGAGATAGGAGTATGTTAGTAGCAGGCAGGGAGGAGTCATCAGATAAAGAGATTAAATTAGATTAGATTAGATTGGGGGGGAAAGGGAGCTGATTATGGGGAGAAACAGTGAGTGTTGAGATGTGATGGGATAAAGAAAACAATCAAAGAAAAGGGCCACCTCTTCATCAAAAACCAGAATAAAGGACGAGAGAACGGAAGATGGTGTTAACCAATTGTGAGATGAATTGAGAGACAGAAGAGCACGTTCACTAGCCTCTATTTTCTCAGTAAAAGTCTGAAACTAGGGTCCCACTTGGAGGGTATGGGGAGGGGTGGTATAAGAGAGAAAGATCCAGGGGGAGAAAAGATTTGGAACAGTCTCTATAGAGAAGGATATAAAGCAGAATTTCTTAACCTTTTTTCATGAAATGGAACTCTTTGGCAGTCTGGTGAAGCCTATGGATGCCTTCTCAGAATAATGTTCTTAAATGTATTAATTAAAACATCTAAGATTACAAAAGAAACAAATGGTATTGAAATTGCTATCAAAACATATTCTTCCAACCACTTTTTTTTTGGAGGGAGGAAGGCAAAGCAATTGGGATTAAGTGACTTGCCCAAGGTCATACAGCTAGTGTCAAGTGTCTGAGGTCACATTCAAACTTGGGACCTCCTGGCTCCACAGCTGGTGCTCTATTCACTGCACCATCTAGCTGCCCCTCAAAACATTTTTTAAAAAGTTTCTGTCTTTCCCATCCCTCTTCCTTTTCTCCCCCTACCCCGGAAGGAGGGAAGAGGGGCGGGAGATGGAGCTATTTTAGAGAACCCATTAGGTTAAGAATGAAAAGGTTGTATAACTGAGTCACCAGTTGGTATGAGCAAATAGGTAAATAAATTGAGTCAGTGTGGTTGCATGATTTCTTCCAGGACTGTTTGAAATGTACAAGAGAAAGTAGAGGAAGTCCACAGTAGGGGAAATCAAGAATTGAGGTTTGGTAAGGCATTAATCCTAATAGGACAAGTCAGTAAGGAGTTCAGGAATAAAGGACCTTGATAAAACAAAATATTTGTAGAAAAATATGTGTAACTAAATACTGACAGCATCACTCTGTGGTAGCAAAAAACAAAACAAAACTCAGAGCAGATACCCACTGACTAGGAAAGGTTGAACAAATTGTGGGATACAGGATGCATAATTAAGGACAAATATGAAGAATTCCGAGAAATATAAGAAGACACATGAAACGTTACAGCATCAAAAAAGCAGAACCAAGGGAAAAAATATATATATAATGACTTTAATAATGTAAGCAAAGCACTTCAAACTCATAAACTACAATGAGTAATCTGTTTCCTTGGAAACCGATCATGAAAACACTCTTTCCTGATCTCACTGGGTTAGGGAAGGGGAGGGAAAGGAACTGTGGATATGGAATGCAGTGGATGCCTTCCAAGAGGTAAGTAGATGTGTGGATTGGCTTTGCTTGAATGTTTCTTTTTCTTTTTCTTTGTTAAGAGGAAAGTTTCAAAGGCAAGGATGCTTAAGGTAAAATAATTATGATATAAATACAAAGGCAAAAATAAAACTCTTTTATAAACTTTTTATAAACCTTTATAAAGGTTTATATTCATCAAGTAACACTTATATCAAGAAAGATTCCTGGGAGATTTATGTTAGGTATATCAAGAAGTATAAAATAGGTTATGTTGAGCAATACACTTCTGGACATTCTGTACTTTTATGAGTCCGAGATATTATTGTGGTAAGGAACAAATCTATGATATGCAAAGCAATGGTAACCAGTTCAATTTCACAAAATTACCATATAATTAATCACAAGGCCTAGAATATCTATTTTAAGTATTTCTGTTCTTTATTCTTGGTATTCTGTTCAAAGTCTAAGTCCTTATTAATATCTCCAGTAAGTCCCACAACTTGGAAACAGCAAAATTACTGACTTAGGAGTCTTTTTTTTTTTTGGTCACTGAAAATAAATAACACAGGAAAACAAGCATAGGATATGGGAAGGAACAATGAATTAAGGAGGTCAAGAGACCTGGATTATCGTCTCAACTGTGACACCAATTCAGTTCAACATATTTATTAAGAGTTTACTAAAGTGAGAGACAGCATGGGACAGTGAATAGAGAGTAGAATGTGGAGAGAGGAAGACCTAAGTTCAAATTCCGCCATGGACATTTATGAGGAGTATTAGGCTGGATGAGTCACTTAACCTTTCTACGCTTCAGTTTCCAAATCTGCAAAATTGGAGGAGGGGGTTGGACTTAATGGCTTGTAGGGTTCTTTCTAGCCCTAACTATGCTCTTATGATGAACGTGCCTCTGCCACACATACTACAACTGTGAAACCATGACTAAGTCATTAAATCATTCAGTGTCTGTAAATCTTTAAGATTATCAATTACCAAACTAGTTATCCAGTGAGTTCCTACCTACACCACTTATTTCTCCAACAGGTCCCCAAAACAACTTAAAAAAAATAATGTGCAAAGCAGAGTGCTAAAAACTTGGAATATAATAACAAAAATAGAAAAACAGTCCCTATTCTCAAAGGGCTTACTTCTTTGAACTAGCTTTGACAATTTGTTACTCTACTGGTCTCAGTTTCCCTCTATCCTATATAAGGGGTCATGCTAGTTGATCTCCAAGGACCTTTTCAAATTTAATTTTCAGAGAATCTATAAAAGATATTTTCAGAGAATCTATAAAAGATATTTTCTAGCAACTCAATTCTACCACCACAGTGGTGAAAGACATGGATGGAAAGTTTACAATGCAGTTGGAGAGATCAGAAAAAGAAAACCTAATTGTGGTTTAACTGGAGGCCAAACCAATACAAAACAACCAACAAAGAAAGGGTGGTTAATTTTAGTGTTCACTAAAGGGACAGTTAGTGATGTAGCCAAGGGTAGGAATGTACAAACTTCTGTCACTTTCCAAGTAAGTGGGAAGTCATAACGTAGCCAAAAGTTGCCTCTCATCATATGAGACTATCTTAGTACACTCCATGCAAACCGGATTGTCTCAGAATCTCAAGGTCTTCTTTGTAATTTAAATCTATAGATAAAGAGCAAGAAAAATTCTAGTCCTCTGTAGTTTGAAATTAAAAAAAAAAGTTGAGTCAAGCAAATCTCAGTTTTGGTTGGTTGGAATGAATATATGTTCATATATACACACCTCTGTTCTTTGTAGTTTAAGATAATATTGATCACAAGGCATACCCTTCCCCTTCGCTCCAGCTTCTGTATTTGCCTTTTTCCTTTGGCTCACTAGGATTGTGTTATCACTCCCATGCTTATGATGCACAAAAATATACCCCTGCCCTGACCTTCTTCCCAAGCTCCAATCCCATATTTTCAATTGTCTAATGGATTTAAGATCATAAGATAAAAGATCTAGAGCTGAAAGGATTTCAGAGAATATCAAATCCAATTGCTTTCATTTTATAGTGGAGGGGTGAAGTGAATTGTCCAAGGGTAAAGAAGTGTCAGAGGCAGGATATGAACCCAGGTCCTCTGACTCTAGAGCACTTTTTCAACTAGATGTCCTACAGCTCTTTAAATTCAACAGGTCTAAAATTAAACTGCTCATTTTCCCCTCCAAACCTATAAATCTCCTGATTTCTCTACATGGCACTACTTAGCATCTAGGTTGTGTATACTTGTAACCTGAGAATCATCTACTGTCCAAGTGACCTTGGGAAAGTTCAGTAAACCTCTTTGATCTTCAGTTTTCTCAGTAAAATTATGGAGTTGGACCAAATGACCTCTGGGGTCCCTTCAAATTTCCAGTTCTATAATCTTCCTGCACACAACAGTCAAAGTGCTATTCATAAGGCACTGGTATGACCATGTTACTCCCTTGAGCAGTAAACACTAGTGGTTCTCTGTTATCTCAAGGAATGAATACAAATTCTCCTGTTTGGCATTTCAAATACTTCACAAATGGGCTGTGCTGTAATGGACCTTTCCAGCCTTATTACAGATTACTCTTCATCCATATGCCTTAAAGTCCAACCAAACTGCTATTCTTTTCACATGGCATTTGATTTATAATCTCTGTGTCCTTGCACAGTCTGTCCCCATGAACCTCACCTCTGTTTCTTAGAATCTTTAGCTTCCTTCAAAGCTCAGCTCAAGCAATTCTTTCAACACGAAACTTTTCCTTGATTTCTCCCCTTAAGTTGCTAGGGCTTTCCCTAAAAATGGCCTGGTCTTTATTAGGCCACATATTTATGTACATGTTATCTCCTCAACAGAACAAAAGTTCTTTGTGATAAAAAATTCCATTCACAAATAATTAGTCCCAGTTTAAGAGTTATCTTTGAGTTCACAGAAATGGATTCAGGTTGAAACAATCTAAGGTAACTAGAAACCCAATCCTTTTAATTCTGTAGCTAAGATACAGCATAATTTAAAAAAATATTTTCTCAGGAGACTTTTCAAGTTTTGTTTTAAGTACTATCTACATAAGTGTTAGTGAGGACGAGATGATAAGTTAATTAAAGGTTTATTTAACTACTGCATGGAAAGCATAATTCAACTGAACACTGATTCTCTGACTTTGTATTGGTCATGCTGGCATGCCAGTTTCAAGCAAGGGGCTGGCTTCTAAATCCTTAGGGGCTAACTTCTGTACTTAATTCATCAGGAAACTACACCAATAGTCCAAGCCTCAGTTCCTCAGACCAATTATGTCTTGAGGTCAGTTCCCACCATTCAGGGCTGCTACCACAATGAGAAAACAGAAGAAAAATAATTCAGTAAAGAAATACTATGGGTTAAGTTAATTCTAACACAAAATTCTGGAAGAAGGAAATAATTTTGCTATAATCAGAAAAAAAGCATGATGGCTACAAAGATAACAAAAATAGATGGGAGGTATGAAAAAGAGTTTTAAAAAGAGATAAAGGATGAAACAAAAGTATTTGGAAGGAGACTACATAACTTAGAAGAAAAAGCAGAAAACCTTACCCAAGTAATGGATACCCTGAAAAACAGAATGGAACAAACAAATGAAAAATTCAATAATATAACAAGAAATATTAGAACAAAATCCAAAGACTGAAAAATTACAATCCCATGTTAAATATCACTCTACTATCCACTATCAAAAACTGACAGGAAAAACAAAATTAGAAGAGAGAATTTACAAATTACAGGACTCCCTAAAAACCATGAACAACCACCAAAAACAAAGCCCATACACACTGAATATGTCAAGTTATAAAATAAAACTGTCCCAAATTCAATGCATCTAGAAATGTGACTGGCAAAACTTCATTATGTTTAAAGAAATGAAGGATCATGAAGCAATATCAATGATAAATATATCCGTACCTAATGACGTAATATCAAAACATCTTGCATTTAAAAGATAGTTTATTAAATTACAAGGAGAAATAAATTATTAAGTAATCATTCCTGGGAACTAAAATGTGTCCCTTTCAGATCAAAACAAAACCGACAGAAAGATAAACAAAGTTAAGTAATTGAGTAGAATTTCAGTAAAACTGGACTAGACAGACCTATGGGAATTAATAAATGAGACTCATAATGGATATCCATATTTGTCAGCTTTGCATGTTACGAAAACTGGCCACATGCTGGGGCATAAAAAACCTCACATAAATGGGAAAAAAAGAACTATTCAACACATCCTCTGATGAGGAGAATGAAATAACCATTACTAACAATAAAGGAAACTTGTAAAAATGCAGATTCAAATGAAGACAAAATAATATAGTATTAAAAGTGAGTGGGTGAAACAGTAAATCACAGAAAACTAAAACAATGAGACAACATACCCAAACTTTTGCTATATAGTCAAAGTAGTCTTTAGGGGAAATTTATATCTCTAAACACTTTCAAATACAGAAGCAAGAAAGAAGAGATTACTGAATTAGGTACATAAACTTAAAAAATTAGAACAAATGTAAAAAAAACCAAATAGCTCCCTCCTCAAAAAAAAAAAAATTCCTAAAGATGAAGATAGGATAAACATCACTGAAAAAGAAAAAAAGCCACTGAGCTGGTAAATAAAAAGGGGCACTAATTTTTTTAAAGGGAGAATATTAGTTAATCTGATTTTAAAATTTAGGAAAACGAAATTTCCACAATAAAAAATGAACAAGAATTGCCAAAAGATAAAGGAGAAATCGAGGAAATTATTAGAAACTATTTTAGCCAATTATATGTCCAAGACTAGTCAATTTATATGCCTCAAAACCCAGAAAATCTAAGTAAAGCAGATGGATTTTTTAGAAAAATATAAATATAAAATATTCATATTATTAACAAGCCAAGAAAATAGAAAATTTAAATGACTCAATCTCAGAAACAATAGTACAACAAACCATAAATGAAGGCAAAAAGACAGAGCACAGGTGGATGTATAAAAGGAATTCTATCAGACATTCAGAAAGCAATTAACTCCAATATTACATAAACTGTCTGCAAAAATAGAGATAGAAAGTATCTTACCCAACTCCTTCTAAGAAACAAAGGAAACCAATTGTACTAAAATAGTTACCAAAAGTTTTTTTTTTTAAAGTTCATGGACCTCTGCTAAAGAACAACTGCTTTAAAGAGTTGTGTAGACATAATCTATATGTGTGTGTGTGTGTTTGTCCTTCATTGCTGAAAAAGACCATGCTATCAGAGAAATAATGACATGACTTGCAATTGACATTGTTTTTGAGTGAGGGAAGCCTCACTTCTCCTCCAGAGCCATCTGAATCCAGCGATCAGATATTCATCAGGATGACTGGAGATGACCCAAGATGAGGCAATTAGGGTTAAGTGACTTGTCCAAGGTCACACAGCTACTGAGTATCAAGTGTCTGAGGTGATATTTGAACTCAGGTCCTCTTGACTTCTGCACTGGTGCTGTATCCACTACCCCACCTAGCTGCCCATAATCTATATAATGACCTGTTGGACTCACGCTTATTTAAAACAATGCTTATCAAATCTGAAAAAAGAAAAACTGAAAAGGCAAAATTATTTCATGAGTATCATTATTTGTATCAAAGTACTTCCTACTCTCCACGAGACATAAAGAAAAAAGAATAAACACATGCACACCCCTTACCATCTATTCAAAAACCAAAATAAATAATTAAATCTGATTATAAATCAAACTATAAACTCCCAGTCAACATCATTTAAGCACCTACCATACATAGGGTACTTATATCATTGGGCATTGTAGAGTAATAAGGAAAAAGATATGATCATCATTCTCAAGTAAATTCAAATCTAAATTATATACTACCATCCAATAATACATTAGAGGGAAAAAGCTTTTAATTGGTTTTCTCTTATAATATCCTCAATAAAGTCTTTAGTGTACTTAATATGAGGTTTCTTTAAGAAATCTAATATTTACAATTAGCAACTAAAGTATTAAATGTAGTTTAGTCTCAGTGCTCCAGAAATAGATTTTGAAATTTTACTGTTTCATCTTTCTTTATGAGTGTTTGCACTTAGGAAATAGAAGGGATTAGAGAGCAATTAACGAATCCACCTAGAAAGAGAAATGTGCTTCCAAAGTATTTTGCTTTCATTGATAGTGATGTACTTTTTTCAAGTATGGATTTAAATTCAATCTTCAGATTATGGCAAACTTTCATCCAAACTCTACTATGTCTTAATTGCTGAATATCTATTTAATGATGAAAATTGCTTGTTTCAAGACATAACAGAAACATAGACACCATCCATTCTAAAGGCAATCAAAATTTCCCTCAAGATACATGATAGCAAAAGCTACAAGCTCATGTAATAACATCGCTATGTTTCCTGGAAGAAAATTATTCATTTTCCTTCCAAGAAGAATTTCAATTGCTAAAATTTTTAACTTGGTAATAGTAACCTGATATCTATATCGTGACTCAGAGTTTCCAAACACAGTTACTTAGATAGATAGGTAGGTAGAGAGATAGAGAGATAGATAGAGAGACAGACAGATAGATAATTTGTATAACATTAGTAGTACTCCCAATTCTGAAATGCCTAAGCATCTCATATAATCTTTGAAAGTGTCCTATGAGATTGGTACCATAGTTGTTATAATTCCCTTTTTATATATATATGGAAACTGGGGTGCAGAGATTTTAAGCTCTTTTATAACATGATCACATAGTCAATACATGTCAGAGACAGGATTTGAATCCAAATCTTCCTGACTCCAAATTCAGCATTCTATCCACTATATCATAATTATTTAGTAATATTTATTAATATTAATTACATATTAATATGTAATATTCAATAATTAATTATGAAATAATTAACATGTAAAAATATGAATATCTAGATTCTTTTCCTCTTATTCCAGTTTTTCATAGTTCTACTCACACCAGCTACACATCCTTCTACACTGCTCCGTCCTCTGAGTAATACTCCTTTTTACTTCTTCAGAGACTGTAGCTGATTCAGCCATACAACACCAGTATCTACTGGTGTTAAAAGCTAGATCTTAGTTTCTGGAGAAATTTAGTGTAATTAAAGAAGATCTATAATCTCCTGAAAGGAACAACCTGTTCAATTCTGGACCCAAATCCTAGTCCAGTTGTCCTAGGATGCATATGACACTCACTCTATTTCCCTAACTCTTCACACTTATCAGTTGGGTCCCCAGGGGATTGGCTAACAACCACTCTCAAATTCTAGGGATAACTCTGGGGGTACCTAATTCTACTACTACAGCTCACGAGTTCCCACCAGTGTGTTTTCCATTTTAGTGAAGGCATTTACTAAGATGATACTGTAAGAAGAGGTGGTATGAACATTCCCCCTAAAAGTCTGGGGTGCACTCTCCCACAAATATATTTAGTGTCCAGAGTAGAACAGGCTTAAACTTAAGAATACATCATGAGTATGGCATATGTGCAGGACACATGAAGAGCAAAGGGGAAATGACAAATACTGGTACCATATGGCCTGTAAGTATTTTCTCTCTTTATAAGGTCCTGAGGATGCTCCTAAGGGTACAAGTGTTTCTTAGCTTGTCTCCTCCAGTCCTTAGCTAGCACTTTTTTCAAGCAAGATGAATTATGCTTCCTGAAGATATTCCTTCTTTATATTACCTTCTTTTCACATTTTCATCTATCCTCAGTTGTCTTTATATGCTCCTGGCTGGAACCATTAGCTCCTACTAGTCCAAAAGTTACAATGGTATGATGGGAGTGGGACAGAAGAAAAGGTCCTTTCCTAATCCTGCTGCCTCTGGTACAAGCCAAGGGATCTGATTCTACAAAGCACTCCCAAATTCAGAATCTTTGATTGCTGAATGTCTGCTTATTTTTTTTAATAAGTAAGCTATGACTAATTCTCTCAGTCAGTCTTAAGATGTTTCTAGGTAGTGTTAGCTACCTTCATCCAATGGCCAAGTTCCTATAATGCTCTCAAATTAACTAAGGACTTATTTTCACACACTGTTAATTTTGACAAAATATAATATCCTTTTCTGTTAAAAACAGTAAAAAGTATAGGACCATAAGGACATTTTTTTTGATATAGTAAATGACATCTATCTAAAAACAAGAGCCAAAGATATATGCAATGGATAAATACTAGATGGCTTTCCAATAAGACTGGGTGTAAAAGCAAGAATGCAAACTATCATCACTATTGTTCGACTTGATGCTAAAATTGTTTGACATAGCAATAAAACAAGAAAAACAAATAAGGAAATAAGTACAGACAAAGAGGAAACAAAATTGTTAGGTTTTACAGATGATATGATGATCTGCTTAGAGAACCCTAGAGATTTAAAGAAAAAATAATTCAAACAATAATTTTAACAAAGTAAAAGGATATAAAATAAGCTCATACAAATCATCAGCTTTTCTAAATATTGCCAACAATATTCAGCAGGAATACTAGGAACACTTGATGAAATGGCTTTACTCCTTACCAAGGCTAACCCCTCTGACCTGTTCAAGTGATCCTGTTCTATCTCTTCTACTAGATTACCCCCTCTGTCATTCTCACTGTATTACTTATTTTCAATCTCTCCTTCTCTACCATCTTATTTCCTACTGCTTATAAACATGCCCATGTCTCCCCTAACCTAAAAAAAACCCCTCACTTGACCCTTATATCCCTGATAACTATGGTCCTATATCTTTTCTGTCCTTTGCAACTAATCTCCTTGAAGGGGCCATCTACAATGTCTCCACTTTCTCTCTTCTCATCTCTTTTATAAACCCTTACAATTCCAGTTCTGACCTTATCATTTCACCAAAATTGTTCCCTTCAAAATTGCTGATGATCTCTGAGCTGCCAAATTAGTGGCCCTTTCTCAATCCTCATTCATCTTGACCTCTCTCTAGCCTTTGTCACTATTGATTGCCCTATCTTCTCTCTAAATTTTCAGGACACTGTTCTCTTGGTTTTCCTTCTGCCCACCTGACCACTCCTTTTCAAAGTGTCCTTTGCTAGACACTCCTCTAACCAAAGTTGTCCCAGAGGATTCTGTCCCCAGCCCTCTCCTCTTCTCCCTCTTATCAGCTCCCATTGATTTACCTACCAATTCTATGCTGATGTTTCTCAGATCTCAGATATACCTTTCCTGCCCCAATCTTTCTGCTGACCTCCTGTCACTCATCTTCAACTGCCTTGAAATATCTAAAACCAGATATCCAGTAGACATTTTAAATTCAATATATTCAAAACAAAATTTATTATCTTTTCCTCTAAACCCTTCCCCTCTCTTCCTTCCCTTATTTCTGCAGAGGGCAATATCATCCTCCCAGTCCCTCAGGCTTACAATGTAGCATTCATTTTTGACTCCTCACTGTCTCTTCACCTTTCTACACCCCCACCCCCTATCCAATATGGTACCAAGTTGGCCTGTCAATTTCACCTCTGCAACATCTCTCAGGCATGTCCCGCTCTGACACTGCCACACTCTAGTGCAGAGCCTCATCATCTCAAGCTTTGATTATTGCAATAACCTGCTGAGAGGTGTCTGCCTCAAATGTCTCCCCACTCTAATGCATCTTTCATTCAGCCACTAAAGTGATTTTCCTAAAACACAGATCCAATCATGTCAGGCCACCTAATCAATAAATTATAGCTTCTTTCTATTGCCTCCAAGGCAAATACAAAATGCTTTTGACTGACATTCAAAGCCTTTTATAATCTAGCCCCCTACTACCTTTTCAGTCTTAAACTTTACTCCCTGACATGTACACTCTTCCATCTAAGTAGTACAGGCCTCTACCTCTTGGCTCCAGGTATTTTCTCTGGCTATCTCCCATATATGGAACACTTTCCTTCCTCTACTCTGACTACTGATTTACCTGGCTTCCTCTGAACCCCAATTAAAATTCTACCTTCTACAGGAAGCCTCCTCAAACCCTCTTAATTCCAGTGTCATTCTTCTTTTAATCATTTTCTATTCATCCCAGTTACAGATTGCTTTGTATATATTGGTTTGCATAATGTCTTCCCTATTAAATTATAAATTCTTGAAGGAAAAACCTGTATTTTTGCCCCTTTTTGTATCCTCAGCACTTCTCAGTATCTGGGATATAGGAGATGCTTAATTAATGTCTTTTTTTGATTGATTTAGAAATATCTAAAAATTGCTCACACCTAGTTTCTCCTTTTGATTGTCAACTGATTCTGAACTCAGGATGCATTCTCACCCAATAAAGAATATCAGGGTTTAGGTCATCTTGTTAGTTACATTGATTGTGGTTGAGAGACATAGTACCAAAGCATTACTCATTAAAACTATTTGATACTGGTTAAAAATTAGAAGAATCGCTCAGGTACACAACATATAGAAGCAAAAGAGAAAAAGTAGCATAGAGTTATTAGATCACTCCACAACCAGTCTAAAGACCTCTTGGAGAGTACAATGAGGAGAATCAGAACAATTTACATGGTGACCACAATAAAATAAAGGAAAATAATTTTAAAAGAATTCAGAAATCTGATTGATGCAGTGACCAGTTGTAACCTTAGAGACTAAGGATAAAATATGCTTCCTACCTCTTGTCAGAGAAGTGATGGGCTAAAGGTGCGGAAAGAGACACATATTTACAGATAAAGCCAAAGTGTGAATTTGTTTTGCTCAGTGCAAGGCATTTCTGTAAGGGGGTGGGGAGTAGCAACAGTGATAAGGAAAAGAAAGCAGAGCATCCATGAAACATTTTTAAAATAGCATAAGAGAATTCAGAAGGCAACACAAAGAAGTAACAAATTCTGTGACTATTGTGTTAAATTTAAAATGCACTTAAAAAATAAACTGTGCCTAACAGAAGTTTGCAGTTTCACAGGAATTCTCTCTTTTTGTTCTTTTTGTATTGCAATGTCCATCTTTATTAAATTCATAAAAGTTTGAAGTTGTTTTCTGGAACATGTTCTGTGTAGAAACAATATACACATATCACATACATGTGACATATATATCTATACCAAATACCTAGCTGATTATACATACATATACACATCATATACTTGTGACAAACAAGAAACACATGTGACATACATAGCTCATGTGTGACATATATGTGCATGTGGTATGTACTGTGATATACAGTAAGTGTGCTTATATGTATAAATTAATACTATTTTTAAAAAGCCTCAAGGAATTAAGTGAAAATAACTGCTGTTACCACATTCACTGAGGATTAGAGCTGAGAATAACAATTATTCATTGGAAAAACATATAATCTGCCAACATAGCAAAGTAAGAAAGAAAAGGTCAATCACATAAATAAGGAGGACAATAGCTATAAAAAGAATCAAGTTATAAAAAGGAGAGTTATTTTTAGGAAGTAGGTTCCAATTACACAAAATAAGGAAAGGAAGTACATCTCTTAATAAAGAGCATTGGTCTATCCCTACCCATAACTTTGGAGTACTACAGGAAACTGACATACCACTGCTTTAAAACAAAACATGATCAGGGAAGGAATGAAAAGCGGATGAGAGGAAGAAGTATTAGGAGTAAAGTGTTGAAATGAGGTAACCATTGTATGATTTATTTGTAATAAACCTGCTTCAAAAATGTGTCACAAACAACCTCATAAAACATAACCACCTGTCAGGCTTTTATTTAAGGGTATCTATTTCCAATAGTAATCTTTACGGTAACATGCCTATTATTTTTATTCCTCTACCAAGCACGACATACATAACCATAGAAACATAAACATCAGGGAATTGAGAATAAAGTTAAGATCACAGCTTAGAGCCCATGCAGTCATGGAAACTAACTAAACCATAAGCATCTGGCTTGACTCCTATCCACTGTGCTCAGTCTATGGGACAAATGCCTTGGAATTTCTCATGAGATCGTTTAAACTTTGGAGGAATAGCATCATGGACCTTAGAAAAATTTTTACTCATACAACAAGCTGGTGGTTAAAGACCCTTGGCTGAAGCAGGAAATTTGGCTAACCCCTCTCAGATCTCTCAGGTGATCTATCCCTTCAAACGATCAAACTCCTCTCTTCAGGCATTCTTACCCTAGTGGCCTCAGTCAATACCTTCACTTCACCTCACAGGGAGGGTGGATACACAGGAAACAGAACAATAGGAAGGATGTTTGGCTGAAGTCACTAAGGCAACTGCCTCTGGGAAAAGCAACTCAACTCTCAGCAAACCTTTTTACCCCTAAGTCTGCTGACTCACGGTCTTTATTTAGCCCCTGGATATTGTCAGGATTCACTTAATCTTTCTCATGCCTTTGCAAACTTATAATGTTTATTAATAAAATCTATTTTATTTGATTCAGGCCCCCTACTATCAGGGTAGAGAGGCTCCCCAATATTTTAGAAAGAAAATGTTCTTATCTCTGTGAACCAGTATACCACTCCACTAACTTCCTTTAATCCATCTAACATCACACACTCACTAAAAGATGTTAGAGAAAAAAGTTTCCTTCTAAAAACACATGGCCAATACAGAAAGTGAAAATACTTTTTTTTTTTAAAGACATGAGGAAAATGAAGTAGACTATTGAGAAGTAGGAGCTTTACCATGGTTGCTGTAAAGCAACCAGGCATGGGCTATACAGCCTCTCCTTTCATCTCAGTATTCTCTCTTGTTAAAGCTTGCTGTCATGACAACTGCCACTCTTATAACCGTAGCTGTACCAGTGGCACTGAGAAGCAGCTGCAGCCCAATCTCGCCACTCTCATCTCCTCTCTCCCCTCCCGCCCCCTGCCTTCTCCATTGAAGAAGCTTGCTGGAGATGGAGGATTGCTCCAGGGCTGTAAGAATGGAAAGTCTCTTGCGTCAATCATTGTCTACTCTCCTCAATCCAGAGTGTATATCTTCTTGGCACTTGAAAGGGAATTTAAGATATATGAAAGTGTCAATCCCTGCTTGCTCAGGGACTGGGCCTATTCAAATGATTTTTAATAATGGCAGCTGACATGTAAATACTACATATGTACTTGGAATCGAGATGACATGAATTCAAATCCAGCCTTGAACACTTACTAGCTCTGTGACTCTTGGCAAATCACTCGATTTTCTCATCTGTAAAATGGGGATAATAACTGCCCCTAACTTCAAAGGTGGTTGGGAGGATAAGATGAAATAATGTTTATAAGGAGCCTTTCAAACCTTAAAATGCTATAGAAATACTAGTTATTATTATTATAAAGTACTTTGCATACATTTGTCTCATTGTCCTCAGCTGTTTATAAATTATATATACATTATATATACATATCATATAAAGTATATATATAATTACATATTATAAATTATACATATATCTAAATTGTTTATCTTGCCATTTCTACCTCCACTACATCTCCCAAATAATCGTTATCTTAGTTCAGACCTTAATCACTCCTCAAATACATTATTGCCATGGTCTCCTAATCAGTCTACCTACCTCAGCACTCTCTTTACTCCGATCCATCCTTCACACAGTTACTAAAGTGATTTTCCTTAAGGTGCAGATCTAACCATGTTACTATCCTACTCAATAAACTCCAGTGGCTCCCTATTGCCTCTCGAATAAAAGGCTTTTAAAGCCTTTCTCAACCTAGCCCCAACCTATCGTTTCAGACTCATTATATGTTCCTCTTTTTCACACACTCTGCAACTCTAAGCCTTTTCTCTGTTCTTCAACTATGGCACCTGCTCTAATTCTGAAGTGGCTCTCTATGATGCTTAAAATCTAATCCCTATCTCTCTCTACCTCACTGAATTCCTCTTTTTCTTCAAGAAGCAACCCAAATTCCACTTTCTACATAAAGCTGTTCCTGATCCCACCCATGGTGAATACCTTCCCCTCTCCCTAACTATATTACATTTAAGCATAGCCATCTATTTAGTTCCTATTTTATTCTCATGTATTTTGCATGTCACAGAAGAAAATGTCCATGGGGGAGGACAACGGATTCCAGCATTTTCTCACATGAGGTCCAGAAAGGGACAGTCCCCCTCTGCCTTATCCAGAGAGATGAAGGTAGTAGAAATCTCAAGAGAAGAAGAAAGCAAGTGCTATCGTAAGTGAGTAACTTTCTTAGAAAAGATGGAGAGTCCTTCCATAGCAGAACAGAAGAGATAGGAGGCAGCTGGGGTTTGAACAACCACCAGGGACCATCATTGCTGTTTCCACCCACCACAGAGGGCAACCCGGTCACAGAAAGAGGGGTGGGGGATAAGGGGCTGGTAAGAATGTCCAAGAGGATGGGATCATTGAAGAATTTTCCATGCAGACGATGATTTACCTGTCCCTCCTCCCCATTTTCTAGGTCAAGAGATGTTAAATTCCAGCTTACCTATGTATAAATTTTTAAATATTCGTTCAATTAGTATTGAGACAGGGCTGAGATAAAGGGTGTGGTAGACCAGGGCAATTTCTGATTTATAGGTGTTTCATTACTGGTAACAGGAGGTGAAAAGGGGGAGGTGGTTAGCATATTATAGACAGAGAATGAAAAGGAGTCAGAGAAATTAAACTGTCAGAAATTGGCAAAACTTTAGCTCTCAAGATAAAAACGAAAAAAGAATCTTAACTGATTTATATTCTATGACATCCCTAAAGCAAGGTAAAGACCAAACGAATCTACAGACCTTTGACCTCAGCCAAAGCCTGAGCTATGGTAAGCAGTTTGAAATTGTGGGATGTTTGGTAAGGAGGAAGAATTGTTTTCCTCAGAGTCAACTGATGCAGTTACGTCATACGTTTCTTTGTTCTTCCTGAATAGGTTTAAGAAAACCCCTCACCTAAGGGGTTAGCAGGCACTAGAGAGAAAGTGTCTTTTGAGGGGGGAAATAGGAAAAGGCTCCACCTACGCTAATTTAGGGGCCATCCAAGAGGGGGTACAAAGTTCCCCTGTTCAGCCAAAAATCTTTCAACTCCAGTGACTATTTCAGGTATATATTTATATAAATGAACATTGTCTCACCTGATGGAATACAGGGGTACTGGCTATACCCTAATATCAGAATCTTAAAGCAACTATGAAGAACAATGAACTGAAAAGTACATGAGATTGGTAGTCACAAGATGGGGTTCATACCATGGGTCTTCTACTAAGTGTGTGACCTTTAGCATATCACTCAGCCTCAGGTTCCACCTTTACAAAACAAAGGGGATGAACAAGATGAAGGACCATAGCTCCAGAGCTGAGAGGGCCATGGAGAACATTCAATCCAAACCCTTCATTTTCAAGTGAGGAAACTGAGTCCCAGGGAGATTGAATGATTTGCCCAAGGACACACAAGTGGTAAGCATCAGAGCTGGGAATGGAAATCAGGTCTTTTGACTCCTTCCACTATATCATTGCCTCCAAAAGTCTCCTTACAGTTCTATCATCCTATAAAATATTACATATTAGAAATAAGGGTACTTCTGATGGCTGGACCAAAAATAAAGGCATTTAATTAGCAGAAAGAAAAGAAAAATGTTTTATTTTCTGGGATGATCCCTCTTGTAGGAAAAGGAAAAATAGTTAATTATCCCTTTCCCCTATAATGGTTGAAAAAAAAAGCCTGGAGTCCTTTGAGACCCAAAAAGCTCACTGGTACCAGACTGCCCCTGCTCTGGACATTTAGATTTGAGGTTCAATACCTACATGCCAGGAACTGTGCCCAATGCTTTACAAATATTAGCTCATTTCAGCCTCACAGTAGCAAGTAGATTCTATTATTATCCCTATTTTACAGTTGAGGAAACTGAGAATAAGGGATTTGCCCAAGGTCACACAGTTCAGAAGTGTCTACAGCCAGATTAGAACTCAGGTCTTCCTAACTCCAAGTTCAGGGCTTTTTTCCTCTTCACCACCTACATACTCATATAGCATATCCCATCTTATTGCTTAACGCCCCTCCTTTAAAGATGACCAAAAAAAATTGTAGGAAGGGTTTTCAGAGGAGAGGCACATTAATGCATTTTGGGGGGAGTTCTGAATTAATCCAATCATTCAGAAAAGCCATTTGGTAGTTTAGTGAGCCAGGTCAGGCTCAGGACCATCTGAGAGTTCAAGTCAAGACTGGAATGAAATGAGACTTTTAGAATATTTAGTGGTTAATAAAACAAGGTTTACTTATCCATGTCTGGGAAAGGTTATTCATTCTTTTCATTTTATTCATCAGAGCGCAGCTTCTTGATATTGGTCACGCTGCTGTTCTACCAGTCAGAAGGCTTAGGAAAGAGGCCCCTAGCTCGACAGTTCAAGACTTTCACACATTGAACCAATCCATCCCCCAACATGGTCTTGAGGCCTCTTTAAGGAAAGGCAGAGGACAATGGCAGACCTTCCTCCTACCACAAAGCTGTAGCCAACAAGTCCTTAAACTATGCCTGCCATTCGACATATGGACACCACCACCAGATCTACACCCCAAAAGGAATCAAAGAAAGAGGGAAATGACCTATATAGCAGTACTTTTTTGTTGTTATAACAAAACTGGAAACAAAGTCAGTGTCCATCAACTTGGAGATGGCTACCCAATTATAGCATATGAATATAGTGATACATAGTTGTCATAATTACTGTTACAATTGAGAGCTAAGTGGATAAAGCGCTGGGTTTTAATCTGGGAAGATTTGAACGCAAATCCTGCCTCAGACAGTTACTAATTATGTGGAGTCACAACCATCGTAGCCTAGTTTTCCTTGTCTGTTAAATGGGTTTGGACTTCATGGCCTCTAAGATTCCCTTTCAAGTCTAAATGTATTATCCTCTTCCTATAAGAAATGATTAAAAAGATCAGCTCCAGAGAAACCAGGAAGTACTCATGTAAAGTCTTGCAGAGTAAACCAGGAAACCAATTTATGTACAATATTAATAATTTATATATTAAAGGCAAATAACTATTGAAAGTCTTACAAAGTATGATTAATGTAATGCCCAATAATGACTCCAGAAGATGGATGATGACGCATGCCTCCCCATTCTTGGCAAAGAGGCAATGAATTCAAGGTGCAAAATGAGACATGCATTTTCAGATACGGTCAACGTGTGGATACGTTTTGCTTCTCAATATTTATAGTTAAAAGGGACACTTTTTATTTTTTGGCAGGAGAAGAGAGTTGAGAAGGGAAGGGAGTAGTGATAATGATACCAAATGAGAAGAAAAAGGATCCAATGAAACACTAAAAAAATAAAAAATACACCAAAGAGAGGAGAAGAAAGTTCAGACAGACAGACAGACAAGCAGGACAATGTTGGGACTACCTTGTCGCATTTAATACTGGATGTGCCATTACAAAAACAAGCTGTTGTAACAGATTTATACTTTCATATACAATCCTCTTTTTTTTCTTCTTTGATAAGGAAATATTCATGTTTATCAAATTCATAATAAAAAAAAAGAAAATTTAAAGAGGACAACCGTACCTTGGGGTACCTAAGTGAGATAGAGCATTGGACTTAGAATCAGGAAGACTTATCTTCCTGAATTCAAAGCTGGCTTCAGATACTTACTAGCTGTGTGACCCCTAGGCAAGTCATTTAACCTTGTTGGCCTCAGTTTCTTCTTCTGTAAAATGAGCTGGAGAAGGAAATGGCAAACCACTGTAGAATCTTTGCCAAGAAAACCCCAAAGCAGTCACCAAGAATTGGACATGACTGAAAACAATTGAGCACCACCCTGTCTTTCACAGACTATTCTTGTTGTCCCAAACGGTTTCGGCAATGTTTCTCAGATTAGCTGATAGCTAACAGCATCTGTGACATCAGATAGGGAAAACCAACTAGCTGGCCAGACTGAAATATCATTTCCTCTCAGTGAAATCCATGGCCTCTGGCTATTTCAGTGTACCAACTGAAAACAATTGTAATTCAGGCATCTAACCAACTAGGAGAGATGATGGAGAGCTTGACAGAACTGGATATGCAGTGTTTGAAAGCAGCCTCTCCAGAAAGAAGTATGGAGTCTGAATGCAGAATGAAGCAGACTATTATCTCTTTTGTTTCATTTGGTTTTGTTTAGTTTTTCTCATAGTTTCTCCCATTCATTTTAATTCTTCTATGCAGCATGACTAATACGAAAATGTGTTTAATAAGAATGTATGTATAGAGCACATATAAATGCATGCCATCTTGGGGAGGGAGGAGGAGAAAATTTAAAACTCATAAAAGTGATTGTCAAAAATTGAAAATAAATAAATAAAACTGGAGGAACAAAACAAGCAGTCTCTCCACTCCCTCCTTCATCCTCATTCCTTCTACTCTGGACAGAAAACCTGACCACCCAACTCCCTAGCAACCTGCCTCTTACTCCCCCTCCCAGGGGCTTGAACTTGGACTCTTAACAGCATCTTGAGTTAGAGATATATCTAGTGATCTAAGCACTCCCAAGCCTGGAGTCAAAAAAAAAGTCTTCCTGAATTCAAATCTGGCCTCAGAAACTTACCAGTTGTATGACCCTGGGCAAGTCACTTAATTCAGTTTGCCTCAATTTCCTTCTCTGTAAAATGAGCTGGAGAAGGAAATGGCAAACCACTCCAGTATCTTTGCTAAGAAAACCTCAAATGAGGTCATGAAGAGTCAGATCATACTGAAGAACAACAATTGTTTATCTGGCTCATTTACAAAACCCCCTTAAGGCCCATGACAGCTATTAAGAACTAAGACACCATAGCTCAAATTTCCCTTTTTTTATCTATCCTATAGGAAAGCTTCAATAAATCATCAATTTGTACATCAAAGATACAGTGGAAATAAAGAGGCTAAGGAATTCACCATTCAAGTGAAAAGTAAAACAAATCTACCAAATGAGAAACAGGGACAGCCCAGTATGGCAGCAACGCACTAGCACTAGGGCATATGGGCACAAATCCAATTGCTTAGAGAAAGAGCCTAGCAATTTCATGTACCAGGTGATCAGCTTAAGAGGACAGCTGAAAACCAAACCCCACAATTCCTACTGGTGTCATTTTGGACAGATTGTTCAGAATCATCTCACCTTGTATCAGCTCTTTCAGAAATATCTGCCTAACCACAAGCAAGAACAGCAGTAAGAAAGTATAGGTTTGTCTTCATCCATGAAGAAAAGGAATGCCTTTTTTTTTGATAAATAGTATTTTATTTTTTCCAATCACATATAAAATAGCTTTCAACATTAATTTTTATCAAATTTTAAGTTCCAAATTTTTCTTCCTCCCTCTCTCCCCCTTCCCCCAAGACAGCAAGCAATCTAAGTTATACATGTGCAATCAGGGAAGCATATTTCCACATTAGTCATGTTGTGAAAGTGGAAACAGAACAAAAGGAAAAAACCACCAAAAAAATGAAAATAATATGCTTCAATCTGCATTCAGATTCCATAGTTCTTTCTCTGGATGTGGATAGCATTTTCCATCATGAATCTTTTGGGATTATCTTGGATCACTGTATTGCTGAGAAGACCTAAGTCAGTCATAGTTGATCATCACACAATATTACAGTTACTGTGTATAATGTTCTCCTGGTTTTGCTCACTTCACTCAGCATCAGTTCATGGAAGTTTTTTCATGTTTTTCTGAATCCACCTCCTCTTCATTTCTTGTAGAACAATAGTATTCCATTATATTCATATACCATACCTTGTTCAGCCATTCCCCAATTGATGGGAAGGAACACTTTTTAAAAAAATACACGTGTGTGTGTGTGTGTGTGTGTGGCAGTTGGGATAAAGTGACAGCTCAAGGTCACACAGCTAGTAACTATCTGAGGCCACATTTGAACACAGGTCCTTCTGAATCCAGGGCTGTTACTCTATCCATGGCACTACCTAGCTGCCCCTAAAACATACTTATTTTTAGTGTAAGAAAACTATACTTTCCATGGCACAAAGGCACCAAGTAATAATATGAATCATGTCTTACAACGAAGGTTTAAATTCATCACCTTCTCCCCTATACACTTCCCGTCCACTCCCTTCCCTGTTTCTAATGACAGTACTATTATCTTTCTCTAACAATACGGAACTTGAATCCTTATATGTTCTTGAGAGGGCAATGTGGTACAGTGGAAAAGTCACTGGTTCTGGATCCTGACAAACTCAGTTCAAATTCTACCTCTAAGACTAGGCAACTTTTGAAAAATTACTTGGCCTCTAAGGATCCCAGCTTTCTCATTTTTAAAATGAGAGGGTCACACTGTATAGTCTCTGAGGTTCCTTCCAGTTACGATCCTCTGACCTTTGACTTAGTTCATTCAACCCCCATACACAATTAGCTGCTAAGATCTATGCATTATATTTCTATAATATGGTTCTTTCTGTTCAAGCCCTCACTACCTCTTCTGGACCTCCTACTGCCTCTAATGTTATCCCCTCTCCGATTCAGAATGATACAGTTGCCAAAATGATCTAATATCCATATCTTTCAAATACAAAGTTTCCATGAACTAAAAACTCAATATAAGTCATAGGATTTGGCAACCCTAATACAGCTTTTAGACCCCATTAAGAGTGTCAAGAGCAGTCCCATCAAACTCTGGGTCAGCACTGGGTTACACAGCTGGAATACTGTCTTTAGTTCTTTATACCACATTTTAAAAATCAATCAACAAAAGTTATTAAGCACTTACACTCCATGTCAGGTCTTGACACTGGAAAAGCAAGTACAAAGAATGAGATTATCCTACTCACAATGAGCTTATGGTCAAATAGGAGATACAAGTTATACAGCATAAATATAAAGTGAATAAATACAAAGGTATATGAAATAGCTAATACAAGATGATTTGGGTAGAAGGACACTAGAAGTTGAAGGCATGAAGAAAGGCTTCATGTAGATAGAATATGATACCTTTTAAAGGAAGGAAAAAGAGCATTCCAGGTCTGAGTGACAGCCAGTATAAAAGTAGACAGGACACAGAAGGTTGTGTGGAAGGAAGAGACAGAGCCAGTTTGGCTGGATCAGAAAGTGTGGGGGAGTAATACCCATAGTGTTGGGCAAGACAGTTTGCAGCCAGGTCATGTAGGGCTTTGAAACTCAACAGAGGAGTCTGTTTTATCCTAAAAACATTAGGAAGCCATTGGAGATAATGAATATGAGAGACACCTGGTCAGATCTATGCTAGAAAAAACTTACTTTGGTGACTGTGTAAGAAGGACTAGAGTGTTAAAGCAGAGAAATCAATTAGAAGACTGTGGCAAGAATCTAGGAGAGAAGTGAGGAGGGTTTGAACTAAGGTAGGAGCTATATAAGTAGAGAGAAGGAGTCAGATGGGAGTAGGTAGGTGGTTAAGACAGAAATAGCAAGATTCCTTTTTAAAAAGGAAAATTCTGACAATCAGAAGAAGGTAACCAGCATAGCAGAAAGACTAGAGTCTATGTGTGCTGTAGAAGCATGGATGGAAGAACCTGGAAAGTTTAGCACAGAGAAGACAGAACCGGGAGAGAGGCAGGACACAGCAGTCCTCAAGTAGTGCTTTCAAGTAGAGGAGGAATTAGACCTAGTTTGCTTGGCCCCAGAAAGCAGAATGAAGACAGTAGAAAGAGCTGACTCTGGAGTCAGAGTTGACTGAGACACTTAGTGCCAATGCAAACCTGGTATATTGTCTTTGGCTTTCTTGGCCCTAGTTTTTTCATCTTTAAAGTGAAGTGACTGGATTAGATGATCTCTAAGTTTTTTCCCTGTTCTAAATCCATTACGTTCAATATAAACAATGATTTCCTAGTGATCCCGGCATCCAAAAGGAGAATGAAATGTCTGTCTCAGAATGTAACAGATTCTACCCTGAAGGTTTTCAAGCAAAGTTTCAATTGACTTTGTGCCAATAACAATGTAGAAGGAATGTTTAGTCAAGTATGGCTCAGGCTAGATCACCCACTAAATCTCTTCTAATTCTGAGGAGTTAGAACCAACAAGATTGCTTCCCTGCTCAAAAACAGTATTAGAGGTTTCCACACTGACTACTGGATAAAATACAAATTAATTAGCCTAGCATTCAAAGGTCCCAGCAGTCAGTTTCTAATGTACACATCTAGCCTTACCTCCCACTGGGCATTCTATATACTAGCCAAAATGCTGGTTAGGTTGTTCCCTATATTTTTCTGCTTTCTCCAACAATTCCAGGAATCAATCAATCAGTGTGTGTGAGTCTGTGTCTGGGTCTGTGTATGTATATGTGTATATGTGTGTGTGTGTGTGTGTGTGTGTGTATCTCCATGCATGTATGCATGTATATATGTATAATTAAGGGTCCACTAAGTGCCAGGCACAGGTGCTGGGAAGTAGGAATCAAAGACAAAATGTTCCTGCCCTTGAGGACATTCTATTGCATGAACTTACAGTATTTTGGAAGAGACAATATTTACATATGTAGCCTGAAGTGTTCTGGTAAACGTTTAACAACTGGCTCTCTAGGGGAAACAATGTAAGCACAGCATGGTTTTAAGTTTAATCTGCATTATTAACATTTTCTTCATCACTATTTAAAGTGTAGACAATCAACAAAACAAATTTAACAATGGGCTCTTGAGAATCTGTTCAAGCTGTCTCTAACACACTTATAACTATATATAAAAATAACTAGACACCAGGGTAAATTTATGGGGAATGGCCTAAGTAGCTGAGAGCATGAGGAAAGCTTGTAGTGGTACTTGAGTTCAATTTTTGAAGAAACAGGAAACTCTAAGAGCCTAAGATAGGGAGGCAGTGCATTCCAGATATGGGGGTGAGGGTGGGGTAAAAGGGAAGGAGGAAGCAACCAGTGTAATGAGAGTGTAACGATGGAAGATAGAATTTCAATATGTGAGAAATAGCAACAAGGCCAGTTTGGCTGGATTGTAGAGTATAGGAAGGGAAGTAATATTGTATTTGACACTGGAGGCAATAGGAAGCCATTGGTGTTTACTGAGTGGAGGAATGAGATGTTGTTCAAAGCTCCACTTTCAGAAAATCCCTTTGGCAACTGAAAGGATGATGGATTGGAGGTGGGACACTAAAGGTAGAGAGATCAATTAAGAAGGTATTACATAGTCAAGATAAGAGGTGATGAATTAAACTCTATCCACACTTGTGCCTTGAAGAAAGAGAAATTCTCTTTCTTCACCTCCTTCATGGAACCTTTACTGATTCATGCCCTCACCACCTGCCATGAAAATTTTCTCTATGACTCATTGAATTTCTTACAACTGTGCAGACTTCACTTTTGCACTTATAAATTTCTGTCTGTATTACCATTATTTGTGTATGTGTTTCATCCCTCCTTAGACTAAAAGTTCTTGCAGGTAAGGACGACACAGTTTTTCCATCTTTGTAGCTCTGTTCATTTGAACCTATTAAGTCTCAATCAATTTTGACTACATTAAAGGGGAAGCAGGGTATGGCCAAACCGAACAAATGCTTCATTTTGTCCTTAGGGAGGATCAGTCAGTCAGTAAACAAGTTTTCCCTATGTGCCAAACACAGTATGCAGCAGCAATACAAAGAAATGCCAAAAAAGGAAAAGAAAAGAAAAAAATCTCTGCTCTCAAATATACATTCCAACAGGAGAAACAATGTATAAATAAGTATGTGCTAGGGACTAGATGGATTTTTTTGTTCTGTTGGCTACTCTCCCTTTCCTTGCCAGTTACCTCAAAAAGTTTGATGATCAAGTTGATAAATCATCATTAAAACTTGGAATTTGGTTGCCAAGAATCTAAAATTATGCTGCCTCACCTCTCTTTAAGAATCACATCACCCAAAGAATTGAGAGGATACCCATCAACTGGGGAGTGGCTGAACAAGCTGTGGTATATGATTCCGCTGGAATGCCATTTTGCTACAAGAAATAATGAGCAAGAAGGTTTCAGAAAAATCTGGGAAGACTTATATGAACTGATGCAAAGTGAAGTAAGCAGAACAAGAACACTGTATACAGTAACAGCAATACTATACAATGATTGACTGTGAATGATTTAACTATTTTCAACAATACAACAATCCAAGACAGTTCTGAAGGACCTTTGTTGAAAAATGCTATCCACCTCAAGAGAAATAATTGATGGAGTCTGAATGCAGATAGAAACATGCTTTTTTTTACTTTATTATTCTTGGGGTTTGTTTTTTTGGGGTGATCTGTACTTCTTTTGTAACATGGCTATTACGTATATATGTTTTATATGACTGCACATGTATAATCTATATCATTCCTGGCCTTCTCAAGTTGGGGAAAGGAGAGGGAAGAAGAGAATTGGGAACTCAAAATTTTAAAAAACAAATGCTAAAAATTATTTTTATATGTAATTTAAAAAATGCATAATTTTTAAAAATCACCCCACCATGTAGCTTTTGACAGATATTATCAAAATGAAAACTTACCAGAGAAGTATGGGCAAAAGACCTACTACACCTCTATAACCACTAATTTTTAATTTACTTCTCCCCATTCAGAAATGTTTTTTTTCAAAATATTTAAAGGGATGATTTTATTGTAAAAATTATCAGCCAAGGTCTTGTCCAGAAATGTCTCTAACTGTGGAGATTAAAATTTTCCAATGAACAATAAAAAAGATTGAGGCAGATCTGTGAGTCAATGGCACTTTATTAAAGGGTCACGTTCCCCTCTAAAGAAGTAGACCTCAGATCTTTCTCAGATCTGAGATGCTTCCTTCTTCCAGGGCCTTGTTTTCATAAAATTTGATACTGAATACTCTAAAGAGGCTATAGAAAGCATAGAATCCCATTGGTTGATAAATCTTGCTTCATAGACTAAAAAATATCTATCAGTTAAAAACGCTTATGTCAGCAGAAAGGAGTCTCAGGTTGGGCAAATCATGGGCCATCTCCATTGACTAAGTAGTCCTAAAATGACCATCTAATCATGTTGGACAAGAGAGAACGGTCCAGAGGTAAAAAAAGAAAGTTGGGGGATTTATCATGTTACTGAGTCACCTCCACCACACTGGGCTTGGTCACCAAAGACCAAGGGAAAAGGTCTCTAGATAGCTTGTTATGTTTAAACAAGTGAATTTACAAGCTTTAGCTCATAGCTCTGGGGCCCAATATACAGAACTTATAATAATGACCCCTATGGAACTGATTAATACTGTTTGGAACAGAGTAGGGGTCCAAATGAATTATTTCTCACATTCTTCCCTCTTTGAGCCACAGAAAGACCTACATCTTTCTTTGAATCATAATAATCTTAATGCAAGGTGGGCAGTCATCTATGAGTAATACAAAACCAGAAGGGGACAGTCCCCTTACTGAGGTGCAAAGGTGACATTAGAGAAAAGGGAAATAGGCACCTATACTGATAATGTTCCATTTGATTGGACATTAACACATCATCTGCTACATATACAATAAATATCTGAGGTGACTCTTTCACTGACCAAGAACCATGAAGGACAGGTACCTCCTAGTAAAACATGCCCTACAAGATATGTAAATCGGGGGACCACAGGGCATTTGTTCAAGAGCAGCAGTACAAGCACTGTTGCCCTGCACACGGGTTCTGGGAATCTTTTTTGAATTTATGAAAACGATTCAAGCCATTTTGACCAACAGCCACCTGATTATGCTGATGAGAGGCAACATCCCTGCAAATACCACAAACAGATCTAACTGACTGCAACATAGGGAAAGGAGGAAAATACGGAATATGTCGAGGTTCAGGAAGAAAGAAATTATCAGTCATTTGTGGTAGCGGAGGAAAAGAGGAAGGAGGAGACTGAAAAGGATTCAAAGTTCCGATTGCTGCAGATTCAGGAACAGGTAGATTGGGAATTATTTGTAGAGAGGATGATAATGATGAAAAGGTTGAGCTTAACAGAACAGAAGGCAGAGTGTGAGAAGGTGTGGATGGTAAAAGATACCATCAAGGCCCCTCATTAAAATTTCATGATGCTCTACAGAAGATGCAACCTAAGGGCTCCAAGGTGCACACCCTTACAGTCCCACTTTTTGACGTGCAGCACAACTGATGCAAGTAGCAAGAGTTATAGGAAGATCGGGGGCTATAAGGCTTCTTTGAAGCAATCTTTAAAAAGTTCACGTTAACTAAGACAACACAAAGCCCCATAATGACAGCCTGCAGCACAAAGAAAATTCAACTGTTGTGGAACAAGTCCCCTTGTCCCATCTCTTACAGTTGCCCAGTCTCTAACACATCCTCTGATGCAGTCCTGTAGTCTTCTAGAGTACTCTCCTCTTTAGAAGCACTTCAGTATGAATGGGATTTCTAGTGGATTAGCTTCTCCAGTTCAGGGCACTTCCAGAGATCCTCTTCTCTTTCAAAAATCTCTGACAGAATAATAGCTCTTAATACAGTTCTAGTTTGCTATTGTAATAACTTGGTCAGGTAAGTAAGAGCTAGCTCAAACCTTAATAGCACTAATATGAACACCGTTAGACCAGAGAATTTTCATTTTCAGGTTAGCAAATTCAAATAAGAACTGAAAAAGTTTAAAAACTGTGAACCCAAATTTCATATAATTATATAAGAACCTAATCTTGTTACAATTATTTATTAAAATGAACGGAAAACTTTCACTCTATTTTCCTTTCTAGCTATTTTCCTTTAGCTGCTCATCCCTCCCCTGGGAGGAAGAGATTTTGCTAGAGAATTATAAATGGAACACTTTTTTTCTTATGATGACCCCTGATACACAACTGAAGTCATTTAAAAGTTGCCAAAATAGCTGCAATTGTCAGAAAAGGTCTGGGATTGAATGTACAAATACATTTTAAGACAGTGCTGACCAATTAAGTTATTTATAATAAAACATGTTAGTCTTTCAAGACATGCTCAAATATTCAGGTGGCAATATAAACCCAAATAAAATTGACTTTTTCCATTTAGGTAACACAAGATATTCTATCATTCATTTTTTTTTTAAACTAAAATTAAAGATATTTCTGTTTTAGGCTTTGTAATTAGTAGGACAGCCGTTCGGTCCCATAAATTGTTCCATCAAAACCCAATTATTCTTACACTAATTTTAGGAAGTACTAAAATTTTAGTTTGAATAGCTCAAATTTTATACCTGTATCTTATTATAAAAGCTGAGATGTGCTCCAGTATTAGCCTATGAAATACAGATTTAATATCATATTTATACTGACAACCTGCCATGGTAATAGAAATTTGCCATAGGAAAAAAAATAGAGATATTGTATAGTAGGGAGAAAATGCTTCCCTAGCTTCATGTCAATTCCAAGCTAGTCATACAGACAGCCAACTGTATTGAGCCAGACTTAAAAAGTAGAATATTTTCCATTTAAGAAGAAATGTCATATTGGGTAAACTGGGTCAGGAGGAGTCAGCTCATGCCAAGAGTCATTCTCCCAGACTTCCTCATGAGAACTCCACTATAATTCATGGATGTCAACCCCATGGGGTTACTGACTTAATAGGATTCCTTGATGATCATATCTGGAATCAGACTCAGAATAATATCAATTATAGTCCCATGAGGTCTAATAGCAAGTTCCAATAATCATAGCTTTTGAAGTGGATTTAGTTATTAAGAATCACATATCCTTGATGCAGACGAAAAAAGTTCAAGGTCTATAATTTTATATTTCTAGAACAAACCACCTTCTTAGGTCAGCTTTGAAGGGGCTTCTGCCTTTTAGATCTGCTGAGATCTCAGGTGCCAAGACTTAACTCAAATTCAATGTAAAATAGAGAGAGCTATAAGAATAATTGTTATATTAAAAATACACAATTCACCTGAAACTTCAGAGAATTTTAATTGTTACATCATGGGGGCCTGAATTGGAAAATGAGACTTCATCTTTCTCAATATCACTGGACAAATGTTTCAAACATGTTTTACATTTTAAATTCTTAATCCTATTTTGAAAATTGTGTCACATTTTTCACTAAGTAAAACATCTCACACTAATCATATTATCATAAAGAAAGAATGTTATAGGGTGATCTCTTGTAAACTAAATAACGCACCAATTGTAAGTCTTCATGGTCTTTATTATTTGTGATTCAAATAACAATTCAAAATTATTCTTTGATACTAGCATGTATAATTTAATCAAAAAGCACTAACACAGTTCATCTTTTTTTTATACTTGCCCTTATCAAAGGAATTTGCAATGTAAGGAGAAAGGCAGAGACACGGTAGCATTAGTTCTTTTAATTTCAGGTATGAGTCATAGGCTGCCAATTGTATGACAAAATATCATAGCCAGGCTTAGAATTATTTAGGTGGGAAAATGTCTAATTTACCAAGAAGTCAAGAGAATCCTACCTCCACCTTTGCAAGGTTATTCTCTCAACTTTCTCAGGGACAAACATCCACGTGTGGCAGTCCTCAGATTACAGGTGTAAATGGCATTTTCCTTGAATGATGAACCAGCAAGCAGCCTTATGTGAGATCAGACACTCATCCCTATATATTCAAGGCTTAGAATAGCAGCAAATTAAAGTCCCATGAGACTCTTCCTCAAACAGCAAAATTTCGCTAATTACAACTTAGGGCTAAATAATTGCTATTAGTTTTTTTTTTCACATATTAGCCTCACAATTTCATCTAAAATTTTTTAACTAATCACAACTATCTAGTCCCAACTATCATTCACAAATTTCCTCTAGTCACAACCATCATTCCTCCCCCTTGGTCTACAGATAAAGCCAAAGAGAGATCAGACCCTTTCTAGAATTCCATGGGATGAGATTCCCCCAGCAGAGTCCACTTAGGCAGGTGGGTGATACTTAGGCACAATTTCCTTGGTGAAAACTATGGTATCAGAGAGAGTTGTGGTTTTAGAACTAGGGAATAGTCCTTGGGGCAAGGACTGACTTGGGCACAATAATAATCTTCTTCTCTAAGTGTTCAAAATGAGGTACAAAGTAGCAGATGGCCACCAGTGAAAGTGACTTGAAATTCCAGGTGATTAAAAGCTACACAAGTTGGACAAGTTGACTTTAATAACCATGTAACAGACATGTTTATAACGTAACAGTATTCAGACTGAAAAGAGTAAGAAACTTGCTTTAACGGCTTCTCTTTTTTTTAACTGCCTTTTTTATTAAACACAACACTATCAGGTGATAATAATTTAGTTAAATACCCTTCAAATGTATCAAATCATAGAAAGCCATTCATCTTATTACCCTGGCATTTTCATGCTAATCCTAGTAGTTTATGTAGTGCCTATCATGTGCCAGACTTTTTCTATGTCCTGAAAATTGCTTAAGCCTGCTTTTAGTAATACTTTAAAATGTTTAGTCTATAATTTCTCAATTTTCTTAACTTTCCATGTCAATTACAAAAAGAACCTATAAATAGGATGGCATTTTTTCAATTGTATTCCTACAAGATCTGAATAGTATAATGCTCATCCTTCACACAGGCCAGGCACTGCATTAATCACTTCACAATTATGTATTTCTCCCAACAACCCTGGGGGATAAATGTAAATATTTATTCTCTCTTTATATATATTTGTGTATGTATGGACTGATTAGATTTTCTAATTTACTACCATTACAATATTTTCAACCCATTCCATTTTGATTTATAATGACTAGTGGCAATAACCAAACTGCATTTTGCACAAGATTCCATTATTTTTAATTAGCTTACATTTAAAAAAAAATTCTTGGTGACACTCCCAACTTCCCATTCCTGCTTTTTATTTTTTTGAATTACCCAAAAACCCAAATCAATTCCTCTAAATTTTCTAAGTTACTAATCCTTTAGCATAACTTTTGAAACTAGAGCAAGGAAACAATCCTTTCCCTATTTAATATTTGTTTGCTAATTTCTACTTGTTTTGTAATGTTATATTGACTGGGGAAAGAAGACATGTAGTAATTTTCAAAGGGGCAGTGCTTTAAAAAATATTTCTAAATCTTTTCTATTTCTGTGGGATTAAGACCCTCTCTGAAATCTCCTTTTCAAAACTCCAAAACCCTTTACTTTCCAACCCTGAATTTATGCTGTGAGTACAGACTCCAACTTTCTCGCCATCTACTCATTCTTAACTTTTATTTCCTTATGAACACTACTTCTTTCTTCTACTTGCTTAATTCCTCTGATTAAACCCCCTTTTCATTCTTTAGTGATTACAAATATACATTTCATACCAATTTCTTTAAGATCTTTTGAGCAATTAGAATGTTACAATTACATAGTTTTTTGTTAAGTGATAGGCAAGTAGACTCAAAAACAACTCATTGTAAGGTGTCACAGATTTTCGGAAGCAGGATAACTGGAGAAGAAAGCATCTATCTCCTCAAGTTAACCTCTTTTTAAACTGGAAAAGTATCCAGTTATCTGGACAGTGCCCAGGGGATCAATCAAACCCCAGGTATGGCACAGGAATGTCACAGATATCAGTAATAATTTGTAATTCGGCTTTTCCCACTCAAAATTTTAGTTTAATTTGATCTTCTGTAATCTGAGCACCATCGATTAAGTGTGCATGCACTGAATTTATTCCTACAGCTTTCATATATGTGTGTGTATACGTATGTATATGTACACATATGTACATATATGTATGTATATACTTAAGTCTGTCTTCAAGAATTCTTTCCCTAACTTACTATAGCCTTACTTGTACAATTTGAATTTATTTTCACTAACCAACTGATTTCAACACAAGTCATACTGTGTTTAAAAATCAAGCAGTTGATTTAAACTTCAATAGTATCATTAAATTTCTCTTACCTTCAGTTACTTTCTGATTTCAAAACAAGTTTCCTTTTTCTAGGAGCACTTTGGGATTCACCTTCAGTCAGGAGTCCCAATCAGGACTTGCTTGCTGCTCTCAGGTTGGTTGTTTAAAAGCAGGAAACAACAGAAGGCTAAGGAACACCAGTTCTTCCCCCTTTCATTCTTTCCTGAAGATGTACTAAAATTGCCTTCTAATAATGAAAATTCCTTTCTGTAATAAACTTATACCAACTTAAAGTACATTTTTAAAGTATACCTTTATTCTACACTAAAATTGAAATCAATTTCACAGACTGATACCCCAAAACTTCAGACTTAGAGACTGGATAGCTGAAACTTCTTCAGGCTTAGCAAATGTGTTTCCCTTTTAAATTCAGAGTTGTGAAATTACTGAAGCTCACAAGAGTTTTATTCTAAAATCCCATATACTATTTCCTGAATTTTTCTTATTTTAACATTTCCCTAAATGCCTATTTCATTGAATCTTTTGAACATATATATATATATATCTAATGACTAATAAGGAACTTCTTAAAATTCAAACTACAGCTTTAAATCAATCTCTAGTAATTTTAAAGGTCCTTTTAAGGAGAAATTGATCTGTGAATATTTTGTTTTCATTCATTTGGTACTACCTCATCAGATCATCAAAATACTATAAAGACATGCAAATTTTAATTTAGAAAAGAAAGAAATTTAATCAGTCCTCTCACAAATTTGGTTTCTAAACTTTTTTTTTGTATATTAGTTTTCAGCTAATTTCTATATCTTTCATCTCTGCAGTCTCCAATATGGTCAGTGTTGGAAACAGAGGAAAAAAAGAGAGATTTGTTGTCTTGTAATTCTTTTGTAAAACTTTATTTTTTTTAACAGCCTGTTTCTTTTGGTTCATTATGCCAAAGGAAAAGAAATAGGTAAAACATTTGGTGGCTATGGGTTAGTACAAAGCATGAATCACATCGACAAAGCACAAATCACATAGACAAAACAGACATTTATTTCACATTCTTTTAAAGATTTTCCTAATTGTATAAGATCCCTATCTGAAGTAAGGAACTCACTATTCCTGAACTTAGTTTCAACACTTACAAAATGAACACACACAGAACATAAAAAAAAAAGACACAACATTAAATTGGGCTAACCTCCTAAATTTTTCTCTAGGAGATTTTGAAGTCAAGATCTTACCTATCTCCTCTATTAAGTATAGATTTTTTTTAACCATCCTGTGGCTGGGGTCCTGCTGTCACCCCAGGATAATTCTTCTGTTTCCTAATCATGTTAATTGTGTTGTAATCTCATCAAAAATGTCATTTAGTAACAATACAAAATTGCTTTAGTCTAATTAGGCAATTGGGGTCTTCATTTAAAGTGCACTTTGTATTTTGAACTAGTCCCTAATAGATAGAAGAGCTGGTTCAAGTTCCATTCTTCTAGACTTTTTACCCAAGTACAATCACAGGAGAAAAAAAAACAACATGAGATTGATGAAGAATTTAGCAATATCAACAATTCATTTATTCTAAGCTAATTTAGGAGATTAATCAATAAAATTCCATAACATTTTAAGTAATCAAGTTCTCTGCTTTGGCCAAAACAATCCCCTAAAGCCTTCATATTCTCAAATCAAAATATACACAGTTTAGTAGCTCTTTCTTTAGTTATCCCGGACAGGAAGGCCACTCGTGTCCCAAAGGGGATTCCTGGAGGATGCATTTCTCCTCTTATGCCTGACCCCATATCTCCTATGGGTGTCCCGACCAGGAATGGCACTCCTTAGAGGAACTTCTCCTGAGAGAATTGGATTAGATTCCCAAGGTAACAGTCTTTTGGCTTATTCCAACTAAGAATTTCCCCAAAGAAGACGCTAGAGATGGCCCCTTTTGATTAGGGATTCTGGGAGGCAATCTTCCATCTGCCTGAGTTCTACCTTCTATCCACCTGTGAGCACCTTCCTCCTGGAAGTCCTTTTCCTATAGGTATCCCTATAATCCAGAGATTCTTTTTGGCAAATTCTCCAAAACTTCCAATTCTTAATTTCTGCACTTGCTCTCTAGGGTCCTAAGACCAGTTAACTAGGGCCTAAAGGTCTTTTATAAGTGAAAATTCAGCAAAATTTGTATCTACTTTCCTTTCAAAATTCCTAAAAATTTAGCTTTGTCAGTGACTACATCAATCCTAAGTAAATATAAGCTAAAATAACCTTTTCCTTTTCTCATCTCTGTAAAACTAAAATGAGCCTTCTTCTTAGATCAGAAGAGGATGGGCTTGCTCCCAGAATGGTCACATGCCTTGACAGTTTACAGTTGAGGGAGGGAATCTCTCCCCTAAGGCTATCAGGTCAGGACAGAATCCCAACTCCCTCCAGGTGTGGTCAGAGCACTCAAGTTGGGAATCACTGCCCCAAACCCTACCCATCCAGGGACTGGTTCTCTAGATGGATTCCTTACCCCACTATTAGCCACTGAAATGAGCTCCCCTTCAATTAGTTTGAGAGATTTCTATACTAATCACAACAATGATGTAATTGCTCTTTAATAAAAGGTTTTAAAGGCAAAAAAAAAAAAACAAACCCAACTATTTTAACCCTGCCAACAGGAAGTTTTAAAATTAGCTAGATGGCTAGCTGGCTGAAAATGAGGAACTAGCAATTCCACTACTGAATCTCTCTAGTCTTAACAAAATGAAAATAAGAAAAACAGAGGAAAAAAAACAGTAGCTTATGTACAAAAAGTTAAAATTATGGCCACATAATTTTTATAAGAATAGAATGAGTGCTCCAGAGTTTATAAATTTATATATTAGTTATAAATTCAAACGGTCCCTCAGTCCAATCAGGGACCCTTCTTAAAGAAAATGAATTTGGGGTAAATCAAGATAGACTCATCAATCTTCAGCTTAGAGAGACTTAACCTCAGACTCAAAGAATTTAGGTACAGACACTGAGGGGAGTCCAAACTCTGAGGGCCAATATTCATCGGGGAGCCATCAGTGAAAATTTCTCCTAGTGTGCACTTCCTTTTGGGGTCGCTTGCAGGGTTGGGGGCCAGCCTAAAAAGGCTGAGGTTCACGCATCACAGTCATCTCATATGCCAATAATATGAGAATTAAAATTGTCCAAGCTACAATAAAAGAGACTGAGGCAGAGTTCTGAGCCAAGGCACTTTATTAAAGGGTCCAGGAGAAGGGAAGAATTTATGACCAAACAAGAGATAGAGAACATTCTGAAATGCACAACAGATTATTTTGATTACATTAAATTGAAAAGGTTTTATACAAACAAAGCCAATGCAACCAAGATTAGAAGGGAAGCAGAAACCTATGAAACAATTTTTACAGCCTGTGATAAAGTCCTTATTTCCAAAATATAGACAGAACTATAAATATATAAATATAGAGAGTTGAATTTATAAGAATACAAATCATGCCCCAATTGATAAATGGTTGAAGGATATAAACAGGCAGTTTTCAGAGGAAGAAATTAAAGCTATATATAGATATATGGAAAAATGCTCTAAATCACTATTGATTAGAGAAATGCAAATCAAAACAACTCAAAGGTACCACATCACATTTATCAGACTGGCTAATGTGACAAAACAGGAAGATGATAAATATTGGAGAAGCGTGGGAAAATTGGAACACTCATACATTGCTGACGTTGTTGTGGTTGAGCCAATCATTTTGGAACTATACCCAAAGGGCTATAAAATTGTGCATACCCTTTGACCCAGCAATACCACTTCTACTCTGTATCCTGAAGAGATCATAAAAACAGGGAAAGTACATGTACAAAACATTTATAGTAGCTCTTTTTGTAGTGGCCAAGAATTGGAAACTGAGGGGATGCCCATCTGAACAAGCTGTGGTATATGAATGGAATGGAATACTATTGTACTGTAAAAAATGATGAGCAGGCGGACTTCAGAAAAACCTGGAAAGATTTATATGAACTGATGCTGAGTGAAGTGAGCAGAACCAAGAGAACATTTTACAGGGTAACAGCTACACTGGGCAATGACTGACTTTGAGAGACTTAGCTCTTCTCAGCAATGCAAGGACCTAAGACAACTCCAAACGACTCACAATGAAAAATGCTATCCACATCCAGAGAAAGAACTTTGGAGTCCATTTGTTCACCTTTTCTTTTGTTGTTTTGCTTTGCTTTTTCTTTCTAGTGTTTCTACCCATTAAGTCTAATTCTTCTTTACATCATGACTAATGTGAAAATATGTTTAACATGAATGCATAAGTGAAGCCTATATCTGATTGCATGCCATCTTGGGGAGGAGGAAGGAGAGGGAAGGGGAGAAAATTTAAAACTAAAAATCTTATTGAAGTGAATGCTGAAAACTAAAAATAAATTAATTATAAATAAAAAACATTTTTAAATTTAAAAATAATAAATAAAGGGTCCATGGTCCCCTCTAATGAAATGGACTTCAGATCTTCCTCATGATCTGAGATGCCATCCCTTCTTCCAGGGACTTATTTTTAAAAGATTTGATACCTGAACCTTAGGAGGAGAATACACAAAGAACAAAATCTGATCTTGTTTTGAGGGCCAAAAAATGATGCATCAGCTAGAAATGGTATGTAATAGGGGGTCTCCGGCTGGGCAAAGCAAGGGGCATCTTCACCAACTAAGTGGTCATAAGATGGTCACCTGCTCATGTTGGACAAGAGAGAATGGTCCAGAGGTAAAAAAGTAAGTTGGGAGACTTTCCATGTCGTTGTGTCACTGCCACCACCCTGCTTTTGGTCACCAAAAGGATGGCCTTGCTATGATTAAACAAGTAGATTTACAATCTGCAGCTCACAGCTCTGGGGCCTAAGATATAGAACTTAAAATCACTACCCTTATGGAATTATATCAAATTGATTAATACTGATTGGAATAGAGTAGCGGTCCAAATGAATTATTTCTCCTTTCCTGGACACATGAGTAACTTCCATCTTTGTGAAGCTATAAATCATACTTAGAGGAAGAATGTATATACAGAGTTGGTCTAAAAGCCACAAAGGGCTGAGTTCAAGTCCCACTTCTGATACATACTAGCCATAAGCTGCAGAGAAGGTGCTTACTTGCATTGTTATAGAGGGAGTTTTTTCATGAAAATGAAATCATAAGTCAAGAGCCTATCTTAAATTATACTGTTTAAAAAGTTAATTAAAAAAACAATTTATGCCCAAGTTTCTGCCCAACACAACCCCAAAATAGGGACTTTTCAATTTAGGCACAACTTTCTTCATAAACTACATAAACAATTTTGAAAGCATCTATCGATTGAAGCCCTTGCATGTAAGTGAAAAAATTACATAACCACATGTTGTTGCTTAAAAACCTATCTACAGTGACCAAAAAGTGTGGTTGATTTCCTTGGCTCTTGTCAAACATCTACAAAACCACTTTTACCCTCTGCTTTATCGTCATGACAGCTACAATGGAAAAATAGCACAAAAGTAAAAAACTCACAAGAAATAAAAGCCACAACAATTTTGGTGGGTGCTGGGACTTCACTGTTGGGCTTTTTTTTTTTTAAGTGCTAAACTGATGCAAGATGTAACAAAAAGACCTTTAAATCTGAATACATCAGAAGGGCACCAATGTTATTTGGATATCACCTACCCTTTGAGGGTCACTTAAAATACAGATACCTCCTGAACAAAAAACTTCAGCCCTAAGAAAATCTTGTCTGGTGACCTCATGCATCTGATCTAGTCCAAAAGAATTAAATGCATACACTGTGCAAGGTGCTGTTCTGGACACTGGGATGTCCAGAGAAGGTAAAAAGCAATGACTAGCCTCAAGGAGCTTCTCTTCTGGGAGTGGGGGAGGGGGGCAGAATACAAATAAATGGTTGTAAGCTGTTTCACCCTCTATACCTATCCCAAGGTTTTTCTATCTCCACCATCCTTACTTCCTCAGCAACACAGCTGTCTTGACTGATGGTACAAGTAACCACGGAGCTTGGGACATATCTGACCCCAAATCTCTTTCCCACTTTCTTTTGTTCCCCACCCCCTCCCAGCTAATTCCACTTTAGGCAATCTCTTCTTGGCACCTACAGACACATCCTCATCCTATTAGTATCCTGTCTTTTTCAACTCTTAACTGTTTACAATAAGAGAAGACTTTTCTCATTCTTTAGTACCATTTATGAACTGAGAAAAAAGACCCTAATCACAAGATTAGGGTAAGTGCTAGACATATACACACATACATATACATGTGAGTATACATGTGTATGTGTTCATATAGAGATACATACTTATATAACAATGTTTCCATATGTACACATACACATTCACACACATATAAGAAAATCTCTGAGTTTTAAAGAGAAACTCCTCCTAAGAAAAAACAGGAGCGATCAACCATTAAAACCTTTCAATACTTCCAAAAGTCTTCTTTGGAATCTCCACCAGTCTCTACCTGCATCCTCAACCTCTTCTAATTAAACTGTCTTCCTTTTGAATACTGACTGTAATATGAGGAAAAAAGAATGACTTCATATTTGATTTTTAAATTTTATTTTACTGCTATTTTCTGTTCTGATTATTAACATGGCAATAATATTATTTTCTATAATTTTTCATCAAAGGTGCACAATATTTCAGATAGGTTGGAAGTTAGATAGCTTTTAGGCGGGGTTAGTCTGGAAAAAATTCGTAATATTCATTCACTGTTTTCTATGGAAAAATGGGCTCTCCAAAGAACTAACTTGCAAACAAACTATAGAGGACAACTGGTGATTGCCTGTTTTACAAATAAATGTGCCATGTTCTAAATAGTGCCACAAAAGGGATCTGGGGCACAAATCCTAGCCTGAAACTTTCCCAGAGTCCTATTCTGAACAGTCAGTCACATGTGAATTTGTCTCCCAACAGCTGCTCCTCTTTGGGCTCCTCCAAGTCAAAAGGTACAGAAAGATCTCAAGCAGTTATCCTACCAAAGGAGGACTAGGGTTTCCCCTCCTCTCCCCATTCCCAAAAAAAGATATGACACTTGTCACAGTGTCAACAGTGGAAAATAGTTCTCGGACTGGAATGGAAATGGAAACAATGATGCTTCCATTTTTCTCAACTCTCCCCTCCCTTCCCTGTAATAGTGCCAGGCAATAGCTTGCAAAAATGGCAGATTCCTTCATGCTATGGAGTCGAGCTAAGACATATTTTGCAACTATTAAGTTGGGTGAGTAGAAAGTTTTTCTGTGAATTTTTGTTAGAAGACATATACACTGAGAAGACAGCCCACCCATCTAGCCCTATAAGGAAGCATGACGTCCACAGGTTTGTATCACAATGCCTTTTTCAGTGTATGGCTCAGTTATATTGATTTCTTTCCCTCTTCTTTTTCCTATCTTTAAAAAGCACTATTTATTAGATGGGATGCCTCCCTGGCAGAGGTATTGAGAGGAATCCTGGAAAAAACTGTGTTAAAAAAAAGACATCAATAAAAATTTTACTTTTTGAAAAAGAGATAAACAGAAATAATTACGTTATTAATTGACCAATGTATAGCTAATGTGAACTGTATTCTTCTTATCTTAAATAAACTTCAGGAAGTATGAGGACAGAATTCAGTCCAAAAGTATCCAGAGATAAACATTTCTCACACCTTCCACAACTCCTACCCCTCTCCCAAAAAAAGGCAATGAGGTATGAAAGGCAAAAAATACTCAGCTTGGGAATCAGAAGACCTTTTTTTGAATCTCTGCTCTGTGTGATTACTTAACATCCCTGAAGTCCAGTTCCATTGTTGTAAAAATGGAAGAATAACTGTCCTGCCAACCTTACAGGGTTGCTTTGAAGGTCAAATGAACTTATGCATGTGAATGTGCTTTGTAAACTATAAAGCATTATGATTAATAAATTTTAACAAATTTTCAGAAGAGAATAGATTAATAAATGCCCTATAATCCTGATTTTTTTCAGGGCGGCCAGGTAGTGTTGTGGGTAGAATACTGGAACTGGAGTCAGGAAGATGTGAGTTCAAATCCTAGCTGTGAGACTCTGGGGGAGTTATTTAAGCCTGTTTACCTCAGTTTCCTCATCTGTAAAATGAGTTGGAAAAGTAAATAGAAAACCACTCTAGTATCTTTGTCAAGAAAATCCTGAATGGAGTCACGGAGAGTCCAACAAGACTGAACAAGAACCACAGAATGTTGGTTTGTTCCTGATTAGTACACAGTAGGGATTGGGATATAAGGGCGGAAGGGGTTCTGAATTTCCTGGTTTCTACTTTAACAGAAAACCTTTTATAGAAAATATTTCTGTAACATATTAGTTCATTTTTATTTCTAAGTAAGTAAAAGATACTGAAAACTGAGGACATTTTCAAGTGAGTCCTATGCCCTTAAAAGGATCACAAATTTAGAGCAGAGAAGTATTTTAGAGATTATCTAATCCATCACTGGAGGGTAGGAGGACATGCAGAACTTGGATGTGAAAAAATTTACACCTTTATTTTTTCTAACTTTTGGAAAACTTTGGTTTCCTTTGTAATCATATACATTTTATTTTATGTATTTAAAAACATTATTATGAAAAGGAGTCCGTAGGCTTCACCAGATTGCCAATACACACACACAAAAAGATTAAGAACTAAACCAAATTTTTCATTTTACCAATGAGGAAACTGAGACTCAGAGAGTTTTTTTTAACCCCTTGTCCTAGGTGACTGCCTCCAAATTCAGCTCTACACCACAATGCTTATAGACCAACAATGCTGCTACAACCCAAAACAGTTTGGGAACTCCTTTCAATTCTTTTGACAGCAATTAGCAGCATTTTCTTTAAAAAAAAAATGCATTCACTGGTGACAAATGTTCATCCATGGAGGGTGATTATGATTCTTTTTTTTAAATAGCCCATAAATCATTTATAGCCAAAGCTAGTGAATAAAAGTAGAAATCAAACTGGGAAATATATTTTTGGTCAAAACAAAGCATCATTATATAGTAACAAGACTGATTTGTATATGTCTGTGCAGCTTGTAAGTAAAATGTCATATGCAAATAAGAGCATCTGGAGGACGTTACTATCTATAGTGAATTTCTCTTCCATTCGGATTCAGCACTGGACTCGTGAACACCTTTGGCAAGCATCTGCTATATTATAGGATTTAGGGATAGAAGGTGTAATCTAATTTAGATTCCACCTATAAAGATAAGGAACCTAAGAATCAGAGAGGTTAATTGATTTATCCAAGGTCACGAAGCTGATAAAGTGGCAAGTCAAGATCTGAACCCACTTATTCTGAGTAAATCCAAGGATCTTTACACTACATGGATCCACTATATTATACTTAAATTCTCTCTCTCCCTCTCTCTCTCTCATACACATACACACACACACACACACACACACACACACACATGCCTTGCACAAGCAACACAAGATGAATTCTTTTTAAAAAAATTTTCCATTAATAAATAACTCCCCTCTCTTCCTCCCTCCTCTAGAAGAGAAAAAGGAAAAACAAAATCCTTGGAACAAATATGCATAGTTAAGCAAAAAAAAAATTCTAAGACTGTCCAGATCCAAAAATGTGTGTCTCTATGTATCTATTCCATCACCTCTTTCTTAGGAGGTAGGCAGTATTCTACATTATGGATCCTTTGTAATTACGGTTTATAACTGCATTGGTCAAAATTCTTATGTTTTTCAAAACTGTTCTGATGATGTTCTGTTCAGTTCAAGATGATGTTCAAATGACACTCACTCTGTCTACACATTCCTTATTTGTATAGAATTCTACTAGTGTCCCTCAATTCCCTCAATTTTGTGAGATAAGAAATGCTGCCCCTGACTCTCCCTTTTTCTTCCCTAATGTATCCTTTTCCCCATTTCCTTTCTTCTTTTAAGGTCATCAAAATATAAAATCACCCCCAGGCCCTCATATTACTTGACTCCTTCTAGGACATTGGGCAGCTAGGTGGCAAAGTATACCAGGCCTGCAGCCAGGAACCCTAATCTTTGTCAGTACAAATCTGACCTCAGACACTTACAAGTGTAAGTCAGACCCTGGGCAAGTCATTTAACCCTATTTGCCTCAGTTTCCTCATCTGTAAAATGAGCTGGAGGACAAAATGGCAAATCAGTGTCTTTGTCAAAAAAACACCAAATGGGGTTATAAAGAGTTGGACATGGCTGAACAACAATAAGGACACTGTAGTTGTTAGGGGTATCATCTCTTGACACCCCATCAGAATACAAACACTTCATCCTTACAAAGTCTTCTGATTGCTCATTAATATTTACCTTTTTATATTTTTCTTTACTCCTATATTTATACTTCAAAGTTTCTGATCACTTCTAGTCTTTTCATCAGAAATGTTTCAAAGTCCTTTGTTTCATTAAAGGTTCAATTTTTTCCATGTGAGGTTATATTCAGTTTTTCTGCATTTTTCTTAATTATGAGGTTATTATCTTTTGCCTTTTGGAATGTTGTTTTCCATATTTTCACTCCTTTAAAGTGGCGGCCGTTAAATCTTAATGTGGTTCCCTGTTATTGAATTTTTTCTTTTTCAATACTTGTATTATTTTTTACTTGACCTAGAAGCTCTAAATTTTGACTATCATATTTCCGGAAGTTCTCATTTTTAAGTTTCTTTCAGGAGGTGACTGGTGGATTTTTTGTCCAGGTCAGTAGTTACTGATTATATCAAGCCTCAGAATATTATAAGATGTCTTCAGTGAAATGCCATAGCCACTCAAAAGAGATTGGTGTAGTAATCTACACATAAAAATCTAAGTGGATAAAGAATGCCTAGTGGTAAAATCATTACATTCAGTAGGATAGGCAATCCATTTAGTTAAGGCAGAGGGAGAGAGGGAGAAAGGGAGAGAGAGAGAGAGAGAAATGTTAGGACAGGCACTGTGGATGGAGAAGGAACTGGGCCTAAAACTGAACAGGAAAGGCAGAAAGAAACATACGAGACTTTATTTGGAAAATTATAAAGCATTTGCAATGATCTCAAGCTACTCCCTGAGACCAAAGCCCATTTGTTTTTGATATTATTTTTTCTAGCTCTAGAAAATACTTATCTGGTAGTTTGACTGGTATGGCACTGAATAAGTAAATTAATTTAGGTAGAATTGTCACATTTATTATATTAGCTCAGCCTACCCATGAGCAACTGATGTTTTTCCACTTGCTTAGATCTGACTTCATTTGTGGGAAAAGTGTTTTGTAATTGTGTTCATATAGTCCCTGGATCAAAGCCCATTTCTTAATTCTAATATTTTCCCAGTGAAGTTCTATGACTTCCAGTCAAATATTCACAGCAGATAGTCAAAATGGGTGGTGGTACAAAAGGCAAAGGAAACATACAGGAATGTTTAAGGAATCTGCCACATATTATCAACAGCTTGTGTAAAAGAAGTGGCATAAAAGACCTTTTCATCCAAGGCATGTATGGTGGGAAAAAGAGATAGGTTAGTCACACAGCAAAAGTAAAGTGTAACAGCTCTTCACCCCCACAAAACATTAAAAGATAAAAAGAAAACACTCCAGCACAATGCATGGATTGGCTCTAGAAAATTTATGAGAGGACATACACAAGAACCATACAGGATGGGAATGTATGGATAGATTGTGATCTCTACCTGTAGAGGTAGTGGCCATAAGGATGAGGTCATAAACACCGAAGTAGCTTGTCATGTGTCTCTGGAAGAGATTCCAAAAATATTTTGAGCGATAGCAGCCTCTGAAGGTGACTGTTTTGAAGGACAACACTAGCTTGGAGAGATGAGGGGTTTTTGTATGTTTATTAAAATAACTCCACTACTTTACCATCTGACCACATATCTCTACACTAAAAAGGATAAATGTCCCTAAGTGCAGGAAGAGCTTAAAGTTTTAAGATGTCATCTGAATGTGATTAAAACAAGATCCTGGTTAAAAATAGGCAGTATTTACAAAGATGCAGGTGTTGAACTGAATTCAATACATTCCACAAACATGTTCCCCAGTTTGATAGTGTCTTTAAAAGTCAATGTCCTTTAATGCACTTAACAGAACCAACCTCAAAATAGAAAAGAGGTACCTTCTCTTTTTTCGGGGGCGGGGAGGGTTGAGGCAATTGGGGCTAGGTGATTTGCCCAGGGTCAAGCAGCTAGTTAGTGTCTGAGGCTGGGAATTTGAACTTAGATTCTCCTGATTCTAAGTGCTCTATCCACTGTGCCATGTAGCTGCCCCATTCTCTTTTGATACATAAATCACAAAAGGTTCTTTCAAAGAGGAAAGTGACTTTCTTACTCAAGAAAGCTCAACTGGTAAGGATGCTTTGTCTGCCATTCCCTTGAGCCAATGGGTGGCACAGTGAGGGAGGTCTGGAACCCAGGAGCTCCCAGTTCTAGAACACTTAGAGTGACCTTGTAAAAGTAACTTCCCTCTGGGTCTTTTCCTCTGAACAATGAGGGCATTGGTATAAATCCTGCAAGGTCTTTTGCAGCTCCAAAATTCTAGATACTGTGAATGCAGTTGAAATGAATGTTCCAAAACACAGGGTTTGTAACCAGAATTCATCACTTCAGTATCTTCCTGGAATATGAGTGCTGTCATGACACATCAGAGAGCCTGATTGCTTTATGAAAGTATATCATGGTGAGCTTACTGAAAGGTCAGGTGCAACCAAGATCTTCTGATATGAGACACTGTAACTGGATCAGATAAGGAAGCTCCCGTGAGCCAAGGCACCAAACTCACTCTTCATTTGCAAGACGGAAAGATGGTGTAATTTCATAGAAACAATGCACATTACTAGTGCCAGTTTTCCAGTTTCTAATGGACCCTTTAAAATCCCCTTTAGGAAAGTTTGAGCATGCTACTTTAAAAACAGCAATTATACGATAAGAAATCACTACCTATATATATATATATATATATATATATATATATATATAAGATAAGAAACATTTTAGCAAAAGGGGTTAGAAGATGCTAGGTGCTCCTGACTTGAGATCCATGGACCCCTAAGGGTCCACTGATAGATGAGAGTGGCAGTGGTCCAAGAATTTAGATGGGAAAAAGTTATATCTTTATTTTCACACTAACCTTTGATTTCCGATGTCATCCTATTCATTTAAATATATTGTTCTGAGAAGGTTTTAACAGACCCTCAAAGGGATGCACGACCTCCAAAAAGTCAAGAACCTCTGGACTAGTGATCTCAACATTAATTATAACATAAGAAAATACTGCTGCATTCTCTGGTTAATACTAGAAAAGTCTGTTTCCTCTGTTAAGCCAGAACAATCAGGAAAACTAGAAAAGGAATTAACTCAGAAATTCGACTACATAAAATATCTCTCTCACAGTCTGAGTCACATTTTCTTATATGTGAATGTAACCGGATGTGGGCAGACAGGAATTCCACAATGTTTATCTTCTTGAGCCCCTAGAGAACTCAGCTCCTCCCATTTCCTATGAAAGGGAGAAGAGGAGAGAGAACAACTCAGGTGAGAGAGAAAAGACACAAAGGGTAGGGTCACCTCAGCCAAAGCAACCATCCTTACCTAGAGGGAGCTGGCAAGGGAGAGGCCACCATTCAGAACTGATGTAAACTAACTATAGTCAGGGGATATGTTGGAGCCAGCTGGAGCCAAAGGGTCAATTGTTAATTTTCAGTACGAGCATTTACACCTCAGCAGAGTCTACAAACCAAGGCTTGATTGTTTTGTATATTTAAGGAAGTGTTAATAAGGCAGATTAAACTTTAAAGTGTTTCAAGTGGGTCCAGAGATCAGGTGGTTAAACTTTTACCCTCAGCAACATGCCCCAGACTGTAGCTCTACCAGTGGCTGAGAGCAAAACTGGTGACTCTACTTTTCCCATCCCTCATTTTCCTCCTATTCTTAGGTTCACCCAAGAGATCGCTGAACTTTGTATCCTGAATCCTGGTTCCCTTAAGTTTGCCGTGCTTTCTTCTCCCTGTTTTAGGCATTTTTCTCTTTAAAAATATGGCCATTCACTGTATTACTGATTTGAGTGCTCTTAGGGTAAATGCAGCTGTGAGAGAGGCCATAACTGGTAAAGCATACAAGACAACACATCAGGAAATTTTATATCGACAGACGAACAGATATAGAATATGTGTACACAAAAACACACATATATCCAAACCAATAAATATTTATTAAATGCCTGCCCACTATAGACCAGGTTCAGAGCTAAGTGCTGAGGATACAATTTAAAAAAGAAAGACAAGTCTGTGGCCCTAAAGAAGTTTACAATCTACTGAGGGGAGACTAGACAACAAAAGGGGGGGGGGAGATTGGAGGAGGAGACCAGGAGGCACCCAGTACAGGGTTACCTTGTTTCATTGAGTGTAATCAGTTAGAACAGCAGAAAAAAGGTGGAGGGAGCAAAAAAGTGTAGTTTCTACCATCTATACAGGAAGTCATTGGGAGGAGTTTAGTATTTCACCCTCTAGCCCTTAAATCAAAAGGGAAAGAAAGCAGAGGCAGGTGGTGTCAGTCAAGGCTTCAGTTGCAGCATGATGGTAAATTAAGTTTAGAGGTGATGAACAAAATGCCTGGTGGAGTTGAGACCTGACGGTCTGGCTTAGTCAACGAAGGGAGAGAAACTCTCTACTTATTGCTATTTAAGGTCTATGACCATTAAAAAAAAAAAATTTGTAACAGCATTTCAATTCCTTTGTAATCCTATGTATTTTATTTTATGCATTTAAAAATATTATTTTGAGGAGAAGCCCACAGACTTCACCAGGCTTACTCAAAGGTAAGTAAGCCTTTTGGGGCCCCAAAAAGCCCTGGTCTAAAGGCTGGAAAATTCCAGCTGGAGGATCAAGATGAACAAAAATTATTATATTGATTCATATGTTTATAGCTTCCCCAAAGTAGGCAATAATAAAAGAATCCTAACCCACATCTAGATGCAAATGAGTTAGTCAGCGATGCTGACGGGGAAAGACTTGTAAGAAGGCTGGAGTTCGCTTTTGAGAGGAAGTTGCCTCAGGCAGCTTCCTTTTTTTGCCAAGGCAGATTTAAAAGGAAAGAATAAAGGAAATAAGCATTAATTAAGCACCTACTAACAGCCAGGCACAATTTTAAGGGCTTTTCAAATATCTTATTAGATCCTTACATCATTCCAAGATGTTCGGTGCATTTATCATCCCCATTGTACATTTAAGGAAACTGAGGCAGCTAGGTGGCAAAGTAGATCAGGTACCAGGTCTGGAATCAGGAAGGCTCATCTTCCTGAGCTAAAATCTGGCCTCGGACACTTAAGAGTTGTGTCAATCATTTACCCCTGTTTGCCTCAGTTTCCTCATATGTAAAATGAGCTAGAGAAGGAAACAGCAAACCACTCTAGTATTTTTGCCAAGAAAATCCCAAAGGTGGTGACAAAGAGTCTAACATGGCATACTACTGAAAAACGAGTGAACAACATGGAAACTGAGGCAGACAGAGGCAGCTATGAGTTAAGTGTCTGAGGTCAAATGAGAACTCAAGTCTTCTTGACTCCAGTCCCAACACTCTAGCACAATGCCACAATCATGTTGCCTCAATCATGTCTCCCAAGGTGTAAAATGATGGGAGAGTCACCACTGAAAGCTTGGAGCTGAGAAGGAATATCCCACCCACACAAAGGTTGAGCACAACCAAAAAGGAATGACCCTTCTATTAACCAGCCAAAGCACCTTGTTCCCCACACAAATGTTGGGTTGCTGAATCTGTAGAAAACCATAGAAACACTTGCCTACCACAAGGATTTCTCGGGCTATTAATGATTTCTCAGATGTTAAGTATCTGGCCCTAATCCAATGAACACTATGAGCAAACTGCATAGTAAATAAGGAATTCTTGGAAGGTTAGCTGCCCTATGTCTAAGTAGACATAGGCTGTCATCAAATAAATGTCTGGTCAGCCTTATTTCTCTGCATGATTCAGGCTTGGGGAAGGGGAGGTTGGATAAAACAGTCTCCTAATGACAATCAAAAGAACACAAGAGGAATTAAGAGATTATGGCTGTTCCCTTACTCAGAAACATTCAGAATGCCAGAAGGTCATGATTCACCCAAATTTAAAAGGGAGAAAAGGTGAAAGGGAAGAAGAGTCATTTTATGAATTTTACAATGTTCATGTGTTAGTCACCAATTTGGAGATAAGATTTACTTCCTGCCTAGGTCAAAGAGGGTAGGGAAGAAAGGAGACTGAATTTAAGAATAGCGCTCTTTAGACAAGACTGCAGGGGGAAAAACGGAATGACTCACATCAGTATTTGATGTCAAAAATCTTAATGAGCTTTAGATTCAGTATTTGTAGGTCAATAAAGAGCATTTTTATAACAAAGATAACTCAATCATATAAAGTTCTTACTTATTCCCAAAGGCCTTGGTCTTTTTGGATAACGTCTCTGAAAAAGAGGTTACCCTTGTATTTGTGAAGACCAGTCAACCCCTCTACTCCCCCATTCTCCCAATGATGAGTTCCTCCCAGAGCCTCCATTTTGGAGAACCCAGGCTGGCCAACTTTTATTCTTTTCCAGGCTCTACCACTGACTTTCTGGATTTCATTAATCCCAGACTATAGTTACCCCCCAACCCCTCCTCCCCTGTGCTCTTCAACTCCCTTTTGTGTATTATCCTTCAAAAAGTAAACACATTGAGGACAAGAGTTGACTTTCTTTGGGGATTGTATTTATTATATTCCAGAACTTAGCATAGTGCACACCATGCAGTAAGCGCTTTCTAATGCTTCCTGTCTAGCCTTGCCTCAACGTGTGTATTTCATTTCATGATTTCTCATATTCTCCAGCACACTGCATGCTCAATCATCAGCCCCATTCCTTTCTCAAATCCTTAATCTCCTTCTATGTTCCTCCCATACTCCTTTTAAACAAACCTACAACTTTGAAAGACTTAAAAACACAGATCAACAAAATAACCAACCACAGTTCCCCAAGAATCAGAGATGAATCTTGCTATTGCTCTCCAAACAGAGAAGTAAGTAATAAATTTAGTGTGCAAAATGAGACATAAGACATATATTTCTCTGGATGTGGCAATGTGGGGAATTGTTTCTGCTTGACTATGCATATTTGTTATAAGGATTCCATGGGTACACACAAAGTAGAGGAAAGCAGAGATAGGAGGAAGAAAAGGATAAATTAAATTCAAAATGCTGGTCTCCCCATCTTTAAAAATCTTACATGCCCATAAGCTAACATCCTATATCTGTCTTCTCTTTTTCAGCCAAACTCCCTTATAAAAAAAATTGTTTATAACAGTATAGAGTCAAACTCAGATGGAAACAAAAGACACTAAATCATATCTGAGTACCCCTGCAGGCCATATGTTGACTTAGAAAACTAAAAATTAACATTATGGTATTTTTGCTTATTTTGTGAAATATTTCACAATTACATTTTAATCCACTTCAGAACCTGAATTTTGTTGCATCCTGATAGTTGGTGTGTTTGACACCTTTCTGGTATACTCTTTTTTTTTTTAATTAATTAATTAATTAATTTTTAAATGTTCTACAATCACTTCCTTAAAATTAAAATTTTATCCCCCCCACTCCTTCCCCCCGCTACCTCCCTCCCTCCCCATGACAGCATACAATTCTGTATAGGTTCTACATATACTTTCCTACTGAGCACATGGTATACTCTTACTTAAACATCCTTTCTCCTCCCTCCTCAGCACTTTGCAATCTGGTTTCTGACCTTTTCACTCACCTGAAACTATTCTCTCCAAAATTTTCAATATTCTCTTAATTGTCACATCTAATGGTCTTTTCTTAACCTTGATCTTTATCGACCAGTCTGCTGCATCTGACACTGTGGAACTCTTTTTCTTTCTAGTCTCTCTTCTCCGAATTTTCATGACACTATTGTTTCGATGTCTGTCTCCTATTTCACCAGCACTTCTCATCATCCATGTTAGAATCCCTCAACTGTAGCTGTGTCCCAAAGCTCTGTTCTGGCCCTTCTCTTTCCCCTCTATCTTCTCTTACCTTCTCTTCTCCCTTTATCTTTTCTTGGTAATCTCATCAGATCCCAAATAGTAGTTAACTATACATGTCTGTGTCTATCTGTACATACACATATGCATATATTCCCACTTACACCCCAGTTTCTCCCTTGAACTCGCTTTAACAACAACAATTGCTTTTTGGACATTGCAAATTGCACATCCTAGAAGCATCTTAAACTCAACATGTCCGAAATCTTACTCATCTTTCCTCCTAAACCTTCCTTTCTTCCAAACTTCCCTATTTCTGTCAAAAGCACCACCATGCTTCCAGTATCTCAGGTTCATAATATCAATAGAATTGATTCCTTACTCTCCCTAATCAATTCAATTCAGTAAACATTTATTAAGTACCTACTATGTGCCAGGCACAGGACTAAGAGTAGGATACAAACAAAAAGAAGCAAAAAACAATCCTTGCCCTGAAGAAGCTTACAATCTAATGGAGGAGACAACATGTAACAAATATATACAAAGCAATACATACAGGATAAATGAGAAATAATTGAAAGAGGGCTAGCACTGGAATTAAGAGAGGTCAGGAAAGGCTTCCTGTAGTTGGAACTTAAAGGAAGCCCATCAATCTTACCACTTCTACCTCCAACACATCTCTCACATCCAACCCCTTTTCTACTCATATATTTACCACCTTAGCTCAGGCTTTCTTTACCTCTTGCCTAGATTATTCCAACAGCCTCCAAATTGGTGTCCCTACTTTAGGCCTCTAAACCACTCTGGTCCATCCTACACACTGATATCAGAGTGAGTTTCTTAAGCAGAGATGTGATCATGTATTTCCCATACTCACTCAACTGTACTGACTTCCTAATGCTTCTAGGCTAACATATAAAATCTTCTGTTGAGTTCTTAAAGTACTAAATAATCTGGCCCCCAACCCATATTTCTAACCCTGCTGATTTAGCAAGGGGTGGAGACAGAGAAGGGAAGAAAGAGGGTGAAGCCACTGCAGGAGTGATAAGCCTAGGACAAAATTACAGAGTGGAGGTTTGGAGGTGCTCATGTTCTATGCCTCTCTTCCCTTCCTATTTCTACCTTGACTTTTTTCTTCAATTAACAAGTATATACCTTCTCTCCCTCCCATTAAAAAAAGGAAGAAAAACTAAGAAAAGAAAATTCAAACTCTTTTAACAAATATGCACAGCCAAAACCAAATTTCTGTACCAGCCATCTGGAAAAATGTATGTCTCATTTTGTATCTTGAGTTTATCATCCTCCTATCAAGGTATAAGTCATAATATGCTTCATCATTGGTCCTTTGGAATCATGGCTGGTCACTGCAATGATCAGAGTTATTAAGACTTTCAAAGTTGTTTGACCACCATTTTTATTATATAAACTGCTCTGCTTACTTCATTTGGCATCAGTTCATAAAAGTCTTCCCAGGTTTCTTTGAAACCATCCTGTTCATGTTTTATGGCATGATAATACTCCATACAGTCATACACAATTTGTTTATTCATTTTTTTAATTGATAGGCACCCCCTAAGTTTTCAGTCTTTGTCATTTCAAAAAAGACCTGCTATAAATAATTTTGTACATAGGGGTAGTTTCCTTTTGATCTCCTTAGGGTGTATATATATATATATATATATATATATATATATATATATATATATATGCCTATTAGCATTACCACTAGGTCACATAGCATGCATTGTTTAATAAATTTTTAGGAAGGGTTCTAAATTGCTTGACAGAACAGACAGACCAATTCTTAACTCCACCAATAGTGCATTAAATTGACCTATTTCCTATACAGATTTTTTTAAAGGGCACCCGGGGGTATAACCTATCAGAGTTTATCCTAAGGCACTGTACAATTTTCAATTCAACTAAGTGTCTTGTTCCCGCCTCAAGAAAAGAGGAACCAACTGGTATGGCTGAAGTTTTAGAATTAACTTAGTACCTCATTATCAGTTTTCTCCTATGATTAGATCTTGGGTTTTCAAGGATCAACTCTCTTACACTACAAAACGGTAATCAGCAGAAACTATATGGTGCTGGGTTGTTTTGCTTTTTTTTTAAACTCTGTGGAAGAGACTAGATCACACAATATTCAGAAGCAATCAAACATGGTTGCATAGTGTTCAACACATCTTCTAATCTTTAATCTTTTTTGCTGTTCAGTCATTTTTCAGGTTTTTCAATTGTGTCCAGCTCTTTATGACCTCATTTGGGGTTTTCTTGGCCAAGATATTGGAGTGGTTTGCCATTTCCTTCTCTAGCTAATTTTACAGATAAGGAAGTGGAGGCAAACAGGGTAAAGTGACTTGCCCAGGGTCACACAGCTAAGAAATATCTGAGTCTGGATTTAAACTCAGGTATTCCTGACTCCAGGCCTGGCACTCTATCCACTGTACCATCTAGATGTCCCTCCTCCTGGCAAAAGTCAAATCCTCCCTTCTCCACCTCAGACTGTTTTTTCTCCTCCATTTAAGTCTCACTTCTGTTCCTTTAAGAACCACTCGTTTTCCCTAAAAACTCTGAAGTCTCTTCACCATCCCCTTCAGGAAAGACCACCATATACCTCCCCTCCTCTACAATTTTGCTGAATTGGAGAGCACAAACATTACATTAGATGAAATATGTGTATACACACACACACACACACACACACACACACACACACACACACGTAATTTTGAAGAGCTTTTTTTTTCAATCACTCTCCAAGGCAGGCTTTCAGCACATTGGATGAATCCTTTATGAAGGATTTATGTAAAGTTTAAGACAAGAATGATATAGGAGAGGAAAGCAGAGAGTAATGATAATACATATCAGTAAAAAGGAATTCTCCCATTAATGAGATGATAGATGCCAAGCATCAATATAGGATGGCTGTGAGCCAAATGAATTTGCAGAATTATTAAGTGAAGGGGAAAAAAATGTACCCAGTATGAGGGTAAGATATTTGGAGGTTGAGGAGATACTAACAGGCAGAATCCCTATGTGGAAATATAACCCCAAGTTCAGCTCCTCAAAACTATTTCTATTGTTTGAGGTCTCTTCCCTTCAACTTTTGAATTCACAGAGTTTCAAAAAGCTCCATTTTTCCCCCCAACAGTAGCAGAGAGGTATAGAAAGAGGACTTTTAAGTCAAAGTCTTTTAGCAGGTGATTTGGTAAAGTTTTGTAGACATTTATGATGTGTTTACCAAGGATGAGGTATGATAGTTATTGGAGATACAAAGATAGATAAGCCCTCTTCTTAAGGAGATTACAATCTAATGTACAGGTGACAAATAACTATGACACAAAGAGAGCAAGATAAGTGAAATGACAGGGTACAGGACAAGTACCGTGAGAAATCTGAAGAGGGGGAGGGATCACTTTTACTGGAGGAGAATCAGGAAAGACTTAAATGGGGTTTGGGTTCACTATTGAAAGGAAAGGAAGAATTCAACAGAGAAAATGGGAAGGGGGCACAGAGAGAGAGAGATCACTCCAGGCACTAGGAACTGTGCAAACAAGGTGAGAAGAAAGAAAGAAAAGAATTGGGGAAAGAGGGGAATTCTATTGGCTATAATGAAGAGCTTTGGAAGGGGAGTATAATACAAGACCTTGCATTCTACCTGGGATTGGAAGTTTCTACTTTATTTGGGAAATAAGAAAGAGAAGACTTTTGAGTAAAAAAACATGGGCATTAGGAAGATACATAGCAGTATGAAAAACAGATGGAAAATGGGGAGATTGGAAACATAAAGACCGCATAAAGGTCAGCCACAACAATCTAAGTGAAAGTAACAATTATATCTGACATTTGTGGGGCATCTAAGTAGCATAGCGCATAGAGTGCTGGGCCTGGAGTAAGGAAGACTACTTTTTCTGAGTTCAAATCCAGACTCAGACACTTCCAACTGTGTGACCTTAATCTGTGACCTTAGAAAGTCACTTAACTTGTTTGCCTCAGTTCCTCATCTATATAACGATCTGGAGAAGGAAATAGAAAACCACTCTAGTATCTTTGCCAAGAAAATCCCCAATGGGGTCACAAGGAGTTTGATATGACTGAAATGAATGAACAAGGCCTCAATTACTCTATGAAATAGTCACTATAAACATTATTCTTATTTCACAGATTAGAAAACAGGATAAGCTCAGGCCCCCTCCCACTGATACTTCTGGCATCTTAGAACTTTAAACATAAGTGAGTTGTTTGTTTCTTAAATAGAGTAGAAGGGGTAAGACATGAAAATGAGTTCAGTATTAGAAAAGTTGATTTGGAAGTATTGGTTAGACACCCAAATAGAACAGCAAGCAGTGGAAAATATAAGACTGGAGCTCTGGGGAGATGTTAGTGGCAGAAATATAGATCAGAGACAGGTGATAATTGAAACAATTAGAAAAGATGAAGTTACTAAGGGTAACATACTCAGAAGGAAGAGGTTCCAGGATGGAACCTAGAAGATGGTTTATATTATGCAAAACAGTATAATAAATGAAGCTAAAAGTCACTTTTTTCAATCAACTGACACTTCCAATTTTCGTATTTGCAGGCATCATCTTCCCAGACCACTCACAAAAATTACCCATTGACATTGCTGTGTCATTCTGGTCCTCAACATTAATGTAGAAAAAGCTATTGGCAGGCTCTGATCTTAAGGGGGTTTTGTGTTTCCTGTGTGTGTGTGTGGGGGGGGAGTTTCTTTTTCCAAATTGGCTAAAGCTGTCAAATTGGAAAAAACAAGACTTGAGTGTGTAATGTTCATCATTAGTATATTGACAGCCTAGGCCTTTGGTTGACTTTGCTCAAACCCCAGCCAACTTTTGAGTCAATTTCTTAAATCAGCTGGAGCACACATAAAACTTTCTCCAAAAACTGAAAACAAGGATAAGTCCAAATAGGTCAGATAAGGGCACCTGTGACCTCACTCAGGCACTGAAAGCAGTGAACCTGGATGTATTTTTCCACTTAAGGAAAATGGCATTCACTCCCCAATGAAAAAGCCTTTAGGGCCTGTCACTAAGCACACTTTCTAAAACACAGAGAGTCCCCACCACCAGATACACGTATACACATTCTGTCTGGGCAAGCATCACTAGGCTCAGAGCTTTTAATATGCTATGTTTTTCAAAGCTGCTTTAAAAGAACAGAATTTTCTACAACTATGAGGAGAAATTCATCCTGAAATGGATATTCTCCTTTTTCTTTGCATTTAAGTGATACAAGCACAATCCAAATATAAGTTTGTAAATTTATTCCTCAGAGGCCTAGGATCTCACAAAATGCCTTTGTAAGGAAAAATAGAAAAAAAATCAGTAATTATTATCTAGCTTTAATTACTGTTTTTATTAAGAACAATTTGCTTTTTTTAAAGAATACAGTATCTAACATGACAGACATTCACAATCAAATCAGGAGGGTAACTTGTATTATCCTTCATATACAAAAGATGGCCCCAGTAATCCTCTGTTAATAAAGCATGCATTTCTAGTTATTTTTTCTGTTAAGATGGGCATGCTTCCACTGATTCATCAACAGTCTTGGCAAAGATCATGGAGTGATTTGCCATTTCCTTTTCCAGCTCATTTCATAAAGAAGGAAGTGAGGAAAAACAGGGTTAAGTGACTTGCCCAAGGTCACTAGTCTAAATAAATATCTGGGTCTGAATTTGAACTCTGATCTTCCTGGCTCGTCCTCTATCTACTGCACCACCTAGCAGTCCCACTCCAGCAGAAATGATGAACCACTCCAGTATCTTTGCCAAGAAAATCCCAAGAGGGCTTGCAAAGAAAGAGTGAGACATGACTGAAATGGCTGAACAAACAAGGTTTGCACACTGCTTTACTTATATTATCTCATTTGATTCTCACAAAAACCCTGTGAGGTAGGGCTATTGTTATCATTCTCCTTTTACAGCTGAGAAAACTGAGGCAGATAACGGTTAAAGTGACTTGCCCAGGTTTACACAGCTGGTATCTCAGGCAGTGTTCAAACTCAGGTCTTCCTGATTCCAAGTCAAGCACTTTATCTACTATGACATCTAGATCCCCAAGATGTAAAAGGTCACCAGCTAGAACACCAATAATCCTATTCAATAATGATATTTAAAAGAACAGAGAGAAACACCAGTAAACTCCTCTAGCTAGTCCATGACTACACAAGAAGACACCGAGAAAGCTCTGTAGATACTCAGGGGCTATACCAAGGGAGTCCAAACCAGGTGCAAGCTCTAGTAAATGGGGACTGAAACTATTGGAACAGTGAGACTATGCATGTCACTAGGATAAACTCACAAATCTGGATCCTAGTAGCCTTTTCTTTCTTGGTAGAGATCTTCCAAAGCTCCCTCTGGCTACAGCTCTCTCCCAAGCAGGATGCTTTGCTGGACTCTAAGGGTTGAGTCCATAGGCAGGCAGTGGTGCTCTCTACTATGAGGGGAGTAATGGTAACGGAAGCTTCATCCACTCTTGGGTGACTGTCCACAACCGTATCTGTCCTCAGGTATGTGATGTACTATCTCCTACCAACCAGCAACTCTGCTAGCATAATCAATGAAGCAGGGATAGAGGGACGAAGAAGGGGAAAAGGAAGAAAATCCTCTCTTCCCATCCCTCTCCCACAGCTGGTTCAGGTGTAGAGGTTTCCCAAAACTGCCTCCAACTCTCAAAATGAAAGACTTTTACTGAATCAATAGCAATCTTTCAAGTTGTCTTTAAAGGACAAGACAATATTTTTAAAGGGTGGAATTTTGAAGGCCCCCAGTCACAATTGTCTTAACTGATTGTCTTAACAAATCACAAGTGTCTCATGTGGTATCACTTTCCTTCATCCAATGGTCAAGGTCCCATAAACCTCTCCAGTTGATTAAGACCTTATGGGATGATTGTAGGAAAATTCCTTAATACCTACTTTATATCTTGTGATCACATTCTGGATATTCTATGATTACATTAATCTGAGGTGGGAATTAGAAATGGGGAAAAAAAATCCTTGCAGCAAATTTCTCTAATAAAGGTCTGGTATACAAGATATATAAGTTCCTTGAGGGCAAGGACTATCTTTTGCCTCTTTTTGTATCCCCAGCACTTAGCACAGTGCCTGGCACATAACAGATGCTTAATAATTTTATCAGCTGATTGATTGGTTGATATTGATAAAAATATATAAGTACTAGAGTCATTGCCTAATCGACAAATGTTCAAAGATTTAACCAGAAAATATTCAAAAGAAGAAAAGAAAGCTAGTTTTAATGAAATTTAAAAGTTTCAAATAACTAATAACAGGAAAACTGAAGATTACTGTACCTGAAGTTCCACCCATCTTATACCCATCAGATTGTCAAAGATGACAAAAAAAGAAAAATGACAACTATTTGAGAGGCTGAGAAGACAAGTACACTAATGTGCTGTTGGTGAACTTATGATTTGGTACAAAGCTGTTCTGGAAAGTAATTTGGAACTATATTCAAAAGTGATCCCAAAAGACCATTAATGGCAGATTCTCCAGAGAAATCGAAGAAAGACAAAAAGGGCCCTGTGAACAAAACTATTTATAGAAGTCTTTTCTATTGCAGTGAAGTACTGAAAATTAAGGAGGAGCCTATCAATTGGGGAGTGGGTGAAAAAGTATGGCATATGAATATAATGGAATATTATTGACATAAGAAATGGCAAAAGGGACTGATTCCAAGAATCCTGGGAAGATTTGTATGTACTGATGATGAATGAAGTGAGAGAACTAGAATAATTTATGTAAGGATACAAAAAAGACTCAAGGGTTATGATGAATACAATGACCAATCAGGATTTCAAAACACTGGAAGCATGCTTCCTATCAGGACTAAAGGTGCAAAAGGAGACGTGTATATTCAGACATGGCCAATGTGTCAATTTGTTTTGCTTGATTACACAGGCATACATACCTCCCAGATACTGTGCTTTTGTTCCAGATCACCAAAATTAAGTGAATACCACAACAAAGTCAGTCACAGGAATTTCTTGGTTTCCCACTCCATATAAAAGTTATGTTTACACTATACTACAGACTATTAAGTATGCAATAGTATTATGTCTAAAAATACAGTACATATATACCTTAATGAAAAAGTGCTGACATCATCTGCTTTCAGCAAGTATAATCTTTGTGCTGGTGGAAGGGTTTGCCTTTAAGCTAATAGCTGCTGATCAATCAGGGTAGTGGTCCCTGAAGCCTGGGGAAGTGGTAGTAATTTCTTAAAACAAAACAAACAATAAAGTTTGCCATGTAGATTGAAATTTCCTTTCACTTGAACACTTAGAGGCCAGGGCAGGGATATTAATTGGCCTAATTTGAATACTGTCTCTAGGAATAGGGAGGCTGAAGGAGACGGAGGGAGATGGAGGAAAGGGCAGTGGGTAGAGCTGTCAGCACCCACACAACATTTATCCATTAATTTCCCCATATTGTATGGGCGTGGTTCTTGGCACCCCAAGACAATGACAACAGCAACACCAAAGATCTTTGATCACAGATCACCATAGCAGATATAATAATAATGGCAAAGTTTGAAATATTATTGAAAATTACCAAGATGTGACAGAAACATAAGAGCACAAAACTGCTTCAGGCAGAGCCACCACAAATCTTCAATCTGTAAAAAATGTATTGTCTTTGAAGAGCAATAAAATGATGTGTGCCTCTATTATTTGTTACAAGGGAGGGTAGAGGGAATAGGGGCAGGGTGATAATAGTGAAAATAATGTAAAAAAATTGAGAAAAGAACATCGGTGAAATGTTTTAAAAATACACTGAAGAGAGCAGAAGAAGATAAAGGCAAGCAAGGCAATTATGCTAAATTAAATTTATACTTGGAAAAATAAGCTGTGCATAATATACTCAGTTTCACATATGATCTTCTTTTTCTGTTCTTTGCATATGGAAATGCTGATATTTGTAAATTCATAATAAAAAAAGTTATTAAAACTGTGTGCAGTAACATAATAGTCAATAAAGATTTATAAAGTACCTACTATGTATCAGGCACTGCCCTGAGGATACAAAGGAAAACAAAAAGACAGTCCTGCTCTCAAGGAGCTCATAATCAATCTAATGGGACAGATGGTGCACAAAGAACTCTGTAGAGAGAAGCCATATGAAGGAAAAACTGGAAATAATCAATAGAAGAAGAGCTTTAGAATTAAGAGGGATGAGAAAGAATTCCTGTAGGCTAGGACAGGATTTTAGAGGTCATATCCTCCTAATTACAATAAAGCTTCCCAGCTTTCTCAATGAGGGTGGGTGGGGAGGGAGGAAGGGAGAGAATGTGGAACTCAGAGTTTTAAAATGAATGTTAAAAATTGTTTTTGCATGCAACTGGGAAATATGTACAGGCAATGGTGTATATAAATATATCTTGTCCTACAGAAGGGAGAAGATAATTGAAGAGAGGGGTGTAATAGAAGGGAGAAGAGACTGGGGGAAAGAGTGGATGGGATGCACACTGCCCTATCATGGCGGGTGGGGAGAGATAGAGAGAAAATTTGTAATTCAAAAGTGAAGTGAATGTAGTAAATTGAAAATAAATTATATATATATGTATATATATATATATATACATATATATATATATGTATATATATATATATATATACATATATATATATTTTAAAGAATATAAGCTTCCCAAAGGCAGGAACTGCCTAGTAAAATATTTGTCTAGCAAATAATAGATGCTTAACAAATATCTGTCAAATTAAATTAAGTTTCTCTCCTTTATATTCAGGCAGCTAGGTGGCATAGTGATTGAGCACTGAACTGAGAATCAGGAACACTGATCTTCCTGAGTTCAAATGTGGCCTTAGATGCTGAGTGAACTGTGCAAGTCCCTGGGCAAGTCCTTTATCCCTATCTGCCTCAGTTCCTCATCTGTAAAATGAGCTAGAGAAGGAAATGACAAATCACTCCAGTATCTTTGCCAAGGAAACCCCAAATAGGGTCATGACTGACCAAACAACAACTTTATATTTTAGTGGTATTACATTTTACAAGTGAAACTGAGTAGTAATACCAACACTAAACTAAAATAACTTTTTATTTCATTTATCAACTTACACCCTAATTTTATTAAAGGATGAATTTAACAGAAACATAAGTGCACTTCAGCTTTCTAGGGCAGAATTAGTTAAGATGTGACTTCTTATAATTCATCAACTTACATTGTCTTTAAAATATTGGAAATAAAAATACAACCTGGATTCCCTCTTCTTCTTTTTCTCTAGCAACCCAGGCTTCTTTCCTGGAAGTATCAAGTACTTACTATGAAAAAATGGGGTTGAAGAAATAGCAGGCCACAAAATTAATTCTGTTAATACAAAGGTCCACTGATTTAGCAGAGGTTAGGACCTCTAAATTTTTCTTCCTTAAAAATCTTGCCTCTATTACATTCAATATCCAAAGCTCACCAAAAAATAGTTTGGTTCTGAAAATCCAGGCGCCATTCCCAACTGTTGGCTACATAAGAGTTTGAATTTCAGCATCACATTTTAGGGTAAATACATTTAGAACAACTTAAATCAAGAGCTGAAGGAGAAATCAGTTTGCATTCCAATGGGGTCTACAGCACACCTGTGTAAATATCTTTCCTTTAGGAAAGCACATATCACATTTCTAAATATAGCTACATTTATATAGCACTTTAAGATTTGCAAAAGCTTTACAAATTATTATCAGAGCTTCACAACAACCCTAAGAGTACTGTTATTATGCCCATTTATTAAGTACTGTTATTATGCCCATTTTACAGAAGGGGTAACTGATGCAGGCAGATTAAGTAATGTGCCCAGGGTCACACAGGTAGTTTGGTGTCTGAGAATGGATTTGAACTCAAGTCTTTCTGGTTTCAGGTCCAGCACTTTATCTCCTTAGCTACCTATCTGACTTCACTACTTTAGGGATGGAATGAACAAACAACTGGCACTAATTATCAAAGACCTAAGTTCTAGTCCAGGCCCTGCAAGAGAATAGTTAAATGACCTTCCATAAACATCATCCCTCTGTAAGTACCAGCTCTCCTAAGTAAAATGAAGGACTGAACTGTATGTTCTGGACCTCCTTGCAGTTTGGAACATCTGAAATTTTAAATTACCCTTAAAACTCTGAAAGACAGAGAAGCAAGCTACTTTAAAATCTGACCTCTTACAAATAATGAATCATATTTTATTTAGACCAAATTAATTATCCATCATTAAAGGAGGGGTTCCTTTCAGCTTGCTAATTAGTTATGTAAAAGGCCTCCACCTATATAAAATAACTGCTTACATTCCCAAAATGGCCCTGGGCATTTATATCATTTTAGCAAAAGGTGAAAGAATTTTTACTAAGCACGCTCGGCTCTTTCTCACACTCTCTCTCATACACACACGCACACGCGCACACACACACACAACTATAGTAATTTTCTATACTTTTCATACTATTCCATGAAATATTAAAGATATCAAACCCTTCCTCTTGATTACACAGGTCCACCATGAATCAAATAATTAACTAGCTTTCTAGAAGTGGTATAACTTCGATCAACTCAATTAGTCATGGTGGGATAGTGTACAGAGACAGAAAGAAAATGCATCCTTTTTTCTCCCACTCCTCCCCCATCCAAACTCCAGACTCCATTCATTAACTCAAGCAAGTCTTTACTAATCATTGACCTACTCACTGTTCCTTAAATAAGCTTTGTTCTTACCTGCTTTCAAGGCTTTTTTCATGAATTTCCCTCTTCCTGGAATGCCCTCTCTGCCCATCAAAATCCTCAGCTATTCTTCAAAGATTATATGCTACCCCTTCCCATAAAACTTCTTTGAGGACCCTAGCCAAAGTCAACAGACACTCTGAGGTTAACTATGACAAGAGCATGAATATGATGTTAAATACTGTAGTTATTTGTGGACATCTAGACAAGAAATACCAGACCTGTAAAGGATCTTGGATATCATCCTAAATCCCACTTCCCTTGCTTGACAGATAAGGAAACTGAGGCCCAGAAAGATACTATGGTTTGCCAACAGTGACATGACTAATTAGTGATGGAGCTAGAAAGATTCCTAGTTGGTTAGTCACTAGTCTTTCGGTAAACCACATCAGCCTCTCTCATCCAGGGCCCTACAAGGTGATTTGTACTAGTAGATACACATTTAAATACAATCAATATTTGTTGAATTGAATGAATGAATGCATTCATGGAAATCCATTCACATTAAAAAAAACATTCAGATTGCTAGTTTAAACTTATGCTTCTCCGAAACTTTCTAAAGCTCCTAACAACTTATAATAGTGGTCTTATTTAAGTGTTCCTGATTCCCATCCCCAGATACTAGCCAGTTATGAAATGATCAAAAGACAAGAGGAAAGAAAGAAAGGAAAAAACAGTCTGTATGGATGATCCAGACACTCAGTGCATCTGCCCATCATTTTCTGAATAAAGACCGGCTTGGTTGTTTTTTGGTTGGAATGAGAACTTGAAAGAATGTCAGCCAGCACCTCCACTACCACAAGACTGCAGCAGGACCCAGGAGGGGAAGGTGCAAAAAGATACTGCAGACAGAAAGAAAAGTTGTGTACTGGGGGCGCCATCCTGTGGCCCAGCTGGACCCCCTGAAACCACCTGGAATTCCTACAGAATCAAAATCCCCAAGTCAGAAGTAATTAGGGGAGGGCAAGTTTCCCTTGCAACACTATTTCCAGACTTAGGGACTGGAGGCTACACACAGTGATCTGTGTTCCCCAAGAATTTTTGGAAAGGAAAGAAGAGGAGCAAAGGAGAGATGGGGGGAGGGGAGTGAAGGTGACAAATCTTCCAAAGGTTTTCCTGCTTCTTTGCTGAATGAGTGTAAGGAATGCCAGTCTCTCCTAATCACCAGGGCACAGAGAGAGAAGAGAAAGGGCTCCCCCACTGGGGCACGATCGGGAGCACCTGGAGGGTGTGAGACGGCTCACATTTTAAAGAGGGAATGAAGACAAGAGGCTGACTTGTGCGCCCTAACAGTTCAGATTTCTAGGAGCCTGGAGCTGTGAACTTGAGTAATGGTAGTATTTTGTTTTTGTTTTGGGATGGATTTGGGAGGCGTTGGTTTTCGTTTTCGCTTTTTGTTTTGGTTTTTAATTAAAAATAAAGGGGGTACCCGTCTACACTCGGGAGCCCGGGGGTGGGGGGAGCCTTTTCCATACAGTCCAAATGTATTCCTGCCCCCCTTCCCCTCCACCCAAGTCATCACCTACGTAAGACCTTTTTTGAGCAAGGAAGCGCCTCAGACCTTCCCTCCCGACACACCCTTACGGTGACAAGTGAAAACAGCAGAATTCCTTTCTCTTCTACTCCAAACTTGCCCCCCCCCCCTTTCTGGGGTGGTGTTTAAACAGGATTTCCTTACTGGCTTTTTTCTTCTATCTATCTTTCATTTTTTGCCATGGTCACGGCCTTCCTGAGAGCGACCACGGAGGACAATGTGGAATACACTATATATGAAAGATTGAGGGAGCTGCAGGGTTTTAGGACAGCAGGAGAAAGGGGTGTGTGTAGATGAATTCGGGACCCCGGCGTACCCCCTTTCCCCCTCTCCCCAGGCAGCTGCACTTACCTCGTCCACGGTCAGAGGCATGCATATCCGGTACTCCTTCAAGAGCATATTCCCGCTGTCCCGGGGGTTGGTGCAGAGCAGCGAACCTCAGAAGGGACGGCCGGGCGGGCGAGTTCGAGTTCTATCTGCACCCTCTCCGAGGCGAGGCAGGCCCCCCGAAGCGGGCACTGGGGGGGCGGCCCCCCAGGCAAATCAGCTTCCTCAAACACGGGCGAGACCGAGTGCCAGCATAGACACCCCAGCGCTGCCCGGAGCAGAAAACAACACCCCCCGAGCGTTCGGAGCTGCTGCTGCCGCCGCTATTGCTGCCGCTTCTGCTTCCTTCCTCCTCACGCGGAGAGCAAGTCAAGGTTTGGGTTCGTGGGTTTCCCCCTCCCTTTTCTCCCCCAAGAGGTTCCCCCTCACAACGCGAGGTGGCCCAAATCACAAAGGGTGGGAGACCGCTCGAAATAGCTCGGGATTAGCCGCCGGGGCTGTAAAAGGGGGCGATTGAGATCAAGACCTGCCCGACACCGGGGGAGGAGGGGGAAGGAAATACAAAATTTTCGAATCTAAATGAATGCACAAAGCTTCCCCCCCACTTCCCCTCCAAAAACAAAATCCACCAATCCACCGCCTCCCGCCCCCCACCCCTTTTCCCCAGTCTTCCGAAATGTTAATGTCACCAGGAGCCCATTGCAGCTGAAGAGAGAGGAGAGATGCTGCCTTCACCAGACAAAGGCTTGATATATTTTCCTCCTCGGGCGGTAAACAAGATTTCCAGTCCCCCTCCCTCCCACCCCAGGCAACTCCCGCTTTAGCTAACGCTGGGGTAGAAAGGAGGAACAATCCCCGCTCAGCATTGCTTTGCTCCTAGGTTCCTCCAACCTCGGTTTCTGGAGAAGGGGAGGGCGGGAAGGAGCTGCCTTTTTTTTTCCACGCCTCCCCCTCCCCCTTCTCCCTTCCTGGGGCTCGGTGCGTGCCTGGGAGTTTGTATCCACCTGGACTTGGGCTGGAGAGTCCCCGCTGCAGCCTGCAGTACGCTCCTGCCCAGCCTAAGTGGGAGAGCGAGCGTGTGTCTGACATCAGCAGCCGCGGGGAGGATAGCCCCATCCGGCCAAAGGGGTTATGGTACAGCAAAGAATGTAGAGGATTAAAACCAAAGAGCTTGGCACTCGGAGGCTGCTGCCAGCGACCTGAAGCAGAGCTGCCCCGGAGCTGAAGCTCAGATTTGGGGAGGGGCGGGGGCCGAAAGACTATGTTCATCTTGAGTTTTCCCTGGCCCTTTACCCATTGGATCACATTGCAGGGCCCAAGGTGAATGTTTCCGAAAACTCTTGATTTTTTGGTAGATTTACTTTGGGAAAACTTCTGGAGGATCTAATATCCTTAGGTAGAATTCTCATCTCTTCCCAATTCCCAGAACTAGCATTTTTACTGCTCCAACTAGGAATGTGGTGTGCTAAACTAATCCATTGCATGGGGTGGTGACAAATTAAGGGAAGGAAAGAGACTAGCATAGAGTAGTAGGTCCCGGAAAGAGAAGGCTAGAGATGTAAATTAGATCCAAATTAACGGAGGGAATTGAATGCCTGGCTTCATTTGTAGTGCCATTTATATAACAATTTAAGGTTTGAAAAAATACTTTAACTATCTCGTCCCCTTTGAAACAACTGAGATGTGGAAATAGTATGATTTCAGTCCTGCTTTAGCAAGGCGATTCTCACCCTAGTAAAGAAAATTTATTTGGAAGGAGAAAAAAATGGAATGAGTAACTTGAGAAATGAAGATGAATTAAATTGTGCTGCAAGCACTTTTTCATTTATCGTAGATTTAGAATTAAAAGGTAGGTCCATGAATCCATTTACAGATGAGGAAACTGAGGTTGAAAGATTAGATGACTTGACTACAGTCACAAAACTATTAATGCCAGTCAGGATTTGAATGGATGCCTTTCCGACTCCAAGCTCTGCTGCGCCACCTAGCAGCCTCTTCTTGGTAACAACTGGAAATAAAGTAAAAACTCAATGGAAAAACGCTAAACAAATTGTGGTACCTGAATGCAATGGAATATTATGCGCACGGAGGGGAACGACGAATATGAAAAATAAAGGGAAGGCTGAGAAGACCTAAACGGATGTAAAGTGAAGCAAATAGAATCAGGAAAACAATATATGCAACGATTACAGCCATGTAAACGAGAATAACAAAAATCAAAAGTGTCATTGTAACAGGCTACATTCACCCCAAAGAAGAAATATCAGGATATAGCTTTCTTTGTAGAAAGGGAATTATGAATGTGGAACACTGCATAGACTGCCAGATTTGATTGATGTGTTGGATAACTTTCAAGGAATGCTATTCCGCCTCTCCCTTTTTGTTTGTTATTAGGGATGGCTCTCCAGGTGGAAAGACGGAGAGACATAATTGGGGAAAAAGTGATACATAAATAAAACTTAAAAATGATAAATTGTATTGCAGATCCTGAGGCATAACTTTTAAGAGGGAGGGAGAGACCCATACCTATTCTTCCTCACTTTGGCAATCAGATTACAGGCTTTGCAGAACAACCAAAATAGGTTTTCATGTCAGCATTTTAAGTTCAAAAAGTCACAGTGAAATGTCAATGAAAATGCCTGGAGTGTTGGTATTTCATCCATATTAAATAGATCCCTTATTTTAACCACAAGAGGCACATTCTTCAGTTACTCAGGAAGCAGCATGTAGCTGCTGAAATCTGTTTTTCATTTGTCTGGTATTTGAAAGCTTGTTTTTTTCTGAAAAGTTACTGGATGGATTGACTAAGTTTTCCACTGACATCCCCCATGTAGAATGAAACACTAAATATGAATTTTAATTAGAAAGGTATTAAGTCACTTAAAATACTGCAAACATCCCAACTGTGTAGGCCATAATAGAGATCAGGATCAATGAATAATTAACTGTAAGGAGCTAGGAGGTTATTTCTTAGCATCTTTTGTCCCTTTTCTATCAGTGTCATGATTGATGTAAAAATAAAAGAAGGCTGTGCCAGGGATGAGCATCACTTAATATTTTTCTTTTGTTTCATGAATTCCCATGGCCAGAGATGTCATCACCAGGAAGCCATCCTGTCCTTGGAGTCTTTCATCCTGAGCTAGGGTGGTTCTCAGAAGTAGACCCCAAATTTCTTCCAGAAATAAAGGTGCATTTTTTAATACAAATGTTCTTTTGGTGGTTCAAATCATAGAAATCTAGTCCTCAGGTAACTAGAACAGATATGTATCACATGGAAGAAAATAGAGAAATACATGGTGTATGATGATGCAACATACTGCAAATTAAAAACTTCAAAGAAAAATTGGAGTAAAGGATGCCATCAATGAAATGTACTGTGAAAAGAGGAACACTTCTTTTTTTTTGTTAAATATAAGCCAGACTGGTCTTTTAAGGGAGTCAAAAGAGGCTATTTTGTTCTTTGTTGCCTGAGGTATATACAGTGCAGTCCCAGGTCGGGGGTTGGAGGGTGGGAATAATACAGAAGCTTCACCTTGCTAGTTGCTTCACTCTAGTGACCTCTTTTCTGGCCATGCTGATCCTTCAAGAAGAGCAGAGGGTTGTTTTAACCTTATATTCTTTCTAATTGATTCTTTTAACCTCTTATTTACTACAGTGATTATTAATTTAATTTCAATTTTTATGTTATGCTAATGCTTACTGCATTTTTCTAAACCTCCTACAAGCTTTAGGCCTGATCGATAAGGAAGGTTTGTTGGTCATGTGTTGAGAGCAAAAGTTAGCAGTTGGACAGGTGAAAAGTTCCACTGATTTCCTCAGGGTATCAGGAGAAAGCAAAGAAAGCCCTTATCATGTTGTGTCAACCACCTTCAGCACTACTATCACCATCACCTCCATGTCGAATTTAGTTAATGGACAAGAGTTCCAAGGATACTTAGGCATGGCTGATTTATGATCTGTCCCATTGGTGAGCGCATCTAAATCAACAAGACCTCAAAGTCATCTGAATATTGTGATATTAATTCTCTTATGTATTAATAATGGGCTTATGATATAGATTCTACATGTGATTAACAAGAATTTATTGTTTTGTTTATGTGATCCAGAACCTGCTAGAAGAATATAGCCCCTGTTATCCAGCAAAAATATCTATGGTTCTTTATATTTTTCATTTTAGCAAAAACTTTATTTTTTAGGTAAATGTCCCCAGATTTGGATAAGAATTATGCACAGCAACTAAATTAAAGCTAAGTGACATTGCTTGAGGTAGAAAGTCTAAATTTGACACTGTAGTGCTAAAAAATAACACAAAGAGGCTATGATATGGAAAGAATCTAAGCTCTTTTCTTTCTTTTCCTCTTTCCTTCTTTTCTTCCTTCTTTCTTTCCTTCCTTCCCCAGTCCCATGGGGTCTATTCCAGTCTTAATATGTCTATGACCATTGCCAAAGCTGATGATAACCTTGCTGTCTGCCTCAGTTTTCTTACATATAAAATGGATTATAAAATTAGTTTATCAAATTAACTCCTCTGAATTAGTTCAGAAGTCTAATAAGAATAAGATTCACAACTGTAGCTGGGAGAGAGGGAGATAAAGTAAACTATCAATTGGGGGAAATTTTTTTCATCAAATATCTCTGGTAAGGGTCCAATATCTAAATTATATGGGGAATTAATCCAATTAGGTAAAATTGAGAGCCATTTCCCCAGTAGTAAGTAGTCAAAAAGGATCAACATAGAATTATCAAGTGAATTGCTGGGTATGAAAGATCGCTCCAAACCATAAGTAAGAGAAATTTCAAATCAAAACAATTTGAGTTTCACTTCATACCCTTCAAATTAGCAGAAATGACAAAATATGGAAATAGTCAATATTGGGAATGGAATAAGCATTTATATAGGGCCTACTATATGCCAGGCACTGTGCTAATCTTTTTCACCAGTATTATCTCATTTGATCCTCATAAGAACCCTAACAGTTAAGTGATAGGGATAAAATTCCCATTTTATACTTCAGAAAACTGAGACAGAAGTTAAGTGACTTATCCAAGACTGAATAACTAGTCAGTATCTGAGGCCAGATTTGTACTTAGGTCTTCCTGAGAAGCTGTGGGAGGACAAGTATACCAATATACTGTTGATGGAGTTATAAATTGGTCTCAACCATTCTCAAAAACAGTTATGAGTAATATAGTGACTAAAATGTCCATACCCTTTGGCCCAGAGATTGTTTTTGTAGGCACACACCTGTCGATTCAAAGGCAGGGGGGCATATATTTTTCCTCTCTGGCCATGAATGATTTTAATTTATTAACTTCACTTTCTGTGTAAAACAAATAGTCATATAGACTCTTCTGTATTTAGATTTTTCCTCTCTCTGAGAGGCAGTGAGATGGAGCACTGGATAAAACACCAGGCCTGAAACCTGACTCTTCCTCAATTCAAATCTGGCCTCAGACAGTAGCTGTGTGACCCTGGGCAAGTCACTTAACCCTGTTTGCCTCAATTTCCTCACCTGTAAAGTCAGTTGGGGAAAGAAATGACAAATCATCCCAACATCTTTGCCAAGAAAATTATAAATGGGGTCATAAAGAGTCACACACAACTCAAAGACAACTGAACAACAAAGGGCCTGTGAGGACAAATGCAGGGGAAAAAAAAGTATCCATGACAGATTAGCAGATTATCAGGCCTTTTCCTGGACCACAACTAGCCATGCTGTTGTCCCACTTCCAAGTCAAACTGCAGATGGCTTGTGATCTGAACTAACTGCCATTCACTTTTCTCTGCATCCTATACTATATATTCTGATAGAAAATGGCTTGCAATCAGAACTCACTTAAATGATGGATTTTTTCTGTGGGGCAACCAATCACTCTGCTAGAGCTTATGCTTTCAATAAAGCATTTTTCTGATGTACTCTAAAATTATGAGTAGTGAGTTTGTTTTTTTGTTTTTTTTCCACAACAATGGAAAACAGTGTCTGTGCATTGGATGGAAATCCAAAAACAATAAGAAAAGAGAAGAGAGAAGACACTAGATTCCTCTTTGGGTTTGGTTTCTTTCTTTAAAAACAATGACAGGTTAGTAAGAACCTATATTTCCATTTCTGTTTTTACCACATGGTTCCCAAAAAGCAGAACCTGTACTTTTGTATTGGTGCTAGCTAACTATTAAGGGGAATTATGTCTTGTTTTGGTCCTTAGCCAGTGAATTCCTCGAAGGGGAACAAATCAACCTATTTTCAGAATAACACCAGAAGGTAAGTGATGATCTGCTGTGGAATGGTCTATCTGAATAATCTGTACTGTCTGTCCCTTAGAATATATGTGTCTCTTTAGGGTTTGAAGCCTTCCAGAAGGGAAGATAGAGAATGAAAGCTAACATACACATTGTATTTTCCCAGCACCACTACATTTTGTGGTAGCAAAGAACTAGGCACAACATAGGTGCTATGATCGACTAAAGAATGACAAAACACATTATGGTACTGGAATGTCATGGCCTATTATTGCATAGTAAGAAATGACAGATAGGAAGAATTTGGGGAAAGATGGACTGATATAGCATGAAATAAGCAGGACCTGGGAAACAATATACAGAAGGACTACTACTATATGTAGTGCATGTAAATCCACCATTCTCACTTGAGGATTAGATGCCCAGAGCAGGACGGATATTTGTCCCTTCAGAGGCCAGGGGTAGCCCTGAGCAGCTGGGGAGTCAAGTGTTGTATTTCTAGTGATGCCAGTGAGTCTCCATCAGTGTGCATTGTCATGACTGTTAATTGAATATCAATTATCCAAGCTTAATTAGCTTTAGAAAGTAACATTTACTAAGGTTGTTCAGTTGGTACAAATATTCCCCCAAAGGTCTATGACACACTATTCCAGAAGTACATACACAGTACAGAGGAAAGTGACTTCATTGCTTATAGAACAAATGTGGCAAAGAGGTGACTCATAGCTCCTGCAAGTCCTTTTGATGGAGTCCTCAAAATGTTTCCTACATTTTGTACGATGTATGGTGTAGCTTTTTTGCTAGGCTCTTTGTAGAGCATTAAATCTTTGTTCAGTCTGTCCTTGACTCAGGGCTGTCAGATGATTCAAGGTCTCTGCTAGGATGGTGATGGGAAGATAGGAAGTCTTCTGGACAATGAGTTCCAAAGTTTATAAGATTCTCCTTTGGGAGTAGCAGGAGGAGTTCATTATTTATTTTAGGTAGGATGGGATAATTTGGAAGATTGACTAAATTTGCTCTGACCGCTTTATATATGTAAAGGAAATGAATGCCATGTACCTTCCATGACCAAACTTGGCCCTGGAGAAATGATAAGAAAATGTCCTCCCTTCCTTCAGTACAAAGATGGGAGACTATGGAACCCTTCAAGGATGAAAGGACTGCTGTGCAGCAATGAAGGGCCAATCTGTATTAGATAACAGAAATTTGTAGTTGTGTGACTTCCTCTGGTACTGGTCAGCAGCATTTGAATGGCAGTGGAAGAGCAGGTATTCTAGGATTAGAGTTTAGTACGAATGAGAAGCAGTAAGAGAAGATGGCAAAGGTTTGAAGAGAAGGAGGTCTCCACTAATCTGAATAATACCAGTTCTATATGGCTCCATCTCAAGCCATGAAGGTTTCCTAAACAGCCAACATTAAACTTTGCCCTTCCTGATCATCTGTAGTATTTACTGTCTGTATCACATATTTTACTACTTGATTAGATTCATGTTAGCAATATTATATTGTCATATATTGATCTCTAATTGTATCTTGTATAAACCTCTTGACTCCGCAATAAAATAATAAGCTTTTTGAGAGCTCAGACTTTTACATTCCTTTTGTATTCACTTTAAGGCCTAGGATACTGATCATAAAATTATAGTTTTAAGACTACAAAAGTCTTTTAAAAATCAGTCATCCAATCAAGTTCTCTTACTTTACAAATAAGGAAAAGGAAACTCAGACAACTGAAGGGACATATCCAAGGTCATGTAAGTAGTAATTAAAAGAGGTAGTTCAAACCAAGGTCCCCTGACTTTCAGATCCCAGGTGCTTTTCACTATACCATGTAAAGTATAGAGTAAATACTCAATTTTGGGGGGAGGAATGATATTTAGTCTCCTTATAGGTCTGTATCTTCTGTTTGTGGTCTGTGGTTTATGGTGTTTATTGTGTGATTACTATTTTTATTGCATTGTGTCCCAAGAAGAATATATTTACTATTTCTGTCATTTTACATTTATTAACAGTATCTCTGTGCACTAAATCCATGGTTAATTTCTGTAAAAGTTCCATGGGGCACTGGAAAGTATGTATATTCTTTTGCAGTTCCATTTAGAATTTATCATGTCTTTAAGCTCTAGTTGATGATGATGATGATGATATTATATTGCAATGCATTACATACTTTGTATAAATGAATTTTTTGACAACTTTTAAAAGAATTTAGTTATTTCATAATTGACATAGCACTTCAAATTTACAAAACAATTCATATACATAATTTCATTGTATTGAAATAATATTCACAATATTGTGGCAAGTATCACCATCAAGAAAATGGAGGCTGAGATATTAAGTGACTTGCATATGATCAAAAAGCTAGTAGATAAGACTGAACCCAAGTTTCTTTCTGAGAGACAACATGGTGTTGTGCATAGAGAGCAGCTATTAAGACAGGAACAACTGAATTCAAGCTCTGCCTTTAACATATACTGGATGTGTGATCTTAGGCAAGTCACTTGGACAAGTCTCAGAACTCTAGGCAATTTTCTAAGACTATAAGTTGCAAAGAAGTTATTGGCCTATATTATTGGCTGGAGTCCCCTGGCCTGACAATTCCCCATACTAATGAAGTCACGGATCTGCTCTCTTTCTTCTGGTCTCCAAGTTCAGAATTCTGCCCGCTAATACCTTATGCATCATCATGAACATCAATTACTGTTATCTAAATGTTAATCTACTCCAAGCAGGATCTTTTATGAGCATTCAAACTTTACATTTGTCAAAATCAGGACCAAGAACATGCTATATGAAATCATAGGGAGAGAAATATGTTATGTTTTCATAATCTTTTTCACTTCACATATTCCATTTTCTACTACATCCAAGGGGAAATTTCGGACAAACACACAGTACTAACTGCCTTTAGCAAGTCAAATGTGTTTTTTGGAAGTGTTTTGCCAAACACCAACTAATCTGCTGTTTATTGAATACTAATTGTTTTCCTCTGGTGTTTATAATGTAATGATGCAAGTTGTGAACATAATTTTAAAAAAATTTTTATGTGGCTTTCATTGAGAAATAATTACACAAATGTCTAAGTCTTTATCAAGAAACCTACTCAAGTGGTTGATTTGCTTGAACTATTTTTCTTCTCTTTCTTTAGTTTTTCTTACATGGAATGGCTGAGGGTAGGGTGGGAGAGGTGGGGAGACATAATCAAAAGTGAAGGTGATATAAAACCAAAATATATAAGTAAAAATAAAATAAAAATAAATTTTTTTTAAAAAGAAAGAAAACTTCCCAAAACATGTCCCAAAGACAGTTCTTTCAAGTAGAACCCATTTATCAAGAGTCTGATAAATACAGAAAGAACTTTCAAAGTATAATTGCTTTTGGTCATACAGTAAAATTCACATACAATAAAACTGTATTGACAATGATGTGGTCTAATTAAATTGCTTCATATAAAGAATCCTGGAGGCTTTGTACCCATGGGTATAGTTTTAAAAATTTAACATGTCAGTAATAAAGAAATTCAAGTTTTACTTCTGCCTCCAGGCTCTTCAAAGGAATTAAGAGAGCAGTGGATCAGTAATTTTGGCCCAAATCAAAAGGCATGAGTTTTTTGTTTTTTGTTTTTTTACAAATAGCTTATTCTTTTGTGGTAGGGCCTAAATTTAAAAAAATGCTATAAAAATACCATGTATCACTATGGTTATTGAAATCTTGTTTCAAGAATATATCACTGTAGTTATTGAGTCTTTGTTTCAGGTACATTGCCCCTGCAATGTTCCTCCACATTCTTTTAAGGAAAACCTTTTTTTCAGTGTCCAACTGACATTTTTTAACTCTCCAGCTCTTCTTATATAGAAGGCATTGTTCTTGAACATGAAATTCTGAGTTGTAAGAAAAGTGCTATGGTTGTATTTTATGATGTAGTACTATCATGACAAAGTGTCTTTTGATTCAGTATTATCAATTGATGTTAACAGATCTGGAAGTACTACCTCTTAGCTAGCTATTGCTATAAAGACTTGGCTTGTTGGCCTTCTATCCACCTTTTTTAAAAAGTAGTTATTGTTTTAGAATTTACCAAATCAAAGTCAACTGCAAGTCATGTCATCATCTTGATGGCATGGTCCTCTTTGAGAACAAAGGACAAACATAACAATACAGTAACAACCAGTAGTAGTATGGGGAGAAGAAAGGGGAAGAGAGAGAAAGAGAGAGAGAGAGAGGGAGGGAGGGAGGGAGGGAGAAAGAGAAAATTACTGTTATTGACTTAAAACATATTGAAAAACGCTCCAAAATCATAGGATTTGGAATGTGGAAAAGTCCTTAAGGAACAACTCTTATTTTATAGATGAGGAAACTGCAGCTCAGAGAATGAAATAACTTGCTTAAGGTCACACAGGTAGCCAGCGATTGGATCAGAATTTAAAACCATTGAGTCAGCTGTCTTGTAGCACACCACACATAAACTTAGTAAATATTACCTTCAAATCTTCTCTTTACCTTGGTAGCTCACAGATGCTAGAATCCTAAGGCCATAAGAAAAGTGGTGGCTAGTAGTGGATCAAATGTCACAGTTTTTTGTTCTTGCCAGTAGCATAGGTTTATGGTGAAAAAATATATATTGTGGGAAAAAAATTCATTAATACAAAGTATATAATGCATTGCAATATAACATCTTTGTCATCATCAATCAGAGCTTAAAGACATGATAAATTGTAAATTTTGTGGTTACTGCATGACTGAACTGAGGTGCTTATTTTAATCAAAGATTCAGAGGAGGTAGCCTTCCTTAATTGTGGATAGAGGTGTTCAGCTGTATGTTATGTTTTGTTTTGTTTTGGTGAGAGGCAGGAGTGTTTAGGTTAAAAATAAGAAATATACATATATTTAAATCATGGACAGAGATCAGAACTTTGTCAGAAAGGTTTGGGTGTCTATCTTGTGCTTTTTTCCCCCTGGGTTTCCTGAGTTTCCTCATTGATAAAATGAGGCTTACAATCTTTTAACAGGGAAACTCAGGTCAAGTGACTAGACACCCAAATTTTCCTGACAAAATCCTGAACTCTGTCCTCAACTTTAATAAACAATATTGAGATTTGTATGAAAGAGCTTCGGAAACTTTAAAATGCTCTGCAGACATGTTATTATGGTTGTGTATATACATATATATATATTTAATATATATAGAAACACATAATTATATATAGTGTATACATACATATATACATTATATATACTGTGTATATATTTATGTATAACATATATAACATATTTCTGTGTGTGTATATATATATATATATATATATATATATGTAATGTGTTATACACACATACACATATATAAAATGTAGACATTCTATTGTTATTTGGTCACGCACAAGGCACAAGAAGGATGATCTCTAAAGATAGTTTGACAGCTCGATCAGTACTGCTGAGACGAAAACACAGCCCAGCACCCCTGGGCGGGGCCCCGCAGCTCCTCGGGACTCGGCCCCGCCCCTTCCTGGTGTCCGCCGCGACGCCTGTGTGAGCGGAGGGGTCCTTCGTGGGGGCCTCTGTAGGGGCGCCCGTGGCTACGCCTGTACGAATACCTTACGTGACTGGCTGGGGAGAGGCGGCGGATCCTGTTTGGGGCCAGTGGAGCGGCGGAGGCAGCGGCGGCGGTTTCGGTATCCGAGGAGGCTCTCAGGCTCGGGCAGCGATCATGTCGGACGGGGGAGCAGAGCGGGCAGATGGACGCATCGTGAAGATGGAGGTGGACTACAGCGCCACGGTGGACCAGCGCCTGCCTGAGTGCGAGAGTCTGGCCAAGGTGAGAGGGGGAAGCCGGACCAGCCTTTGGCGGACGGCAAGGGCTGAGTCACGGCGCCGGGCTTGGCCTAGGCCCCAGGCCTCCCACAGGCCGGGAAACCTGGGGATGGGCATGGGAGGAGGGGGAGGAAAGAGCCCTGCTCCCCTACCTCCACCTCCCGACCCCTCGCGGGAAGTACGCCGGTGTGTCCGCACGCGTCCCCTTCTTCTCCCCAGTTTGGGTCAGCCCCGTGGCTGCTGGTGTGTGATCTGTGCGTGCGATCTGGGGAGGCCGCTTCTGCATCCAGGCCCTTCGGGAGGATTCTTTGCTCTTTCGGGGTCATAGAGTCCCCCATTGAAGGAGTGTGAAGTCATCCAGTTCAGCCGCTTGTCACTGAAAGGTGCCATGACCGAGCACTTCCCGGACCTGTCTTTAAGAACCTCACGGGTTAGAAAGGCGCCCCAAATCACCCCGTTAACCTACATCATCATTGGCCGAGCCCTTTCCTATACTGCCTACTCCGAGAGGACCACTTTAAAAACTGGGAAGGGAAAAAGGACACGAGCAGTGAAAAGACACAATTTAACTGCCAAAGGTAGAATGCTGGAACTGAAGGTACTTAACAGAGCTGTCAGGAAGGATGTGTAGGAGGTAACATGCTATGCGTTTCCCTTACAGTTTTTAGATTCCATAACATAAATCTGGTGTGAGTGTAGTTATCATATGTGGTTTTACTCACATGTTTAAGTAGTTTTAAGTTTCAAGTAGTTTGACCTGTATGTAGAACTTACTGGGTTACTGAAGGATTAAATTACTTGCCCATAGTCACACAGGTTCCATGTGTCCCCTAGGAAGCTTTGAACTCAGGTCCTCCTGCCAAGACTGACTTTCCATGCTTTATTATTTCCAAGCTTTCAGTTCTTAGCACTCATTATTACCTGTTCCTCTTCCCAGTTTATAACTCCTGTTCTGGCTTTATTTTGTTCCCTTTCAAATATCAACTGGTTATTCATCTTGTGGTGGACAAATTGCCAGCTTCACACTATCTTTCCCTCCCCCATTCCTGTTTTAGAGTCATCATCTGCTGGGTTAAATCCTCTTTCCCCCTTTATATTTCTCCCCATAGTGAGGAAAAATTCCTTACTTGTCCACTTCAGGCCTACCCTTGTCTACATTCTACTTGCTCTACGTCCTCCCCTTCTTGTTCTACAGCTTACAAACACCCCTTTATCCAAGACTGCTTACTTTCACATTATTTTTCTCTCATACTGTTGAAAATTTGGCTCTCCCCAAAAGACACTGTATTCTTGACTACTCTGTCTCATACTGGTTATTCCTTCTTTCAAAGGCTCCCAAAGCAGTAGGCCAAGAGGGAACAGTAGGTATATTTTTTGCTCCCCACATTCTCTTTGAGATTGTCACTTTGCTACCCTTACTCAACAACCTCCATTCCTCTTTATCACCCAGTCTGAAGCCTTGTCGCATTCCTCTACCATTCTTCAACACAACATTCACAGCCTTTCCTCTCCATCTCAGTCTCTCACTTTGCCAGACTCCACCCTTATGTTTCTCCCACCACTTTCCTTCTCAGTTTTGACTCGTGCTGTCACATGTCCCTGGAGAAAGTTACCTGACCAAGTTGATTTACTACATATTTAATGTTAACTGATCTCTACTTAATCCTTACTGCTGCACAGAAATCCTTGTATTCTCTTCCCGGATTGACTGTCTCATTTTCCATGGTGATTATTCTAACCCTCCCTCCATAGGCCTTCTCTACCACTTTTCTCCCTTCTCATTCAGCAGAGGATCTTACTTTCTGCCTTCTTGAGAAAATAGATTTCCATTGAAAGCTCACTCTTTTCTGCTACTCCATATTTCAGAACCTCTTATTGCTGTGCCTTATCCCCTTCTCTTTGCTTCAGAATGATACTCCCTGTCCTTTGTCAGTCTTTTCTTATCTACTGTCCACTGTTACAGTAACAGTAATAGCTAAACATGCCCAGATCATCCCTATCCTTAAAAAACCCTTTTGTTTCACCCTGACATTGCCTTGAAGTATTGCCCTATATACCTCTCTTCTCTTTCACAGCCAGACTTTTAGAAAGGGAAAAGGAGAAGGGAATAAACATTCATATGACAGGCACTGTGCTAATCACTTTACAAGTTTTGTAATATTTAATCCTCAGAACGACCTTGGGAAGTGTGTGCTATTATCTCCACTTTACAAATGAGGAAACTGAGGCAGATAGAAATTAAGTGACTTCATTAGTGTCACACAGCTAGTTAGAGACTGAGGCTGTCATTGAACTCAGGGCTTTGAGATTCCAGACCCAGCACCAATAATACATCACCTAGCTTTCTCAGAAAATTGTTTATACTCATTGCCTACCTTTCAGCACCTTCCATTCCCTTCTAAATCCCTTGCAAACTGTATTCAGCCCCCCATTCCCCTATTTGACTGAAATGGGTTTGTTGTATTTTTTTAATTGCCAACTATCGCTTGACTTCTAAATTCAATGATCTTTTCCAAATTCTTACACTTCTTGACCTCTCTGTAGCTTTTAACACTGTTGACCTCGGCTTCTAAGATATTTTTCTCTCTCACAGTTCTGTTTTTACTGAACTGGATCATCATTGTCAGTCCCCCACAATCCTTCCACAAAACAAAACAAAAAATACTTAAGTGTGACCATCTCCTAAGGCTCTGTGCTGGACCTTCTTCTTTTTCTACACTCTCCTGGTGATCCATCTATCTCCTTTCTGTGGATTCATTTATCTCTATCCAAGTGACTCCCAGAACTACATATCCAACCCTCCTTTTTCTATAAACTTCAGTCTTCATCACAGTCTGCCTTCTACAGGCATTTTTAAGTCATAAACAGAACTTGCTATCGCTTCCTCTCCAAATCCATTTCCCTATTTCTGTCAAAGCTACCGTCCTTCTTTAGGATACTTCAGATCTGCAACTTCAGAGTCATACTCACCTCACCATTTTCCTTCATCTCCCCATCCCATTAACTGCTAAGTCTTGTTGATCATACCTCCACAATATCTCTTCCCTTCTATCCAGTTACACAACCTCAACCCTGTTTCAGGTTTTCATCATCTTTTGTCCAGGATATGGCAATAGACTTCTAACAGTCTCCTTGCCTCAAGTCTTTACCCTCCCCTATCCACATAGCTGCCAAAGTGATGATCCTGAAGCTCAGATCTGACCATGTCACTGTCCTGCTCAAAAACCTGTAGTGGCTTCCTCTTGTCTCTGGAATCGAATACGAACATCTCTTTGTCCATCCAGCCCTTTTCAGACTGATGGTACATTACTCCCCTGTATGAGCTCTATGTTCCAGGGCAACCTAATTTGCTTAGTGTTCCCCAGACACAACATTCAATCCAATTTCAACCTTTTACACAGTCTGCCACCCAGTGCCTAGTGTACTCTTGCTCATTATCTTTGCCTCATTGAATCCTCAGCTTCCTTTCAAAGCAAAGCTCAAGTGCCATATCTCACTATGAGTCTTTTCCTGATTCTTCCCCTGCATTGTTAGTGCTTTTCACTCTACCCACATTACCTTATTTTTATGTACACACTGTCTGTGTATATGTTATTTCTTCAGTAGGCTATTAGATCTTTGAAGAGGAACTGTTTAATTTTTTTGTCTTTGTATATTTCCAGTACCCTACATAGTACCTGAAACTTAGTAGGTCTTCAGTCAGTTGTTGAACTGTCATCAAGGTTAATAATCTTTGAATCATCCTTGACTTATACCTCTTGTCGGTCCCTATATCCAACCAGTTGCCAAGTTTTGTTGATTCTGTTAGTACATCCTGTATTCATTATCCTCTTCTCTTTATCCAAAAGGACTTTACCCTAGTTCAGCCCTTAGGTCTCCATTAGGTTTCCTTGTCTCTTTCCTTTGCTATTCCTTCTTCTTCTGTCTTCTATACACCTTTTAAATGATGTTCTTAAAACACAAGTACCATGTGTCACTCTCTCACTCAGAACTCTTGAATGGGCTATATTGCTTCTAAAAAGGATTCTAAACCTGGGGTCTGTGACATTATTTTAAAAATATTTTTATACCTATTTTAATATAACCGGTTTCCTTTGTAATCTGTGTGTTTTACTTTGCACATTGAAAAATATTATTAAGAAAAAGAGCTATAAGCTTTACTAGACTGACCCAAAACCACTCCAGATTCTTGCTCCTTCCTGCCTTTTCAGTCTTACTGCATATTATTCCCTTCCACTCACTGAACTCAAACTGGCCTGCTATACTTCCTACACAAAGCATTCCATTGCCTGTCTCTCTTCCTTTAAACAAATGGCTTCCATGTCTGGAATACAGTCCTGTTTAAATAGTTCCAAATCCATCTAATCACACTACTGTCCAATTTTTGTCCTAAGAAAAGCCTTTAAGCAAAAGCTTTTGTTGAAATCTACCTATTTTTGCATTCCCCTAGTTTATGCCTTTAAAACTATGTCAAAAAGTCAACAAGGTTAGCTTCACATGAACCTATTCTTGAGGCCAGACTGATTCTTTGTGAGTCTTACTTGTTTCTCTAGATGTTCACTAACCAAACCCACTTTTAAAAGTTTAAATGGTGGCCACAGGTTTGTTATATAACCTCTTTATTTGAAATAACATAGTTTTCTTGGAATGTAGGAAATGAAATGTAAGTTTTTATGGATTCTACAGTATTTCAGTAATCATCTAAAATGGACGTTTTTATGACCTTTTGCAAGTCAACCACATTATTTTTCAGTGCTTTGACCAATAAAAATTAATTTTATTTCCAGACTCTAGATAAGATGTTTTAATAATATGTATGCAAAAAAATCCTGATTACTCAAATAATTTTTTTAATGAACATCAATAGCCTCACAAAATGTAGTATTAATATTGTTTTAAATTTTACAAAATTCTCACTAATCCATCCATACATGATTCAGTTTAGTTCTGAGTTCTTATTGTTCCTTTATGTGGCCCCTACAGTGTTGTTACTATGTTTTTTGTTCTGTCCTGCATAATTTCCATCATGAGAATACATGAAACAAAGTAGGTGTATTTATTTCAATATATAACCTGGAATTACGGGTGTTTTCAGGTAAACATTTCTTTAAAATAGGTATAATTCATTTAGCATAAAATGAGCCTAATGAATATACACTTTGTATATTTCTAGTATCTTTAGTTTAAATTTGGCATTTCTCAGAAACTTTGTAAATTGATTTTAAGATTGGTATACTTGTACTTTTAATATCTTAAAGTTTGCTACAAATTAGAAAACTCAAGACCAATTTTCCTAATTAATATAGATGCAAAAAACTTGAGAAAAATATTAGCAAATAAGTTACACTATCCAAGAGATTATACACTATTACTATAGGATTTATATTAGGAGTGAAAGGTTGGTTTAATATTAGGAAAGCTATAGATATGATAGACAATATTAATAACAAAAACTATTTAAAATCATGGTTGTATCAGATGTAAATAAGGCTTTTGACAATGTGCAGCATCATTTTGTGTTAAAAATATTAAAATCATAAAAATAAAGCAATTATTCCTTAACATGGATAATAGTATCTATCTAAAACAAAAGGCTAGCATTACCTACAATGGAGAAACGCTAGAGGTCTTTCTGATGAGATCAGGGTAAAAAGTTACTGCTGTTAATGAATGCGGTTCCAGAAATGATAACATTGGCCATAAGATGAGAAAAAGTAATTGAGGGACTAGACATAGGCAAAGAAGAAACAAATTATTGCTTTTTGCAGCTGATAAGATATACTTTGAGAATCCTAGGTATTCAACTAAAAATTAATAGAAACAGTAACTTCAGTAAAGTGAGGGGTACAAAGTAAACCCCCAGCAATCAGCCTTTCTTATATGTTGCCAATAAAACCCAGCAAGAAGAGATAGGAAAAGAAATTCCATTCAGAACAAGTACAAAATGTAAGAACAGAAGAGGAAAGAAATCTTGGGGTGACTGAGTGGAAAATCAAGGCAGATAGCAGAAACTGTTTTAGGTTCACTGGCCAAACTCTCAGCCTGCTGTTCTAAGAACCAGTCCCAAAGATGTCTGTCCCTTCCCCTCCCCTTCCCCAACTCAGTCTGTATTCAGTCTCTGCGCCTCACGGGTCCTAAAGGGGCCTGGGTCATCTCCAGTCATCCTGTTGAATATCTGGTCACTGGATTCATGTGACTCTGGAGAAGAAGTGAGGCTAGTGACCTGCACAGCCCTCCTTCACTCAGAACAAAGTCAAGTGCAAGTTATATCATCGTTACTCTGATGGCATAGTCTTCTTAGGCAGCAAAGGATGAACACACAAGAATGTAGAAAACACATTGGTAATCTACCCACAAGCACTGAAGTTTACGTAAATATAACTATATGTATATAACTATAAAGCTAGATGGTACAGTAGATGGTACAGTGGATAGAGCACCAGATAGGCCTGGAGTCAGGAAGGCTTGAGTTCAAATATTGGGCAGCTAGGGGTGCAGTGGATAGAGATCCAGGCCTGGAGTCAGGAAGACTCATTTTCCTGAGTTCAAATCTGGCTTCAGACACTAGCTGTGTGACCCTTCGTAGGTTTCTTAGCCCTATTTACCTCAGTTTCCTCATCTGTAAAATGTACTGGAAAAGGAAATGGCAAACTACTCTAGTATCTTTGCCAAGAAAACCACAAATGGGGTTACAGAGTTGAACATAACCAAAACAACTGAACAACTACAAAACGCTTTTTAAAAAGTTAAGACAGATATAACCAGAGAACTGTTAACTGCCCATGGCTAGACTGTACCAGTATAATGAAAATGATAATACTACCTGAATTAATTTATATACCATACTGATCAAAACATCCAAAAGTTACTTTATAGAGCTAGAAAAATATTGAACTTCTGGAGAAATAGAAGGGCACAAATCTCAAGAGTGATAGTGAAAAGATAATGAAAAATAGGAAGGAAAGGGACCCAAGTGCTTTGAGTAGTAGTTGACACATTGTATGTGTTATACAAATGTTTATTTCCTTTTGTTCTTCATTTCTTTCTGCTTCAGATTATACTGCCAAATGTTATTCATTAGAACTATTTGGTTTATAAATAGAAAAGCTGATGAGTGGATTGGGTTAGGTATACAATGTTTCAGAAACAGTGGAACATAGCAGAGTAATCCAAGAACTCCAGCTATTGAGGTGAGGACACACTGTTCAACAAAAACTTCTGGAAAACTGGAAAGCAGTCTGATAGAAATTATTTTTAGATCAACTTCTTACACCATATAAATGAATATGTAACTTAGATTTAAACAAATTAGAGGACCAGGGAAGGAGATAACTTTAACAACTATGCTTAGTGGGGAGATTCTTTACAGCAAGGAATAAAAGAGGGTCATAGGGTATAAAAATTGACAATTTTGATTACAAAACTTTTTGCAGAAATTAAATCAGTCCAGTTTGAAGCGAAAGTTAACTAAAAAATTTTTGCAGCAATTGCCTCTAACAGTCTCATCCAAGATACATAGGAAATTTAATATATAAAAACAAGAGCCATTGCCCAGTCAACAAATGGTCAAAGGATATGAATGGATATTTTAAATATATATAATTATTTTTGACATTTAAAAAAATTTCAAATTTTTCAAAAGTTTCATATTTCCCACCTTCAACCCTGCCCTTAACCATGGAGAAGGCAAGCAATGTGATATCAGTTACACATATAAAACATTTCCATATTAGCCGTGTTACAAAAAAAGCACGAAAAAGTGAGAAAACTATAGTTCGCTTTGCACTTGCTAGCTCTCCAGTGATGAATAGCATTTTTTTTACTCAGTAATCCTTTGGAATTGTCTTAGATCATTGTGTTGATCGTTATTGTAATATAATTGTGTACAAGGATCTGCTGTTCACTTTGTATCGGTTCTCATAGGTCTTTCCATGTTTTTCTGAAGCCATCCCTTTCATTGTTTCTTATAGCCCGGTAGTGTGTCATCATGCGCTACAGCTTATTCAACCATTCCCCAACCAGTGGGCATCTCTTCAGTTTCTAACTCTTTGCCACCACAAAAAGAACGGCTATAAATTTTTTTTTATAGTTAAAAGTCCTTTTCCTTTTTCTTTGATCTCTTTGGGATGGAGACCTAGTAATAGCTAATCAGTGGACAGCAATAAAAACTTTTTTTTAAAAGAAAGATAGGACCTATACATGTAGAAATATTTATAGCAACATATTTTTGTAGCTAAAAACTGGAAAAGAGATTCTCATAAATTAGGGAGTGGCTAAACAAATTATGATATATATAAATGGAATATCACTACACCATATAAGGACAGGTTCAGAGAATCTTGGAAGGATGAAAGTAAGCAGAGCCAGGAGAAGAACTTAAGAAATAATCATAGTCTTGTAAAGGAAAATAACTATAAGAGACATAAGAACTCTGATCAATACAGTGAGAAATGATAATTACAAAAAACAGATGGTGAATCATGTTTGCTAATATTTAACAAAATACACTAGAGGTGCAGAAGGAAATACACACACATATGTATATGAACATTTGCCTGTTCATATCCTTTGACCATTTATCATCTGGGAAATGGCTCTTATTTTTTTTAAAATAAATTTGTCTCAGTTTCCTACATATTTGAGAAATGAGGCCTTTTATCAGAGAAATTTGCTGCAAGAATTTTTTTTTCCCAGTTTCCTGTTTTCCTTCTAATTTGGGCTGCATTGGTTTTATTTTTGTGACAATTGGTTTTGATGTTTGCTCTACAGAAATAACTAATTCAGAAATCCCTTCCACATTAGTAACCTCATTTCCTGTCTCAGATGTTGCCATATCCAGCACCTACTGATAACACTGTTCTTAAAGTGTCTAATATATATTAGACACAGCCAATTTGTGGGTTTGTTTTACTTTGTTTCAAGTGAAGGTTTTTATTTGGCAGGTAGTGGAGGAAGAGCACTCCTTTATCACTGGGAGAGGAGTAGTGATAGTGATAAACAAAAAAAAGAAGTAAAGGATATCAGTGAATCATAAAAATATATAAGGAATTTCAGTTAGGAATTCATGTCACAAATAAGTTCAGTCTTGAAATATTGAGGAGAAAACTCATTACGAAAATGAGAATTTCTTCAGTGGGCCATTTAAACAATTATGAAAAGAGGTAATCTACTCTTAGTCTGGCTAAAACTATTTTATACATTTTTTTTTTGTTCTTGATTTTTGTTGCCTTAGGAAGGAAGACTTCAAGAAGTAATTGAAACACTTCTGTCTTTGGAAAAACAGACCCGTACTGTGAGTATATTGCATCAGAAATCACACTTTATCATTGATTTTACTTAAGGTTTTTATATTCACAAATTATTTCCATTTCTACAGGCTTCTGATATGGTGTCTACATCTCGAATTTTGGTTGCAGTAGTGAAGATGTGCTATGAAGCTAAAGAATGGGATTTCCTTAATGAAAATATTATCCTTTTGTCAAAAAGGAGGAGCCAATTAAAGCAGGTAATTAAAGAAACCCAGCATGTACAGAGAGGTTTGATCTTTGTAGAGATAATTTGCCTTAATCTGTTTGTAAGGAGAGTATTTTAATAGTTGCTTTTCATGATTATTTCATGGTTATTTTTCATGATTTTTTCCTTAATGAAGAAGTAATTTGTGAATACCCATTTCTCTGTTCAGAAAGCTTCAGTAGATGCTCCTTGCTTGTTTGCTGTCATTTGACAGATCTCTAACTTCATTGACATGGGTATTCCCTTCAGTAGTATATCTCAGCATGTTTAGTCTTTGTCCTTGTAACTTATATCCATGTTCTCCCATTAATTCCGTGGGTACCAGTGGGGCACATCAACGAACTAATAAATCTCTTAAGATGATATCACTTATACATATTTAGATGCATAGTTCTTTCTTGGTAATATGTTGCATTGAATCTATGCACAACACACATCCTTCCATTGTCATTTGTCACAACTGGGTATTCACTGATTCACAGAAATACAGAATCACCAAAGGTGTACTAGTATTAAAAAAGATAAGTCATTGGTTTTAGGAAATAACTTGAGTAATCAAAAATACCCTACAATTTCTAAAGGCAGTTCATCCCACTTTCTCCTCTTTATTTCTAGACTCAGTTCATTGTCCATCCTCTCCAATCCAAACTCTGACACTTACTAGCTGGGCAAGTCACTTAACCTCTTTTTGTCTAAGTTTCTTGTCTGTAAAGTGGTGAAACACTGGAGAAAGAAATGGCAAACCACTCCAGTATCTTTGCCAAGAAAACCTTATGTACAGAGTCCTTGGAGTTGGACACCACTGAACAGCTACAGTAACAGTCTAGACTAGCCCACTTATATTTTGAGTAGGGGTTGGACTTAGATGACTCCTAGTGTCCTTTCTGGCTCTGTAACCAATGATATTGGTTTTCTCAAAGTAATGGATCAGTAATTATAAATAATCAAGATGATCATTTTATTTAGATAGCTGAGTTGTGTGGATTATTCATTAATGAGTAACAGCATTGTCTAGTGCATAGGTGTCAAAGTCATTGTTCTCCAGATTGCTTGGACCATTTCACAACTGTGTCAGTGGTACACTGGTGTCCCAGTTTTTCCACATTCCCTCCAGCATTTGTTGTTTTCCTTTTCTTTCATGTTAACCAGTTTGATAGATGTATGGTGGTACATCAGAGTTCCTTTAATTTGCATTTCTATCGTCTTTAGTGATTTAGAGCATTTTTTCATGTGATTAGTGATAATTTTGATTTCTTCTAAAATCTGCCTGTTCATATCCTTTGACCATTTATTATCTGGGAAATGACTCTTGTTTTTTAAATAAATTTGGCTCAGTTTCATATATATTTGAGAAATGAGGCCTTTTATCAGAGAAATTTGCTGCAAGAATTTTTTTTCCCCAGTTTCCTGTTTTTCTTCTAATTTGGGCTGCATTGGTTTTATTTTTGTGACAATTGGTTTTGATGTTTGCTCTACAGAAATAACTAATTCAGAAATCCCTTCCGCATTAGTAACCTCATTTCCTGTCTCTCTAAGACATTTTTTGTTGCCATATCCAGCACCTAGTGATAACTCTATTCTTAAAGTATTCATAATACATCAAAATGATGTTTACAAGCATTTGGCCTCTTTTTATAGTCTTGAGCAGTATTAAACAATGTATCTTTATCATCTTCTCTGCATTAAATTTATCCAAAAAGTACATGTTGATTTAGTTGAGCGTCATAAGGAGTTCTTCATGAAATTCTAACTTTTCACCAGCTAATGTTGGTATATAAGTTGCACTAATGATCCACTTGGACTTTTTGTAAATGTTCATTGTATTACAAAATGACCAAGTGTCACACACCACACTTCCTTTAAGACAAACAGTAAAATCCAGCCTTGCAACTTTTTAATTGCCTCTCCAATGAAACTGTTCTTCCATTTAGTCTTCTGTTGTAAACCTAATCAAGTATAAACTCCAAAGCCTGATATGCAAGGCCTTTCCTAATCTGGTTCTACTGTACATTATCATATACAAAATAATATTCAGCTTCATGCAAGATAGTCTGGCCAAACTGAATTAGTCTTCATCTCTCATTCTCATCTAACCTTCTTTTTTCAAGCTTTTGTTCATGCCATCCCCTGTGCCTAAACTGAATTGGCCACAGAATTTACATCTTCTGAAATCTTCCCCTAGTCCTATTTTTCATAGCATTTTGGTATTCTCCTTTATAGTCATCATATCCTAATTTGTATTAACTGTAATTTGTCTGTACTTCCTTTCACTCCTTTTAGATTGTGAACTCTTTGAGGCTTGTTTCAATTCAAGCCAATCTGAATTTATTAAGCACCTTCTATGTGCTAGACACTGCTTATTTCTGGGGATACAAAAAAAGGTGAAAGTCCTGCTCCCAGGGAGTTCACAGTGTAATGGGGAAGACACCATACATACAGCTATCTATAAACAAAATGTACACAGAAATAAATTGGAAGTAATCTCATAGAGAAGGCACTAGCATTAAGAGGGAGTGGGCAAAGTTGGGCGTTTTAGTTGACTTGAAGGCAACCAGGAGAAAGAGATAAGGAGACACACAACTAGTGAAAATGGGTAGAATTGGGAGATGGATTTTCTTATTCAAGGAAAATGGCAATGAGGCCAGTATCACTATATATAGCACTCTCTGGATGGGGATGAAAAAGGTGTAAGAAGGCTAGAAAAATGGCAGGGATGGGAAGGGAGGTTAGGTTATAAAGGTCTTTGAACACCAGAAAAAGAAGATCTGTTTGTTTCTGGAAATGATAGGAAGTCAGTGGAGTTTATTGAATATGGAGTTGACATGGGTAGATCTGTGCTTTAAGAAGATCAGTTTGACAGTTGAATAGAAAATGAGCTGGAATGATGGAGAGATTTGAGGCAGGGAGACAAATCTGAAGACTGTTTTGCAATAGTCCGTCCACCTATGAGGTGATGAGATGCACCAGGGTGGTGGCAGTGGGGGCATTGTGTGAGAGATGTTATGAAGGTACGATCAACAGTCACTTTGAGCCGTTTGAATATTAATGGGGGTGGGGGGTAAAGACTAAAGACTGACACCTAGGTTGTGAGCCTGGCTAACTGGGGTAACATTACTCTCAGCAGAAATAGGAAAATTAGAAAGAATGGAGTGCTAAGGGGAAAAGATAATGAATTCCATTTTTTGAATATGTTGAGTTTAAGATATGTGTAGGACTGTCTTGTTGCATCCTTGTACATCTGCCACCTAATTTCTAAGAGAGGCAGTATGGTGCAATCTAGAGAAAATTGAACTGGAAATCAAAAGACTCAGAGGTTTAAGCCCTACTCTGCCTCTTCAAAGATAATGGGCAACTCATTTTATATTTGTCTGAGCCACATTTTCCTCTAATGTAAAATGGGATGAATAGAATTTGTACTTCCCATCTATCAATCATAGGGAAAGCTATGTGTAAACTGTAAAGTGTTACATAAATCTGAATTTTGAGCAAGATTCTCTAGAATGTATCCATTTTTATATTTCTCACCTGTCCTTTTTTGGTACCTTTTATTAGCAATCTATCCTTTCCAAAATTGCCTCTAAATGTTTTCAGGCAGTTAAAATATTATTATATCAGTATTAGGATTGAAAATAGAAATTCAGAATTCATATAAATCTCTTGCTCTAGCCATTAGTGAAAGTGAAATTTGTTTTCAAAAAGAATCTGACCTTATTTTCTGAGTGAATTTTTTTTAACTAAATTTTTTATTTCTTTTTTAAGTATCTCCCAAATACATATAAAAAATCTTTAAACATTAATTTTTTAAATTTTGACATGTAAATTATCTGCCTCCCTCTCACCTCTAGAGAAGGCAAGCAATATGATTTCAGTTGTACATAGGAAGTCATGCAAAACGTATTTCCATATTGCAAAAGAAAATACACATAAAGAAACAAGAAAAAAATAAAGAAAAAAAATATGCTTCAATCAGCCCTCCCGAATTATCAGTTCTCTCTCTGGAGACAGAATTTTTCATCATGGGTCCTTTGGAGTTCTCTCTGATCATTGTTTTTCTCTGAAGAGTTAAGTCTTTCACGGTTGATTATCTTCACAATATTACTGTTGCTGTGTATAGGGTTGAAAGGATTTTTAGAATAGCTATTTAAAATTCACTATTGTGACCTTGAGTGACACTTCACTTCCCAGGACCCCTTAGCAATTCTGTAACACTGTAAATTACCGAAGAGGTACTGTTTTGCATTGATGGAGAGAGTTTCATCGCTGGGAATTCCTTTTTACCAATGATATGCAAGTTCTGGTAAAAATAAAATTCAGTGTTAATAATTCCTGTGATTTTGATTGAGATAGTCTTGTATATAATGAATATGCAATTAGTTTAAACTGTCTATTTGTTTTAGGACTCCTCAGTACTATCAGGGTGTCCAGATTAATTACATATTTTGTATTAAATTTATCAACGTGAGTTGAATTTTTTTCTTAATTCCCTTTTGCCAGTAGACCTGGTTCCATGTTACAGAACCCTGGCTCACAGAGATGGTGGAGAAGCACATGAAAACAAAAAAAGTCAACATCTAGGGTTTTTATTGGTAAAACAGTTTATGAACTTGAAGAACCTAGACAGTTGTGTCACCAAAAGACTAGACCCTTAATCTCTTGGAAATCTAAAACTAAGAGAGACCTTAATTATTATGTGATACAATTCCTCTGTTCTTCAGATAGAGAAATTGAGGTCCAGAGAAATTATTACATGTAAAACATTGGACTAGGCATTGGGAGACAATATAAACATTTAGAAGGAAGCTATCAGTATGTTGTACTAGAGGTAAAGCCCTTATGCCAATAAGTGTGATTTCACAGTTTAGACTTAGAAAAGAGAAAAAAAAATTATCTAATCCACACACTTCATTTTTGAAAGAAGACAGTGAGCCCAGAAAAATGAAATGACATGCATAAGCTCACATAGCTAGCGTTAGGCCTGATGCTCAAATTTAGATCTCTGAACTCATAATACTTCTTAGTGCAAAGCAGTATGTGATGATGTCACAGACTACAGTAGAAACTACTTCACGCAGTGATGATAAGAGAAGACCACGTCAAGGAAGAAGCATTTGAGTTAATCCAGTAGCTAGTTAGTGGCATAGCAGAAACTAAGGTCTCCTGTGTCCTAATCTAATATTCTTTCCATTAAACTGAACTGTCGCTTTATACCATCCCAGCTACAGAATAAGATGATGAGGGGTCTATATAACTTCTTTTGCATTTATATATCAATGAAAATTATATTTTTTGCTTCAGCAAAACTTAACATTAAAGGTTTATTAACCATTTTTTATATTTCTAAAAAGTAATGACTTTTAATTAGTTACTTACTCTGTGCCCAGGAAAATGAAAGTTACTCAGACGATAGCCTTCCTAATTACCTGCAGTGTCTTTCACAGAAGCAGCAAGTTTTTCTTCTCTTTAGGATATTGATTTTTGTGAGTTTTTTCATGCCAGTATGATTTCTTATTCTTGCATAAGTTTTAGGTAATCAAGTATATTTCCTCAGAAATCATTTACAATTTTCAGTGTCAAGGGAATATGGAATATGTCCTAGAATACTTTTCATTTATTGAAAGAGAATATGAAAACTACAGTAAAATCTTAGAATGTGGAGGAGTCCTTGGGTCTTTTTTGGGTGGCTAGAAATGAACTAATTAAGTACTGGTATTTCAGAACTTTTTGATTAGCCATTCTAAAGTGTACTCTTGTGTGTTTCTGCTATCCTAAATAGAACCTAATCTTGAACTGAATATGATTTAATCTTGATAACTTAATGTCATAATGGAAAGAGCTCTGAATTTAGATTTGGAATACCTGGGATTGAATTCTATCTCTGTCACTTAAAACAAATCATATTTGACTTATGTTGGTCTCGATTTCATTTCATGTTGGACTTAATCTATAAGTCCTCCTCTAGATCTAAAATCTTGATTACTGTCATTAGTCTTTGCATTGAATGGCTCTTAAGTCATATACAGTTGACTCTTAGGCTCCTCTCCCCTCCCTCCTGAGACTATAGAAGTCTTTTCTCTCATCATTGACTCCACTCATTCATAGTTCATGTGTGTTATGTAACCGTGATATATTTTCTAAATGTAAACAAGAGTGCTTCTTTCCTCGCAGCAAACTAATCAGTCAGAGAATTAGCTACAATCTTTAGATATCCAGTTCTTCTCAACTGTGTTTTTGTTTCTTGTTTTTGTTTTTTTTGCTGGGTACCTGAGAGTTTTTTCTTTACTGTATACGTGTGTATTTCTGGCTACGTTCAGGTCTGGAACACTTTTGAAATGTTTCAGATTCTGATTTTTTACTGTTTAATCTTTATTTTAAGAATAAACATGTTTATTTTAATTTAATTTTAGTTACACAAACTTTTTTTGTCATTTTATATAGGCAGTTGCAAAAATGGTTCAGCAGTGTTGCATTTATGTTGAGGAAATTACAGATCTTCCCATCAAACTTCGATTAATTGACACTCTTCGAATGGTGACGGAAGGAAAGGTAAACTGGTGGTATAAATTGATATATGGGAAATAGATAATGATTTCTAACGTCTTATCTACAGTTGAGGGGCTTCTAAGGGTGATCTCGTCTTTATAGGTGGTAATATTAAAATGAAGATTAATTAGCCATCCCTGCTGATTACTTGACAAGTTGAGGATAAAAATTTAGCCATCTTTTTTCCTGTTGGTATTCTTTGTTTTCTTGATTTTTGTGTACCTCTCCAAAAGGAATAAATAGGAAATCGTGAATGTTTAGACAATTCCTTTCTAGCTTGATCTTGTGAGAATTATTTCTGTTATTAAGTAAAATATTTTATTTTGAATTATATCTTTGAATTTTAAATATTCCTATGCTAGCCAGGGAGTCTGAGACTTTTTTGTGTCTTGGACCCCCTTTTGCAATTTGGAGAAGCCTATGGACGTCTTCTCACAATGGTGTCAATTATATTGAAATACATAAATATAATTATCAAAATATTTAATTAAAGTAAAATTTACACACCCTAGGTTAAGAACCTGTGTTTTAAGCTGTCATTAAAAATTAATCTCATAGGCTGTTTAAATTGTTGGAACAGCTTGGTGGCACAGGAGTGCCAAGCTTGGAGCTCGGAAGATTAGTCTTCCTGAGATCAAATCCAGTCTCAGGCACTTAGTAACTGTGTGAAGCTAGCAAGTCACTTTACCTTGTTTGCCTCAGTTTCCTCATCTGTCAAAAGAGCTGGAGAAGGAAATAGCAGACCACTTCAGCATCTTTGCCAAGAAAACCCCAAACAGGGTCCAAAGAGTAGGTTTTTACAAAAAGAAGTGATTCACTGAGAATCAGCACAAACCGTGTTGTAGTACAGCTGACACAAAACTAGGAGGGATAGATAGCTAACGCACTTGATGAAAGTCAATATCCTGAAAGATCTTGACAGTCTACAGTACTACAGGAATAAATCTGATGTTTGTACACTTATGTCTAAAAAATTCACTGCATAAATATAAGACAGGAAAAGTATTGTTAGTCAACAATTTGTTTGAAAATGACTTGAGGTTTGTAGGGGACTGCAAACTCCATGAGTCAACAATATGTCATGGTGGTCAAAACAACTAAAAAAGCCCTAATGCAATCTTGGGTTACTTTAAGAGAAGATTAGTTTTTAGGAGGAAGGGGGTGATAGTGCCTTTGTATTCTGACTTGGTCAGACTTTATCTGAAGTACTGTAATTTGGGAAAGTCATTGATAAACTGATGAGCATCTAAAAGAAGGCCGCCAGGATGGGGAATAACCTTAAGTCCATGTCATGTGAGGATCAGTTAAAGACAGTGGCAGTGTTTCATCTGGAGAAGGTTCAAGGGGACACAACAGCTTCTATCAAGTACTTGAAGAGCTGCCAAGTGGAAGAAGAGTTAGATTTGTTTTGGATAATTCTAAAGAGCAAAACGAGGCATAATGGGTGGAAACTGAAAGTGGAAAATTTATCCCCAATGTCAAAAAAGGTTCCTGACAATTGGAATTATCCTCAAGTGGCATTAGGTACCTTGTAAAGTCCTAGGTTGAAAGCACCATTAAATATCTTTAAGTAAAGATTGAAAGGCCCTTGTTGGTATACTTAGTTTGCCCTATTTGTTGGTATTTTGTGGTGGAGATATTTTCTCTGATATGGGTTGGATTATTTGGCTAACCAGGTTCTTTCAAACTCTAATTCTGTAAAACACATTTGTAACTCCAGTGTTTAGAATACTTTAACAAAGCTCAAGTCTGATTTGCATTTAATCTAATATTATAGCTTAAAAACAGCTTTATACCATCTATTAAAAACTACTAATGGATCTAAAGTATACATTGTAAATAAACATAACTAAAGGTTTAATTTTTTTCAACATACCTTAAAATGTACTTGCAGTCTAAATTTGTTTTTCCTGTTTGGTCATTTAAGTCATGTCTGACTCTTCATGATGCCATTTGGTGTTTTCTTAGAGGGACCTTAGAGTTCATTAAGCCTAATCCCCTTACTCAAGTTACTCAGTTACACAGTTAGTAGCTCCATCCCTCCCAGTTTTGTATCATTTGTGCCATAAGATGGCTTATGTTGATTCTCATTGAACCATTTCTTTTATAAATACCTGGTATGAAAGTGAGCCTAGATTCTTGAAGGTTATGCCAGTGGACCACAAGCTAGGGCAGATGTTCCAAGTTGGAAAGGCCTCAAGAAATGGGGAAGGAGGATGGGAACGAACATTAAATGCCTATCGTGAGCTGTTCATTCTGCTAATAAGCACTTTAACAGATGTCATCTCATAGGAAAGTGCAGGCCCAATTAGCAGACTATTACTTGGGGTCTGACCTGTTCCTCACCCAGTTTACTACAAAATGACAAATTTCTTAAACAAATTCAGTAATGTGTTTAAGACACTTTGTAGACCTTAAAGCATTACATAAATGTCAGGTACTATATTATCATAAAGAATAGAGGAAACATCATAGATTTAGAACTGAAAATAACTTAATAGGCCATCTAGTCCTGGGCTTCTCAAACTTTTTCCATTCGCAACCCCTTTTTAACCCTAGAAATTTTTATGTGACCCCTGGTATGTAAAATAGGTATACAGATCATGGGTATATAAAAATAGGTATACAAATCAAACATTTGCTGATAATAAATCATAGAGAAGTTTATTTTAAACAATTCTTTGATATACATTTTATTTTACCACTTATTAAAGAGGAAAGCAAATTTACACACTAATGAGATGGATGTGTTCGTTTATTTTTACATAGAGAATTAAATCTTTGTAGAATATTTGATACTGCAGGACATAGAGCATCTTCAGTGTTTTTCAGAATTGATCGATATTTTATAATCATTGCTGGGAACTTCACTTCACATAAATATGTAATACAAAAAGGCAGAAATAATGTTTATGGCTTTCTCAGAAATTGTTGGAAATTCTATCCTAATCCCAAGCCAAAATTCATTTAACGATTTTGTACATATAGTAAAAATACTGTAATCCGTAACATACAGTGGTTTCAAATCTGAGCCAAGGTGTTTCTGATTTCATTTGTTGGTGTTGTGTGATGGCATGCTTGGAGCAGTGTGCATGTATTGTATGCTCAGAGCCGAGGCTAGTGAAATTGCATAGTGCAACATGGGCAAGTGCTGCCAGAAATGCCTCAGATTCATTATGTTTTTGGTTTTGAATTTTTGGTTGTTGTGCACTCAGAAACCTTTTACTGTTGCCAAATTTTTTGTGACCCCATATGGGATCGAGACCCACAGTTTAAGAAGCCTTGATCTAGTTCAACCAAGATATGTGTTGAAAGAGTACCAATACCCCTCACCGGTGAGATTCCAGACCTTTGGAGTATCAAAGAAATATTGTTTTCTGTGCTTTTAATAATTTTGATCCAGTTAATATTTGAAAAGGTGAAAAGGTTAGGCCAGGATGTGGCCCCCTAAGTTCTCAGATTTACTGAATCCAAACTTAACAGAACAAACTCCTATGTAAAGGGATTTGTTTTTCATAACTTGGGCTCAGTCATAAGGTTGTACCCAAGGACCTAGATGATCACATGTGACCTTGAGGCCACAAGTTCCCCAGCGTGGGTTAGGCTTTTGGCCTAACACATCTGTACAGAAAAAATTAAAAAGATTTAAAAATTAATACTGTCTAAACTGTGGTGATTTGGACCATTGAATTAGTACTTAAGAACATACATCTGGGATAGGTACATCGAGAATCAGACAGTGAGTTCTAACCAGCATTCAAGAGGAGGAAGAAGAAAGGGGAAGGAGAGCAGAAACAAGCTTTTATTAAGCTTCTACTGTGTGCCAGTCACTATGCTGAGTGCCTTACAGAAATATCTCATTTGATCCTCACAACCAATCTGAAAGGTAGTTGCTGTTACTATCCCCATTTTATAGTTGAGGATACTAAGATAGGTTAAATGTTAAGTGACTTGCCCAGGGTCACACAGCTAATATACATGTCTAAGACTGGATTTGAACTTGAATCTACTCTATTCACTACCTAGAGGAAGAGAGCAATTTGGATTGCATTTTTAAAATTGTGTGGTACAGTTTCATGATCCCATAATGCTCCCCAGCACGAAAACTCATTTTTTTGTTTTTATTTCTTATGTGTTTTATTTTTAAGCTGTCCTTCCCCAACAAACTCTTCCCTGAAATAAAATCAGTTAAACAAAACCAACAAACAAAATATCATCTCATAGCATAAATAACATTCTGTACCCATATTCCCTTTCCTCTCTACTGAGCAGATAGAGAAGTATGTTTGTTCATCTGTTTCCCAGGACCAACTTCAGTAATTGCAGTGAGTTCAGCTTCCTATTAGTATTTGCATTTACCTTATCATACTCATTCTTTATATTGTTAGTCCTGCCTATTTCATTCATTCTCCATTTATATCTTTATGTGTCTTTCCATGTATTTCTTTGGGTTCTTCGTACTTGTTCTTCTAGTTCATATTCCATAGTTTGTTTCACCATACACTATGTGACCACCCATTGTGTTGTCCCTTTTTTTCTACAACAGATATGCCACTTTGGCATATTTTGCTATATGTGAATTTTTGGTTGTTTCTTTTGTCTTTGGCCTATTTGGGATCTAAGCCTATTAGTGAAACCACTGTTTAGAAGCTATAACAGCTGAGGGGGAGTTAGGTTAGGTGGTGCAGTGAATAGAGCACCTGCTCTGGAGTCAGGAGAACCAGAATTAAAGTGTGGCTTCAAGACATTTAGTAGCTGTGTGACCCTGGGCAAGTCATTTAACCCTGATGGCCTTGAAAAAAAGCTATAGCAACTCTGTAATTTCTTTTTTTCAAAATTTCAAATTAAAGCTCATCTTTACGATGCATTTTTCAATGAAAGTTAAAAACCTTGGAATACTATAATGTCTAAAGAGTTAAAAATGGTAGTGTTCTAGAGGGCACCAGAGAGGGGATACACTGGGCTCCAGTAGGATAAAATACATTTCTAGTGGTGGCTAATGTGCAGGGAGTAGCATAAGGGATATCGTCAAGGAAAAGCAGGATTAGAAGAAATGGTGTGCTTATAATTTCATGATAGCAAAAAATAACAGATGAGCATTCCAAGTACTATACCAGGTACAAGAAAGTCTCCACATCAGAGAGTTTCTATAGGAGAACATAAGCAAAAATCATGAAATAAGAAGGCATGCATCAGTTTCTTCCAAGGAAGGGAATATCAACATTGTTAAGATTCCAAGATCCATTTAAGCTGGTATTGAAGCAAGAAGTGAGATGTATTTGAAAACACATCCAAAATGATTGCGTTTAATGAACTTTTAGTGCTGATGCTTTGGGAGACCCAAAACAATTACATGGCTTTAATTATAAAAGTGTAAGACTTTTGAAAGTGTTCATCAAGGTGCATTCTCTTTTAAGCATTTTTAGTACTTTCTTTATGAGACGGGATGTACCTAAAAAATAAGATGATTTAATCATCAAGTTGAATTTTATTATACTTATTTTGGATAATAGGCTAATTTAGGCATTTTGAAGTTTTAGCTCATTTCTGAGGGAAGAATTGTTTTCAGCAAATATTTCTTGTATTTCTAGATTTATGTGGAAATTGAACGTGCTCGATTGACTAAAACACTAGCAACAATCAAAGAGCAAAGTGGTGAAGTCAAAGAGGCAGCATCCATTTTGCAAGAACTGCAGGTAATGAGTTTTGTCTTAGAGTGCACAGATCTTCTTCTGCAGAAATCAGTATTTTCTTAATCGAAGTAACCTATATTAAAGTGTTAGTCTCTTTTCTCAGCTACCAAGAATAAGATTGATTTGCAACAAGGTGTGAGATTTAAGCAAGTATCAGTAAAGTGTGCAATTACACTTCAACCAAATTCTAGCTGCCAAGCAAGTTTTGAAGAGAGACTTCAAATGTAACAAATTAAACTTAGCTCTGCAATTATTTGAACATTTAATTCTACATAACTGGAATAGATGATATAAATGACAGAAACAGTGTGCAGTTTCTTCCTTTGGAATCAGTGTTTTAAATTTCAACTTAAATTTTAATGATTATTAGCTTGGTATTTTTACTGTCATCTGAAATGGATTAAATTCAGTATGTGGCATGAGGCCTCAAAATGGAAAGGAATCTTAATTCAGCTCCAGGTACTTTTCCTATCCACTTGGTTATTGTGTAGTTCTGATAAATTATACATTCATCAACACAGTGCTTTTAAAGGTCCTTGATGGACTTGTCTCATTTATCTTGGTATCTCCATACATACATGCATTTAGTATTTAAATAATTGTTGAACAAAAGAACAGGCACACAGGGAAGTTTTAGTAATCACATAAACCAGATGTCCATATTACAAGTTTGTTTAATCTTGGATGATTTAGATAATTCTGACAATTTCATTAATGTAAATGATGTTTCTTGAATAAGGCTTTCAAAATGCTAGGTGCTTTGTGAACTATATCAATTTGTTTTTCTGAACAACTTTTTATGTAAATATACAGGTCACAAGAGCCAGTGTACAAATTATGTCAATGATATCTTTGTTTTCATGTTTTAGAGTATAAGTACCTATTGGTAACAATGAATAATTTAATTTTATACAGTACTCAACACAATTTCTTGTATTTGAGGAGCTTTTCCTAAATATTACTTGTTGAGGACAATTATTTTTATATTTGCTCCTTCTTCATTTAATTATATCTTTCAAAAATATCACTAAGTAGTTATCATTTAAAAACATTACCAAGCAGTTAGAGATTTATCAGGAAATTACTTTCTCTCCCAGGTGGAAACCTATGGGTCCATGGAAAAGAAAGAGAGAGTGGAGTTTATCTTGGAGCAGATGAGACTTTGCCTTGCTGTGAAGGATTACATTCGTACTCAGATTATCAGCAAAAAAATTAACACCAAATTCTTTCAAGAAGAAAATACAGAAGTAAGTTATTTTCCTCTACCCTTATTTATATTCTTAACCTTAAAATGTGTTCAGCAGAACAGCTCATGAAATCTTACTCATTATGAGTTTCTTTTTTTTTTCCCCAGAAATTAAAGTTGAAATACTATAATTTAATGATTCAACTGGATCAACATGAAGGTTCCTATTTGTCCATCTGTAAGCACTACAGAGCTATATATGATACTCCTTGTATCCAGGCTGAAAGTGAAAAGTGGCAGCAGGTAAGAATATTATGTGAAATTGTATTGCTGCATGTTGGAAAATGTTAAAATCTTTATTTAACCTTTCAGTGCTTTTTCTGTAGTTATCTGGTACTGATTTGCATGTGAAATTCTTTGGTAGTTTTTGATTCAGACTAACATGTCTAATGGCCTGTCTACATCATGGACTACTTTTAAGAAAAAAAAATTATATTGTTCAATATATATATTGTGACTCAGTTACTAGAATAACTTTCATCAAACTGTAATTAGCAGTATCCATTTATATATAATTAATTTCTTTAAAGTTGCCTTTTAAAAATGTTCTTAACTTGGATATAGCCACTACAGTATTGTTTACACAATTACTGTTTTTAAAGAAACAGTTCCTCACGGTTCTAAAGTAAACCAGTCTGTCCTGTGATAAATCTAATAGATATATCACAAAATTCATTATAGTCAGCTACATTTTGAAAAAGAACAAACTAAATAATTCCCTTCTTGGAACTAAGTATTAAATTTAAGGGAGAAAAATGGCAGAAGGACTAAAGAGTTACAATAGTCTCTAAATACCATTGCACAATTTCAATTCCTACTTAGTCATGTGATCTTTTGACTTTGTATAGAATGTGAAATTATGCATGTTTAGTATAGTTTAACTTGTGTATAACCTATAGGTTAAATCTGTTACTTTTTCTAGGCTCTGAAGAGTGTAGTTCTTTATGTTATTCTGTCTCCCTTTGACAATGAACAGTCAGATTTGGTTCACCGAATAAGCAGTGACAAAAAGTTAGAAGAAATTCCCAAGTATAAGTAAGTACATTTTGTGACAAAATACTGTGCCTTAATACATCCTATTTAGTGGAACACACTATTTTGGGTTTTTTTGTTTTCTTCATGATGGGGGGGGGGTGCGTTAAGAGTTAAGTGGCTTGCCCAGGGTCACACAGCTAGTAAGAAAACTCTTTAGGAGCTTTTATTTAACTAGTTAAAATTTTGCAGTTAATATTTTTAAAGAGTTTGTGATATGCTGAAATATACATTTCTAGAGAGCTATAAAAATAAGTTTTTCTGTAAACTTAAAATTTGACTTCATTATCTGTTGCATTTAAAGTAATAGTTGATATAGGAAACCTAATGGGTAAAAGGGTTATGGCTAATTATTGTACAGGGAAAAACTATTCATAGAAGCATTGAAAAAATACTAATAGATCAGGGAAAAGAAATAACAATTTATATTTTCTTATTAATAAAAACCAAATGAATAGACTACTCTTGTTTCTTAGTCTGTTATATTTTTAAACGAGAGGGCTTGCACTCAGTCTACCAGAGGTAATTTTTTGTGCTTTTTTTTTTCAATTTTTTATTTTATTTATTTATAAATGTTCTACAATCACTTCCTTAAAATTAAGATTTTAT
>CM053770.1:505150587-505210201 GCA_028658325.1 Potorous gilbertii
TCCATTACATTTATATACCATAATTTATTAAGCCATTCCCCAATTGATGGGCATCTCCTTGATTTCCAGTTCTTGGCTACCACAAAGAGTGCTGCTATAAATATTTTTGTACATGTGGGTCCCTTTCCCATTTTTATAATCTCTTGGCTTTTAAAATTATAAATATTTCAAATTATCAACAGGGATCTTTTAAAGCTTTTTACTACTATGGAATTGATGCGTTGGACCACACTAGTTGAGGATTATGGAAAGGAATTAAGAGAAGGTTCTCTTGAGAGTCCAGCAACAGATGTTTTTGGATATACTGAGGAAGGTGAGAAAAGATGGAAAGACTTGAAAAACAGAGTTGTGGAACATGTAAGTACATGTTAATATTTTCACCCTATTTTTCACCAATAGATTTGCTATTCTAATTCTTACCCAGTTAATTGTAATCTTTTTGATGTGATTTTAGAGAAAATGAGTCATTAGCTCATCCTCTATTCTGTCTTACTAAGTTTTAGCTCAAATTTTTAGTGTTTTGAGTTTGATAATCTTTTGGTGGATGATAACACCTTTACTTCTGTTATAATTTTAGGAGCCTCATCTTTTGTGATACTAATGTATTGAAGTTTATTGTATGTTCAAACGATCTGTCGTTCCTGAGGTCATACTTATATTAATCTCATTTGTTTTATATTTCTTCTATTTTTGACTCTTCAAAACCTAAAACTGTTTTAGTAACTTTTGGAGGGTATTCTTCCAGAACCTGAAAACTACATAATTTAAAATAGAGGTATATTTCTTAAGAATGAATATTTAGAGAGATAGCAACGTATATAGGTAGAGATTTCAGGTGCAGGTCATGGACTTCTTCTTCTCTGCCACTTGGAATCATAGTATATTTTAGCCAAAAACTTTGATGTCCTTTGTGCTACTACAATGGAATTATTCCCTCAGGCTCATTTTTGTATATGTCTTTCCTCCATTTCTTATTTTCCATTTTAAATGTTTTGTATCATTTTTATTTAGGCCTTTATCATTCTGGCTTAGGTACATATTTTATGCCTCTTACAGAAAAAGAACCAGGAACTGTATGTAATTTTTTTCACATTTTTGTATCTTCAGTCCATAGAATAGAATAGTATCATGAACATAGTACACTTTAATAAATGTTTTGGAAACTTATCCCTTGGACCTTAAAGACAGTAATGGGGAAGTGATTATGTGATCTTCCAAAAAAAAAGCTTGGATGATGTGAAATAGGCAAGTGAAATTGGGAAAGGAAATTTAAATTGTCAAGTTATTTTAAAATAATGGTAAAGAGGCACAGCAGTGTATGCATGTTAACTGGAACAAAAGCATTCATTTAAACAATAAACTGAAATTTTTTACATCTTCAAAAAGCTTTAAAAATGCAATGTTTCACCTTTTTTTTTTATAGTGTGACCTTTGATTCTTCCATGAAACTGCATTTTTATCACTTTATAGTCCAGTTTTCCATATATATAGCCTTGGTTATAGCCTATGTGTTTTCAGTGGGCTTTAAGTCAAGTGAGTTCTCACACCAATGAATTATGTTCATTTCTAGCATGAATTTTAATCTTTTGTGATGTGGCATGCTGCAAAGTCATGTTGAAATATTCTAACTCCTTTTGGAAATTTCTGTAATCATGGAACAATTCTGCTTTTCAGCATATTTATGAGTTTAATATTCCCTAAATAGGACAGCTTCTTGTCATAAATGCCATTTCTTATCAGAAATGCCCAAAGTATTGTTTTGAGTTGGATGTTTCATAATCTAGTGAAGATGCCTAGGTCTTACAGGCTTACATCTATTACTTCTAACAGTGGTTTTAAGTATTTATAGCCATGAATGAAAAAGCAAGTTTCATTAGTGATCAGTTTTTCCTCCCCAATCTTAATTAGTTTTGTCTTTGTATTGTCTTGCCCCAAATAAGCAGTTTTTCTTCATGCTTAGCAGTGATTAGGTGGTTCATTAATCTTCTGGATAGTCTTTCAGCTTCAGGAAGTTTATACTGCATCATAAAGAAATCAGTAATAACACCTCCAGCTGCCTCGTTCCCCTGAAAGTTTTTACTTGTTTTCTGAGGATTAATTAGACCATTTTGATCAGCAGTTTGTTGGTTACTGGCATTATTTTATGTTTTTGGCCACACTTTCCTTAGTGATTTGTTGTGACTGTTCCAGTTTCATTGTAGGTTTGAATAGATTCTTTTAAACTCTTGACTTCCTCACACCAGCAACTTACTGCCATGTTTTTAATAGTCATTCAAATATGCTCTTTAAGAGGCACAACTTTGCACACCCATTCTTAAAAATCAAAGAATTAAAAACAGAACAAAAGAGCGGTTAAACACCTGTGTATTGCATGAAATACAGTACTAAACTGACAGAAAAAAAATAACTGCAAGTGGAGAAACCAGCGCAATCCAGTTTTATGTGGTCCGTGACAGGCATTATGAGTCACATACACCTATATATGATCTTTGCTGTTATAAAAGAAATCATATCAAAATTCTTGTCTCAACTAATATGCAGACAACTATGGGGTTTTTCAAGGAGAGGAAGGTTTGTTCATTTCAGATCAACTTTTGGATATCAATAACTGTTTTTTTAATTGACATTTTAGGGACCATAATTCATTTTCAGATTCCTGATATTCATTTAAAAAAACACCTTTTTTTCTACTATCCAAGTTTTTTGTAACAGATCTAATTACTTTTTATCTTTCAGGAATAGGAAGATGATGTTTTTACTGTATATGTTTTAGCATAATGTCTGATAGGCACCTACGCTTTTTGCTTGATAGATGTTAAGTTGAAAAGGAGTTGTATTTGAAGTTATTTAAGTACAATGAATTGTAAATAACGCTTAGATATTTTGGTTTCCGCTGTTAAAATGTTATTAGTTGGTTTCATGTGCTAGACTCAAGGCCCATTTTAGTTTATTTGAATGTACATTTAAAATAGAGCCTAAAGTGACATTACTGCTGTTGAACTTTCCAAAGCAATGATTTTAAGTGGTTTAAAGTAACGTGAGACCTAGTTCCCTGCGTAAGCTGGTTTTTACCATCACGCTAAAGGTGTGGCTTGATGCATTTTTATCCAGTGTAATCGTAAGAATTTATTTCCTTTTTTCCCCTCTCCTACCCTGGCCTCAGAATATTAGGATAATGGCCAAGTATTATACCAGGATAACAATGAAGCGGATGGCTCAACTTCTGGATCTTTCTGTTGATGTAAGTGCTAACTATTCCCATTTAGGCCATTCCTGTTTATATTGAGAGTCATAGGATCACAGATTTATTGGCAAGATATCTTAGAAGTTACCTAGCCCCAGTTCCTTCATTTTAAATGACTTGTGGAAAGTCATACAGGTAGTAAGTGGCAGAGCCAGGATTAAACCCGGATCCTCTGACTTCAAGCATTCTTCCTATTGTGTCACCACTTACTAAATAACATTCAGTATAATTTGAATTTAAAATTAATACTTGACCTTTTACATATTGGGTTAAGGAAAATTTTCTGAGATGACTTGTAGTCAAAGATTAACCTGAATGTCGAAATGACTCTTGTAGGTATTGTTTATAGTTTTTAAAATTGCCATGTAGACATAGTGCATTTCAATGTATTGAGTGATTTGAGAGTTAAGCTGGTTTAGAAATTTGACTTTATGTATGTCATGTAACTATATAGGTAATTGATATAAATAATAGAACAAATTCATTGTACTTCAGCCAGGTCCTTATTAATTGAAGTTGAAATAAAGACAAGTTATTAGTGGTAACAAAAATGCCATATTATCATTACCTATTTTTTTATTTTATTTATTTTGTTAACTATTTCCCAATTACATTTTAGTATGTTTTGGGCTCCACTTGACTGTTTTGGACCTCGTGTGAGCAAATGTTTGATACTCTGATTTAGGCTAACACAATAAAGTGTACAAGTAGAGACTGAAAAGTCTAGATTACTAGTAGTTTTATCAAAACAGCCCAGGAGTTTTAGTTGACAATGAGTGAACATGAGTAATGGATGGATGAATGGATAATTAAGTGGCTGTTTAAAAAAATTAATTTCTGACAATCTAATTCTACTTTATTCTCACCAAATATTTCTCCCTACACCCCCAAGGGTTTCCTAAAAATGTTTTCATTTCCATCAATAAATACCTTGGGGGGAAGTGTCTTTTTAAAAAAGCTAATTTGATTATAGATTACATTAATAGAAAATCAAGAGAAGTCAGGAGTAATGATAATATGTATGAGTCAGGCCTGTATAGAGTAGTACCCAATTCAGGGCATCACTTATTAAGAGGAATGTTGACAATCATCAAAAAAGGTATCCAAAAGAGGGCAATCAGTATGGTAAAGTAACTGGAAACTGTGTCTCAAGAACAGTTGAGGAAACCAAGGACTTTTTTTTGCTGGTGCAGAGGAGAATGGACTTAGGGAGAAACATAATTGTGTAACTATATATATTATATGCGAAGCAAGATTTCACTTTTTCTACCTTACTCCAGAGGGCAGTACTAGAACTGCCAAAGGGTAGATATGAAGGGGAATTTTATGCGAAGCAAGATTTCACTTTTTCTACCTTACTCCAGAGGGCAGTACTAGAACTGCCAAAGGGTAGATATGAAGGGGAATTTTCAGCTCAGGAGAAGGAAGAATTGTTATTTTTTTAAAGAATTTGGGCTATAAAGCAGTGAAATAAGTTGCTTCATGAAGAAGTAATCACCTGAAGTATATAAGCAAATAATAAATGGCCATCTTTCAGGGAGAGGGAAAGGTATTTAGTTGGGATTTCAGCTACATGAACTATAAAAAGTCCCTAGAATTTTCATGGTTAAATTGTAAGAATAGGGTTATTCTATATTCTTTAACGTATAGTCTGTATTCATATTTAAAATACTGACTTAGGGTTTCAGCATTTGCTTATTGGTGATGATGAATCCTGACTGTACTTCTTGTGTGAATTTATGAATTGTTTTTGTTGAGTTTTGTTTATTTGCATGCTTGTAATAATCAAGTTTGCTTTTCTCTTTGCAGGAATCAGAAGCATTTCTTTCAAACTTAGTAGTCAATAAGACCATTTTTGCTAAAGTAGACAGGTTGGCAGGAATTATCAATTTCCAGAGACCGAAGGACCCAAATAACTTACTAAATGACTGGTCTCAGAAACTGAACTCACTGATGTCTCTAGTTAACAAAACCACACACCTCATAGCAAAAGAGGAGATGATACATAATCTACAATGAGGGAATCAATACCCTAAAGCTTTTAAGAAAGCATTACAATTGGAGGGCATAAAGACTATTATTACAGTGTACCTGTTGGGTTTTTTCCCCTCTTGTTCCCCACTCTCTAGTCTGAAATTTAAAACATGAGTAAAAATATGTGAGACATTATTTGAACATCCATTTCCTTGATTTCTAATTGTTTAACTTTGCTTTTGCATTTGGTGCAAGAATATAATACAGTTGTATTGTTTAATCAAAATTGTGTTGTAACTTACTCAAAAATCTTTTTCTATTGTTAAAAATCCTTTTAGCAGTTTATCGTTTGTTTTCATCCATCTAACAACCATAATAAAAAATAGTATATGCATTTTTTTTAAACTTTCCATGGTTTCTTCTGTTTCTGAAAATTGAATTGTGATAATGATTTGGCAAGTGTTTTTATAAACTAATATATCATCTGGCAAATTCATTAGGTTGAATTTAAATGCAATACAGATAATGTTTTTAAAGTGGCTTACACAAATCTAAAATTTATAATTGTTCTGGGCTCCCTAATTAAGCTTATATTCGACAGTTATGTTAAAGACCTCCTTGACTGTATCCCTACACACCAACTAAATTTATCATTTAGTTAATTGAACTATTCTCTTACATTGTCTTGAACAGTTGTTTGAAATTAATAAATGATATGATGGTATTGGCATGTTCACACAGCTTGAGTCGTGTTAAATTTACTGTACTGAATTATTTTTAATGTTAACAGATTATTTTTTATGATCTTGGATATTTTTCCTTTTAGGGATTCAAATTAAGCCCTATTTTTGTTTGGTTTTTTTTTTTAATTTCCCAAATTAACATTTAAAGATATTGATTATTCTAGAAGTGTTTTCTATTCATTTTCCATTTAGAGGTTTTTAGATAATCCTGGGCTATGTAATTTTAAGATTGCAATCACATTAGTGCTCTGAGTCAGTGTGAATATAATGAAGTACTATATTTTACTGAAAATTGTATGCATTTGTCACAATTGTAATATCTGTTATCACTTAAAATTCACACAAGATGGCAAGCTGTAAAACATCAAGAATTCACTCTGGCACTAAAAATAAAGTCAGTATTAATCATCCTGTAGATTTGTTGAGTAAAAAGGATAGAAGGTGCAACATCTTTTGGCCTTGGGCATTTTGTACTTGTAGTTGAAGCACACATAGACTCCCTTTTTGCATCCTCCATTCTAGTGTAAAGGGACTTGCCATGAAATTTGCCAAACTTGGTCTGGGTATGACCAAATGCTGCTGTAAATTTTTTTCATCCTGCTATTCTCTTAAAATCTAACATTGTTCTTCTTCAGACTGATGCTTTTTATACGTCTTAATGTCTTGCTATTTACTATATTCCTAGTACCACATCCCATAGTATTGTTAAGTGCTTAACTACTGTTATTTTTTCCTTTCTAAACAATAATCAATTAAGATTATGAACGTGTTTGTCAGCTCCTCTTCTCTGTGTTTGCTGTGCATTAAGGAGCATATGTTAGAAAATTTAAAAGTTCCAAGAGAAAATTAAATCTTTCTTAGATGTTAGGCCTTGTCTTTTATCAATAATAACATTATTCATGGATAGGGAAAAATGCTTCTTTTTAAAATATGGACATAATACTTGATCTGTGAATAATTGGTATTCAGCTCTCTAGTCTTTTTACCTTATTTTTACTTTTTCAAAATTTTACACTTCAGCAGATGCTTCTTTAATAATAGTCACTTTCTTTATGCCTGCTCTCAGATAACTTATTTTAAAGTTATCCTTATCTACCCAAATGTTCCAAATATTAAATTTTAAAGTTCATGCTTAAATGCTTTGAGATTATTGAAGAAACTCCAGTGTGTGAAGAGGAAAATTATTTTGGGTAAAGTAATAAATGGTTTAAAGTCAAAATTATTACTAAGTGATACAAAACAACATAGCTTTCATATTTAGAATTCCATTTTGTTTCAGAAAGCTTTTGTGTTTTATCCTCTGTTCAATATTTTTACCCACAATTTTTTTTGAAGGTTTCTTTTAAGACTCAGCTGTAGTCTCTCTTACGAGCACCCCCTACCCCCAGTGATTTCGTTTGTCTTTGTCATGGATGAAGTCATCTTGAGTCTTCTGGGCCTTCCTCCTGCCCGCCTCCCCCTACCCTCCCCCCCAAATCCTAACAATTAAACCAGATGAGTCTCAGTATGTGACTGTATTCTTTATATCTCAGTATTTTAAAAGGTCCTTGCTGACCAGTGGTACGTGTCACAACTCAATTCCTTGCATTGCTTAATAAGACTTACCTCTTGGTGGCCAGTCTCTGGTCATGGGCCTCTCCAAACTTGGTGAGGATTGCCTAAGTTTGACAATCTGAGGTCAAGGTTGCTACGTAAAATACTGAAAGAGGCTTTTCATCCGTGTGTGTGTGTGTGTGTGTGTGTGTGTGTGTGTGTGTGTGTGTGTATACAACACTAGCAATAAGTTTATGTTTTTTAAAAAAGATTTCTTGGAATATGATATCTAGGCTCCTTTTTGGTCATAGCATTGAGGTAGTACAATGATCCTTAAGTTTTTTTCACTGATCTGTTTTCTCGGCCTTTCTTCTGTGAGGTGTCTTATATTGTATTTTTTTTTTCAGTCATTTTACTTTGTCTTATTATTTCTTGTTTCATGGAGGCATTAGCTTCTGTTTGGTTCATTCTAATTATCAGGTCTTTGTTACTTGGGCAAGTTTTTGTACTTCTTGTGCCAAACTATAACTTCCTTTCAATTTTTTCTTTCATAGTTCTCATTTCTTTTCTGATGTTTTCCTCTGGCACTCTCATTTATTTAAAAAAAAAATTTTTTTTAAACTCTCAGCTCTCCCAGGAAATCTGGTTGAATTTGTGCAGGAGCTGTTTTGCTTTGACCCTGTGCGTGTGAATATTTTAGAATCTTTGTCTTCTGAGTTGTGTCTTGAATGTCCCTGTCCCCAATCCTGGCTTTTTATGGTGGCATTCTTTTTTTGTTGCTTCATTCTTCCAACTTTGGACTTGATGTTAGGCTCTGCACTCTTGTGGAGGGAAGGTATAAGCTGATCTTACTGCTGCTTGTGGTGTTATGTCAGGATTTCAGGCACAGTTTAGGCTGGAGATCTGCAAGTTTTCAGTGACCCAGTAAGGTCTGATTAGGGACAAAGTCATGTCACTGCCTCCCTGTCTGAGCTCTGCAAGTTTCTGATCTGGTTTTGCATCTCAGCAACAGTGGACTGCTGCAGGACTTAACCTCTGTCAGCCATCTGGGAAGCACTGCTGGTTCAGAATGACAAAACTGTAGGCTCCGCTTTAGTCTGAGGTTTCTGTCCCAGTTGGTTTCTTTGTGTTTTTGTTGGCTTCAGCTAGCTGCTGTGATTGAGACCATGTTCTTGTTCTGGAGGCCTGCTTGCCTCTTAACTTGCTCTTCAGTATACCTTGTAAAGTCTGGGACCTCTCCTCATCCAGGAATACCACAGCTTCCTTCCTTAATCCACCCTGGATCTCTGTGACCTTTTCTAAATACTTATTGGTAGATTTGTGTTTGGCCTTATCTCTTTGAAACTGATTAATATTTACTTAAGAAAATATGACAAACTCAACAACTCCCCCATTTTTCATTGCCTCTGTATTAGTTTCCTTGTGTTTGTTCTAGAAAGCGTAGTAGTATTTTAGAAAGCACATAATATTTTAGAGTTTTTCAGAGCTTGGTGATATCTCATAATCAGGTGGATGGATTTCAGGAGGCCCATAAACTTGGATGAGGAAAAAAAGTACTTTCTTCACTAACTTCAGCTGAAATTTATAGCATTTCCTTCAATTATGAATATGGGTTTTAAAAAAAAATACCAATGTAGTTAACACTTAGCGGTACCTGTGACTTTGTCAGTAGAAATCACAAATTTTCATATCACATTAATTGCAGCTATCTAAAAATAACATTTATGGTCATAACTGTTTAGAAATTTCTATAGCTATTAAACTCACTGCTAGATCATGGTTATCCTGTCTACAGAATGTATTGTAGAATAATTGGTTTCCTTTTTGAATGTTACTTATCTTAGTCTATGCATTTAAAAATATTCTGAAAAGGGGACTTCACCAGACTGCCAAAAATGTTCATGATACACAAAAAGCTTAAAACCCCTGTGGTAGTCCAACACCACTTCCAGCCCCAAAAAGTGAGAAAACTAGGACCCAGTGAAATCTGGTGATTTAACTAGGTCATCTAACTAGCTATTAGTCAAGTGGGGAAAGGAACCTACTGAGGTCTACTGATTTCCGTTTCTAGTTCTTTCTACTTGGAAGAAAGTAGACCTTATATGATGTTATTCCAAGTAAGAATTTCTCTTCTATCACCTGATTGTGTCTTTGAAATATTTGTAATTGCATAGTAAAGAAAACTAGATTAAAAAGTTCAACTAATTACCAACTATATACAGAGCGATTTCTGTGAACATTGGGTATTGCAGAGATAGGGAAATTGATCTTCACTGTTTGTTATGTGCAATGATTACTGATGCTTTAAATCTGACTTATTTATTTTAAGTTTTTTTTAAATCTTGTGTGCTAATGAGTTTTAAAAAGCTGCCATTCAAGACTAAGTCATTCTTTTGGGCTTTAGAAATGTTTGTAGTTATAGTTTTAGTTAATTCATTGTTCCTTTAGTTCATTCATTTAATTTATTCATTTGCTTTTAAAAGAATATAGTTTAAAATATTTTGTCACCAAATTTTTTGATGATCTTTTTTTAATTTGTATAAAGGCATAATGTTTCTTTTGGTAAGAAATATTTTAAAATACCAAAAATATTTCAAAATCTCAAATGAAGCTAATGCTTTAGTTGCTTTAGTGTTGTGCACTTTAAAAATCCACAAAGTTTAAAATTCCATTTTTGCTTTTTGTCCATTCAAGTTGAGCCATTGTTGTGGGATCATTCATTTTCTAGGACTTTTTCTCATGTGTCTTACATTTAAAGTCAGAGGGAATTTTTGCAGTCATCCAACCTCAGTCCTCTCATTTTACAAATGAGGAAACTAAGGCCTTACCAAGCTAAGTAATTTGCCTAAGGTCATGGGATAAATGACAAATCCATGATTTGGATTCAGGTCCTTTGATTTCAATGCCAGCTCTCCTACTTCATCCTTCTGTATCTTTTGGAATGTATTTGACATATCTCTACTTTAAACTGAATAGATTGTAGCACATGTTACTTGAAAAGATAGTATTTGGTGGCATCTGAATGTTAGTCAAGATTTCTCTATAGGGAGCATGGAGTAATTTGTTAGAGTCCTCATAAAGCTCTTGAAAAAGAGATAAAATGTTTTATTCCATTCTTCACTATTAAAGTTTACAAAAAAGTACTTGTGTTGTTATCTTCATTTTACAAATGAGGAACCTGAAGCTCAGTGTGAAGGGTCCAGGGTCACACAGTTAATATTCAAACCATAAATTGAATTTCAGCTTCCTGGAACTTTGTACTTTTAATCTATTGAAAAAACTCAACCCAAAAGGCAAAACAGAACTAGCTTTTCATGTATGAACTGTATGAATTCTACATTGCACAGACCATACTTACTTATATATCCATAGCCCTTTAAGGTTTACAAAGCTCCCCCCACAGTACAAATGTTTTCTCCATTTTGTCGCGGAGGAAAGCTGCACAAAAGTTAAGTGATTTGCCTGGGATTACACAGCCAGTAGACAGCAAAATTAGGATTCAAATCCAAGTCTCCAGACTGATGCTCTTTCCGTTGAGTACTAATCTAGTGCTCCAACAACTTGAAGTAAGACTATTGTCTTGGTAGTTGGTAGCATATGATCATGAAATAACTTTGGTTTTCTAGAACAATGAAACTCAAAGATCATGAAGTGTGTCTCTGAGAACAAAGGAAGTCATTCAAAATGAATAAATATCCATACGTAAGTAGAAAGGCATCTTGATTAAGTGTTTCAGAAACGACTTTTGACCATTTAAAATAACGATGTGATGTGATGTTCATTGCTAGGGGCTCATCTTTCTACAGGCAAGCAGAAAAATGTCACAAAGATACCCAAGTTTTGGCATTTGTTTCTAAATGGTTTTAAGTCTTACATGGCATTGCCATTATTTGACATTTGATAAAGACTGATATGTTAAACGTGGAAAATGTACAACATTGTTTTCATGAACCCTACTTTCTTAAAGAATTTGTCTTTCCTCTAGACCAGCAGTGAGGAACCTATGGCCTCAAGGCCACATGTGGCCCTGTACGACCTCAAATGTGGCCCCATAAAAAGATTTGTTCTGTGAAGTTTCAATTCAGTCAAATGGCTATACCTGAGGACCTGGAGGGCCACCTGTAGCCTCAAGGCCACAGGTTCCCCATCCCTGCTAGCCCATACTTACTGTGTGAATGTCAGCAAGTCATTTGACTTCTTTGACTCCAGGCAGTTCACTAAGATTAAGTTATGAGTTACAATAATATGACATTAACTTGGCAACCTGCTTTTGAGAGACTTTTCAAATCTTCCAGCCATGAAAACCAAAAACAACATTTAAATTAGAATGGTTAGGCATTGTCCTTGAAAAGAAAGGAAAAATTAATACTTTCAGAGTCATTAAGTCAGACCTCCCACTTCCTCATTATCCATCTTTTTGTTAACCAAATCTACATGACCATTTCTGCTGTGAAGATATGACAATGTACTGCTCTTTGGCTCCACTCATACCAGAATTCCATCTAGGCTAAAGTTCACTTCCCTGGCCTCCACTCTGGGCTTCCTCATACACCTCATGATCCTATCGTGTGCTGCCCTACCTCTTGCATTGAGATATCTGGAACCTTCTTTTTGTGTTAACTGTTGTTAACTCTTAACAGACTCTCCATACAGAAAGCAGAAGAAAAACATTTATTCAGACACCAGAAAAGCAAATCCATCATAGTTACAAAGAAGTCAATACACATTAGCACTGCAGGGGACAAAGTCATTCCAAGCCGCCTTCACCCCTTAGCCTGCTGGGGCCTTCTCACAAGGCCTATGTCCTCCTCTCCCTCCACTCATTACTGCTCTCACCGCCCCATTCCACCTTTCTTTGTTACACCCATTCCATTATTCTTCCCTGTTCCATTCCACCTTTCTTTGTTACACCCATTCAGCAAGCTCTTCCCAGCACATGTGACTTAGGCTTCCACGTGATTTAAGCGGGTCACATGGGCCTGTTAATGAATGGGAAAGACCCTCCCATTTAAATTACTATTACATTTGGCCTGGAGATCTTTCATATTCTTTATATAGGTCTGTGGGTCAAGTGGTATCAACAGAAATGTAAGAGGGATAACAGAAAATAAGCATATAAAACAATATCTTAGGTAACTGGTGTGAACAACTCTGCAACAGTATAATGGATCACACAGCATAAGCACATAAAACAATGTCTTAGGGTGAGGCTTGAGCACAAGCGCCCCATCATTTACACCTCAAATGAATGAGGCCTAAAATTTTGGGTTAAGGGGCTATCACTTCTATAGCTACTTCCTCCAAAGTCACTTCTATAGCTACTTCCTCCTGAAATTGGACGTAGAGTTGTCCCTGCTCCCAAGAAGTCCCATTTGAGAGGTCAGTTCTTTAGCTGGCATCCCGACCTTGGTCGACTCTAAGTCCAGGGGAGACACATCACAATCGTGGACAGGGGATGGTATCTGACTTAAGTAATCAGCCATCTGCAAGTGGAGGGTACTAACCCTGCAGGAAACAAATCTAGCTAACAAATTTAACAGACAAAAAAACCAAAAAGAAACAAGGACACAGTAGCCAGAAGCAGAGTAGTAGGGTCAGCTATGCTTCTGTAGTCCATGAACCTGCTATCTTTGCCTCATTCATGCTAGAATATATGAGTTAAGGGTACAATTTGGTAATCATCTTTTCTTGAATAAATAGTCACAGTGTCTTCTTTCTTGTGTGCTATAATTTCTGCAGTTTGTGGAACATTATCTGGCTTCCATTTTACCCACAGTTTAGCTCCCAATTTTATTTTATCATTAGAACTCAACCTTTCAGTTCCTCTGCTAGTTATTTTGGAAGTAGGGTCAGTTTTCACAAGAGGTATTATTTCACAAGGAATAATAATCACTTGAACTATTCTAACATTTTTACAAAACTTTATGGGTTCATCTAAATTTTGGAATGTCACAATAATTTCTCCTTGATAATTAGAATCTATCACTCTAACAATACATGTATTCCTCAAGCTGCTAACCCTGATTTAGGTAATATCCATCCAAAATTATTTTTAGGAATTCTCATATACATATTCCAGTAGAGATTTTTCTTATTTCTTTTCTATCCAACCCAAAGTCCTCTAAACAATGTAAATCAAATCCTGCCAAACCAGGTGTCTCTGGATATGGTGCTGGGACATCTGGCCTCAGTCTAATACTCGATATTTGAGATCTTATGTGTTTATTGTTTTCTGATTTCCAGATGTGGGATCAATTCTGACGAGGTGTGCTTCCTCCCAATGGTCTATTATTCAAATTACATAAAACAGTGAACAAATTATCTTTCCAATGTTGATAAGAAGTATTAAAACTTAACTTCCTTAACTGTTCTTTCAATAATACATTCATTCTTCCAGTTAACCCAGATGCTTGTGGATAATATGAAATATGATAAATTCATTCTATCTTTTTAATACACTATTTCTTCATTACCTTTGAAATGTGACCCATTGTCACTTTGAATCTGCATTGGGGTTCCATAACATATACTTATGATATCTAGAATTTTACAGGTGATTTTCTGGGTCGCATTCTTATAGGGATAAACCACTATTATACCTGAATTGTGTTCATCCTTTGTTGCCAAAGAAGACCATGCCATCAGAGAAATGACTTGTACATGACTTCGTTTTGTGTGAGGGAGGGCTGTGCAAGGTCACCAGCCTCACTTCTCCTCCAGAGTCATCAGTATACCTGAATAGGTGTCAACACAAGTACAGATAAATTTGCATCCTTTATCTTGGGGTTGGGATCCAGTATAATCTATTTGCCAAATTTGGGCTAGTACTTTCCCCTTGCTATCTCCCCAGTTAGTATCGAGGAACAGTTCGTTCCTTTTCCAATTGACATATATAACATTCTCTCACTTGTTTTAACAATGAATGACAGATACTAATGCCTTGCTCTTGTGCCCACTTGTAAGTGGCCTGGACCCCTAAATGGCTGGCTGTTTGATGGACCCCTTTTGCTAGTACCAGATCATCAGTTGGTGTCAGGGTAGGGACAATATGTTGAGTAGTAGTCTTTGCTAGTAATCAGCTTGTGCACTGTACTCGCATTCTGGTGTGGTGAGGGCCACTTGAGCATCTACGTGAAAAACTGAAAAGTTAGTAACCAAAGACATATTCCATATATCTTCCCATAATCCTTTGCCCCAGACTTTTTTGCCATGAATTTCCCAATTTTGATTTTTCCACATGGGCATCCATGTAACTAACCCATCAACTACTGCCCATGAATCAGTGAATATATGATACTGTCCTTGTTCTGTTTTGATGGCTTGATGTACTGCCATAAGTTTAGCATATTGACTCCTTCCACCTATCCCAGTACTTTCCAAAGTCTGCCTAGTACATGGGTTATAGACTACCACTTTCCAATGTCTTTTGTGGCCCAAATATTTTGCTGTCCATGCAGGTCTCCTTTAGTTCCTTCAGTTAATGCATCATATCCCTCATTCCATTTTACCAAGGACTGTACCAACGGTTGCTTTGGTTCAGGGGATGTATCATTTCCCTCAGTATCTATGTTTGCTATAGGTTCATGTAAAGCAGAAAATCCACTTTTGCCTGTTTTAGATCTATTTTGAATATACCATTTCCATTTAATTATGCTAGCCTCCTGCCCATGTCCAATTCTGTGAGAAGCTGGGGTACTCATTACCCAAGACGTAATTGGAATTCCAGGCCTTACTATTACCTAATGGCCCAAAGTCAGTTCAGTTTCTACCAAAGTCTAATATGTAGCTACCAATTACTTTTCAAAAGGGATACATTGAATTCCAGATGAAGGGAGTTTCCTAGACTAAAATCCTAAGGGTACGTTTTGCCATAAACTCCAGTTTGCATATTCATCCTGTCCCATCACTTGTAATTCCAACTGGGCCACTTTGCATAGACCATAAATCTAGGGCCACTTGTATATCAGCCTCTGCTTCTTCAAAAGCTTTGCTGTGCTCAAATTCTGAATCAAATTCATAATTTTTCAAGTAATTTTATATAAGGGTTTCAGAATTTGTCTTAGATGCAGCAAGTGATGTCACCAATATCCAAATAATCCTATAAACTTTTGGGCCTCTTTCTTATTGGTAGGGATAAGAAAATCCTGAATCTTTTGTTGGACTTGCAGGAGAATCTCTCACTGTCCCTGATTTCATTGTATATCCCAAAATTTTACTGTTTGAGCTGGCCCTTGAACCTTTGTAGGGTTAATTTTTCACCCTTTGTACTTAATGTGCTTAATTAAAAGTGTCCAACTCTTCTTTTACATTTTTCCCCTGTATCATATCATCCATGTAGTGGGCAAGCTATACACCAAGTAGCTCTAATTCATCCAAATGTTTAGCCACAATCCTATGAAAAGTAACAGGGCTATTTGTGGCAAGCATGTAAAAGTATATTGTTGGCCCTGCCAAGTGAAAGCAAATTGGTTCCATTGTTTAGAATCTATTGGGATAATAAAGAAAGCATTGGTTAAATCAATTACTGCATACCAAGTCCCATCATATTTCTGGATCTTTTCTATCAAGGTAATGGTATCTGGAACATTAGCATACAAGGGAGGAATTACCTTGTTCATTTGTCTATAATCCACTGATCTGACTTGTAATATTGTAATCTCTAAGAGTTTGAAAGGATTCTAACTAATACCTAAGAATTTCAAGCAATCTACTCCATCTATAGATACTCCTCTGGCCCCTTCATCACTGATTCTAACCATTCAAGATATTAATGATTCTCCCATTCTTTGGGTGCACCTACTCAAAATATCTATGACCTGTTGAGTAAAATCCTCAATTATCTCCCTAAACACTGCATTGCCCCCTAGTTCTCCTGTTTCTGCCTTAGTATTGAGTGTGCTTCTGCCTGAGAAGCTTCTCCCTCTTCTCCCTGTTTTATTTTCCAACTCTGATTTTGTTCTATTTTCCTCCTATGTACTTTCCTGGCAGTCATCACTGTGACAACTAGGTTGGGTCTGTACAAAGGTTTAATGCACACTTCTTTTGTCAGCTTTTCTCTTCTTCTGAGCTAAATGAACAGTTTTTTTCTTCTACCACTGGAGACCCTCTAGCTTGCTTTTTTAAAAGAGACCCCAACCACTGAAAATACCCATGCAAACTAGATAACTCTTTTTCCATCTGAACTTTTTCCTTTAGTGGTTTGTCTCTGCTTTTAAATATAATACCTGTTAATAAAATCCAACCTCTCCTACACACCCCTGCCAGCTCTTTCCCTGGTTTCATTGGTATTCCTTTCCAACACCTTTCCAAATCTCTAGGTTCCCTCTCCTGTAATCTCAGTTCCCAGTTTTCACAGGGTCCAGTTCTTTTAACCACTCCCCTGCTAGGGAGGACTAAGATAAATCCTCCTATCCTGGGATATCCGTTTCTTCCTCTAAAGCCTTCCTGCCTTCAAATAGAGATTGTATACCCTGTGATCCTGTTCAAGACACCAAATGTATCACCAAGCAATATTCAAAGCACCAGTGGCAACTATGAATATGCTAGTGTAGTTCTGAATCACAAAGTATAACAGATTCTCCATATAGAAGGGAGAAGAAAAACTTTTATTCAAACATCAGAAAGCCAAATCCCAACACCAGAAAGCCACATTCATCATGGTAACAAAGACGTCAATACACATTTGCACTGCAGGGGGCAAAGACATTCCCAAGCCTTCTCCACCTCTCTCCCCCTCCCACAAACACAAGTCTAGTTGTCTACTTGTCTGTGTCCTCTCCTCCCTCCACTCTAACTGCTCTTACCAATGTCCTCCATTTCTTCTCCACTTTTCCTGTTCTACCCATTCAGCAAGCTTCTCACACCACATGTGACTTAGGTTTCCATGTGATTTAAGCAGGTCACATAGGCCTAAACATGAATGGGAAAGATCTTCCCATTTAAATCACCATCACATGTGTTATTTTTGCCTTATAGAATATAACTTCTTTGAGCATAGGCACTATAATTTTTTGTCTTGGTACATCCCTAGTACTAAGGATAGTGAACACAATTCTCATTGAATTTTTTGAAAAACAACAGACTATTTGGGGTTTTTTAGGATATTCCTAAATTTTTCCTGTATCCTGCTTCTGAATATTCAACATTGTAACTTGTAGTACAACATCATTCAGGCATTTTGATCTACAAAGTGCATAAAAGCTTCTTTTAAAAATTTATTTCTAGACTCTTCACATTATTCCTTTTCATAACTACAAAATTCAACCAAACTTACTTACTTACTTTTCCCCAAACTTAGCATTCCATCTCTTATCTTTACACAGACCATCCTTCATACCTGTAATACATTTCTTCATCATCCTTGCTTTACTGGGATCAGCTCATGTGCCACCTCCTGTGCCAGGCACTATGCTGTGTTTGGAATACAGAAACAACTGAAATAGTCCCTGCCCTCAAAGAGCTTATATTCTAGTAGAAGAGAGAATGTGAACATATATGAATGTGTACAGAATATATACAAAATTAATAGAAGGTGATTTGAGGAAGAAGGATACAATCAGCTTGGGGAGTAGTTGGGGAGGATGAAGTGGATTTCATGTAAAAGGTAAAATTTAAGTTGAATCTTGAAGGAAACCAGCCAGTGCAAAAATATGGAAGATAGAGCATTGAGAGGAATAAGAATGTCTTTATGGCTATGTCACAGAGTGCATGGAGGTGAGTGACGGATAACAAGACTGGAAAAATAGAAGGAACAAAGTTGTGAAGAGGTTTTTATGCCAAACAGGAATTTATATTCAGTCCTAGACATAGTACTGTGAAGCTTCTTGATTAAGGAGATGACATGGTCATTTCTTCATTTTAGGAAAATCATTTTTGTGTCTGTTTGGAAGACAGCTTAGAATACAGGGAGACCAAGTAGAGGGTTATTGCAATAGTGTAGACATGATAAGGTCTGGGTGGGAGCTAAGTAAGTAGACAGGAAGGGATGTCCATGAGAGAAGTTGAAATAGAAAGGCAAAAATTGGTTATATGGAAAGGAAAGAAGCAAAGATAGCACTCCTATTTCAGACCTGGGACTGGAAGGATGGTAGTGGCCTTAGAATAGAATGGAATAGGGAAATACAAATGTTGGGGATACAAACAGAAAGTTCTTAAGGAGCTTACGTTCTGACTGGGGAGACAACACATAAAGAAGGTTTCATATTTATGTTCAGTTCATGGCAGATAGAAAGGCAGGAAAAATAGCAGGGCAGATGACAAGGTCCAGGAGATCTACAGAAGTAGGGGCCAGGGAGATCACCAATAGGTTTCAAGGGTTAGAGTGGAAAGGGGACAGTATATCACCAAAAGAGATAGGGCTCTAAGGTTTAGCATCCAGTTGATGGTAGGCCTCCCACACCTGGTGGGAACAGGGCTATGAGGTAATAAAGTTTGGTTGTGGAAGAGATAAACCCATAGCTCCACTTTCTGGCAACAAATATTGCTGTTCTGTCTTCCTACTAAGCAGCTAGGTGGTGCAGTGGTTAAATGCCTGGCCTAAGTCTGGAAGATTCATCTTCCTGAGTTCAAATCTGGCCTCTTGCTATCTGTGTAATTTCTGGGCAAGGGACTTGTTTGCCTCAATTTCCTCATCTATGAAATGAACTGGAGAAGGAAATGGTAAACCACTCCATTATCTTTGCCAAGAAAACTCCAAATGAGGTCATGAGGAGTCGAACACAACTGAAAAATTACTGAACAAGTCTTCCTACTGTCCATTGGGATGGGGAAGAAGATACTCTCTAATTCCCCATTAGGGGCTGGTGGAGGTAGATGGTCCCAATTATCCCTTGCTTAATAATGAGTTCTGTTTTGGACATATTGAGTTTGAGATGCCTGTGGGGAGATCCGTTTCAAAATATCTCTTTGGCTACTGATGAAGTGATATGGAGAGGAATTAGGACTGGATACATAGATCTGGGATATCATCTGCATAGAGATAAATGAAACCATAGAAGTTGATGAGGTCACCAAGTGAAACAATTTAGAGAGAGAGAGAAAAGAAGAGGATCCAGACCACAATCTTGTAATAGATGTGATATGAATACAAAAAAGCAAACTGAGAAGTGGTTCAAGAAATAGAACTGAGAGGGTTCCCCCAAACCCAAAGATTAGAGAATACTCATTAGTGGTTATTAACTTTGGCAGTTAAGAAATCATCAGCAAAAACAAGCAGTTTCAATTGAGTAATGAAGTGAGAAGCCAAACTGCAGGAGGTTCAGAATGGAGAAAGTGGAGGCACTGAAAGTAGATGCTTTTTTCAAGGAATATATGCTTTTTAAAAAAACATTGCTGTCACTTCTTAATGATTCCCTTACCCTGGCTTTACATAATCCTTCCTTGTAACTAAGAAATATTCTTATAACAAACCAATATACCTCATTCTGTATCCATAGAGCACCACCTCTGCTGAGGGGAATGGAGGTAAACTTTACCTACTGAAATGAGTCACTGAATTGATGAAAAGTCTGATTTCTTGCAAAGGTGTTTTCTTTTGCATGATTAACATTGTGTGAATTGTCTTCTTGCTTCTTTCCATATTGGTTCTTATAAAGAGGGAAATACTTCCTCCTTCTCCTTGTTTTTAGTTGCTCTCTACCTTCTCAAGTTATTTAATATTTACTTATAAGCTCTTTGAAAGTAAGGTTAGTTTTTTTTTTTGTCTTAATGTCCCCAGTAGACAATTAAAAGCTGGTTAAATTAAACTGGAATTTTTCTGCCCTGTTTCTAAGTCCCCTTCTGCTTTCTTGTGTATATTTTTTGTACAAAAAAAAAATATTTCTTTGACTTTCTTTTCTTATCTACCTTTCTAGTGCTAAACACAATTTACTTTTGATGTGCTTATTGTCAGAAAAATCTCAAAATACATTACAGCCCATTAAGAATGAACTTGCAGATCATCTAAAAGTGATTTTTCACATTTGATGCATTCATGTAAATTAGATGTTGAAGTTAAGCTACTCATCCTAAACAAATTCAGTTATCATTCAAGAAATTGGACAAGACGAAAATAAGCACAACCTACTTATGCCTTTTTTTTTTGTAGGGAATTTATATTTCTACAACATAACTACGTCTGATTTCCTGGTTTTAAAAAAATTCTCATGCTATTTGTGTATGTGATGACAGGGTCATATGTCTTTTAGGAAAACATTTGATGATGTTGCATTTAGATGCTCTTTGTGGAGAAAGGGTTTTTAATCCTTATTAAAATGTTAGTTGCATTAGTTATTTGGTAACTGATGCCAGTCATACCATATGATTTATAGTTGGAAGATTTTTTCATGCAGAAGTTCTTGGTATTGGGGGCTTTCACTGTGAATACTCTACTTTTTTTCAAAATGAAAGTAGAGGCTTTGATAAATATTTATAGATATTTTATCAGAGTTAACTTAGCTGTCAAGGTTGTTCTCTTGGTATCCTGAAAATTCATCAGGAAATTATACAGCTGTGCTACTAATTGAAAACTGTTATCATTTCCTTTCATGTGCCCCTGGAAAAACTGAGTTGACTTGGTGTTTTTAATGTATATCTTTAGGACCTGATCGAGATGAAACAATTACTCTGTCTTTGAAAGAATATTTACTTAGGAGGCAGAAGACAAGGGTTCTGGTTCTCTTCGTTATTTAGTCCCTATGTAACACTAGACAAGTCACTTAACCTCTCTGGGACTCAGATACATGTGTGAAATGGGGCTAAGAAGTATTTTTACCCATTTGCAGGAGCTAGACAGGATGATCTTTTGAAGTCCTTTCCAATAATAAGATAGTAATTGAAAATCAATTTACATAAGCTAAAAGTTGTGTCACATCAGTACTCACTAATTTAAAATGTCTTATTTGTCTATCAGATTTTTTCTTTTTTAAAATAGATTTTTATTGATAACTTTTGTTGACATCTAATTTCCCCCTTTATCCTCCCTTTCCTCTCCCAGAGAGCCATCGCTTAAATAATTAAAGAAAAGAAAAAAGAGAGAAAATTTTGCACAGTCAAAAAGTAGAAATAAGCTGACTTTATATGCAATATTTCATACCTATGAACTCTACAACTTCTGCAAACAATTGGGGTGATATCACATCTTTGTGGCCCATCAGATTTTAATTCAGTTCAACATGTAAATATTATTAAGAAGCCATTATGTGCCAGGAATCTTGGTAGGGATAGAAAAAAAATGATCCTTACTTTCAATATGCAAATATTTTCCTCACATAAGATCACATTCATATACTAAATGTTGATTGATAACATGGTCCCATTGGTGTGCAGTAATGGAAAGAACACTAAACCAAAATTCTTGACCTGGTTCTGCTATTCATTGGGTGATGATGGGTGATCAATTAAAAAGCATTTATTATGTGTCAGGTTGTAATGTTAATGTGATTTAAGATCTTCCCTGCCTATTAATAAGCCTCATGTGGAGCCCATTAAGGGAAGTTTGCTTGGGGGAGGCTTGCTTGTAAGAAGACTTTTACACTTTTTGTTAATTTCTAATTAGGTACTGAGTCACAAGGGTTGTGATGCCTTCTGGCTCTGAGAAGTGTATATGTACTCTGAGTTGATATTTTCCTTTGAGGGGCTCACTTATGGGAAAGATCTTGTGATTTCCTGGTCGAGACTGTGAGTGGCCACATGTTCATAACTCGCCGACTGCTCAGATGTAAAGGCTCTCCTAATCCAGGGATGTATGTAAGTGTATAGCAATATTGCTTTGATTCAGGCAGTAGAGCCCTGTGTGTTGGTCTTTGTTTCTCTGCTTATATTTTCTCTGATTTTCTCTGAAATTCAGGGTGCTGATTTTTCCCCTGAACTAGTAAATGCAATTAAAAACAGATTGTTGACACTTTAAACAGCTATCTTTCCTTCTAAAGCAGATCTAAGAACCTGTGCTAGCAGTCATCCTGGGCATGCCAACATGGTTGCCTTTACACAAGTATTATTCGAGGTTCTGGAGATACAAAGACTAAAATGAAATAGTACCTGTCCTCAAAGGGTTTGCGTTCTATGGAGAGAGATAACCTATATACACATAAGTATATATTCAGGTATCCACTAGATATGGAACACTGTATTTTTTATCTTTTGTTTTAGGGCAGTTTGTACAGTATTTCCAAATATGTTTCCTTTAAAAGACAGATCATTTTCTAAGACAATCTTTGCTTGTTTGATTGCTTATGTATTATTATCAATTGTGTTGATGCATGTATTAATTACTGAAAGATTAAGGATGGTTTTTTTATTATCTTTTATTATGCTTATTCGCTTTATATTGATATCATGACTATATTATATATAGATTTATTTGTTAACTTTGCTTATGTGCACAGTTTACTGTTTTGATTATTTTGTAGGACTATTGCTAATTAGTTTAAGTTTATTTACTGCAATGCATATTTGATTTTGTTTTGTAGATATACATGTACTGTTGTAATATCTGTATATTCTACACATAATTTAATCTTTGAGTCACTAAAGCAGTCTCTTTCAGCATGCTTTACATTGTGTTATGACTTTTGCATGTATAATTAATGTGTATTTGCTATATGCAGCAACCTGTGATGATTACCTGGGACACTGAGGTAATTGTTCTTTTAGGTATTGATCGGTAGGTAATGTTTTCCTATATAATTCTAAGTACCCAGTCTATTGCAACTAGTTTTGCAAAGCATTCTTGGATTGATGATATGGACAGTCAGTTCAAAATGCTCCCCAGCTGATTTGTTAAGAATAACTTTTTGATGAGAGGAAGAGTGTAGTGGGGTGAGCGGGAGGAATGGGGAGAGACTGGGGAAGCAAGTCCTGGAACACTGAATAGATCTTCACTTCTGGTTTTCAGTCTACCATAGGAAACTTTCGTGAGCCAGTTTTTGGTCATGCATGACTAAGGGGCTTAGACTCCAAATCAACAAAAAGTCTTCTACTGGCTTCTGGAAAACTAGAGATTCAGAGGCAACCAGTAAAATACATGGAGAAAGGTGATGGAGTGCCATGTGTAAAGAACATCAAAGAAGGCCTACATGGCAAGACCATTGTGTGCCTGGAAGGTAGTAATTAGTATAAAAATGAATAGTGTGCCTCTCTATCAATTTCTTTCCTGTGGGAATTGAGTGAACCACACTGACTCCATCTTGCAACTCCGTTCTAGAGCTAATTCATTTCTCTTTATATTCAATCATTGTTCTGGTCCAATTTCTGTCTTGTAAGAAAACAATTCAAATATGAGAATTATGAGAAAACTATTTCATTTTTTGCTCTTAGCCCTACATAACTGAATAGCTGTATTACCTCTACCTGTTACTTAGAGAGGCTTAACTTAGGCCCTAGGTTGTACTGATCAGAAACTTAGCTCTGAATATTGATACAAGAAGTTTTATCATGATTGTACATCTCAAGTTACCCATAAGTCTTATCTGAAAACTAACTCTACACTGATCATTCAGTTATTGTTTCCATGTTCCTTTGATTGAATACAGATACTTGGGGGGAATAGGATACCTCTTTTTCTGATTTCAGGGAATTGTACCTGTTCACTTTCCCCCTCCCAACTTGGAAAGTTAGTAATCTTTTCTCCTGTTAGAAATGAAATTACTTGATCCTGTTGTTTTCTTTTAATACATAAAAATTTGTCTCTTTCTGTATTCATGGTCCAGTGGCAAGATGAGGAATTCTAGTCCCAATTTATTATGCAGTTGATATTCATTGCTTAATAAATTGATATGCTCAGAAGCTCAGACCTTTAGTTCCTCAATTATTTCATATTTCACCCTTCACATTCCTTTGTGGCTTTGAATGAAGCAAGACTAGTTTGAGATAATCCCAAGAATAAGGTGGTGGAGGGGTGGCAGCAGTGGTATACTAGAGTCAATTCAAACTGGCTCAAGAAAACCAATAATTACATTTCTTTTTTGGGGGAAAACTTTTTACTGTAGTTGCAGTGGGACAGCTGGACACAGTTTAGTTGATTCCAGTTTTGGTGGCAACATCCAAAGCAACATAGTCTGGAGCAAGCTGGACATAGGCTTTCTTCTCTCCATCAGGCCAGATCAGTGTGTTGACCTTGACCATGTCGATGTCATGTAGCTTCTTTACCACTTGCTTGATCTGATGCTTGTTGGCCTTGACATCCACAATGAAGACTAGGGTGTTGTTGTCCTCAGTCTTCTTCCTAGCAGACTCAGTGGTCAAGGGAAACTTAATAATGGCATAGTGATCAAGCTTGTTTCTCCGAGGGGCACTTTTCCGAGGGTATTTGGGCTACCTTTTTAGTTTTAATGTCTTGGGTTGCTGGAAGGTGGGGGATGTTCGGATCTTCTTCTTTTTGTGGCCATAGACACCCTTCAACACCGACTCCTTGACCTTCAAGGCCTTGGACTTGGCTTCTGTCTTGCAGGGGATAATGGCTTCCTTCTTTGTCTTTGGGGCCATGTTGGGGGAAAGGTAATAAATACATTTACAATGTGAATGCTTGTACCTTGGAAATCAGCAAATACTACAGATCAGAAACTGAGCTACTGTTTTGTTAATTATCTGGACTTAAGATAATTAACAGAGAAAAATAATAATAATGTAGATTTAACTTAAAAGTATGTCACATATATAATTTTTCTGGAGAGTTGGTTATTAAATATTTGCCAGCACAACACTTGGTGTCAGCACTGTTTTCCCCGCAGTCTTAGCTATGAGCACATGGATGCCTCTGCCTCTTTCACTTATTCCTTCTAATCTTAGGCAGATAAATATTCTAAGATAAAAGTTCCCAGGCACTTTCTGAATTTACTAAGTCCAAATGTCTCATTGGAAGTTTCATCATAACTGAATGGTGGGACTAGCTGTGATCACTAGAGTAGAAGTGGCAAAAGCTTCAAGGAATAACATCGTGCAATTAATGCTGGCTATGGACTTAGCAGAAGCACAAACTCTCAGACCCTAGCTAGGCCACCTACCCAGCAAAGAATTAAACATAAGGGAAACTTGCTAAGGATTCCATAAATTCGGAGTGACAGGCACTGTGAGGTATTCTTCTGCTTCGTGTGTTCTCTATTTGTGTGCATTCCCACTTTTGAACTTTAAGTTTGGGTCCATCCTATCTAGCGATTTTTTTGTGCAAGGTGGGAATAGGCCTCTGGCTGGGGGGAACAGTGTTTTCTACCAGATATTCTTGCTATACCTTCTCAGAAAATCCATTTTATAAAGTTTAATGGTGTCACTCAGTTGAGTATTGATGTGGATGGAGCACACTAATGGGGGTTCAGGAACCAAGGTTGTAGAATCACAGCCCGTCACAGTTATTCCTAGAACCCTTAGATCTAAAGTGAAAACTGTTCTCCTGAGACGATAGCTTCAGAATGTATCCATTTGAGGAAGTAACCCCAGAGTGAATGCTAAAAATATATGTAAAGGTCACATTCACAGCTGATAGGGAAGAAGAATGGAGCAGTTCTCAGGTAAGAGATGGCATCTGTGCTGACCTTCAAAGGTACCTAGGAACTCTCAGAGGTGAAGAGAAAATGAGTTGCAGGCATGAAAGATTAATGAGAATAAATGTTCACAGCTGTGGATTCTTTTTTCACTCAAAGTTAAGAATATTAAAGATGGAATGTTCTTGTGAAAAACAGCAAAAAAGCCTATTGTCTGGAGGGTGGCGTGTGAAGGGGAGTAAATGTAATAAGAAAACAGGTTGGAGTCAGACCATGAAGGGCTTTAAATGCTGGGGTGGGGAGGGGCGTAGAAGAAGTTTTGTATTTGATTCACTGGAGTTTATTTAATAAGAAAGTGACATGATCTGGATTATGCTTTAGGAACATCACTTTGGCAGCAGTGGGAAGGTTGAATTGAAAAAGCGACAAGCAATGCATGAAGACCAAGTAGGAGGGTATTGCAATAATCCAGGTAAAAAGTGAAAAAGGCCTGAATTAGGTTGGTAACCACATGAGTAGAATGAAGGGAATGGATGTGGTTGAATAAATGACATGCTGGATTTAGAGGCAGAGGAATTGGTTTTGCCACTCTTACTCCCTACAGGAACTTAGACAAATTACTTAACTTTCCAGGTTCTGTTTTCTTGTCTGTAGAATGAGAGGGATGGAGTAGATCTAGACCTAGAGTCCCTTTCAGTTCTAAAATATGTTTTTGTGGACCATCACCAGTCATCTTGACATATCTTGCCACTTAGTCATTGAATGGGCATTGTCTCAGATAAACTGAGGGCTGAGAAAAATCTTAATTTAGAAAGACCAAGGTCACTCAGTTTTTGGGTCATTGCCAATTATCTTGACTTTTGTCTTACCACTAGACTTCTATGACTCTGGAGGAAAGAGTGAGGCTGATGACTGCACACTCTGTCTTACTTAAATCCAATTTACTCTCAATGTAAAACATGACCCTTGTGATGTCACTGATCCTCTATAAGAATGAAGGATGCACAACAACAATATGTTTTCTGTTGATTAATCACTTAGTATCTGATAATTCAAATGGAAGCGATTCAGTTTCCTGGCATGGTGCTGATAGATGGTCCATGTTTCACAGACATACAACAATAAGATCAGCACAATGTCTCTATAGACCTTCAGTTTGGTAGTCAGTCTAATACCTCTTTTCTCGCATACTTTCCTTTGGAGCCTCCCAAACACTGAACTAGCTCTGGCAATGCCTGTGTCAATCTCATTATTGATGTATACATCCCTAGAAAGTATATTGCCAAGCTAAGTGAACTTATCCACAGCATTCAGAACTTCTCCATTTGTCGTAACCAGTGGCTCCAAGTATAGGTGGTGTGGTGCTGAGAGATTCAAAGATAAGTCTCTAAAGATTCTAAAGACATTTATCAGTGGTTGTAATGATGGAGTGATGGGACCTGGACCCATAAAAGGAAAAGACCATGTCTTTGAAACCAATCTACTCCCTGGATTCTCCCATACATTTCAGCAGCCCAAATCACTGCTGCTTCTACCCAAGATACCTGGTTCACCCCATCCCACCTAGTTCACCTAATTAGCCTACTTGATATTCCTTTCACTATTGTATCTGGCCCACACTCCTTAATCCTGCTCAGATCCTTTCACATTCCCTTTTGTATTTTAAGCATCAGCACTATCCTCATCAAGTGCAGGTTCACTAGGAACTCTGACTGCTTCTGTTGGTGTTATAATAAACTTTGCCACTTGATTTGGAAGACAGTTTTGATAGATTTTGGAACCTGGACACCAAAAAAATGTAGCCCATCTCCTGAACCTTCCCGTACATCCCCACCTAGATACTCAGTCCTTTCAGCTGTCCTTTCCCTGCATCCTCTGATCCAGCACAACCTTTAATTTTCTGTTACCGCTTATCCTTAGGGTGAAGTAACACACATTCAGTGAATAGGCCTGTTTAAGAAGTAATCAGGAGATGGCCCCTTTAATGAGGCAAAGAAAAATAACTGTATCAGGCTGGGAGGGAATCAGAAACAGTTACTATTGATAATCACTCTTAAGCCCAGAGAGTCCAGAAAACCCCACTTAAGTGGAGCTTCGGTAAGGGCCTAGTGTTGTCCAATCTATGGGCTTCAGAGTGTAGTAGGTTTTGGGAAAGACAGGGCAGAGCAGGGTAGGGCAGGGCAAGGAAAGGCAAGGAGGAAAACAGAAATGCCTTTTCACTCATTAATTCCTGGTAACTTCAATCAGCAATAACCTTCCTTCTGAATTGCTCATGGTTTCTGTTGTTTGGGCACTTAAGCTTGGCTTATTATCTTATTTTATGCTTTTTTCTTAATATTCTATTTGTCTCTATTATCCCATGCACATGTAAAAAAAATAAGCTTCTTGAAGGCAAAAACTGTCATAAATTGTTCCTCTGTCTCTCATAGAAGACAACTAGGTGGTGAAGTGGATAGAGAACTCGGGAAGACCTGCGTTCAAATGTGATTTCAGATATTTACTAGCTACATTCCTCAACTGTGAAATGGAGCTTAGTAAAGTGCCTGGTGCTGGAACTGGGCGTGATAGAGGCCCTGGAGAAGGAGGAGGTCCAGGCTGGTGTGACTGCAGTCAAATGCTAAAAGGTGATCAGGAAATTGTTGGTAAGTTACCTGCCGTTTTGGAGGGATTGACCTAGAATTGTCACCTCTCATAAGGACATGGCAACTCTCCTACATAGGACTTACCTCATTCCTGGACTGCTTGATAAGGCTTAGAAGACAATTTCAAAATGTGTTTAAGGAATTCAGGTGCTATTTGCTTGTTACTAAAACAGACGTGGATTTGTAAAGCATGCAAGCTCCTTAGTGGTGGGGGTTCTTTTCTCCTGGGCATTATTATTCTTCTCTTTCCCAGTAGTTGTTGTGGCCTCTTCTCTCCCCTCCTCTCCTCTCCCCTCCCCTCCCCTCCCCTCCTTTGGTATGTAGAGGATATTATCCTTCTGGACACATCACGTCTTTTGTGATGATTCATTATAATCTGGAAAGCACGTAACTTGGATACTGTTCTTATCCTTACCACATAGAATCATAAATTAAGGACTGAAGAGACCTAATCCCACCCTCATTTTATAGAAGAGAAAAATAAGATCCAAACAGGGGAAATAATTTGCCCAAGATTGCAGCAAAAACAACCACCACTCAGGTAGTACATAGCAGAGACAGGATTGACAAATAGTTCTTTTGACTTCCTATTTAATGTTCTTTCCATCAGTCCTCATCTTTTTTACCCTATCTGCTACATTTGACATTATTGACCCCTTTTTTCTCCTGATTGCTCTCTTGTTGAGCTTTCTTGACATAACTGCTAGCCAATAAGACTTAGGAGATGAGGAGATAGGCGATAAGGCAGGATTTGAACTCAGATTGAATAAGGAATCACTAGAATTATTTGAGTAGAGAGTTGGAGTGATGGGATCAGACTAGCACTTCAGAAAAATTACTTTCGGAGTTTTATGGATGATGGATTGGAGTGGGGAGATGAAGGGAAAGCAGTTAGGAGACTATTGCAGTGGTCTAAACAAGAGGTGATAAGGACCTGAAATAGGTGGTTAGTACGTGGAGATAGATGTGGAGGTGGAGAGATGTGGAGATAGAAATAAGAGTTGGTAGTTCATAAGACACAATGTAAAAAAACAAAAGAAAACAAACAACACTATAGGGTAAGTAAGAATGAAGAGTCGAGGTTGACACTTATGTTTTGAAACTAGGTGATTGGAAGAATGGCAGTGCCCTTGAAAATAATAGGAAAGGTCAAAAGAGGGGTAGGTTTTAGGGAAAAGATAATGTTCTGTTTTAGATCTGTTTAATTTGAGATAATCACTCTACCTCAGAGTTCTGCTATTGTTGGGATAATTTTCCCCCAAATATATAGATTCCTGCTACAACCAAGAATAACGTTGGATCTGCTGAATAAACTTTTTATTCAAATAAATGCAAAAATCTGCAGAAAAACCACATGCTCACACTTATTTACAAAGCTCTTTTATCCTAAGCAAACAATATTGATCATTCAACTCTTTATTTTTAAGATATATGCATTATTGGAGACTTATCAGCCTTGCAAAAGATGGCTCCTTATCACTAATAAGAAGAGTAATAAATGTAAATCAGAACAACTTTGAGATTTCATCTCATACCAAGGAAATTGACAAAGAAAGTAAAATATGGAAATACTTAGTGTGAGATGGGATGTGATACTATTTCACTGTTCTAGGAGCTATGATTTGGGCCGTCATTTCTGGAAAGCAGTTTCAAATTATACTTTTAAAAAAAAAGTTACCAAAATGGCTCTGTCCATTGACCCAGAAATATTATTGGCCTATCTCCTAAGGAGGTTAAAGATAGAGCAGAAGGTTCAATGTTCACCAAAATATTCATAGTAGAGTTTTTTGTAGTAACAAAGAATTGTAAACAAAGTAGTTGTTCTTCAGTTGAGCAATAACTAAGCAAGTTGTAGTATATAAATGTAGTAAGATATTAGTGTGCAATGAAAAGCAATGAATGTCAAGAATTCAGAAAAGTATAGGAAGACTTGTATGCAAACTGATGCAGAGTAAACAGCACCAAGAAGACAATAGACACAATGTAAAAAAAAAAACAACAAAAGAAAACAAACAACACTATATACTTTTGACAATTCTTAGCCCTGGAGAAGAGAGGAAAATATGTTTCTCCCTTCTCTTAATTACTTTAGCCACATAATGAGAAGACAGGATTCATTAGAAAGATTAAAGACGAAAGGAGAGGTGGACAGCAGAGGATGAAATATATAGTCATGGAATTAACATGAGCTTGGGCAGACTTTGAAAGATGGTGAAAGATTTAGGGGCCTGGTGTGCTATGGTCCATGGAGTCTCAGAGAATTGAATATGACTAAAAAACTGAGCAACAATATGTTACTTTCAGAAGTGAGGGACATATATAGTTACACTTAGTTGATATATTAGTTTTGCTGAACTTTTTTTTTCTCTTTTGCATTCTTTATTACAAAGGCTCAATGAATAGAGGAGGAAGAGAGATATATTCAAAAATGAAAACAATATAAAACAGAAGATACCAATATATATCATAAATAGAAACAAAAATTTCCTGCAAGTAAATCCTCAGAAATCCTGGGTTAAGCAAGAATGAGGGAGACACAAATTTCACCAAAGTTCTCAACTCCACTCATTCTACTAAGATTTACTTTAATTAGTGTTGCAAGTTTATTTGGGAATTGGGAATTCTACCTATAACAATTTCTTTGCTATCTGGAGCTCATTTCTATTCCTTATGTGTAATAATAAATGTATATAATGTTCTAAATGAAATTTTAAAAGATATCTTTTATATTTCCCTCTGAGATCTCTATTCTATGACTCAGGCTTAACTTTTTGAATGATAATCTAAATGGTTTATTGTGATTACATTTCCCACATGCAATTACATTGATTTTAAAACATGTTAGCAACAGATCTCCCCAGTGATGGGGACTGCAATAGAATTGTAGGCTCTAGAGATTGTAAAATAAGGTTTTATAAAAAATTAAATAAAATAGGGGACACAGCCCACGATGGTAGAGTAGAAGCAGAGACTTGCTACTGTTCTTCCCCCAAACCCCTCAAAAAATCTATAAAAGTGACTCTAAACAAATTCTAGAGCAGCAAAAGTCACAAAATGGCAGACTGAAGCAAATTTACAGCCTAAAACAATCTGGAAAATTGATGGGAAGGGTCTAATGCACCGGACTGGGAGGGGAGCACAGTTCAGTGTCAGCATGGACTGAAGGGAGCAGACCTTAAGGGACTGAATTGCTGGCAGTTGCTGTGGATTCTAGACTTCTCAACCCACACATGCCAAGGACAGCTTCAAAGGTCAGTGGAAAGCATCTCTCACCTAACTGAGAGGCAAATGTGGTCCAGTCCTAACCCCAGGGAAGAGGCTGTTTCTGGAGCCCTCCACTTAACAAAGCTCAAAAGTCAAGTAATTGGCTGGGAAAATGAGCTAATGGGGGGAAAAGAGCAAATGTGGGAAAAAACAGACTAGAGATTCTAACTTTCTCAGTGAAGTGGCATTTTCTCACATCACTGGTGATGAGGAAGATCAAAACATACAGCCAAAAGAAGATCACAAAGCCAAAGCTCCTACATCCAAAGCCTCTAAGAATAATATGAATTGGTCTCAGGCCATGGAAGAGCTCAGAAAGGATTTTGAAAAGCAAGTAAGAGAAGTAGAGTAAAACTTGGGAAGAGAAATGAGAGTGGTGCAAGAAAATCATGAAAAACAAGTCAACAGCTTACTAAAGAAAACCCCCCCCAAAATGCTGAAGATAATAGCACCTTTAAAATTAGACTCACCCAAATGGTCCAAAAAGCCAATGAGTAGAAGAATGCCTTAAAAACTAGAATGAGCCCAATTAAAAAAGGGGTTCAAAAGCTCACTGAAGAAAATAATTCTTTAAAAATTATAATGGGGCAAATGGAAGCTAATGACTTTATGAGAAATCAAGAAATTATAAAACAAAACCAAAAGAATGAAAAATAGAAGACAATGTGAAGAATCTCAATGAAAAAACAACTGACCTAGTAAATGGATTCAGGAGAGATAGTTTTAAAATTATTGGACTATTTGAAAGCCATGATAAAAAAAAAGAGCCTAGACATCATCTTGCAAGAAATTATCAAGGAAAACTGCCCTGATATTCTAGAATCAGATAGAAATGGAAAGAATCCACCAATCACTTCCTGAAAGAGATCCCAAAGGAAAACTTTTAGCAATATTGTAGCCAAATTCCAGAGTTCCCAGGTGAAGGAGAAAATATTGCAAGCAGCCAAAAAAAGAAACAATTTGAGTATTGCAGAAACACAATCAGAATAACATAGGATTTAGCAATTTCTACATTAAGAAACTGAAGGACTTGGAATATGATATTCCAGAGGTCAAAGGAGATAGAATTAAAACCAATAATCACTTGCCCACAAAAACTGAGTATAATATTTCAGGAAAAAATGGAACTTCATTGAAATAGGGGACTTCAAAGCATTCTTATTGGAAAGACCAGAGCTGAACAGAAAATTTGATTTTCAAATACAAGAATCAGGAGAAGCATGAAAAGGTAAACAGGAAAGAGAAATCATAAGGGACTTACTAAAGTTGAACTCTTTATTCCTACATGGAAAGATAATATTTGTAACTTATGAGACATTTCTCAGCATTAGGATAATTGGAGAGAATATATATGTATATACATAGCAGAGAGAGAGAGAGACAAAGGGCACAGGGTGAGCCGAATATGAAGGGATGATATCTAAAAAAGAAAATTAAGGGTTGAGAGGAATGTACTAGGAGAAAGAGAAAGGGAGGGATAGGATGTAATAAATCACCTCACATAAAAAAAGGCAAGAAAAAGCTTTTACAATGGAGGGGAAGAAGGGGAAGGTGAGAGGGAATAAACCTTACTGTCATCCCATTTGGCTTCAGGAAGGAATAACATACACACTCAGTTGGGTACGGAAGTTTATCTTACCCTAACAGGAAAGCAGGGGGGAAGGGGATAAGAGTAGGGGGGATAATAGAAAGGACAGCAGATTGGAGGAAAGGCTAATAAGAAGTAAACACTTTAGTAGAGGAATAGGTCAAAGGAGAGAATTGAACAAATGGAGGGTGGGACAGGATAGAGGGGAATATAGTTAGTGTTTCGCAACATGACTATTATGGAAGTGTTTTGCATGACTACACATGATCACCTACATTGAGTTGCTTGCCTTCTCAATGAGGGTGGGTGGAGAGGAGGGAAGGAGAAAATGTGGAACTCAAAGCTTTAAAAATGAATGTTAGAGGTTGTTTTTACATGCAACTAGGAAATAAGATATATAAGCAATGGGGTATAGAAATCCATCTTACCCTACAGCAAAATAGAATGGAAAGGGATTGGGGAGAAGTGATAGAAGGGAGGGCAGATTGGGGTAAAGGGCAATTAGAATGCACACTGTCCTGGGGTGCGGGTAGAGGGGAGATGGGGAGAAAATTTGAAATTCAAAATTTTGTGCAAGTGAATGTTGAAAACTGAAAATAAATAAATTATATATAAAATAAGGGAAAAAATTAAGTAAAAAATAAACCCACTCAATACTCTTTTAAGTGTAAAAGGTGGAAAAAAAGACCCAGAAGCATCAGGTTTCTAAGGTCTTCTACAACTTTGAGATCAATCATGTCTTTTTCTGTTCTGTGGAATCTTCTTTATTCGAAATTTATTTTTCTTTTAAACCAGGACAAGACTCAAAGAAAGCAGAGTTTAGGAGCCACCAAAGGGAATGTTTAAAAAACAATAACTACAAAGACCTGTGCTGCAATGTGAGACAGGTTGTTCGGGGCTTCCCCTTTTGGTCATAGCTGTATATTGTGAGGAAGTAACTCCAAAGGAACAGATGTTTCCCAAGGAAGGGAGCTGCAATAATGAAAGGAGGCTGATTCCAAGACATCTCACAGAGGAACAGAGAGATCAAGACCATTTGACATTGTGCTGAGTTTTCTTGTTTGGACAAAATTGTTTGCTATTTATTTACCATAGATACTAGGGTTTACTTTAGTGTAGTAAGAAGTTAAATGGTGTTCCTATCCTTTAAAAAAAATATATGTGTGTGTGTGTGTGTGTGTGTGTGTGTGTGTATACACACACAGAGAGACATATATATATATATGTATATGTATGTATTCTTTAATTTTATTTTCTTTTTTTAAAACAGGTAAAGACACCACAAGAGGAATTTCTCTTCTCTTTTTTATTTACCTCCTTTCTCTTCACAGATGTATCAGATGAATTGAAGCTTTTGTCCCATGGCATCTAAGGGAACATGCTTCTGCCAAGGCCCTACCACCACACAATAGAACTGCCCCAAGCTACCTACTAGCTCTTGCACCGTAAAACCTATTTCCAAGGTTTTACCTTTCACCTCCAACCCCTCACATCGCACAGAGCTATGGTCTGGCTTCTGACAAGCCCCTTCTCCCATTTTATCTGTATCTGGATGATCCTGTGCCTCTATCGTTCCTCTCTCCCTGTTTTTGTACCAAATGAAAAAATTCCTAATTATGACTGCTATCTTCTTTCCCTTATCTCTCCCTCTCTCCTCTTCTTCCTTTCTTCTTCAGAGGAATGAAATGAAAAGGAAGAGAGAAAAGGATCATGGACGTGATTTTAAGTTCCTCCTCGTCTTCCATATCAATACTTAACAATATCATATTTCTAAATGGAAACCTCAAACAAAATTTGCCTGGAGAGTCCATCGTATCACATGGAAGCCACAAGGTGGCTCTCTTCAAAAGTCTTGTTCACTTTTTCCAATCTTGCCCAGTTTCTGAAATTCTACTCTGTTTTCTTTCCTTGGAAGGAAATCTAGACTACCTGTTGAAGTTTAATTAAGAGTTTGGGGTTAGAAGGGAAATTGAGGGATCATGTAATCTATTAGTTTCCAAACTTTCTGGAAGGGCTAACTTGTTGCCACCATCAAAATAAATCTATAGACAACCTTGTGCTTACTTACCTGATAGGAGTTGTGTCTAAGTCTCATGATAATTATCCAATTCTCTCAACCCCAAAACACTAAATAAAAGGTAAGACACATTAATACATGGTTGGTGGAGCTGTAAGTTGGTCCAGTCATTCTGGAAATCAATTTAGAATTGTTCTAAAAAAAAAAACAACCCTATCTAACATAGTCTATAAAACACAATAAAAACCATGCCGTTTCTACTGCACCTACCCCAAGGAGGTCAAAAGACAGAAAGGTACCATATGCATATGGAACATTAATTTTATTTTATGTTTATTAGGTTCAGAATCAAAAAAATTCTGAAAAAGAAAGGTGCAACGTATGCCAGAATATTACATATCTTTTGATCTAGAGATGCTACTGCTAGGCAGAAATACCAAAAGAGGCCAAAAAGAGAAATTAAATTCTCATATATACCTAAATATTAGTTGCATCCTTTCTAATCTCCAAAATAAAGTGATAGTTCTAAGATATAGATCAGACATATACCTACACATATGCATATCATATACATATGTCTGACTCTTTAACTGTATAAGCCCATTACCACTAGAATCAAATACAAACTCCCTGCTTAGCATTTATAATGCTTCACATGGTGCCACATTATAAATTACTCCCTTTTACATACTCTACTATCCAGCCAAACTAGCCTACATCTTATTCTCCCACATGGCATTGCTTCATTCATCTCCCTGCACCTGCACAGTCTTTCTCTGTGTCTGGAAGCATTCCCCTAACTTCCTCCTTACTAAATGCCTCTTAAAGTCTTTGGTGTCCTTCAAAACTCAGCTCACATTGCCTTTTGCCTGAAACTTTTACAGATTCAGATTCTCCCTAGCTATTAGTATCTTCCCTCCTAAAAAGTATTTTGTATTTATCATAGCTATATGTCTACCTTTAGAAAATGCTTCCTATGGGAAGGGATTTTTTCATTTCTGTCTTTGTATTCCAGTACTTAGCATAGTGCCTGGCCCACAGTAAGTACTGTTTATTGATTGTCGATTGCAGTATCTTTGGGGGGTAACAAATGTAAAAGATTTATTCAGGGCACCTACTCCATGGCTCTTCACTTCTCACATAGGGCATGGCTATTCTATGAGCTGGTTTGTTCCATTCAGGTCTGAATTACCAAGGAAGGACCACCACCAGAGTGTTATGTTCACACTTTTACAGGATCCTAGGAATAAGCCTCTTGCGATGGTACTATTTTCCGCCTACTCACCACTTTAGCTTTTGAGCTCCCATTGAGCTGATTCTTTGTACATAAAACCAACCAGTTACAAGGATAACTCATTTAGATCTTAAACATAACCATTTACTTAGCAGGAAGGCAGGAGAAATAATAGTATTATAGGTACTCATATAGTAAAGCAAATGCAGGAGTAATAAGTGTACTATAATCTACATATAAACTTGGATCACATGCTCTCATCAAAGCCCTCAGCATCTGTAAGGAAGTGTAGGTGCATACTTACAAAAACCTGGCAGGGAAACATATGAGTGAGGAAAACCCATGCACTCAAGGTAACATTCTTTTCAGGAATATCTGCATTACACAGTCTCTTCTAGCTGTTCCCCTTCTGATACCTACTGCTGTCCACCTGAGTTTACTCTCAAACTAAAGAAGCATTTAAAAGTTCTTTCAATTTGTAACCGTCCTTAAAAGATGACTTCAGTTAGCAGTTCACTTTAAGTTAGGAAAACTGTGTAGTTCATCAGGCCAGATTGGAAACTGAAATGTCTGTTCAACAATTCCACAAATATATTTACCCCTTGAGAAAGTATAATAAAATATAAAAGAAAATATTACTTTATGTCTTAAGTATTTGTTAATGTGTTTGTAAAAGTCTTTGGTGTTTTAAAACATCTCTTTTATGGTGGAAGGAACAAATCACTTCTATACCTGATATCAACACTCTACACCAAGAAACTATTCTAAAAAGGACCCTGTTTATTACTTTTAAGGGAGACTTTTTAGATAGGAGCAATACCTAAACTTTATTATAGAGATTTCCCCTGGAGTTCTATTTTAGGGTGGGGGGTACAATGAGCCAATGAATTTAATGGAAGCCTGATTCTCTCTCCTTGAGTGTCAGACTCTCAGAACTGAATACAGACTATATGGGTACAGAATTGGAGATCTTTTTTTGAGAGTCCTGCTTCACCTCAGACTTCAAGCTATACTCTACTACAATGGAAGGCTTGCTGGGCAATAAGGGGCAGGGTAACATATTTGGAAATGGTTTTGATGTAAGAAAGCAAAAGACTTCAAAAATTTTTTTTAATTAAAGATGTGGTTGGTGAGTTTCTTTCAGTAAAGTTACTCAGACTCATCGAAAGGCATTTTAGCATGGATAAAATTCTAGGCTTGGAGCTCAGTTGGGAGAGATTTCAAAGGCCATGTAGTCCAACATCAACCTAGACAAGAATTCTCTTTACAATGTAACCAAGAAATGATTGTGTAACTTGTCTTCAAAGACCTTCAGCAAAGTGAAACCTATTGTATCCCAAAGAAGCTTATTTTACTTTTGGATAGTTAGGTAGTGCAGTGGATAAAACACTAGGCCTGGAGTCAGGATGACTTAGCTTCATGAATTCAAATCCACCCTCAGACACCAGCAATATGACCCTGGGCAAGTCTATTTGCCTGAGTTCCTCATCTATAAAATAAGCAGGAGAAGGAAATGGGAAACCATTCCTTGCCAAGAAAACCCCAAACAGGGTCATGAAGAGTCAGACACGAGCAAACAACAACAAATTGTTGAAGAAAATTATTCCTTAGGTCAAACCTAAATTTTCTTTTTTGCTGCTTCCACCTATTGTGCTCAGTTCTGAGACCAAGCAAAACAACTCTTCCTCTATGTGAACAGTCTTCCGGATCATAGGATCATAGACTTAAAGTTGGAAAGAATCTCAGAGGCCACCGAGTTCAACTCATTTTACAGAAGAGATCAAGGGACTTCCCTGAGGGAATATAGGTACTTAGCATCAGAATTGGGATTTGAGTGTCAACTTCACTGACCAGTGTTCTTTATCCTGTACAGTCCTTTCTCCCATATAATCCCTATGGTGCTATAATAGAGGAGCAGTTGAGGGGAATTAATCCTTCTAAGTACAGTGAGTCTACAATCAAAAGTGCTTTTGCCCTTAGACAGTGGTTGCTTACAGCAGTAATTGACAGGAGTCAATAAAAGGCTGCCCCCAATACAGCAAGTTGCCTTGGTGTGCTAAATAAAATCCTTTTAACTTTCTTTCTTGATTTTGCCTCATTAATTAGGGTGAGACCTGAGAGCAAAGATGTCTTTTAACAGTACCACTGCCTCTGGCAACTAGATCTAGGTAGAGCCTGGCCTGGATTCAGAAAGACTTGAGTTCAAATGTGACCTTAGACACTTACTAGCTCTGTGACCCTGGGCAATGAAGGTGGCTGAAGCAGGTGCTGTGAAGGGTTTGATCAGACATCGAAGATTCCAAGGCCATTCATTCTGGGCCATAAACAGCCATCTGTACTTAAAAAAAAAATTAATTAATTAAAAAAAAAAGAATATATATATATATATATACATATATATATATGTATATATATATATATATATATGAAATTTGTTTATTTTTGGTTTACAACATTGACTTCCACAAGATTTTGAATTCCAAATTTTCTCCCCATTTCTCCCTACCCCTACCCCAGGACAGTGTGCACCCCATCCACCCCTTCCCCCAATCTCTCCTCCCTTCTCCCATCCTCATCCCCTCTATTTTCCTGTTTGGCAAGATAGAATTCTATACCCCATTGCCTGTACATCTTATTTTCCAGTTGCATGCAAAAACAATTTTTAACATTCATTTTTAAAGTTCTGAGTTCCATATTCTCTCCCCTCCTCCTTCCCCACCCAAGCAATTTGACATAGGTCATATGTGTGTAGCCATGCAAAACACTTCCATGTTGCAAAAAAAAAAACACATTTCCCTCAATCCTGTCCTGCCCTCCATTTGTTCCATTCACTCCCTTGACCTGTCCCCCCACAATAGTGTTTGCTTTTGATTAGTCCTTCCTCCAATCTGCTGGACTTTTGTTTTGCTGCTGGACTTTAATGACTCTGGAAGAGAGGTTGACAGCTTTGCAACTCTGCCTCACTTGAATTCACAGGCAAGTCAAGACATCACCTCATGATGTCACTGGTCCTTTTGGTAAAGGAAGGACAAACAACAACGTGTTGCTTCATTGTACACCACTTTGTTGTGGATGCTGCCAAGCAAGTCCGTACTTAGCATGTGACTACAGAGCTCCTCCTCTCTGCTTTTAGAACCCACTGATGTCCTTGGCTATTTCTTCCTTCTGAGAAAAGTGGTCCCTGCAATTAGTTCAAAGCAAGAGGCTCTTTAAATAGGTCTTTCTGAAGAGCAACTGCCTCAGTCATGCACCAGCAAAAAAAAGTCTAACTTGAGAGAAAAAAAAAGAAAGGAAACACAAAAACTCAATTTATTTCCACAAGGGAGTAACAACCTCTTTTGTCTTTTCAGTCTTGCCTAGAAAGCCTACTGGGCAGCTAGGTGGTGCAGTGGATAGAGCACCAGTGCAGGAGTCAGGAGGACCTGAGTTCAAATGTTACTTCAGACACTTGACACTCACTAGCTGTGTGACCTTGGGCAAGTCACTTAACCCCAACTGCCTCATCCTGGGTCATCTCCAGTCATCCTGATGAATATCTGGTCACTGGATTCAGATGGCTCTGGAGGAAAAGTGAGGCTGGTGACTGGCACAGCCCTCCCTCAAAATAAAGTCAAGTGCAAGTTATGCCATTATTTCTCTGATGGCATGGTCTTCATTGGCAGCAAAGAAAGGACACTAGTCTCCAATAGATTTTGAACTTTAGCTTCCAAACTAAGGAATCATGCTCAAGTCTTTATTTTTGACTAAACTTCCTGGTCCAATGGCTAGGTTCTTTCTGTGAGACTTCTCTCCAGTTTGTGATGGGCATTCTCTCTGACTCCAAATTTTAATCTTAAGCCTAGACCATCCCTGTCCTCCCTAATTATCCATTTAAGGGCTATTTTCCCAACAGCTATCAAATTGCTTGGAGTTTCAAAATTTACCACTTTTTCAATTTTAAATCTCTTCCATTTTTCATTGTAGATGAATGGGTGAGAAAAGACACAGAAACAAAGCTAAACCCAGATAAAGTCTTAGTCTCTCCCATTTTAGCCACATTCCTGACTTTTCATGTGTAGAAACAGCAAGCAAAACTTGAGAAGGTTTGAGTTCACCTTTACCTGGATATGTACTGGGCTGCTTGGGATTGTTATTAAGAATAGTTTACAAACCTAAAAGTGCTGCAGAAATGTGAGTTCTCTAATTCTTATCAATTTTGATGAGGTTCAGGTAAAAAATCCTACCACAAGTTACTATCCTGCTTTAAAAAAATTTTTTTTTAATGTACTAGATACTATTGTATAGGTAAATAAAATAATGCTTTTAGTAGCTGAATAGCAGTATTGAGAAATAAATTCATCCCCTACAGACTCACAATAAGCATTCTCAGATGAATTCCAATAAGCAGACAGGACAACAGGGATAATGTACAACTCATTCTGTTACCGCATGTTTTTGTAAGTTCCTTGATGCAAGGACTATCATTTGACTCCTTGTATCTCTAGAACTTAGCATAGTGCCTAACGTAGTAGGCTGCATGTTCCTGTTAACTCTGGTGATAAATGATGAGTCACAGAGGTTTTATAACCATGGTTAACTCCAAAAATACCAAAGAGCCAACACAGGTTAAAAGGAAAAAGCTTTCTTTATGCCATTGGGGGAAAGAAATTAGATACATATGTTGGGGCCTCCTCTAATAGGAGACCCAAGGCAATGGGACTAAACCTTGATTTATATATTTGTGACTAGATAAAGAACAAGTGTAGTGTAGCAAGAGTAGGAGGACACAATTGCAATGGTGAGGCAAAGTTATCTAGTGACAAAAAGTCCATTCATAGCAGAGCTTCATGTCTGGGCCTATTGATGCTTGCAGTTTAGTTGCAGTAAAGTTTATCCAGAGGGTGAGAGCAAAGTATTGTTATAATGCTAGCCTCAGGTCTTACTGGGCCTCAGCTCTAGAAAACAGGGTATCTAAGAAGAGAGGAGTGATCTTGGATCCTGACATTCCAAAAAAGATTTCTGTAGGTTTTTGATCCATCTAACATGTGCTCTGAGAATGTCTATTCTCTTGCTTCTTCTTGATGAGGATGGACCCTGTGGTTTCATTGTACAAGTTTTTGTTAAGATATTTTCCAAACATGTTATGGCCCATTTAACATTCTAAAAGTACAAAGTTATTTTTTGGTTGACTCTTTAAGTTTCTCTAGATAGACTCATTTCCCATCTGCAAAAAGTTATAGCTTTGTTTCCTCTTTGCTTTCCCTTGGTTTCCTCTTTGTTTCTCATGCTTTTTTCTCTCAATTTCTTTTTCTTGTTTTCTTGCTATTGCTATCATTTCTCATCCTATATCAAATAAAAGTCATGATAATAGACACCTGATCCGGGAAAAGCTTCTAGCCTTTCTGCATTACAGTGCCATACCAATCTATTAAAGAATTACTATGAAGTAAAGAGTTATAAAGAGCTAGAAAAATAATAAATTCATTTGAAGGAAAAAGAAGTCAAGGTAAATAATGCAAAATGTGAGAAGGAAAGGAGTCTAACCATACCAGATCTCAAACTATACTACAAAGCAGTAATCATCAAAACTATTTGTCACTAGTTAAAAAGTAGAGAGGTCAGTCGTTGGGATATATTAGGTACATAAGCTGTAGAAGCAAAGAAATATATTAGTTTAGTGTTTGATATACCTAAAGATTCCAACCTAAAGATTCCAATTCTAGGGTAATGAGTATTTGTCAAAAACTACTGAGAAAGCTAGAAAGTAATCTGATAGAAATTAGGTTTAAACCCACACCTCACATTGTACAGCAAAATAAACTCCAAATAGCTATTTGATTTAAATAGTCACATCATAAACAAATTAGAAGAATAAGGAAGGAAATACCTATCACAAACATGGATGGGGAAGAATTCATGACCAAAGAAGGGATAGAGAAGATGATAGAAAAGAAAATGGACAATTTTAATCATATAAAATGTAAAAGATTTGCACAAATGTAGGGAGACTCTGGAGTACTTTCCTGCATGTACAGGTACATGTACATGTATAGCAGATCAGATATCCAGAATATAGTTGCCTACATGTCCCTTCTTAAGTTACTGACAGTAACCCTAAGGATCAATGGGGTTTTTCTAGTACTATAAGCATAAGCAACTATTTAGTGAGCATTCCCACAATATCAATCACCCAGTATCAGTTAATATCTTCTCAATATCATTAATATTAGTGATTTAGTGCTCTAATATGATCAGTAGTTTTCTCCTCAATATCAATTAACTGACAAGCTTTAGCAAAAAAGAATTTCCAGAATAGTTATAGCAAGAAGTAAAGTATAAAAATGTTCTCTCAAACTGGGTCAGACTTTCCCCTCTGGGGAGAATGGGCTCAAAATTAAAGTGGTAGCTGCAGACATTCTTCCTATTGCATCCAATTCTGGGTGCAGCATAGCTGACAGACATTTGCAAGATGTAGCATCTTTACTGCCAGGTTGATCCATTGCTGGGGTGAGTCAAACAGGTTGCTTCTGAGAAAGCTAGAAAGTAATCTGATAGAAATTAGGTTTAAACCCATTCCCTGGGTTTGATCCTCTGGACTGCTGGTGAATCTTATAACCTTTAGAAGCTCATTAGATCATATATTCTAACTTTGTACTCATTCATCAAAGAGTTGGAAAGAACAAGCACCAATTCAAAGGACAGCACTTGAGGACCTAGAGGGCCACATGTGGACTCCAGGACACAGGTTCTCCACCCCTAAACAAGCCCAAAGAGCTAATGAAACAAAGATATCATGTGTTCATGGCCAGGTTTCAGCCCCAGAAGCAGTATTTCTTCCCTCCCATTAAAAGCTGATCGCCATGATGATTTTGAATAGCTAGCCTGCAACCCTATTCTGACCTGTCTGTCCATTTTCAATCTCTGAAGGAGCTGTTTCATCACATGCACTAGAGCACCAACTCAATCAGTGTTATGGACAGAGTATAGTGGGCTAGTGTTTCAGGATTCCTGCCAGGCCTTTGCAGCATGTGTAGGAGTCTCAAGGTACACAGAGTTCCAGTTGTATTTCATCCTTCTTGGCGTTCCTTTATTTTACCATTCTTTCCTCAGGAAATTATTGTTTCATAGACCCACATTTTGCATCAATTCCCAGGCTACACTTTGAGAAGACTGACCCAATCCAACCTTCCTACAAAATGTAAGCTCATTGTTCTAAGAAAAAAAACTCAGCAGGTCCTTCAGGACTCCTATTATGGAGTCATCACAGAGCTTGGATGAACAAAATAAAACCTTGGGGGAAAGATGCTTGATGCCTTCAATGATTATGTTTTAAAATATAATCCTGTGGTTGTTGGAGGGATTATATACATATAGACAGAGGGCACAGTGTGAGTTGAATAGGGATGGATGATATCTAAAAAAATAAATTAAGGGATGAGAGAGGAATATTTTGGGAGGAGAAAGGGAGAAGTGGAATGGGGCAATTTGTCTCTCATAAAAAGGCAAGAAAAAGCTTTTTCAATGGAGGAGAAAAGAGGAGAGATAAGAGAAAAAGTAAAGCTTACTCTCATCACATTTGCCTTATGGAGGGAATAGCATGCATACTCAATTTGGTTTGAAAATATATCTTACACTATAGGAAAGGAGAGGAGAAGGGGATAAGGGGGATGGGGGAATGATAGAAAGGAGGGCAAATGGGAGGAGGGAGTAATTAGAAGCAAACACTTTTGGGGAGGGATAAGGTCAAAAGAGAGAACAGAATAAATGGGGGGCAGGATAGGATGGAGGGAAATATAAGTTAGTCTTTTACAACATGACTTTTTTTCTTTTTTATTTATTTTTAATTAATTTTTTAAATTTGTTTTTAGTGTTTTACAATCACATCCATATCTTAGATTTTTTTCCCCTCCCTCACCCCTCCCTCCCCGAGAGAGCATACAATTTTATATAGGTTCTACACATACATTCCTATTAAATATATTTTCACCTTAGTCATGTTGCATAGAAGAATTAAAATGAATGGGAGAAATCATAAAATAAAACATAATACAAAAGAAAATGGCCTGCTTCATTCTTTGATCTAGTGCCATAGTTCTTTCTCTGGATGTGGAAGGCATTTGGGAATTTTTTAAGTCCTTGCATTGCAAAGAAGTACTAAGTCTACCAGAAAAATTCCTTGCATGCTGTGATTATTGCTGTGTACAAAGTTCTCCTGGTTCTTCTCTTTTCACTCAGCATCAGTTCATATAAGTCTTTCCAGGCCTCTCTGAAGTCTTCTTGTTCATCATTTCTTATAGCACAATAGTAATCCATTACATTCATATGCCACAATTTATTCAGCCATTCCCCAGTTGATGGGCATCCCCTTGATTTCCGGTTTTTGGCCACCACAAAGAGAGCTGCTGTAGATATTTTCGTACATGTGGGACCCTTTCCCATTTTTTTGATCTCTTGGGGATATAATCCTAGAAGCAGTATTGCTGGGTCAAAGGGTATGCACATTTCTGTAGCCCTTTGGGCATAGTTTCAAATTGCTCTCCAGAATGGCTGGATTAGCTCGTGCCTCCACCAACAATGAATTAGTGTTCCAACTCTCCCACATCTTCTCCAACATTTATCATCGTCCTGTTTTGTCAGGTTAGCCACTCTGGTAGGTGTGATGTGGTACCTCTGAGTCACAACCTGATTTTTATGGAAGTCTTTTGCATAATGACACATGTATAACCTATATTGAATTGCTTGCCTTCTCAGTGGGGATGGGTGAGGAGGGAGGACAGAAGAGAAGTTGGAACTCAAAGTTTCAAAAATGAATGTTAAAAATTGTTTTTACATGCAACTGGGAAATAAGAAATACACATAATGGGGTATAGAAATCTATCTTGCCCTACAAGAAAATACAGGAGATAGGGATAAAGGAAGGGAAGAGTGTGTGATAGAAGGGAGGCCAGATTGGGGGAAGGGGTAATCAGAATGCGAACTATCTTGGCATGGGAGGAGGGGAGAAGTGGGGAGAAAATTTAGAACTCAAAATCTTCCGAAAATGAATGTTGAAAACAAAAAATAAGTAAAATAAATTTAAAAATAAATAAATAACTAATAAAATAAAACATAACCATATGGAATAGGATTTCGGTTATATCCTTTGTTTGGTTACTTTTCTCCCCTTATGCTCAATGCACTAATCCCTGTGAATAGTAAATTTTCTATCCAAAGAGTCTGATATGTTTTAATCTATAAAATGAGAAAGTTGGACTAAGATGGTTTTTTAAGTTCTTTACAGCTCTAGTTCAATCATTCTATCATCCTATGATCCCAATCTAAGAATTTCTTATATGTCATTGTCCTTGGCACCCTGTTGTTGGTGTTATTAACACGGGTCTCAGCATGACTAAAGAGATAGTATAAACTATTTTTAGTGGAATTTAGCCAGACTTTGTGGGACATGACTGCAATCCCTGCTGCTGGGGAGACAGAGAGTGATAGATTGCATGATTTTAGGAATTCTTAACTAAAGTAAGGCTAAAAGTTGATTAACCACACTGATGTCACTAACATGGTGAGCCCTTGGAGAAGAGTGGAAATCAGGCTTTTTGAAGAGGAGTGAATCAACTCAGACCAGAAACAGAGAAGGACAAATATTCTAGGTGGATCAGTAGTGGAATCAGACAATGCACTTTCAGCCTGGGCAAGATAGAGAGATCTAGCCAATAGCTAGCTAACAAGCTAGATGAACAAATAAATACACAAGTAGATGAATAAATAGATGTATGAATGAATGAATGGATGGATGGATGGATGGATGGATGGATGGATAGATGGATGGGTGGGTGGATGAATGGATGGATGGATGGATAGATAAAGAAATGAATGAATAAAGTATTGTGCAAGCTATAAATATCTGGGTCACCTTTACAGAAGATAAGAAAATGGAATCTACTACATCATGAAGTCTTCTCTAGAAAAGAAACACTTTGAGTGTTCCTGGACCATCAGGTATGAAACAAAGAGAACCGCCCTGAGAAGCTGATTTCCTCAGGAAAAGCACTGTCTGCTATTGTGTTTATTATTAAATATCTCAATCTCAAGTAATAGTCAGGGAAAAAATGCACAAGAGGGCAGGATATATTTTATTCACAATCTTCTCTCTGCTAATCTTCTGTCTGAGACAGTTCATAGGACCTGCTTAAAACCTTAGAACAGGATCCCTTGCCTCCCTCCTAAATCTCATTCACTGAAATGTGTAGAGTCTTGGACAATTTGTCTTCTGAACACTATTCCTTTGGGTAAACTGCCCAGGCATCAAAAAAACTACCCCATGGAAAGTTTGTTTAGCTTTGATATTTGGCAATTAAAGCAGACGCTAAGAAGAAAAGTTTCCCAAAAGGGACAGTGAAGAGTATACAGATGTTTGGAAGGAGTACTCATATTGACTGAATCCCTCTGAAAAGATTTTACGGTATTTTGTGAAATACATAGTGATTATGGTACTATATACTATGGAAACAAGTTCAGTGTAGTAGAAAGGGAATGGGATTGTCAGTCACAGGATGGGAATTAAATCTTGGCTCTGTCACTTATCTTAGGCAAGTCAATTAACTTCTATGGACCTCAGTTTCCTCTTCTGGGTATTGAGAAAATGGCATATACATCAGAGTGCATCAGTATGCCCCGCTAATGCAAATTACCTAACTGTGAGAGGTTGGGGAGTCTATGTCCTAGAATACTATTGATAATTGTCATGGAAGTGCCTTGGAGAAACCGGAGCATGTGGAGACGTTCTATAACTGGCTAACCACATGATTAGGAGAAACCATTTCAATTGACTGTATAACCTGAATTGGGAGAGACTTTAAACAGCCTTAGTTGACCTTGGCTGTTCATTGTCTTTAGCTGTTCTCTCTTGGTTTGACTCCATTGATTATGAGAGACAGTGGTATAAGGTCCTTGCTTTTTCTCTTCTGAAGTTGACATGACTCCACAAAATGGACTTCAGTCTTTGCCTCTGTATTTGTTCTTTTCCATTTTAGGTGAAGGGTTTGGAGACTCCAATCTGGTGAGCCCAGAGAGCAAGCTTCCAAGAACTCTGATAGCCTATTCCCTAGGTTTTGTAGTTAGTTCCTTATTTATAGACAGAGGAACAAGGAGAGAGCTAGAGGAATGACCTTCAGGACGCAGTTCAGTGGTCGCTGAGACAAGGACTTACTGGGCTGTGAATGAACATGGAGTTGATGGGATTGATGTTATTTAGAAACTAGGTTAAGTCTGACTGTTCTCCTCAAAAACTGAAGTGGTGAAGGGGAGAGTTTGCCACCAAGGTACTGGTTGGGAATGTTTGCATTTTTGTTCTTTCAAATATTCCTTTGTAAAAGCTAGTCAGTGTTAGTTGGTTAAATGAAAGTGGGGTGCCAGTTAGTCACTGGAGGAATACAACAAGTAGGGGCTTGAGCCAATAGCATTAGAGGAAACATACCCAATTCCTCAGGATATTCCTAGAATCCTTCTAGGATCCTCAAGAGATATAGCAAGATGACTGGCTGTGAAAGATCAGTGAACTAGAGCATGGTCACTGCATCTATGAAATGAGGTCATAGGGTCATAGCTTTGGAAATATTACAAATGAATAGACAGTGGTCTAGGAAGGTTAAGTGATTTCTCCAGGTCATGTGAATTGGAAGTGGCAGAGCCAAGATCTGAACACACATCATTTGACTTCAAATCCATTACCCTTTACATTCCATTGCATACCACCTACCTCATGTGGTTATTGTGAGATTCAAAGGAGAGTATGCATATGAATGGCTTTGAAAAATTTAAAGGGGAGGAAGGGAGTAAACAGGCATTTATTATCATATGCCAGGCATTGTGCTAGGTTCTGGGCATACAAAGAAAAGAAAGAACAAAATCTCTCCAAAACAAGCCAATGATCTCAAGGAGTTCAGACGCTATTTGGGGAGACAACATACACAAGATATGTTTGTATCTATACCTACATATCTATTTCTATTTTTATGTGTATATTAATAGGGTAAATTGGAGACAATCAACAGAGGAAAGGCATGGCATTAGCATTAAGTGGGATCAGAAAAGGTTTCTTGTAGAAGGGATGATTTTGATTGAATTTTCAAGGAAGCCAAGGAAGCCATGAAATGAGGCCAAGGTGGAAGAGAATTGAAAGCATAGGGAAAGTCAGTGAAAATCTCAGAGTTGGGAGATGGAGTATCTTGTATGATGAACAACAAGAGGCCAGTGTCACTGGAATGCAAAACACATTAAGGGAAGTCAGGTATAAGAAGCCTGGAAAGGTAATAGGGAGTCAGGTTATAAAAGGCATTGAACATCAAAGAATTTTATATTTTAATTTGGAGGTGATAGAGAGGCACTGGAATTTATTGAGTAGGGGAATGACATAATCAGACCTGCATTTTAGGAAGATCACTTTAGCAACTGAGTAGAAGATGGACTAGAGTAGGGAGAAACTTGAGGCAGAAAGTCCAACCAGCAGCTCTTGCTGTAGTCCAGGTTCAATGTCAGAACCTGCTCCAAAATGGTAGCAATGTCAGACCACAGAAAGGGGAACATAGGAGAGATGTTGGGAACATGGAATTGATAGGACTTGGCAACTGATTCATATACAATCTATATGAGAGGTGAGAGAAAGTGAAATGCTGAGGATGACATCTAGGTTATGAGCCTGAGTGACTGGGAGGATGGTGGTGTTCTTGACAGTTATAGGAAAGTGGTGCAGTGGATAGAGCACCAGTGCAGGAGTCAGGAGGACCTGAGTTCAAATCTTACCTCAGACACTTGACACTCACTAGCTGTGTGACCTTGGGTAAATCACTCAACCCCAATTGCCTCATCCTGGGTCATCTCCAGTCATCCTGATGAGTATCTGGTCACTGGATTCAGATGGCTCTGGAGGAGAAGTGAGGCTGGTGACCTGCACAGCCCTCCCTCACTCAAAACAAAGTCAAGTGCAAGTCATGTCATTATTTCTCTGATGTCATGGTCTTCTTCGGCAGCGAAGGATGAACACACAGAAAGGACACTAGTCTCCAATAGATTTTTAACTTTATGGCATGGTCTTCTTCGACAACGAAGGACAAACACACACACATATAGGAAAGTTAGGAAGAGGGGAGGGCTTGAGGAAGGGCAATGTTAGCTGCTGCTGTTGTAATTATTGTCAAGTCAGAGACGTTGATTAGTTTTAGTATGATTGTCTCATCTGTTCTCTTCTTTACAAACTAAAGAAAAAATACCAGACAGAGGCTTGATAATGAAATCTGTGCCTGAGACAAGGGATATTTACTCCCATTTTGTTCCCCTTTCCCTGGTCAATTTGAAAGCAAAGTACAAAAGTATTTATTCATTCATTCCAAGTTTCTCCCATAGGAGGTTTCTGAAACATTCCACATCATGAACATCGGTGATGTTCTTATCTCTTTCACAGTCATGTGCTGGATTATATATCTTCCTGTGCTTCCTACTGAATGAGAACCAAATTATCTGAATCCATGAACTTGATCATTTCCCTTTCTGATCACCTGTGGTTGCAATTTTTTACCCCTTGAAATTCCCTCTCGGGGGCTTGACTAGAGTTATTCTACTACTAAGCTATCTTGATTTTAGAGTGCCTTGTTCCAAACTGGCCTCTTTTTTTGTCCAAATCTCAGAGGGCATGACTATTTTCTTCAACTAATCATGATAAACTTCCTGTGTTGTGTTTTATCCAAGGGCTGAAAGAAATTCCACTCCTTCAAAATTGATTAAGAATTTTTCAATTTTAAAAATTTAGACAGACCTAGACTACCTGCCTTATTTTGACATGACTCCAGACAGCTTCTCTAAGACCAGAAAGGTTTATGGGTGCATCAGATAAGGTCGATCTCTTAGCTTTGAAACCCTGAATAACCAACCCACTTCGTGGGAACTTCACATCTTCCTTTCTTAATTTGTTTGATTTAAGTTAACCTTTGTGTCCCGAGGGGAAGTGTGTTTGGATCTTTATTTGGATGGAGGGATTAATATTGCAGGGATCCTCTCGGTGGGGGGAAATAGCTTTTTTTTCTTTTTTAGACAGTAATTGGACAATTAATTCTTCTGTACATTCCTTACAAGTCAGACCAGTTTCTTCAAGAGAACTTTTGCATGGTTGGATACCTAAGAACTGCTAGCTATGGTATTTGTGCATCCAATATGAATATGGAAGCTGATAGGAGCAATATGGACATTGCATCCTGAGTGCACTGGTATTGATTGATTCACATACCTAGAACTACACAGAGTTAAAGGAGTGTCATATGACTTAAAAGATAAAGATGGTTGAGAGCATTTTGTGAGATGCTTGTCACTAAGCAATGTGAAGAGAAAGTTACCTCAGGATGTCAACTCTTAGAAAATTTCTGTCAAGGTAGATAGGAATTTCAGAAAGTACTTGAAAGCTGATTACCATTCCTTTCACAGAAAATAATGTATATAGGATTAAAGCTCGATTAATTAATAAATTAGTCAATAATCACTTATTAAGTGTCTGTTATATACTAGTCTCTGTGCTAAGTGCTGAGGATACAAAGAAGGGCAAAAAAACCCTCCTTGCATTTGGAGAGCTCACAATCTAATGAGAAATAGCTGGATACACTTTATCAAAACTGACCTGAAATAGCAAGTCATTTGAAGAACCAAGAGCAGCTATAGAAGCTGACAGGTCTTTACACTTTCACAGCATACAGTGCTGCACGATGATAGAACCACAGACTTGAGTTAGGAATATTTTTTAAGAAAGGGACCCTTTCTCAGAATAAGGAAGATTGATTTTCTTTTCCTTTCTTTTCTTTATTTTCCTTGCATTTGGGAAGGCTATTGCAAGACAGGAGGTAGCCTTTGAGAATTTTGTCAAATGATGTCCATCCTTCTTCCCTCTCCCCCTGTCCATTTCATTTCAAACTGTTTACTTTTTTTTTAACTATGTAATGAACACCACACATTGTATTCAAAGTTACCCTGCCTTTTTGTGCTTCCTTCTAAGTTTCCTTTTGTTCTCTGCTGTGCATTTTTTTATTTTTTTTCTCTCTTCCTTCCCACCCCACTCTAGAGAAGGCTACAATTGAACACACACACACACATATATACACATGTAAAACCATACTATATTTCTGTTCCTCAGGTTTTTCTCTGGAGGTGGGTAGCATCTTCCTTTATAGATAATTTGAGGTTGGTTTGAGTATTTATGATACTCAAGATGAATTAGTCATTTAAAGTTGTTCTTAGGATAAAATTTCTGTTACAATGTAGAACTTTCTCTAGGTATTCTCATTTCACTTTTCATTATTTCATGTAAGTCTTTCCATGTTTTTCTGAAATCAGCCAGCTCATCATTTCTTCTAGTATAGTAGTAGTATTCCATCGCATACCACAACTTGTTTAGTCATTTCCCAATTGTAGGGCATCTATCATTTTAGCCATTTTGATAAGTGTAAGATGATAACTCAAAGCTGTTTTAATTTGTATTTCTCTACTCAATAATGATTTAGAGCATTTTTATATGACTATATAGTTTAGATTTCTTCATTAAAAAACTGCCTGTTTATATCCTTTGACTATTGATCAGTTGGAGAATGACTTATATGCTTATAAATTTGACAATGTTCTTTATATATTTGATAAATGAGACCTTTATCTGAGAGACTGCCTATAAAATTTCTCCACCCAATTTCTGCTTTCTGTCTAATCTTGGCTTAATTAGTTTTATTTGTGCAAAACCTTTTAAATTTAATATAACTGAAATAATCCATTTTTAACCTCACAATGCTTTTCATTTCCTGCTTATTCATAAATTGTTCTCATCACTTATAAGTCTGATAGGTAATATGTTCCATACTCTTTTAATTTTCTTGGGATATCTCCCTTTACATCCAGGCTATGTATCCATTTTGATTTAAGTTACAGGGGTTGGGAACCTGTGGCCTTGAATGTACATGTAGCCCTTTAGATCCTCAAGTACAGCCCTTTGACTGAATCTCAACTTCACAGAACAAAAGTTTGGATTCAAAGGATCTCACTTGAGTTTGCAGCTTCCCCATTCCTGGAAGATATTGGTCTATGCCCAATTTCTGATGACTGCTTTCCAGTTTTCCCAACAATTTTTTTTTTTTTACCAAATAATGAATTCTTAAAACTTAAATTTTTTATATTTGTCAAATACAAAGTTACTATAATAATTTACTTCTGTATATTATTTCTTTACTCTGTTCCACTGATCTATCTTTCTATTTCTTAGCCAGTACCAGAGAGTTTTGATAATTTTTAACTCACAATATAGTTTAAGACCTGGTACTGCTAAACCTTCTTCTTTTACATTTTTCATTAGTTTCTTTGAAATTCTTGGCCTTTTGTTATTCCAAATGAATTTCTTATTTTTCTAATTTATTAAAATAATTTTTTGGTAATTTAATTGGGAAGACATTGAGTAAATAGGTGAGTTAGGTAAAATTATCATTTTTATTACATTGACTTGGCCTAACCATGAACAATGAATATTTCTGTAATTGTTTAACTCTGACTTTATTGGCATAAAGTGTTTTATAATTATGTTCATGTAGTTCCTGGGTCTGTTTTAGCAGATATACTTTTAGGCATATTATATGGTCTATAATTAATTTAAATGATGTATCTCTTTTTTTCTTTCAGTGTTTTGTCTCTGATGATTAATGTGGGCTTATTTTACATCCTACTACTTTGCTTAAATTATTCATTGTTTCAACTAACTTTTTTGTTGAATCTTTAAAATTTTCCAAATATGAGGGCAGAGCCAAGGTAGTGGAGTAAAAGTAGGGACTACCCTCAAACCCAGTCAAATATCTATAAAAAAATGACTAAATAAATTCTGGAGCTGCAGAACCCACAAAATGATTGTGTGAAGCAAATCTCCAGGCCAACAAAGCTTGGAAGATTGACAGGAAGTGTCTATCGCTAAACACTGGAAGATGGGACTTGAGCAGGCCTGAGGGGGACTGAATCACTGGCACCTGTGGTGGTCTCCAGACTTCACAATACCAAAATGCCAAGGACAGATTGAAAGGTCAATAGGAAAAACTTGTCAGACCTGTGTGAGAGAATAGAGTGAACTACCCAGGCCCCAGCCCCAGGGTAAGGGAGGGGGCTGAGAAGCCTGTGGCATCTGCAGGAGCAGCAGGGGCAGCAGCAGTTGCTGATTCTGGAGCTCTAGGCCCACAGATTGTAGGGGGATCAAATTACTGATAGTATATCTTCCACCCCCACTGGAAACAGAGAACTACTTTGACAAAGAGCTCAAAAGTCAAGGAAATGTCTGGGGAAATGAGCAAAAACTGGAAAAAAAATCAGACTACAGAATCTTATTTGGTGACAAGGAAGATCAAAATATACAAACAGAAGAAGACAATAAAGTCAAAACTCCCACATACAAAGCCTCCAATAAAAATATGAATTAGTCTCAGGCCATGGAAGAGCTCAATAAGGATTTTGAAAATCAAGTAAGAGAAGCAGAGCAAAAATTGGGAAGAGAAATGAGAGTGATGCAAGAAAATCATGAAAAATGAGTCAACTGCTTGCTAAAGGGGACCCAAAGAAATTCTGAAGAAAATAGCACCTTAAAAAATAGACTAACCCAAATGGCAAAAGAGATCTAAAAAGTCAATAAGAAGAAGAATTCCTTAAAAAAGCAGAATTGGCCAGATGGAAAAGGAGATCCAAAAGCTCACTGAAAAAAGTAATTCCTTAAAGATTAGAATGGAGTAAATGTAAGCTAATGACTTTATGAAAAAATCAAGAAATTATAAAACCAAACCAAAGGAAGCAAGAAATAGCAGACAATATGAAATATCTCACTGGAAAAACCACTGACTTGGAAGATAGATCCAGGACAGACAATTAAAAAATTATTGGACTACCTGAAAGCCACAATCAAAAAAAGAGCCTAGATATTATCTTTCAAGAAATTAACAAGGAAAACCTTCCTGATATCCTAGAACTAGAGGGTAATATAGAAATGGAAATAATCTACCAATCACCTCCTGAAAGAGATCCTGAAAGGAAACCGCCTAAGAATATTGTCAGATTCCAGAGCTCCCAAGTCAAGGAGAAAATATTGCAAGCAGCCAAAAAGAAACAATTCAAATATTGTGGAAGTACAATCAGGATAACACATTATCTAGCAGCTTCTATGTTAAAGGATTCATAGGCTTGGAATATGATATTTCAGAGGTCAAAGGAGCTAGGATTAAAACCAAGAATCACCTCCCCAGAAAAACTGAGTATAATACTTCAGGGGAAAAATTGATCATTCTATGAAATAGAGGACTTTCAAGCATTCTTGATGAAAAGACCAGAGCTGAATAGAACATTTGACTTTCAAATATAAGAATCAAGAGAACCATGAAAAGATAAATACAAGAGAGAAATCATAAGGGACTTACTAAAGCTGAACTGTTTATATTCCTACATGGAAAGATGATATTTGTTACTCTTGAGACTTGTCTTAGTATTAGGGTAGTTGGAGGTATTATATATATGTATACAGAAGGCACAGGGTGAGTTGAATATAAAGGGATGATATCTAAAAAAATAAAACTAAGGGGTGAAAGAGGAATATATTGGAAGATGAGAAAAGGAGAAATATAATGGGGTAAATTATCTCTCACATAAAAGAGGCAAGAAAGAGCTTTTTCAATGGAGGGTAAGAGGGAGGAGGTGAGAGGGAAAGAGTAAACTTTAGTGTCATCGGATTTGGCTTAAAGAGAAAATAAACTCAATTTTGTAAGAAAATCTATCTTACACTACAGGAAAGTAGGGAGAAGGGCATAAGTGGGGATTGGGAAGTGATAGAAGGGAGGGCAAATGGGAGAAGGGATAATTAGAAGTAAACACTTTTGAAAACAGACAGGGTCAAAAGAGATAATAGAATAAATAGGAAGCAGGATAGGATGGAGGAAAATATAGTTAATCTTTCACAACATGACTATATATGTATAACATATTTCTCAATGGGGGTAGGGGGAGGGAGGAAGGGAGAGAAGTTCGAATTCAAAGTTTTAAAAATGAATGTTAAAAATTATTTTCACATGCAGCTGGGAAGTAAGACTTGCAGGCAATGGAGTATAGAAATCTATCTTGCCCTACAAGAAAATAGAGGGGATAGACAGAAAGGAGAAATGTGATAGAAGGGAGGGCAGATTGGGAGAAAGGGAAATCAGAATGCTTGGGGTAGGCAGAGAGAGATGGGGAGAAAATTTGGAACTCAAAATCTTGTGAAAGTGAATTTTGAAAACTAAAAACTAAAATAATTAATAAAAAATAAAAAAATTTCCAAATATTTCATCATATCATCTGCAAAAAGAGATTCCTCTGTGTTGCTTATTTTCCATTCTGATTGCTTCAATTTCTTTTTCTTCTCTTATTGCTATTGATGGCATTTCCAAAACAATATTAAATAGTATTTGTAACACATAGTGTAGTTTTCATGTTTATTTCTTTTAATTAAATTTCTTTTAATCTTAACTTTGTCTGAGATCATAATTGCTACCTCTGCTTTTTTTTACATTAGCTGTAGCATAATAAATTCTACTCCAGCCCTTTATCTTAACTCTGAGTGTATCTTTCATTTTTTATAGTGTTTCTTATATTTTCAGATTCTGATTTATAATCCATTCTACTATCTTTTTCTAGTTTATGAGTGAATTAATCCCAATCACATCCAAAATTAAAATTACTAATTGTGTATTTCCCTCCATCCTGTTTTTCCTCACTATTTATCCTTCTTGCCCTGTGTACCCTATCTATTCCTCCGGGCAAATCTAATTTCCTCTCTCCCTTATCCTGACCCTTTGCCTTTCTATTTCTTTATAGATTTAGAAGACTCTTATGCCCTTTTCTATGTATGTTATTTCCTCTTTAACCCAGTTATGATATATGGTACTACCTACCCCTGCACTCCAACCTGCTTCTTCTGTAGTAGTTCTTCCCTATGCCTTGTTTGTATAATTATTCCATTTTATCTCTCCCTACACATTTTTATATTTTAGAATCATTCCATCATACTTAACTCAACCTCAAGTCTTTTATCAATGTATGACTTTTCAAACTACCCAAGTAAGGATAACTATCTTAAGAGTGCAGTGGGGCCACCAGATAGTAGATAGAGCACTGGCCCTAGAGTCAGGAGGACTTTAGCTCAAATCTGACTTCAGATACTTACTAGCTGTGTGACACTAGGCAAGTCACTTAACCCTGATTGCCTCAAAAAAAAAAAAAACCAAAACCCAAAACATAACATTGAACTGATCTAACCATTCTGGAGAGCAATTTGGAACTATGCCTAAAGGGCAATCAAACTGTGCATACCCTTTGATCCAGCAATACCACTACTAGATCTGTAATCCAAAGAGATCATAACAAAGGGAAAAGGACCCAAATATACAAAAATATTTATAGCAGCTCTTTTTGTGGTGACAAAGAATTGAAAATTGAGGGGATGCTCATTAATTAGGGAATGGCCAAACAAGTTGTAGTATATGAATGTAATGGAGTGTTATTGTGTTATAAGAAATGATGAACAAGTTGGTGGGTTTGCCTGCCTCAAGTCTTTTCCTACTCTAATCCATCTTTCATCAGCCACTACAGTGATTTTCTGTGGTTCCAAGAAGCCATAGCATGCACAACAGCCACACTCTGGTAAAACATGTTGGCAGAAGGGCTAAACCAGTTTGAGGGTAGCCAACAGTCTTTAGATCTGTTGGTGAGTTAGGGGGATACTACTAGAAGCATGTGAAGACTTCTCCTGGTGGAATGGATGGATAAGAACAATTTGTTCTAACACAAAGAAAGGTGGCTGACTCAAGTGCTGTACAACACTTAGAGTTTGGTAAGACTTTGAAGATTCCAGGGTCACCTACTGCACCCCAGGCCATCAGCAGTCATCCTCACTTTTACCTTGCCACTGGACTTTGATGACTTTGGGAAAGAGTGAATCTAATGATTTGTGCAATTCTGCCTCACTTAAATCCAATTTATACACAAGTCAAGAAATCACTCATACCTGATATCACTGATCTTCTTTAAAAATGAAGGATGAACAACAACAATAATTTTTCTTTTTTTAAAAAAATTAAATTATTTTGTTTTCAGTGTTTGACAATCACTTCCATATATCTTAGATTTTTCCCCTCCCTCCCTCTCATTCCTCTCTCCCTCTCCACTCCCCTGTGACAGTATCCAATCTTGTATAAGTTCCAGACATACTTTCCTATTAAATATATGTTGCATAGAAGAATTAAAATGAATGGGAGAAACCATAAAACAAGACAAAATAAAACAAAACATAATACAAAAGAAAATGGTCTGTGTCTATCTGCAATCCGATTCTATAGTTCTTTCTCTGAACGTGGAAGGCATTTTGCCTCAAGAGTTCATTGGAATTTTTTAAGTCCGTGCACTTCAATGAAGTACTAAGTCTACCAGAAAAATTCCTTTCACACTGTGATTGTTGCTGTGTACAAAATTCTCCTGGCTCTATTCCTTTCACACAGCATCAGTTCATATGAATCTTTCCAGGCTTCTCTGAATTCTTCCTGTTCATTGTTTCTCATAACAATAATTTTTATTTTTCTATTTTTTAATATAAATTTATTTATTTAACTTTTTACATTCATTTTCACAAGATTTGGGGTTCCAAATTTTCTCCCCATTTGTCCCCTCCCCCCACCCCAATACATCAAGAATTCTAAGTTCCCCTATCACCAATCTGCCCTCTCTTTCATCATTCCCCCCTTCTCTTGTCCCCATCTTCTCTTTTGTCCTGTAGGGCCAGATAGCTTTTTATTCCCCATTACCTGTATTTCTTATTTCCTAGTAGCAAGAACAATACTCAACAGTTGTTCCTAAAACTTTGAGTTCCAACTTCTCCCCATCCCTCCCTCCCCACCTATTTCCTTTGGGAAGGCAGGCAATTCAATATAGGCCGTATCTATGTAGTTTTGCAAATGACTTCCATAACAGTCTTGTTGTGTAAGACTATATTTCCCTCCATCCTATCCTGCCCCTGCATTGTTTCTATTCTCTCTTTTGATCCTGTCCCTCCCCGAGTGTTCACTTCAAATTGTTCCCTCTTCCCATTGCCCTCCCTTCCATCATCCCCCCCAACCTGTTTATCTCCTTCTCCCCCACTTTCCTGTATTGTAAGATAGGTTTTCATACCAAAATGAGTGTGCATTTTATTCTTTCCTTTAGTCGAATGTGATGAGAGTAAACTTCATGGTTTTTTTCTCAGCTGTCCTCTTTTTCCCTCCACTAAAAAGTTTCCTGCTTGCCTCTTCCATGAGAGATAATTTACCCCATTCCATTTCACCCTCTCTCCTTCCACTACATTTCTCTCTCACCGTTTACCTTGATTTCTTTTAAGATATGATATTTAATGATAAGATATTCAATTCACTCTGTGCTCTCTGTCTCTGTGTGTGCGTGCATGTGTGTGCGCACACATGTGTGTACCTGTGTGTGCATGTGTGTGTGTGTATGTGTGTATGTAATCCCACCAACTACCCAGATACTGAAAAGTTTCAAGAGTTACAAATATTGTTTTTCCATGTAGGAATGTAAACAGTTCAACTTTGGTAAGTCCCTTATGACTTCTCTTTGCTGTTTACTTTTTCATGCTTCTTCTCATTCTTGTGTTTGAAAGTCAAATTTTCTTTTCAGCTCTGGTCTTTTCATCAAGAATGCTTGAAAGTCCTCTATTTCATTGAAAGACTATATTTTCCCCTGAAGTATTATACTCAATTTTGCTGGGTAGGTGATTCTTGGTTTTAGTCCTAGTTCCTTTGACTTCTGTAATATCTTATTCCACGCCTTTCGAGCCCGTAATGTAGAAGCTGCTAGATCTTGTGTTATCCTGATTGTACTTCCACAATA
>CM053770.1:505210701-505234889 GCA_028658325.1 Potorous gilbertii
GAGAACTATTTTCTTCAGTGAGCTTTTGCACCTCTTTTTCCACTTGGCTAATTCTGCTTTTGAAAGCATTCTTTTCCTCATTGGCTTTTTGAACCTCTTTTGCCAATTGAGTTACCTTATTTTTCAAGGTGTTATTTTCTTCAGTATTTTTTTGAGTCTCCTTTATCAAGGTATTGACCCGTTTTTCATGCTTTTCTTGCATCTCTCTCATTCCTCTTCCCAGTTTTTCCTCCACCTGTCTAACTTGATTTTCAAAATCCTTTTTGAGCTCTTCCATGGCCTGAGCCCCTTGGATAACTATTTCAGATGTTTGGGATACAGAGGCCTTGACTCCTATGTCTTTACCTGATGGTAAGCATTGTTCCTCCTCGTCAGAAAGAAAGGGAGGAAACATCTGGTCCCCAAGAAAATAACCTTCTATGGTCTTATTGTTTTTCCCCTTTTCTGGGCATTTTCTCAGCCAGTTACTTGACTTCTGAGTTTCCTCTCCACCCCAACCTAGATCCACCCAGCTAGTGCTTGGGGTCTGAGATTCAAATGCTGCTCCCCAGCCTCAGGGCTTTCAGCGGTGGGCCGGGCTGCTATTCAATGGGAGCTTAAGTTCTGGTGCTCAGGTGGGGGCAGGGCCACCTCCCAGGCTCATTTCCCTCAGGGGGTTTATGTGGAGACCTTCAGTAATGTACCCGAGGTCCTGCCTGCTCTGGGAGCCTCTGGCCACCACTGCCTCTGCTGCTGCCTCCTGAGGGGGCCTGAGTTATGGAGACACCCCACTCTCCTCTCAGCCAACGCAGAAGTCTCTCTCACTGACCTGTGCACCTGTGGGTGGAGGGGACCTTCGTGGCCACCGGAGATTCCATCCCTGAAGCCTGCTCGGATCTGCTCCTCTTGGTGCCGCACTGCCAGGGAAGGGCTAGGCTCCACTCCCATCCGGTGTGTGACAGACCTTTGGGATTGCTTTTTCAGGGCTCTCTGGAACAGAAATCTCCTTCACTCCATTGCTGCATGGCTTCTACTGCTCCAGAACTTGTTGGGAGTTCTTTTTACAGGAAATCCATGGGCTGTGGGTTTGGAGCTAGCATATGTGAATCTTTCTACTCTGCCATCTTGGCTCCTCCCCAACAATAACTTTTCTAAGATGCAAGTCTGAACATGTCACCATCTCCCTAACCCTCAAACAGCTAACTGCAGTGTTTCCCTATTGCCTCCAGGAGCAAACACAAAAGCTTTGTTTGACATTCAAAGCCCCTCAAAATCTAGCACCCTCTTAGCTTTCTAGTCTTCTTACACCTTGCTTCCTGTCACATACTCTTTGAATATGTAAGGGCTATTGCATGAACAAGACACTCCATCTCTTGGCTCTGGGCATTTTTTCTGGTTATTCCTCCATGTGTAGAACACTCTCCCTCGTCTACTCCAACTATTACCTCTCTGTTTTCCTTTAAATTCCAACTAAAATCCCACCTTCTATAGGAAGCCTTCTCCAAACTTCCTTAATTCTTGCCTTCCCTCTGTTAATTATTTCCTATTTGTTCTGTGTAGAGCTTACTTTGTTTATATTTGCTTACATATCATCTCTCCCCCATGACATTACTGCCCTGGTTAATATTCTAAAGATTTTAGATCAGATTAGAAGCTAGAATGCCAATGCTGCTCTGCTACTGGAGCATGAACTATGTTACTGCTTGTTTCTGAACTTTCTCCTTTCCTTGTACACAGGTTAGTTTCCTCAATTGTTCTTTCCTCAGGAATGACATCCCTATATGCAGATCCCTTCCTTATTCTGGATCTGTAACTCAGAACTGGATAGTAGGTGACAAAGTTACAACTCTGGTATACAGAAGGTCTCAGTGCCTCATATAGATCTGGGATCTCTTCTTTTTTTAAATTTTATTTTCATTTTAACACAGTTTATAACAGATAAAACAATTCAAACTTTTGGTCAGAGAATACTTCTTTTTAAAGCATTTACAATATGGACCACAAAAGAATTTTTTTTAAACATTAACCAACTGAGACACAAATAATATTTATGTTGCTAACTTCACAGGCTCTTGACCTAATTGTCTCCACAGTATTATTAAGAATTAAAGGACCCTAACTTATTGTTGTTGGTCTAAAGTCCTATGCCTAATAGCTTAATTTTAGACTTAACTTTGGATGTTCCTCTACCAATAATGTATAATTGAATAGGTCTGGTATTAAGCTTATAAACCTTTTGACTATAGGAAATTGCCACCAAGAGTAGGGACATTGCAGAGATACAATATCTCTCCAACTTCATGTCAATTCCAGGCAGGATCAGATTGTCCACTTGCTTTCAGTCAGGCTTAAAGTCTGCCTGGTGTGAGTGGGGAGATTGAGTCAGGAGAATCCTTCCTCAGCCTAGGCTGAACAGCCGCTCTCCCACCCTTCCCATGAGATCACCTTTTGCAGTTCATACCAGCATCTCACCAGCTTACTGGCATCATGGATTGGAGGTTCAGATTGCCTTTCTTGCTTTCCATACCTGGAGTTAGACTCAGAAGAACAGTCACTAAATAGTCCCATAGTATCTAAAAATAGCAAGTTCCAATAACCAGGTTTCAAATATGATTATAATTTCACTTTGGCTAAGGAACATCTTTTGAGGGAAGTTTTAAGTGCCTTTCTATACATGTTCTAGTTCCTGATTAAATAGCAATCATAAAATCAAATTTGCCATTAAAACCTTAAGTTTTCTATCAATGCCAAATTTTACCCAAGGTTACCTTCCTGTAGGAAATTTAGACTGAAATTCTTTTCCCCAAACTAAAGATGTCATTGATTTATTCTCAGTAATTAATTCAGTCAATTGTTTTTAATACTAATTGGTTTTACCTCACTTTGTAACATGTCCAAGTTTTCTCCCCATCACTCCCCTCCCCCCACTTCCTAATACTTTACATTCTGATTACTCCTTCCCTCAATGTACCCTCCCTTCTGTCACACCCCACCCTTCCCTTCTCTCTTTTCTTGTAGGGCAAGATAAATTTCTATACCCCATTCCCTATAGTTCTTATTTCCCAATTATATGCAAAAAAAATTCTCAACATTCATTGCTAATATTTTGAATTCCAACTTCTCTCCCCCCCAACTCCCCAGCCCCACTGAGAAGGGAAGTAATTCAATACAGGCTAAGTATGTGTTCTTTTGCAAAAGATAATAATCATGTTGTGTAATACTAATTATAATGTCCTCTGTCCTACTCTATCCCTCTTATTTTTTTCTCCACAATTGACCTTGTCCCTTCTAGAAAGTGTTTATTTCTAGTGACTCCCTTCCCCTATTTGCCCTCCCTTCTAACATTCCCCTCACCCCACTTGTCACCTCCTCTCCTACTTTCCTGTGGGGTGATATAAATTTTCATATTAAATTTAGTGAGCATGTTATTTCCTCCTTCAGCCACATGTGAAGAGAGTAGTTTCATTTTTCCCCTTTCCCCTTCTCCCTTTTCTCCTCCATTGAATAAGATTTTTCTTATCTCTTTTATGAGTTATAGCCTGCCCTGTTCCATTTATACCTTTCTCTTCCTGGTATTTTCCTACTTCATCCCTTAATTTTTATCTTATTTTATTTTATTTTTGTGGATATCATCTCTTCTGATATAATACATCCTGTTCTCTCTATCTATATGTGTATTTGTGTGTGTGTGTGTGTGTGTGTGTATGTGTATGTACAATCTCTCCATCTACCTAAATACTGAGAAAAGATTCGAGAGTTAAAAATGTTTTCTTTCCATGTAGTAATGTAAACAGTTCAGCTTTAGAGAGTCTTTTATGATTTTTCTTTCCTGTTTACCTTTTCCTGCTTCTCTTGATTCTTCTCTTGGGAAGTCAAATTTTTCTATACAGATCTGGTCTTCTCCTCAATATGAATGATTGAAATTCATCTATATCATTGTATTACCATCTATTCCCTTGAAGTATTATACTCAGATACCCAGATCACCTGGGTAGGTGATTCTTGGTTTCAACCCCTGTTCCTTTGATCCCTGAAGTATCCCATTCCAAGCCCTTTGATCCCTTAATGTTTAAGCTGCCAGATGCGGTATTATACTGATTGTATTTCCACAGTACTCAAATTGCTTCTTTCTAGCTGCTTGCAGTATTTTCTCCTTGATCTGGGAACTCTCAATTTGGCCACAATATTCTTAGGAGTTTCTCTGTTTGGGTTTCTTTCAGGAGGTGATCAGTAAATTCTTTAAATATTTATTTTGCCTTCTGATTCTAAAACATCAGGGCAGTTTTCCTTGATAATTTCATGGAAGATAATATCTAGGCTCTTTTTTTGATCATGGCTCTCAGGTAGCCCCATAATTTTAAAATGGTTTCTCCTGGATCTATTTTCCAGGTCAGTTGTTCTTCCAATGAGATGTTTCACATTATCTTCTATTTTTTGGTTTTGTTTACTAACTGCTTGGTTTAACTCATAGTCATTCATTTCCCTGAACTCAATTCTCTCTTTCAACGAATTATTTTGTTCAGTGAGCTTTTGAACCTTTTTCTCCATTTGGCTAATTCTGCTTCTTAAAACCTCCTTCTCCTCATTGGCTTTTTGGACCTCTTTTTCCAATTACGTTAGCCTCTTTTTAAAGCTGTTATTTTCCTCAGCATTTTTTTGGTTCTCCTTTAGTAAGCTGCTAACTTGCTTTTTCAAGGTCTTCTATTGCATGAGCCTAGTTTAAGTTCCCTTTGGAGGCCCTGGAGGCAGAGGCCTTGACTTCCTGTGACAGTATGCCTTGTTCTTCCTCATCTGAAAGGATAGGAGGAGACACCTGGTCCCCAAGAAAGTAACCTTCTGTGGTCTTATTTTTCTTCCCGTTTTTGGGCATTTTGTCAGCCAGTTACTTGACTTCTGAGTTTCCTCTCCACAACCACCTCACCTCCAGTTCTGCTAAGCCAGCACTGGGGTCTGGGATTCAGATGGGCTGCTTCAAAACCTCAGGGGTTTTAGGTGAGGGCAGGGCTGCTATTCAGTGTGAGATTAAGATCAGCTGCTCAGGTGGGGGCAGGGCCATCACACAGGGTTCAGTTCCCTCAGGTGGTACAATGAATGTGGGCTACAGCCTGCTTTGGGAGCCCTGTATGCTGTTGTTGCCTCCACTGCTGCCACCTGAAGAGGCCTGAGTTATAGGGACACCCTGCTCCCTTCTCAGCCAGCCAAAAAGACCCTCTCACTGATCTTTGGAGCCTATAGGTTGAGGGATCTTCACTGCTCCTGGAGATTCTGTCCCTGAAGCCTGCTAGGATCTGCTCCTTTTGGTGCTGCGTGGCCAAGGCAGAGCTGGGCTCTGCTCCACGTCTGGTGCACGACAGACCATTCCCGTTGGTCTTTCACTTCTCTCTAGGATAGAAATCTCCTTTACTCCATTGTTCTGTGGCTTCTGCTGCTCTAGAATTTGTTGAGAGTTCTTCTTTACAGGTATTTTATGGGCTGTGGGGTAAGAGCTAGCATATGTGTGTCTTTCTACTCCACCATCTTGGCTCCCTTCTCCTCTGGGATCTCTTCTTGACTTTAAGGCATAATCCCCCTTTCATTGCACTGGCATTCTCCCTAAGATCTGCTCCTGACCAGATTCAGTCCTCTGTGTCCACAGACATGTCTGTCTCTTTCTTTATGCTGTCCTAGTCTATATAAATGACTTACTGTGGTATTTTCTTGGATTTCCTGTTGAGGATTTGGTCTGATACATTTTCTAGGTCTGTTTGGAGGTGCTTTTGGGGGAGATCTCTATACTTATTCCTGCTATATTCTGACATCTTAACTTCACCCTTAATAAATGTTTATTGACTGTCTGACTGATGTCAAGAAACTCATGTGGAAGTCCAGAGGATGGAGATGACACCTGGAAAACATCCAAGGAATGAGGGAATCAAAAGCTATGCCTACTGATCATGTGGGAATTGAGCAGTATTCTCACCAAAATGCTGTGCTGAAAGTGATGAAGATATCAGGTATTGTTGTCTCTGGAGCTGCCAAGTCAGACCAAAGGGCAGGTAAGAGCAGCAGCCATGGGAGATCTGACTGTAGAGAGTATCTTGCCAACAGATGACAACATTTTGGGTTAACTCATCTATGTCATTGGCTTCTGCAGGGATAAAAGGAAAAGAAGACAAGTGAGGCTATGAATCAGTCATATGGAAGAGGGGACATTCCAAACACTGTGGTGGACCTGGTGAAGCTGCTGCACATTGGACCCAAATGGTACGCTTAGCCATGACTATTCCTTGGGGCATGGTGTCAGCTATCCCACTAGGCAGGTCTGTACTCAGGCAGTCTGGTGATACATCATATAGTTCACTGGACCTAGAGTAAGAAAGACCTCAGTTCAGATCTTGCCTCTTCTACAAGTCCCTTCGCCTCTGTCTGTCTCAGTTTTCTTTTCTGTAAAATGGGGTTAACCATAGTACCTACCTTCCAGGGAGACTGTGAGGAACAAGTGTTACAAATTTACCACTTGTAAAGTGCTTTGCAAATCATTAAAGCATGATATAAATTCTAGCTACCGTAATTATTGTTATTATCAGAATCACTAATAGATTGAAGTGAGATGTAGTATTCTAAAGGGAGATATAGTACTCTAAAGAAACTAGAACTGCCCTGGAAAACCGGCTACCAAGGTAAAAGGAGATTAATTGGTTGCTGGTTGATTTTGGTTAGCAGACCTGTCTGTTAGTGAACTCTCACTATTCTTCAACCCAATGGGCCCTTTGCTGTGGACCTCAATCCAGTCTGAGCCTTGCATTAGGATCCTTGAAGAAGAGGGTATCTTGCCCATAGAAGCAAAGACTCATCTAGTGCTGGCCCAACAGGATTAAGGAGCTGGACTGAAAGCCTATGTTGGAGATACTACTCCACTCTAACACAGCTTGTTTGATGCACACTAGTTATCTCTAAGAAAATGGCTTAGTGCTCCTTTGGTGGTAACCTATCTTAGGCTAAACTCCCATTGAATACCTAAGACATTGGGTTTGTTTAATAAAATTTGATGTTCTTTAAAAGAAAGAAAAAAAAGGGGGTAGCTAGGTGGCACTGTGGATTAGAGCACCATCCTTGGAGTCAGAACAACCTTAGACACTTACAAGCTGTGTGACCCTGGGCAAGTCACTTAACCTTGATTGCCTCCAAAAAGGAAAGATGGTGGGTTCTTTTTTTTTTTTTTTTTTCATATTTTTCAGGTGCCTTCTCTCTTTTAGATTTCTAGAAAGGGGGTGGAAAGAATATCTCTTCTTCTCTCTACCTCCAGAATGTCTACTAGCATCTAACAGTAAAAACACACTCGTCTAGGCAAGCCTGAATTCCTTGGCTGTTTCTTATGTTTTGAGCACAAGGCAGGGACAAGACATTCTGAGAAATGGGTTAAACTACCAGTTTGGGTGGCTACCTCATAAACTCCTGAGTTCCTGAGGAATAGGGCACTGACTGACTAGTGGGAAATAATTTCCTTAAGAGCATACTTCTTGGAGAATCCTGCAGTTCATGCCTAGCTCACCAGAAAATATGAACCTTGTGAAATGTTAAGATAATACAGGTCTGAGGTTCTAGTGAAATATCTTTACAAACAGCCTTTACTTAAGAGAGATGGGGAAGGAGCGGGGCAGAGCACATATAATGGACTGTTTTTTAAAACTATTTTTTATTATTATTTGCTTTTAATTGTCTTAAGACTAAGAATTTTCAGTAATAGAGGAAATAAACAGATGTCATATCTGATACTCTTATTGTTCATTTTTCATTTTATTCCTTTTGTAGAAAGGATGCTGTTGACTACATTTTGGGGAGACCTAGGATATAAGCCATAACATGACTTTGTTTTACAGTTTTCTCTGGGAGTAGGGTTAGAATGAGAGAGAGAGAGAGAGAGAGAGAGAGAGAGAGAGAGAGAGAAGATGGGAGGGAGGGAGAGAGAGAGAAGATTGAGAAATTTGGCCTCCTTATTTGGTATCAGGACCCTTCAAGAACACTGATTTTGGTGATTGTAGCAAATATGCAAAAGAGACCTTTGAAGGTCAAAGTGGACATGGGTTCCATGTAAATAGCAGTTGCGCTTGTGTCAGTTGGTACTGACAACTAGTCAAGTGACATTCTGAAGGCTTAAATGGACAGGCTTTTTGAAACAGGAGGAGGGTCACTTCCGGTAGATTTGTCTCATGGAATAGAAAGCCACAGAGGATGCACTATCAGACCCAAGGCACAAAGACAGGTAGAGCCATCTCGGTGGCTTTATAGACCAATTGAGTGCATCATCCTGACTCACAAAAACCCATCCTCCTGGAACCTAAGTGGCCAGACCAAGCAAGAGTTGCTTTCTCACTTCAAGAAAACAGGAATCTTTAACTCCCTTTTTGGGAGGGGGGTTAGGCAGTGCAATTGGGGTTAAGTGACTTGTCCAAGGTCACACAACTAATAAATATCAAGTGCCTGAGGCTGGATTTGAACTCAGGTTCTCCTGACTCTAGGACTGGGATGCTATTGACTGAGACACCTAGCTGCCTCTGGAGCTTCCCCCCTATTTTTGACAAACATCTATAATCTCTTCAAGTGGAATGAGGCTCACCAGCACATACCTTCTCCTTGCTCATATGGTGAAAGGAGTTACTCCTTTCTGGATACTCCTTAAGCAATATTTCTCAGCTCTTGTAGTGTAAACCTCTGCCTTCATGCAAGTTAGGCTTTCTTTAAAAGATATTGACACCACCTTTGAGATTTGGTTGGCTCAGAGGACTAAAAGACTGTTGACTTAATTTCCTATTTGAGTACCAAACAGCCAGAAGAGTTCCAGGTGCCCTTTCAGATTTTTGGTTGATAGAAAACGAAAGGCAAGGGAACTTGGCTCAGCCAAACCATATTGATATGTATTCAATGACTCTTTCTCCTATTATGGTTAGGTAAACCTCATTTTTAAAAACTTGTTGAGTGATGTACAAATGTCTCATTTGGTTCCAGTGTTGAACCTAAATACTGGGTGACTGTCTTAAATCAGGTCCAGTCTACCTTTGGGTGCTTTCCTCAGTATCCACCCTACAGGACTTTTTTCTCCAGGGTTTCTCAGATAAAAAACTAAACAAGATAGATAAGACTATCTGCAAAGCAGAATAATAAGAAGAATTAGGTGGAGACAAGGCCACTGTTGACTCACAACTCTATCTCGTTCTATTTCTCTGCTTCCTGGCTTTCTTCAAGTCTCAGCTAAAGTCTTAAGAAGCCTTACCGAGTCTCTCTTTATGCTATATTCTTCCCTTTGATATTATCTCCAATTTATCCTTTCTACATTATATTTGTACATTGTTGTTTGCATGTTGACTCCCACATCAGACTATCAGTTCTTTGAGAGTAGTGACTTTTTATTTATTTTTGATGTTACCTTTCTTTGTATTTCCACGTACTTACAGTGTCAGGCACAAGACAGGCACTTAAAAATTGACTAGACTATTGTAAATTAACTCTTCAGTCTTAGTATGCCAGTGTTTCCAAAGATCTGTGATGTTGCCAGCCGCAACTGATTCTCCTTTCTATGACATAGATGAGCAATTTCTTTATTCCTTGGAAGACAATTTTTGAATTATTGTGTTCCAAAACTTCCTCACCGGTTGATCAAAATCTTCTTAACATACAGACTGGTTCTTAGATAAGAGTAGTGGACCTGTAGAAGAAGGCAACTGCACTACCTTGTCATAGCACCCAAACCCCCTCCACAACTTGGGCTTTAGTCAAGTCCATCCCAGGACTTCCATAAAATACAGTGTGACCTGAGGCATTTGAAAAATGAAGTCGCAGATGATTTCTAAGACTTGTACCAGCTCAAATGATAGATAAATGTGATCTTTTCATTTTGAGCAAAAAGGGGGAAGGAAGGAAATTCTCCATCTGTAAGGACGACTAGGCAGACAAGGAAAGGCTGTTGGAAAACTGACTGGCAGAACTGCTGCCATAGCTCTCTTCTCCCTCTTTCTCTTTCCCCTTCTGGTTCTGCTTTATGTTTGCATGCATTTATTCAAAACGGGGCACAAAAGTATGCTTGGAGATGTTGAAATCTCTGCCTCACAGGCTGAGACTAATCACCGATGACTCCTTGGCAGAGGTGGAGGGAGGGATCTCTTGCCTCTAGTTACTATTTCTGGCTAGACAGCCTAGGTGAATTTGTACTTCCCTCATCACATCAAGGTGCTTAGAAATAACAGTTAAGTTAGTTCTTTCATTTTCTTTTGGGGAAGGGCTGGAAGCCTTAAAACGTTGACTCAAAAAGCAGAGGCGGAGATTAAGTGCTTAGAGCTCACGGGAATTAACTGCTCCCTGAGCAATTTTTAACCCGTGAACATATGTACAAACAAGGAAACACAGATTCCAGAGTTGGAGGGGCTAGTTATAGACAGGACCGCGTCGAGAATTTCATCAGTTCATTGATTTAGGTGCTAGTGGCGTCAGCAAAACGCTCGCAGGGCATATTTCTTCCAGTCTCTCCACATGCCACACCTCCTGCTAGTTCAGATGAGTTACTAGAGTTTGGGCTGCTCCGAGAAGTAATAGGCTTAAAAGGGTGAAACAAGCTAGATTTAATGCCACATTCCTGGCCCAGGGAGGTGGGGAGTGGGCTAGGAAAAGAAAAGATCTCTGGTTAAATCATTCACCTAGAGAGACTGTACTGTAGGAGGGAGGGCGGATAAAAAAGACAAAAACCAAACAGCTAAAAAACAAAACCAAAAACCTCATGATGACAGTTTTCTGCAGAACACGATGTCCACATGACATGCACTGTAGCCTTGGAGAGAGAAGGTAATGCAAAAAAAAAAAAACCCAAAAGCACACCTCTGAAATTGTAGATACACTCAGTTGAATAGTTAAATAGCTAAGCAAACAAACAAATAACTGCGCCTGCCGAGGGACAACCCTCTTCTGTGGCTGAATTTCCATATCTTTGCTCCTTTCCCCAGAGTGGACAGTGCCAAGCAAGTCTGTAGGGAGTTTGAAAGCCGGAGCTAAACATGCATTCCTTTGGGGCAGGGAAGAGAAAGGAAAGGGGAACTGTTCACCGAAAAGAAACCATCTCCATACACACACACACACACACACACACACACACACACACACACACACACACACACACATCTATCTATCTATATCTTGCATATGTAGCAATTATACCATATAGGGTGTCCCAAAAGTCTTAGTGCAGTGTTAAGTTATCAGAGCTTAAAGATACACAGATATTTATTATCATAAACACACAGGTCCTTGAAGTCAGTACAGTTCTAAACTACTAAACTTCGAATGAATCTTATTATTATATTACTACACACGTATACACACACGGTGTCCCCAAAGTCTTAGCTCAGTTTTAAGTTGAGTGTGTATATATGGAAATGATCAACAGAAAGATTAAAATATAACGATAATAAATATTTAAATCATCTAAATATTCTCAGCTACCGAGCAGGAGAAACCTACAACCAAGTACAAGCCACTGGAGTCCCGGACAAGACTGGCGGGTAATCGAGCAAAGGCAAGAAGAGCGGTGAAAAGGGGGTGGGGGAGGGCGCCTGGAATCTCCGCATCCCGAGGCAGGAGCAGGGGCCCCCCCAGAAAGAGGAAAATAACAACAGGAATCAATAAAACAAGGGGTTAATCTAGGCTGTGAATTTCAAATGCAAATGAGAGTAGCGGAAGAGGCGGGGGCGGGGGGGGAGGTGACGGGGCCGAGCCGCGGCTCTGGGCAGGCGGGGGGAGGTACAGCCCCCACCCCCCTACAAACTTTCCGGCTCGGGGCGTGGCCGAAGCGAAGGGGCGGTGGAAGCTGAGAGGGCGGGAGTTCGGCCTGGGAGGGAAGAGGAGGGGGCCGAGCGGAGGAAGGCCGGCCGGAGGACTGGGGGAGGGGAGAGGTGGGGGGGAGTCACTTTAAAGGCTCTTTCTTTCCCATAATGCTTTGTGGGGACGTTGACAAGTGGATCCAAGATGGCGTAGAAAGTAATGACAGGTAAGTCCTGACTTCCCCCTTCTCGGCTCCGGGGGTCGCCCCGGGAGCCGCCTGTTCGCTCCCAGAACCCGGTCTGGGGACGGACCGCCCCGCTCTGTGGCCTCTGGCGGGGGAGAGGAAGGCCTGGGGCTGGAGGGCCCCGGAGGCGAGCAGCGGGCTCCGGGCCTGGGGAGCGGGGCTGTGCGAGGCGAGGCCCGGCCCGGGCCGACCCGGGCGCTGGGGACTCTGGGCGCTCCTTTCCCTCAGGCTCGGACCCCGGGCCCGTGCCCGGGGCTGGGAGAGGCGGAGGCTTCAGTCCCGGGGGAGGAAGAGGCCGGACAGACTGGGGGCCCTGGGAGCGCTTCCCTCCCCGCTAGCCCGCGGCCCGGGTCCTGGGAGCGGACGCAGAGACGAGGAAGGAAGCTTTCTGTCCTTCCTCCCTCCATCCTCCTCCTCCTCCTCCCCCTCCCCTTACCAGTTGGATGCCCCCCAGGGCTGGGGCTGCTGCTGGAGAGGGCCGGGCTGGAGAAGTGGGTCAGCATTGTTCCCGCTCCCCGCTCTCTGCCTGGGAGTCCCTGACTCCCTTCTACCCCCAGCCCCCAACCCACTTCCTTGGAAATCTTGATTGCCGCTCACACAAACATATCAATAAAATTAATAATTAAGAGAAAGCAACTACACTTTTTCAAAGTGATCATAGCCCCCTTGAGGGGGAGGGGGAAGGATAAGAGGATTAACATCTTTCTAGGGAATTCCAGGGACCCCTCACTCCCAACAATTTTTCCTAAATCCTGCCCGCTTTAATTTTTTTTTTTTAATTTTCCTCCCCCAGTCCGGCCCTTGACTGGCCCTAAAATGACAGGAGTTCAATGTAGAAGTGTCTTGACCGTTAGCTGGAGTAGATAATTCAGATGTTATTACCTCCGTCCTTGGGTTTCGCCCCACCCCACCGCCCCCATCCCACTACAACGCAGTCCAAGAAAAACATCAGTTCAGAAAGGAAAGTCTAACCACAAAGAGGGACTTAAACTGAATACCCTAGTGGTGGTTGTAGGATGTGTTCCTGCGGATGCTGATGGGGAGGTGGGGGAGAGAGGCGGAAACGGGGGCCTTGTAAGTCTCTGCCTGACTTAATTTGACTTATTTTAAAATCTCTGAGGGTTTAAATTCCTATCTCTGAGGTCGCCAGGGGTGGAAGAAGAACCTTTGTCGGTGTGTTTTGTGTCTCCAACTTGAGCAGCAGGTTCAGGATAAATGCCATTTTATTCTACTATTTGAAATACTTTTAAAAAATCTTATTTAATATTTTATTTTTCCTAAATACATATAAAAACAATTGTAACATTTTTTTTTTCAAATTTGGAGTTCCAAATTCTCTCCCTTTCTCTTTCTCCAACTCATTGAAAAGGCAAGCAATTTGACATGGTTTATACATGTATAGTCATGTAAAACACATTTCTGAGTAAGTCATTCTGTGAAAGAAAACAGACAGAAAACCCAAGAAAAATAAAAAGTATCTTTGATATGCATTCAGGCTTTACCAGTTCTTTCTCTGGCAATGGATAGTACCTTTCATCATAAGTTCTACAGAATTTTCTTGGATCATTGTATTGCTAAGCATAGATAAATTATTCATAGTGGATCATTGTACAATTATGTACAATATATGTACATAATTATCTATGTACAATTATATACTATTATGGTGTACAAATGTTCTTCTGGTTCTACTCATTTCACTTTTCATCAGTTGATGTCTTTCCAGATTTTTCTGAGAGCATCCTGGTCTTCATTTCCTAAAGTACGATAATATTTCATCACAATCATATACAACAACTTGTTCAACCTTTCCCCAATTGATGGACATCCTCTCAGTTTCCAATTCTTTGCCTCCTTTAAAAGAGCTGCTATAAATATTTTTGTACATATAGCTTCTTTTCCTTTTTGTTTTTTATCTCTTTGGGATACAGATCTAAGAGTGGTATTGGTCAAAAGGTATTCATGGTTTTATAGCCCTTTGAGCGTAGTTCCAAATTTCTCTTCAGAATGGTTGAATCAGTATACAGCTTCACCAGTAGTACATTAGTGTTTTAATTTTCCTGCATGGTTTCCAACATTTGTCATTTTCCTTTTCTGTCATATTAGCCAATTTGACAGGTGTGAGGTAGTAGCTCAGAGTTGTTTTAATTTGCATTTCTCTCATCAATATTTATTTAGATCATTTTTTTATGACTCTAGATAGCTTTGATTACTTTGAAAACTGACTTCATATCCTTTGACCCTTTATCAATTGAAGAATGGCTCTTATTTTTATAAATTTGACTCAGTTTTTTATATGTTTGGGAAATGAAATCTTTATCAGAGTTTCATTGTAAAAAATCTTTTCTATTGTAATGATTACCAACTATGTATTTCCCCCCATTTATCCTCCTCTCTCTCCAATCTCAAAAATGTTTTGTTTGTTTGACTTTTGCCTTCTCTAAACTTACTCTCTTCTATCAACACCCTGTCTCTCCCCTTCCTACCTTCCTGTATGGTAAGGTAGATTTCTACACTCAGCTGAGTACATATATGATTCCTTCTTTGAGCCAATTCCAATGAGAACAAGTTTCATAAATTTTTTTCAAGCCTCTTTTATGTCAGATAGTTTATCCCATTCTACCTTTCCCTTTCCCCTTTTTCTAGTGCATTTTTCTTTCTCATCCCTTAATTTTTTAGATAATCATACCATCACATTCAACTTACACCTCTGCTTCTGTCTATGTGTACACCTTCTAACTGCCCTAATACTGAGAAAGTTTTTAGGAGTTATAAATATCATTTTCCCATGCAGGAATATAAACAGTTTAGCTCTGTCGAATCCCTTATGATTTCTCTTTTTGTGTATGTTTTTATGCTTCTTTTGTATTTTGTATTTGAAAGTCAGATTTTCTGTTCAGTTCTAATCTTTTCATTAGAAATACTTGAAAGTCTTCTATTTCATTATCCATTTTACCCCCCAAAGCATTATACTCAATTTTTTCTGGGTAGGTAATTCTTGGTTGTCATCCTAGCTCTTTGCCCTCTAGAATATCATACTCCAAGCCCTTGGATCCTTTAATGTAGAAGCTGCTGAGTATTGTGTTTATCCCTACTGTGGCTCAAATTATATTTGAATTATTTCTTTTTGGTTGCTTGCAGTATTTTCTCCTTGATTTGGGAGGTCAGGAATTTGACTATAATATTCCTAGGAGTTTTGGGGATCTCTTTCAGGAGATGATTGGTGGATTCTTTCAGTTTTTATTTTACCTTCTGGTTCTAGAATATCAGGGCAGTTTTCCTTGATAATTCCTTGAAAGATGATATCTAGGCTCTTTTTTGATTGTGACTTTCAGGTACTCCAATAATTCTTAAAATATCTCTCCTGGATCTAATTCCCAGTGAGATAGTTCACATTTTCTTCTATTTTTTCATTCTTTTGATTTTGTTTGATTGTTTCTTGATGTCTCATAAAGGCTTCCCAAACTTCCACTTGCCCAATTCTGACTTTTAAGGAATTATCTTCTTCAGTGAACTTTTGTACTTCCTTTTCCATTTAGATAATTCTACCTTTTAAGGAATTCTCTTTGGTGAATTTTTGTATATCTTTATCCATTTTGCCAATTCTGCTTTTCAAGACATTCTTCTCTTCATTGGATTGTTGTGCCTCTTGAACTCTTCCATGACCTGAGATCAGTTCATATTTTTCTTTGAGACTTTAGATGCCAGAATTTTGACTTCGTTGTTTTCTTCTTAGTGTGTGTTTTGCTCTTCCTTGTCACCATAGTAACTTTCTATGCTCAGAATTTTTTTTCATATTTTTCCAGCCTATTTCTTGGCTTTTAACTCAGTACTAAAGTGGGACACTGCTTCCTAAGTGAGGAAGTACTGTCCTAAGTTTCAGTTTTTTGTGTACCTATTCTCCAAGATAATTCTGGTGACGTGTAAGTTTTTGACTCTTCCAAAGTGGTATAATCTAGGGAGAGCTGTGTTTGCTACTCTCCTGCACTGTGCACTGATTTGTGAGTAACCATAAGCACTTTTTTCAACCCCAGAAGTGTGACCAAGGTCCCTGTTCCACAGTAGCCACAAACTCTGGTGTGCTAGTGCTTCTTATTGCACTGGGACTTAGATCCAGGACTTCAACCCAGATCCAGGTAAAGGGAACACAACAGAGTCTTGCCTCTGGTGCCAGCAAAGGGACCTCTGTACATCTTCTTACCCATTGTCTCATTCCCTTGACCCTCTATGGGCTGAGACAACTGAAAACTGCCACTGCTGCCACTGATTCAGTTGCCCGGAAGCGTGTTTCTGGTCTGCTCTGGATTGTGCTTCTCTCTCACCCAGGTGCGACAGATCCTTCCTAGGATCTGCCCTTTTGGGCTGGAAAATTGTTTCACTACTAATTTTTGTGAGTTTTGCTGCTCTAGAATTTGTTTAAAGTCATTATTTAAAGATATTTGGGGGAATTTGTGGGAGAGCTTAGGTGAGTCCCTGCCTTTGCTCTTTTACTCTTTACTTTTTGGCTCTGCCCCCTCTTGAAGCACTTTTAAAGTAAAGGAAACAGACTCATTTTCAAAGTCACATTCTAATATGCCATTTAGTAACTTGCTTTTTTCCCCTTTAAAATGTAAATACCTTTTTCTTATGGCTGAAGTTTACTTAAAGAGTTTTGCCTCATCTAATATTGATACTGTGTAGACATATTTTTATTTTTTAAAAATGCCTTTAGGAATTGGATGAGCAGTTTTACTAATTGGTCACTAATGAACTCTGTTGCTGCTGAGATGAGTAAGGTGAGGTTTTACCTTTCTTATTCTATTTTTGTGCTAAGGGTAATCCTGAAACTATGAATAAAATATCTTTTTTTCCCAAATAAATCATTCATGTAGGCGTATAGATAGGGAAGTAGATTTAAAAGTAGAAAGCATACTTGCAATGTACATAAATCCAGTTGAATCAATCTTTTCCTTCTCACACTTTTTAGAACTTGTCTTGAGCTCTCTGTCATTTATGTACACCATCAATATTGTCTTTAAAGAGGTAATTATAGTTTTTTAAAATTCAGATTTCCACAGGTAGCTTTAATTATATTTCTTAACTTTGTTTTTACTGTAATTTCAATGTGCATTTACATTGTATTTATATTAGAGGCATCATCTGATTATCAGTGATGTAAATATCAGTGAATATTTTATGTGAATAGTTTGTATCTAACTGATGAAATGTCACATTTATAATAGGAAGATGAGTCTTGGGCAAGTCATTGTCTTTTTTTGTTTGGAGCCTGAACATAGTTCTTGATCTATTTTGTAGTGATGTTGAAATAACAGAATGGTACATGGTATGAATACAAAGAAATGACACAGATTTGTTGCATTTGTGTAAATAAGATCTATTTCTTTACAATCATACCTCATGGAATCAAGGAATCTCATAGTTTGAAGTGAATTCAGAAATCATCTAATCCAACCCCTTCTCACAAATCTCAGACATGTTCTATTTGAATCTCACCAGTGATGAGGAATTTGTAGCATTAGGACACAGCCTATTCCTTATTAAGATAACTAACTTTTCTAGGAATTCAAATTGAAATATGCCTCCTTGTAATTTTCACCATTGATCCTAACTCAGAAGACCTTATCATGTATGCATACTTGCACCTCCTTGGTGTGTTACTGTTATTCTTAGTTGAGAAATTATGAACTTAAGGGTCAAGATAGGCATTTTTATATGTTTTTTGGGGGGCTTATAAGGATAGGATTAGGATGCACATATATCACCTAAATTTTTCTCAAAGTAATTATGCCGCTGGGCTTTTTTTCTTGAAATGAGCCATAGTTTAATCTCCATAATGTAAGCCACAATATTAGAATGCCAGATTACAAAGAGAGCAAAACAACTTCTTAAGGAGCTTTGAAATATACACTCAAATGCAAACATAAATAGAACAACAAAAACACATATGTGGTAATCTGAGGAGGCAACAGCATCCAGGGAGATCAGTAAAGGTGTTGCTTCTTCAGCTAAGTCTTAAAGGAAACCTGACATTCCAAGAGGTGGAGGTGAGGAGGGAGCACTAGGCCTCTTTAAGACTGTTCTGCTTGGTGTTTGTAGGTCCAAGTTGTGAAGAACTTTAAATATCAAACAGAAGAGTTTATATTTGCTGCTGTAGGTGATAGGCAGTCACTGGAGTTTGAGTGTGAAATAGTTAGACCTACATTATAGGAAAATCACTTTGGAGGTTATATGGACTAGAGTGGGGGGAGACACATGAGGCAGGGAGTCCAAATAGGAGGCCAGTCCAGGTGAAGTTGGCTTGACTGTGGTCGTGACGGCAGAGAAGAAGATGTATGCAAGACGTGTTCTGGAGATAGACATGGCAAGATTTGTCGACTGCTTAAATATTTAGGGTGATTGGGAGTGAGGAATCAAGGCTGACACTGGGTTGGTGGTGTCTTGAATGAAAATTGGGAAGTTTGGAAGAGGAGTAGGTTTTTGGGGAAAGGTAGTGAGTTGGCTTTGGATATTTTGAATTTGAGGTGCTTGTTATGGGACATAAATTTTGAAATGTTCAATGGGTTTGTGTAGGAGTGGAACTTGGGAGAGAAACTAGGGTTGTGTATATAACTAGCCAGCATTTATATAGATATATTTTATTTGCAAAATTTACTTTATATTTATATAGATAGCACTTTATTTGCAAAATGGTTTACAGATGTTAATCTCATTTTATCCTCACCACAACTCTGTGTGGTAGATGCTATTCCATTTTGCAGATGAGGAAACCTAGGCAAACAGGTTAAGTGACTTGCCCATGGTCAAAGAGCCTGTAAGATTGACTTGAAATGGAAATCATGTCTTTCTGTCTTCAAGCCCCAAACTCTTGTGCCATCTAACTTCAGTCTTCTATATAGATTTGATTAAACCTGTGGGAATTGATGAGGTCATCAAGTAAGAGTATAGAGAAAGAAGAGGGCTCAAAATAGAGCCTTTGAAGGATATGCTTAGGTAGCTGGCATGACATAGATAATAATTCAGTGAAGGAGACTCAAAAGGAACAGTCAGACAGCTAGAAGGAGAACCAAGACAGAGCAGTGTGATGAAAACTCAAGAGAGGATAAAGTATCCCAGAGGAGATAGCGGTCAACAGTGTCAGATGCTTGCACAGAGGTCAAGAAGGATGAGGATTGAGAAGAGGTTATTAGCTTTTCCAGTTAAGAGATCATTGAGAATTTTGGGAGAACAGTTTCATTTGACATTAGAAGTCAAATTACAGAAGGTCAAAGCGAGTCGGAGGAAGGGGAGGCCCTTAATAAAAACAGTTTTAAGGAAGTTTGCCTGAGAAAGTCAGGAGAAAGATAGATGAGAGCTTGAGGGCATGGCAGGGCCAAGTGAGAAGTTTTTTATTTTTGCCTTTTTTTAAGAATAAGGGATAATTGAATGGGTATAGGCAGGCAAGAAAGGAACCTCTAGATAGGGTAAGATTGAAGCTTAAAGAGAAAGGATGACAATGGTGACAGTTTGTTGAAGATTGGAGGGATGGAATCAAGGGTATATGTAAAGAGGCTGGCCTTGGTGAGAAGGGCCACCTCAGCAGACATTGGGAGTCTAAAGTAGTAGTCAGGATGGTGTTGAGTGACTGAGAGGTCAGATAGTTATTTATGGAGAACAACAGTACTGGTAGATAATTTTTGTGTTTATTTTTTTGGTAAGAGAAAAAAAATAGGGCTTTTTTCCATCACCCACTTGTCACTCTGCCTCCTTCCCCTATCCTGTTTCTGCCTGCTGGAAGCTAGACACACATTCAGACCTCATATAGCTCAATTTGAACTTGTGGTATTGTTTGAGAAGAATACAGGTTATGATGGGATTAAAATTCAATAAGTTAATACTCTGTAATAATGTTTTACTAAAAAAAATCCCCACAAAACAACAATATTTAGAAACAGGTAATGTTAGGCCTAAAAATGCCAAAATGCTTTTCATTTTTAACAAATATCTAGATTATGCAAATGGGTGATATATCACCACTACTATCACAATTTTTGTTTGACTCATTTTTAGTCATTTGTGTCTGACTCTTGTGAACCTGTTTGGGGTTTTCTTGGCAAAGATACTGGAGTAGTTTGCCATTCTCCAGCTCATTTTACAGATGAGGAACTGAGACAAACAGGGTTAAGCGACTTACCCGTTGTCGTACAATCTACTAAGTAAGGCTAGATTTGAACTTGGGAAGATGCAGGAAGGTGTTCTGGAGATAGAAATGGAAAGATACTCACTCTGTGCCACCTCCTTTTAAAATGTTTAGTAGTAGTAGTAGTAGTACTAGTAGTAGTGGTAGTAGTGGTAGTACTAGTAGTAGTGGTAGTAGTAGTAGTAGTACTAGTAGTAGTGGTAGTGGTAGTAGTAGTAGTAGTAGTACTAGTGGTAGTGGTAGTAGTAGTACTAGTGGTAGTGGTAGCAGTAGTAGTGGTAGTAGTAGTAGTACTAGTAGTAGTGGTAGCAGTAGTAGTACTAGTAGTAACAGGAGTAGCAGCAGCAGCAAATGGCTATTTGCTACTTTCAATCAAAATATAAAGTGATGGGAATGTCATCATTGAAACTTGTGTTAAGGCAAAAGTCAACATCTTTGATCTATTTAAAGACATTTTTAAAAGTTATGCCTTTTGGTTGGGAGATCAGGCTTAGGTAAGCCTGTACTATTTTAGTAGATTTTCTATCTGACGCTAAATTTGAATGGTTTGGACTTTCCAGTTATGTTTCAAAAGGATAATTTTAATAGTAAAGAGATTCAATTTATGTTGCTGAGTCAGCTTTTTATGGAATACTGACTTACAAGTAGCTAGTGATAAAAAGAGTGAGTAAATAAAGAGCTGGGCCTGGAGTCAGGAATATCTAAGTTCAAGTCCAGCCTCAGACACTTATCTAGCAGTGTGACTGAACAAATCACTTAACTTCTGTTTGCCTCAGTTTCCTCAACTGTAAAATGGGGGTCATGATAGCACTTGTCTTACAGGGTTGTTATGAGAATCAAATGAGATGTTTGTTTAAAAAGTGCTTAGCACAGTATCTGGCACATGGTAAGTGCTATATAAATGCCACCTCTCTTCCCCCACCAATCACTTAGAGTACTAAATGTTTAAAAGACATGAGAAGTAATTTTTACTCACAGGTGATCATAGGGCATAGAGCTGGATGGGAACTTAGAAATCCTCTATTTCAACTTTCTCATTTTTTGGATTAGGAAATAGGCCCAGAGAAATCATATGGGTAAACAGCAGAGCTTAGATTTGAATCCAGATCATCTGACTTCAGTCATGTTCACAATAGTCTAGATGGGGAATATTAAAAAAAAAACCTAGGAAGAATTTTATAAAAGACCATATAGGTGAACAGAACTAACAGAAAAATGCTAAATACAGTTTGTATATTGATAAAGAATGAGTTGTGACATTCCTCTTTGTGTACATATTAAAATATAACAATCCGTGAAAATAATAGGCTACATTTAAGGTCCAAATGCTTGCCTAGCAGTAGAGAAATTGCCTTTTCATGCTTTTTGAATTGTTCTGAAGGGGTTGATCAAACTTAATCAGTCACAGGTGTTTAACTTCTCAACTCTTTTGGAGGAAGGAAAGGAACTTTAAAAAGCACCAGTATGAAAAATTGTTATGATTGTATGCTTTTTAATAAATTTAAGTAAATATTTGTCACCCTTTTGTCAGAGTGAACAGAGCCTTTTGGGGTTTATCATACTTTTGGCATGAATCCTTAGCTAGAAACCTTGGAAATGTACCCAGTACTTTCTTATTTGTAACTGTGATCATTCAAATCACAAAAAAACTTTTAATAACAAAGATTATGCTATGCAAAATAACTACTTGTGACCTTGATGATGGCAGTCTACTTGGTTGGGATCCTGGAGCTGAGGTTCCTTTCCTTTTAGGAGTTGCAAGGTCACTTATAGTTGGAATCAGGATCCCTGGCTACCTGTTTTCATTCCGCGTTGGAATTCTTTTCCTTTTTGGTCAGCTGCTTCTCTTGAACTCTTAGTACCTGTGAAATCCATCTTCTGGTGGATAGCATCTTTTTGGTCCAGACACATGGCACTGCAGTCACTGAAAACAGGACTATATGATAGGACATGCCTCTGTCCATTCCATCCTTCCTACTTGCTGGGCATGTGATGATTGTGCCATTTCTATTCAGTTAGAATGAATAATAAATAGCCTTTGAAATATCAAATTTGGTAGCTTTGCTTTGAATTTTTTCTAGGAAAGAGTTATGATAACTATTGAGTATTTTTTCAGATTAGTTAACAGTTCATAAAAATTGAAAGATGTAGTAGTATTCCTTTGTTATAGTTAGAAGAACCATAAATCATGGTGGATTTTGTCATCTTTAGGATTTCTTAAAAAGAATTATGAACGATTTATTTAGAAAATATGTTTCATAAAATATATATTTTTAGAAGAGTGCAGATCTATTTTTGACTGTAGGATATTTTATTCCCAAGTTTAAGTAGTTTCTACCCTGTTAAATCTCTGTAGAAGTTAAATGCTTCTGAATGCAATGTGTAGCAGTCACATCAACCTGTTATTTTAAGTTAGGCATAATTAGCTCAAAGGATCAGCAGATTTATAAGAAAGTAGATTGGTTAAACCAAAACTGACATACTCATTCTCTTTCAAAATTCCAGAGAGTACATTTTTTTGACACAGGTATAAACTATAATTTGAATTTTTATAGCTTTTATGATAACTTGTAACATATTTGAAGTGCAACTATCAATTTTTGAATCAATTTTAAGGGCAATTATCAATTTACTTTTTCACTCTTTTGCTTTCTTTATACCAAAATTCCTTCTGTACTTTTGGTGAAATTATCCCTGCTAACAGGTGGTTGATGCAATTCACAAAACAGTTTTTGGAAACCTGTCTGGGATTCATCTGCAGTGGCAGAGATGGAGGCAAAAGAGTAGGAGAAGATGACAGGGCATTGAATTAAATGTTCAAATGTCAGTTAAATGTCGTGTACACTTATTTAGTTCACTTTTCTTTATTATTTTCTGCACCTGTCCTGCTTAATAATTTTGCTGATTTGGCATATGTGTATCCTCTTTGTGAATGTAGCTTAATTGTGAGCAAAAGCATTCCAATATCAAGTTTCTAAGTTCCTGACTTTTTATACTTTTGAGAAAGTGTTTGTGAATTTAATTGAATTTATAGGATCCCAGAGTCAGCAGGAATTTTAAAGACCATCTATATATTCTATCTTTTATATTTTACAGACGCAGAAACTGAGTCCCACAGAGGACTTGCTTTAGGTCATGTAGTCAGTTACTGGCAGAACCCCAGAGCATCTGTTTCTTTATTCTGTATGCTTTCTATTGTGCAAACTAATGTTCTCTTGAAATCTAAAAAACTGAATATTTGATTATAATGCTCTAGAATTTTGGTGTGTGGTATATTTAAAAGCTTCATTGCCTCTCAGAAATTCTAAAGAGCTTTATCTTTTTTGGGTGATATGCAGAAAGCTGTAGGTGATAATTTTGGAAGAGTCTATTTAGGAAATAAATTTTTATGCTACCTAAAAAAGATAAGTGAAACTCTAAGCAATAGTTTGTAAGAAAAACAAGGAGTTGTCTGTAGAGTAAAAACAACAGTCTGAAGAAGATAACAGTCTGAAGAAGATGACAGTCACAGTCAAAATTTGCTACTTCCTGGTAAGATGAAATATTGTATTTAGTTAGAAGAAATTCCACCTGGAGCTTTATGAAGTCGTTTTGTAGAGAAGACCTGGAGGGTTTAACTGTCTACTTCTTTTCAGAAAAAATGGTAGCCCTTTTTCGTTGTTTTGAACTGTGCTGTTACATCATGTTACTTAAATGTAAGGATTGTGTTTGATTTATCTTTTTTTTTTAAAATTTATTTTTTTATTTTATTTTAATTTTTTTATTATTTTTTTTCCAGCATGGTTTTTTTATTTATTTTTATTTTCTTATAAATAAATTTATTTAACTTTTTACATTCATTTTCACAAGATTTTGGGTTCCAAAATTTTCTCCCCATTTGTCCCCTCCCCCCTCCCCAATACACTGGACATTCTAATTACCCATATCACCAATCTGCCCTCTCTTCTATCATCCCTCCCTTCCCTTACCCCATCTTCTCTTTTGTCCTGTAGGGCCAGATAACTT
>CM053770.1:505235389-505271343 GCA_028658325.1 Potorous gilbertii
ATTTGTCCCCTCCCCCCTCCCCAATACACTGGACATTCTAATTACCCATATCACCAATCTGCCCTCTCTTCTATCATCCCTCCCTTCCCTTACCCCATCTTCTCTTTTGTCCTGTAGGGCCAGATAACTTTCTATTCCCCATTACCTGTATTTCTTATTTCCTAGTAGCAAGAACAATACTCAACAGTTGATCCTAAAATTTTAAGTTCCTGATTTATCTTTTTTTAACTAACACAGTAACTTGTAACTGTAATAGGTTGTAAATAAATATTTATGGAATTAAATTGGACTTTGCCAGTGTGTCCTTAATTTATGTAATGTATCCCATTATTTCATGGAAATGAACTTGGGACCTACAGTATTGGGCATCTGACAACTCTAAGATATTGGAATGATCTTTGGGGAAAGACACAGCTTCTTACTAAGAAGTGTTGGAAGGACAGACAATAGTGCTAGATAGGCACAGACCACTTTAATTGAATAGAAGGTTTAACTCAGTTTTCTAATGTAAGATCTCTCAGGAAAAGAGGCAGCATAACTCTTTGACCCCTGCTCCCCTGAGTGGATAAATCCTCTAAGGACAGTATATGGGAAAAGCAAAGAAAAGTACTAGTGTATTGTCAGTGGACAGTAAGAGAGAAATGAGTGGTAAGATTGTTGTCAGCTAGGCCACAGATGGTATTGTATAATCATTGTTATTAAAAGGACTTGAGCTATAATTGTTTGCAAATGGAAAGTGCCAGGCTGCTTAATAGGATGCTTTCCTCCACTTTTGTGAGTGAAAGGTTTGAGTCAGAAAACCCTAGGAGATAACCCATATAGTAATGGTACCAACCCCATTGTATAAGGGAGTGGATCTTTGGAGAATTTGAAATTTTCATATTGTTATTTTTAGAAGTGATTGTTCCTTTTCCCTAATTTTTAGTATGTAATACTGTTAAATGTTCTAGGCTGTTAATTTATCTATTATGAACATATTGTTATGTGGAGAATATTTCAAATAGGAATATGAACTTTTTAACTTTGAATTTTTTACTTGTAAATCACTGTCACCTCTGTTTGCTGCCCAGAAATGGGGCCAAGCAATATTCTTGAGTGTCAATGTTAATCCTGAGGCTTGGTGTCCTAGAAAGAGCGCTGATCACTCTACTGAGAGCAAAACATCTCCACATTTAGCTAGCCAGTTCTTTACGTGTTGGACACACAGTTTCTTACCAGGCCCAGACTGGAAGCCTTTCCTATTTAATGGTAAACCTTATTGCACAGACATAGCCTTTTTAAGAACCCAGGGATACCTTTATGACATTATGAATCATTGGAATAAGCCTTTGATTTTTAAAGTACTACATAATTGTAAGCTTTAATTATATTAATATTTTATTTGTGTTAAGATTTTTAATCTTTATAATTTTCTGGAATGATAAACACAATGATAATAAGATAAAGGAGAAAGGAGAAAAGCATGGGTTGTATATGTGGTGGGTGATTGGATAAAGGATCACCTTTAACAAATGGAACAGCTCTAGTTGTTAAGAAATTTTGTCTTGCATCCAGCCTAAATTTTTCTCTTTACTGCATCTACTTGTAATGTCTTATAGGGTCAAAGAGAACAAATGTAATTTCTATTCTACCATTTCTAGAATTAAATCCAAAGTCTTGTAAATACTTGAGGTTGACTAGCAGGTTCCCTTTTTAAATTTTCTCCTTTCCCCAGGAAATTATTACTATTTCTTTTAACTATTCTTTGTAAGATGTACTCTTGAGGCTGTGAGACAAACTTGTGTCCATTTCTGAACATTTTTCAAATGTTGCACCCAGAACTGAACACCTTAGTTCAGACAAGATCTGACCACAGCCTAGTATGGTTGATACTTTTGTTACCTCTTTAGTCCCTGACATGTCTCAGTTTAGTACAAGAATGCATTAGTTTTCTTGGCCACATGTTGCATTGTTGACTAACGTATAACTTGTCTGGGAAGATCTCGGGTCTTTTTCAGATGAATTGCTCTCTAGCCATGCTTTTCTTATCTTTTACTTATGAAGTTGAGTATAAGACTTTATTATTATTGAATTTCACCTTATTATACTCCTTCTAATATTTTAATCTTTCGATCCTGACTGTCTTCTTGCAATGTGTTAGCTATTTCTCTCAGCTTTATGCCATTATCAATAAAAATATCAAGTATCACAGGGCCAAGCATAGATCCCTCTCTGAGTTCCTCATTCCAATTTGACGTTGAATTGTTAATTACTATTCTTAAGTCATTCAGCTAGTTTTAAATCTGCTTACTTATGTTATCATCTAGCCTACACCTTTCCATTTTTTTTCTGTAAGAATAGCACAATATTTCTTAAAGGAGAGGTCTAAAGTGTCACTCGCTGTTTCATTCAACGTCGCTGTGTGGAATGTGTACCTGCTTATGATAACATGAAATCCAGTAGACCTGAAAGACAAACAGTGTTGTTGTGTGAGAACTCAGCAAATAATGCATCCAAATAGCATTCCTGAGTGAAAAAAGGCTGGCAAGTGAAGGCCAGCTTATTGAAATCAGAGATGGATGCCCCGTTTTTCTGGAGTGGCTGCAGTGATAAGGAGGGCTTTACAACTGGCATAGTTTCACAACCAAAACTAATCTAGTCAATATTCTTGTATGCCTGCCAAAAACTGTGACTGACACGCTTAGGACAATATGATTGCCATTTGCAGGGAAGCGCCACACCACCATCATCAGTGTGTATGCTTTCACCATGACAAACCCTGATGTGGTCACAGAAAAATTTTATTAAGACCTGGAGAACCTCCCCATCAATGTGCTGATAGGACAAGCTTGAATTTCTAGGTGACTTTAACACTGGAGTAGGTACAGACTGCCAGATGTGGCAGGAAGTCCTTGAGAGGAATGGAGTCAGAAACAGTAGCAGCAATGGTTACTACTAAAGATTTGTGCATCTCATGACATCATCACCAACACTGTCTTCTGTTTACCCAAATGCAATAAAACTTTGTGCATGCACCCTCGTTGGCATCCAATACTGTTATCCATTCCACATCTAGGAGTGCAGCATCCCTGTGATCTGGAAAATCTGCATAAAATTTTCGGCCTCGCCCCCCTTCTTTGTACTAGAGAAGAAGTCTGAATTACCTTACTATAAAATTGTAAAAATTTGGGCTTAGTATTTGGTCATACAGTCTGTGTCATTTGTTGACGATTGCATGTTGTCTATGGCTTCTGCAAAACTCCCCCAAAATTCACATTTAATTTCGTATGCCAAACCACAATATATTGAAACCGTGATAGGAAAAGTCATGATGTGGAAGGGATAATTGTATGTCATTTTAAGGAGAGGAGACAGACAGAATGTGAGAGTGCACTTCTTCTCTTCATGAAGCTTCTGAGGCTGAGATAAAGTAGAGTATTTATTGATTCTCTTCTGCTTGTGCTAATTTTGGCCTGATAACACCAAGAAAACAAGTTTTTCTACCAGCCAACATTGTACCATCCACTCTTGACACTCTCAAGGTTTCTCCAAAGAACTTTGGAATCAGTTGCATGACAAAGGGAGATGCTGGCAAAGGACCACACAGCATATCAAAGAAGGCTCTGTGTTCTGTGACTGAAACAACTTTCAGTAGCTCAAAGGAAATATGAGATGTGCAAATTTAGAGACACCTCCACTCCAAATGTTCATATGGACTATTTGTGCCTGACCTGTGGTAGAGCCCTCTGATCTCGGATTAGTCTGATCAGCCACAGTTGGATGCACTGTACCTTGACTCCAACATAATCATATCATTTTGGGCCTCTTTGAGAATGAAGTTCAACAGCAAGCCTCCACATTTGGAATGTACTCCAAGAAAATTATATCATAATAGTAACATTAGTGCCCTAAGAAGAGCAGTGGAGATAGAGCACAGAACTTGGAATCCATGAAGGTCAAATTCTGCTTCACTTTCTTACTGGGCTAGTTTTAACCTTATGACCTTAGTTTTGACACCTGTAAAATGAGGTGTTTGTACTTTGAGGTCCCTTTGTGAGCAAAATTTATGATCCTCTGTATGACTTTTTTTGTTTATTAAATACATAATATTTCCACCTTTATGTAAATCTCCAGGATTTGTTTATGTTCACATTATTTTAGAATGAGAAGAAAAACATGATGTGGGATAAAGGTGTGGGATAACTCATTAAGTTATTAACATTATCAATCTTTTACTGATGCCTATATTGCTTTCATCAAAAAAAAATCGGTTTGATTTTGATAATCTTGACTTTTACTATAATTAATCTACCTTTTTCCATTGTTGTCTCATGTAAGAGTATAATAAGACAGCATAGCCCTGAAGTTATTTTTTGGTACATTATAAATTCTATTTTTTCCTAGGTATCTCAGTTACAGAAAATTTCTATATTTAATGAAATTACTTGGCATCAGCCTTTTTTTGTGTGTGTGCTCTGACTTCTCCTGGTTCATTTATAGTAAACTAGTTACTGTCAGTCTATTTGTTTCAAGCCTGAGCAAGTTTTGTGGGAGTCCATGTTTGAAAAAAAAAATCTGCTCTCAATGTAATGACAGTTCTTCTAACTGTAGAAATATTTTTTATACTGTAAGGGGATTTATTTGATTACTTTCTCCAAATACAGGCTATTTTTTAATCTCTGGCAATGGGGTAAAATCAATTATTATTATGAACTAACATTTGATGCACTATTTCAGGTGGAACTAAAAATTGGTACTGTGTAGACATTTTGATTGCTGTTCTGTTGAGGGTAGGTTGTCTTTATTTGAAAAATATCAGAACTACAGGTACTGAAAGGCAGCTAGTTGATACAGTGGATGGACCCCTGAATGGAAAATCAGGAAGACTTAATTTCAGATACGGCTCTGAGGAGGCTTATTAACTATGTATCCTTGTCAGGCCACTTTACTTTTCTCAGTTTCAGTTTCCTTATCAGTAAAATTGGAATAATAATAGTACCTGCCTTCCAAGGTTGTTGTGAGGATTAAATGAGATAATATTAGTAAAAGATTTTGGTGAGTGTTAAGGTTACAAAGACAAAAACTAAAGAGTCCCTTTTCTGAGAGCACAGTTTATTGGGGAAACATATGTAAGTATATATAAAATAGGTACAAAGTAAATACAAGGTAATTTTTTTTTATTGGTAGGGGAGACAGTAGCAGCTAGAAGATTGAGGAAGGTAGCATGAGTAATGCCAAGCTTAAATTCAAGTTGGCAATGGGAATCCCAGAGATCTTCTGTTCTTTTTCTCTTTGTATCTCTAGATGGAATATGTATCTGTCCCCTCCTGGATATGTTTCAGCTTCTCCTGGAATAAACTGAATGTCTTTTTAGTGCCACTCATTGTGGGCTAATGTTATCTAAACTAAAGTCTAAGTCTCTTTCTAATCTTTTTTTTCACCCAAATAAATAAGGATTTATTAAGCATTTACTTCCTAGATGGTACAGTACTAGGTCCAGGAGATATATGATATGATATGACAAAAAAAGTCCTTCTCAAACTTACATGATACTGGAAAATTACATATGTGAACAAAGTAAATACAAGATAATTTGAAGAGTGAAAGAACATCTAACTAGAATGATTCCAGGCAGGCTTCCTCTGGAAGGAGGTTACTTGATATGAGCCTTGAATGTCTTAATTCAATAGGCAGAAGTTAGGAAGGAATGCATTCCAGGTGTGGGAGACAGCACATGTAAAGGCAAGAAAGCACTAAGATATGATAGAAGTTTGGGGAGTAACATATAGTTCAATTTGGCTCAAACATGAAACATCACTCAAAAAGCATTTTTACTGTGGTACTATAAGAAATGATGAGCTTGATGACCTTAAAAAAACGTGAATAGATTTGTGTGAAATAATGAAGAATGAAATGAGCAGAACCAAGAGATTATTGTATACAATAACAGCAATATAGTTTTAATAACAAATTTGAGGGACTAAATCATTTTGACTATTATAAATACATGGCAACAAAGAACCTATGAAGAAAGACACTATCTGCATCCAGAGAAAGAACTGGTAAATAGATGTATAGAGTGTGTGTATGTGTGTGTATATACACATGTGTGCATGTACCCACACATAGACACACATGCATAGATAGTTGTGTCTTATGGTAGCCATCTCTATAGTAGGGGGAGGGGAGAAAAAAGAAATTTATTTGATATATTTATTATGTATTTAATTTAATGTTGACTATATTATATATTTAATTTATATTATATATATTCAATATATACTTTATATTTAAAAGGAATAGCAAGTTATACATAATAGATTTACAGTTTTGTGTGCAGTCATCTTTTTTTTTATACTTTGTTAGGGAACTGCTTGTTTTATTCCATGAATTAAAAATAAAATAAATAAAAAATTTAAAAATGCATTTCCTTAGCACTTGCTACATGACAGGTACTATGCTAAATTCTTTCACAACAAAGAAAGGCAAATGTAGCCTTTTCCCTCCAGGAGCCCATATACTTTTTTGTTTTTAATTTATTTATTTTTAGTTTTTGATATTCATGTCTACAAGATTTTGAGTTCCAGATTTTCTCATCTCTCCACTCCCCTTTAACCCTATATGGCATGCATTCTGATTACCCCTTCCCCCTTCCTTTTTTCTCCCTCCCAATTTTCTTCCCCCTTGTCTCTTTCTAATTCTGTTGGAGATTCTTTCAAACTTTCTTCGGGGATAATTAGGTTGCATTGTTTTACATGTGAATACCTCTTTAGCTATTTCTACTGTATTAATGTTCTCTAGACACTGGAACCTCTTCTGAGATTCTTCCTGCCTCTCTAATTCCCTACTCAAAGTAGTTTGTCATTCCAGGGTGTGGTCTCTGGTGGTAGGACTGATAATGTTGAAAAGGAGAAAAGGAAGGCAAGTTTTTGAAGCCTCTTTTATTTATTTGAATATTTTTCCACTATTAAAAAAAGTTTTTTTGAACTACTATTGCTTCTGCCTCTACCCTTTCACCTTCCACCTTCCCACCTCCCCTGGTATTTTCTTCTGGGACAGGAGTCTGTGGAAGAAATGAGATTTAATGCTTCTCTGGTGTCTTTGAACCACAAGAAGAGAGAAGCAACTGGAAGTGGCAGTGGAAAGGGAAGCAGATGAGATGAGATAGTCTTTAGTGCTAGGGTTAGGAGGGATAGGAGGAAAGAAGTGTTAGCTGGGAATTGTGATTCTTGGCCTTTATATTGGCAAAAGGGTCCCATGCCAGTGTTTCTTATAAAGGTCTCGTTTCTCAAATATATAGAGAACTGAGTAAAATTTAAAGAATATAAATCATTTGATAAATGGTCAAAGGATATAAATAGGCAATTTTCAGATGAAGAAATTAAAGCTCTCTATAGACATATGAAAAAATGCTCTAAATCACTATAGAGAAATACAAATTAAAACAACTCTGAGGTATTGCCTTATACCTATTAGACTGGCTAATACGACAGAAAAGGAAAATGATAAATGTTGGAGAAGATGTATTGGAACATTAATGCATTCTTCGTGGAGTTGTGAAGTGATCCAACCTTTCTGGAGAGCAATTTGGAACTATGCCCAAAAGACTATAAAGCTATTCATACCCTTTGATCTAGCAACACTACTATGTCCGTGTCCCAAAGAGATCATAAAAATGGGAAAAGGACCTACATATAAAAAATATTTATAGCAGCTCTGTTTGTGGTGACAAAGAATGGGAAATTGAGGGAACACCCATCAACTGGGGAATAGCTGAGCAAGTTGTGCTATAGAAGTGTAACGGAATACTATTGTGCTTCAAGAAATGATGAGCAGGTGGATTTCAGAAAAAACTGGGAAGACTTATATGAACTGATGCTGGGTAAAGTGTGCCGAACCAGGAGAAAATCGTACACAATAACAGACACATTGTATGATGATCGGCTATGATAGACTTAGCTCTTCTCATCAATATAATAATCTAAGACAATTCCAAAAGACTCGTGATGGAAAATGCTATCCATATTCAGAGGAAGAACTGTGGAGTCTGAATACAGTTTGAAGTGCACTATTTTCACTTTTCTTTTGTTTTTTGTTTTTTCTTTCTTGTACTTTTTCCCTTTTGTTCAGATTATGACTAATGTGTCCTGTATCGGATTGTTTGCTGTTTTGGGGAAGGGGGGAAGGAGAAAAATTTGGAACGCAAAAATCTTATAAAAGTGAATGTTGAAAACTATCATCTGCTAAGCATGTAATTGGAAAAAAATCAAATACTATTAAGTGGGGAGGGGAAAGCTATTTATGCCTATTTCTTCAGAGTTCTCATTACTTAAAATTTTTTTTTCAAGATTCATGTTCAGTTTATTATTTTTTTTTTGAGGGAGAACTTACAGCATTTATGTGTTATATTTTTAACATTTAGCATTTATTTGTGATTTTTTTTTTTGGTGAAGGAAATTGGGGTTAAGTGACTTGCCCAGGGTCACACAGCTAGTAAGTAAGCGTGTGAGGTCACATTTGAACTCAGGTCCTCCTGACTCCAGGGTTGGTGCTCTGTCCACTGTGCTACGTAGCTGCCCCTTCAACATTCATTTTTAAAATTTTGAATTCCAATTTCTTTCCCTTCCCCCATTGGAAAAGGTGAAACATATTGTTGAGGTTTGTGATGCTGGGGACCCCAAAATACCAACACTGGATCCTGCTGAATGAATTTGACTCAAGCCTTCTTTCAGGCAAAGTAAAACAAAGTTTATTAAAGATTCACCATATTGGGTTGACACTTAAGAAGCCTCCCCATTTGTGACATTTGTAATTAACTAGCAGACCAGATACAATCTGAGCTAAATTGAGTCTGAACTAGATTGAATCTGAGTGCCTTCATGGAGACAATAAGGATCTTATATACCGAAAGACTATTGGAGGGATCTGGGGTTGGCCTAGTGATCTGGGGGTTCCAGGAATGGTCTTTATGGGAGTGGTCAGTAGCCTGGGGTGTCTAGAGGTCTAGATGAGAATGACTAGTACCTGTGTTGAATAAAGATCAGATCTAGAGAGGATCTTGATAAGAGCGGCCAGTAGCCTGGAGAATGGGATTTTGATAGGATCAAGGGTGGGAAGTATAACAGAGATTTGGGCATAGTGATAATGAGAAGCTTTTGGGCCTCTAGAGAATGCCAGATTAAGTGAGAAGATTCAAGGAAAGTTCAACGAGGTTCCCAAAGTCGGTACCCCATCAGTATGATACACATTTACATATGAAGTCATGCAGAACATTTCTATATGAGCCAGTAATCCTTAAAAAAAAAAAAAAAGAAAAGAAAAGAGAAAAGTTAAGAAAAAAGCTCTAATCTGCACCCAGTGTTCATTGGTTTTCTCTCTGGAGGTAGATAGCATCTTTCATCAGGAGTCCTTTGGAATTGTCTTGAATCATTGTTGCAGTTCCTGTTTATAATGTTTTCCTGGTTCTGCTCATTTTTCTTTGCATCAGTTCACGTTAGTCTTCCCAGGTTTTTCTGAATCCATTCCCCTGGTCATTTCTTGTTGCACAGCAGTTTTCAGTCGTGGACATATATCACCACTTGCTTGGCCCTTCCCCATTTTATGGGCATTTCTTCAATTTCCATCACAAAAAGAGCCATGAGAAACCAACGAACAAATAAATAAATGGATTGCTAGCTAGCTAGCTAAATAAATAAATACATTCTTTTTCCTCTTTCTTTGACCTCTTTGGGATACAGATCTAGATATGGTGTTGCTGGGTCAAAGGGTATCCACAGTTACATAGCCCTGTGACGTAGTTTCAAATTGTTCTCCAAAATGGTTGAACCAGTTAACAATTTCACTTAATATGCATTAGTATACTTGTTTTTCCACATCCCTTCCAGCATTTATCATTTTCCTTTTTAACAAGTTAGCCTATCTGATGGGTGTGTGGTGGTACTTCAGAGTAATTTTAATTTGCATTTAAAGAGACTTAATCAATTTCCATATCACTTGTCTGACCAAATGAAGAATCCACTTTTCTCAGGGCTGTCTGAGTAAATAGCCTGACCAAGAATTCACCCTTTTGCTTAAACTTAGAATTTCTTTTACCGTGTTAGGTTAGATGTTAGCCATCCTGACTGGCTTTGAGAAAGATTTCCCACATTGGTTGATTTCTAGATGAGTAAGTAGGAAAGGGGAAAACCTTTGGTCCTAATTCAGTCATTAGTTAGTAATACAAGAGAGAAATAATCATTTCTTTCACCAGGACAGCAGTGCAATTCGTATCCTCAGTTTTCACCATTACCTTTGCACAAAGTCCTATATGTACAATTGGAAAAGATCCATGAGGAAGTGCTGATGAGTTCATTTTCATTGCTTAAGGGGACTGAGGCAATCTTCTTCCCTTGCTTTGCCTCCTTCTCCTGGAACTAGTCCTATAGCCTTCAGTTTCTGTGGTACTAGTGTTATATTCTTCTCTTGCATACTTACTTATATCCTACATATGGGCATCATTTCCACTTGTGCTAGATTGTCATGGACTCCATTCTCTTGTTCATTATCTTTCCAGGTGAAACAGATTTGCTCATAGATCTGCTTCTCACTAGATTTTTTATGAGTTTTTTTGAGATGACTTGGCACTTGTATAGCAGTTTCACTTCCTTGATTTTCTTAGACCATGCATGCACAAGAAAATGTATTTGTAGTGGTTGAGGTTGATTCTTTGCAATATAGGCTTTTGTGGACTCAGTTCTAAAATGATTTCATGTGCTCTTTCAAGTCAACACAGTTTCGCTGACTTTTTCAATGCTAGTCAAGTCACTGGCTACTTGGCTAACTTGTGTTTATGTCTTCATCTTTGGGGGTATTGGTCCTCCTGCTCCCTGTCTTAATTTCTGTCTTTACCCCCACTCCTCCAGTGGTGGAATTCAGATGGTAGTTCACTTTTGTAGAGGATGATACTGCCAAACTCAGCTGTTGATATTGTGGTGGTGCAGCCACCAACATTGTAGAATAACTTGAGTTTTTTATGCATTCCAAACACAAGTCTAAGATTTCTTTGCTTTAGAGCACACAGATATAGTATCAAATTTAGGGCCTTTAAAGTTTTCCAACAAAAAGCTAATCTTGTCAGAAACTTACCACATCTGTACAAATTCTGTTGTATGACCCATTCGGATCTCTGCAGAGTCTTTCTAAAGAGGGCAAAAGTTCTTTTTGAGCAAGTTACATTTGGGGCTTATTTTTGGTACATAGGTATTGTTTTTACCAAGATGAGGCTTTTTTGTGTGATACAGAGGATCTAGCCCTCATTCACCTCATGTATAGATGAGCTGTTTCTTTCCATTATTGTGAACCTAGGTTTAAACTTTTTCACAAATTTTGTCCTACTAGCTGATGGAAGAGGTGCTTGCCTTCTGTCAGAAACAAGTATAGCTTTAATCTTTGGCATAGACAATATGAAATAAGGCTTATTTACAGATAAGATTATCTTATTCTGATGGGAAGAAACTCATCAACTTCCTGTACTGGTGAAAACCCAAGTGTGTATCCCAGTTTATGCCTCAATTGTTGTACTATTTCTTCATTTCTTCACTTGTACTTGTTCATATTTTCTATGCCACTCTGTAAGGAAGTGTCACAAGCCAGATTCCAAGTACTGTCTTGGAGTAGTTTGAGGATAGGACAGTGTCCTATCTGGATATTGTTTTGTCAGGCATTTTTGAATGAACAGCTGTCATGTAATTCTCAGAGCATACCCCTGGGTAGATTCTATCAACTTCATTCAAGTGTGGACTGTTCTACAATTCTCCAGTACTTTTACTGAATTCTTTAATACATTTATAATATTTTGTTAAGTAACCACAGTGTCTACTCTAGACATCAGTAATTCCTTATGAATGTTAATGCCCATAATGTGACAGTACTTTTAAAGTACTACTTATATTTTTATAACATTCTCTCTCTCTTTCTCTCCTCCTCTTCTTTCCTCCCTCTCCTGTATCCATGCCACATGCTTTGATTCTTTCTTTCATGTCAACATCAAAAGGCCATTTCAGGGTTATTAACTGGTCTAATTTCAGTATTGTTGTGTCCCAAGGAATAGGGAGGTCCAAGGAGTAGGAGAGAGATGGGAGAATGAGTGGTTGGGGTGCAGTTAGCATACACACACACACGTGCACACACACGACATTTATTAAGTTTGCTGTTTTATATGGATGTTATTTGTGGTGCATCAAAGATCACTGATCACCATAACAGATAAAATAATAATGAAAAAGGTTTGAAATACTGTGAGAATTACCCAAATGTGACACACAAACATGATGAGAGTATGTGCTGTTAGAAAAATGGCACCAAGGGAATTGCTTGATGCAAGATTTTCACAAACCTTCAATCTGTAAAAAACGCAATATCGGGGAAGCACAATAGTGAAACGTGATGAAATGAGGTATACCTGTTCTTGTATTTTATATTTTGCTTTATTCCCTCAATATATTATATCCTATATGGAAATTAGGAGAGTTTGTTTGTGCATGATTATTCAGAACAGAGTAATTGATGGTGTTTGCTAGATAGTGTTTGTAGTTTTTCTTTTTTCTCAATAGGCATGATTTGTCACCTTACTGCCTCTTCCCTTCTCCTCCTCTCTACAGTATTTTGTGTGCTTGGTGAAATAACGATAGAAGTTTAGAAAAAGATATAGTTGCCTAAATATTAAACAGTACAGTTGTTTAAGTCATTGTGTATTTGGCTTTTCTGAACCTGCTTACTACTAAAAGAATGACTTCTTTGATTAAATTTGTTCTGTCCTTTTCTCAGGTAGTGTCCTCTTAAAATCTTGTTGTAGTTTAAAATCATGTTGACTGCCTCCTTCTGGATACTCTTTTTCTTTGACTTCTGTGACACTGCCCATTCCTTAGTCTTTTCTTACCTATTTGACTACTTTTCAGTTAGTCCATTTTTTCCAGTTGTACCATCTTTCCTTCCTCAAGTGTCCCTCAAAGTTTTGTCCCAAACTTTCTTCCCTTTCTATACACTCTCCCTTAGTGATTCCATAGTTTTCCATGGGTTCATTTAATACTTGTTCAGAAGCCTACCAAATCTATGTATCCTTTGCTGGATCTTCATGTATGTAATGCTACCAGCTGTGGGCACCCCCTAAAATTTTGACCTGGATCCTCTTCTCTTTTTTCTTTCTATTCTTTCTTATGGTGATCTCATTAGAGCCCATAGATTCAGTCATCCTCCCTTTGCAGATGACTTCCTAGATCTATGTCTGGGAATAGAGAGAAGGGAAAAGATAGCCCTAGTCTCTTTGTTGAATTCTAGTGCAGCATAATAACCTACTGACATTTTGAATTGGGTATCTCATAGGCATTTCAAACTCAACATGTACAAAAATGAACTGATTTTCTTTTCTTATACTCCTACCACTATCCTACCTCTTTATTGTATTTCCTTATTACTGTTATTTATTAGTTACCACAATTTTTACTGTTATGTTTATAGCCTTGGACTTATACTCAACTCTTTACCCATATTCAACCTACATATATACAGTCAGTTGCCAGATCTTGTCATTTCTTTCCCCACATCTCTCCACTTACACAGCCATCAGCCTAGGTCAGACCTTAATCAACTTTCTCTTGTACTACTGAAATAGCCTTCTATTTGTTCTTCCTGCCTCAAATATCTTTCCTACTCCAGTCCATTTCAACACATAGCTACTAAAGGGATTTTCCTAAACCATATGGCTGATCATGTTAGGCGCCCCCCCCCTCCTCCCCATTCAGTAAACTCTCCTGTGCAATAATCTGAAGTAATTTTCTTTCACCTCTACAATCAAACATAAATTTTTTTGTTGGATATTTAAAGCTCTTCATAACTTGACCCCTTCTTATATCTCTAATTATTTCCTTCCATGTATAATATGATGCACTTGTACCAGCCTGTCTGCCCTTCCTTACACCGGTAGGTAAGCCCAGACCCTGGAAAGAGCAGATCACCACCACTTTTCCTCATTCCCCCTCTTTTTTCCTCCTCCCTCAGCTGTCCTACTTTCAACTTGGGTCTGCAGTGTGGAAGTCATCCTTAAAGTAGATGTGACCTGGCAACTACGACTGTAGGTGCTGTGTCCTCTGCCTCTTCAACTAGCACATCTACTGATGACACAGAAAAGAAAGTTATGGTTTAGCATCAAAGATGGATACGGTTTAATTGATGGAAATAACATTAAGGAATAGATATTGCTATCTTCTTTGTAACTGTACCTTAAACATCACTGAATGTGTTACAAAGATTAGCTTTTTGTTGAAGTCTCATATATTCTTCTCTTATAAGAATGTATGTTCTTTAAGAGCAGAGCGTATCTTTGCTTCTTCATTTGTATCCCTGGCACTTAGCCCATTCTTTTTCATATGGTTAGTGCTTAATAAATGCTTTTTTACTAATTGGTTCACTTTTAATCTGTATTATATATAGACATATTTGTATACCTGTGTGTCTCTCCCAAAAGGATGTAAACTTTTTGAGGAAAAGGACTATTTTTATTTTATCTTATAGCTCTAGGCCTTAGCAGAGTGCCTGGAACATAAATATTTGATATATGCTTATTGATTTATTCATCTAGCCCTACTCTCTCTTGAGCTCTAACCTGTATCTCCAACTACTTGCTGAGTATTCCCACCTAGATACTCTGCAGACACCTCAAACCCAACATGTTTGAAAGTAAATTAGATTATTAATCCTCCATTAAATTGTACTCTTCCTCTGAACTTTCCTATTTCAGTTAATAGCAATAACTTAGTTATGAATGAAAAATCATTTATTAAATGCTTACTGTGTACAAAACATTCTAAACAGGTATGTATATACACACACAGGGGTTTTTTTGTAATCCATTTTCCTTATAATAGCTCTGTGAGATAGGTAGTATAAATATTCTTATTTCTATCATATAAATGAGGGTAAAAGAGGGTAAAATTTGCTCATGGTCCCAGTAAATATCTGAGACAGGATTCACATTCTGGTTTATCAGCAACTTATCTAGTGCTGTATTCCTTAATCCACCATTCTCTCATCAGTTATAAGATCACCCTTTTCATTTTCTTCTTCCTCCTGTTTCTTCCTCCACAACGTTATGTCATATCTGACCCTTCCTTTTTTACTTACATTGCCACCACTCTGTTTAACCTCTCATCTCTAGTAATATTTTTTTATTGGTCTCCTTGCCTCTAATCTCTTTTCTTTTTATCTATAATTGCTAAAAAATTTTCTTAATACACAGGTCTGAGTGTGAAACTTTTGCCCCAAAGTTTTTGATGTCTTCTTGGTGCTTCTGGTATAAAACATACGAGGATAAGGCCTGGTTAAAGAAGTTTGACTCTAGGCTACCTTTTCAACTTCCAACCTTCTCCCTCTTCACTCCTCTTCCCCTCCCCCTCGCCCTCGTATTGCTACCCTTCAGAAATTCTATAGTAATGCTTCTTAAACTTTTTCCACTTGTGACACTTTTTTGCCTAAGAATCTTTTATGTGACTCTGGGTAAATAGGTAAAAAAAATAGGTACACAAATCAAACATTTACTGATAATAAATCATAAGGAAATTTATTTTAAAACAATTCTTTGATATACATATAATTTTGCCATTTATTGAAGATGAAAACAAATTTGCATTACTGACGAGATGGATTTGCTTGTTTATTTTTAATAGATTATTTGATATAGCAGGACATAGCGCATCCTCAGAGTTGATTATTTTGATTATATAGTCGTCATTGCTGAGAACACCCTTTCACATAAATGTATAGTACAAAATGGCCAAAGTATGTTTAGGGCCCTTTCAGAAATTGTTGAAAATTCTGTCCTAATCCCAAGCTAAAATTTAATTAATAATTTTTTAGAAAACTCAAGTTTTAAACCTGTGTCACTTGATGACGCTGCAAATTCTTCTTGAACTTTTTTATGGCAGTGACTGACATTTTTATTTCAATTGAGAATGGTTTATGAACTTAACTTAGTTTTTTAGAATCAAAAATTTGAAGGGAAGTATTTTTGACATTGTGTCTCCAGGTACTTCATATGGTCGGTTATAATGCAATTAAATCTTTGGGAAGATTATTTTCAATTACAAAATTGTCTGTAACTGTAAACATTTCTAAAGAACCAATTTCCACCCTATCTTTCTATATGTTAACTTTTTTTAGTAAAACTTTCAATTTTATCTTTTTTTAAATGTTTGTTTATTTTTAGTTTTAAACATTCATTTCCACAAAATTTTGAGTTCCAAATTTTCTCCTCATCTCTCCCCTCCCCCACCCCAAAACACAGTGCATTCTGATTACCCCTTCCCCCAATCTGCTCTCCCATCTATCACACCCCTCCCTTCCCTTATCCCCATCTTCTCTCTTTTCTTGTAAGGCAAGATAGATTTCTATACCCCTTTACCTGTATTTCTTATCTCCCAGTTGCATGGAAAAACAATTCTCAACATTCATTTCTAGAACTTTGAGTTCCAACTTCTCTCCCTTCCTCCCTCCCCACCCATCCCCACTGAGAAGATAAGCAATTCAATATAGGCTATATATGTGTAACTTTGTAAAATACTTCCATAAGAGTCATGTTGTGTAAGACTAACTATATTTCCCTTCATTCTATCCTGCACCCCACTTATTATGTTCTCTCTTTTGACCTTGTCCTTCCCTAAAAGTGTTTGCTTCTAATTACTCCCTGCTCCCATTTGCCCTCTTTTCTATCATTCCCCCCACCCCACTTGCCCCTTCTCCCCTACTTTCCTGTAGTGTAAGATAGATTTTCATACCAAATTGAGTGTGCATGTTATTCCCTCCTTAAGCCAAATGTGATGAGAGTAAGCTTCACTTTTTCCCTCTCACCTCCCCACTTTTTCCTTCCATTGAAAAAACTTTTTCTTGCCTCTTTTATGAGATAGTTTACCCCATTCCACTTCTCCCTTTCTCCTCCCAATATATTCCTCTCTCACCCCTTAATTTTATTTTTTTTTTAGATATCATCCCTTCCTATCCTAACCCTTATTTTATTTTTTTTAGATATCATCCCTTCCTATTCAACTCACTCTTTGCCTTCCATCTACATATATGTGTATAATCCCTCCATCTGCCCAAATACTGAGAAAAGTTTCAAGAGTTACAAATATGATCTTTCTATGTAGGAATGTAAACAGTTCAACTTTAGTAAGTCCCTTAGGATTTCTCTTTTCTATTTACCTTCTCATGCTTCTCTTGACTCTTGTGTTTGAAAGTCAGATTTTCTATTCAGCTTTTGTCTTTTCATCAAGAATGCTTGAAAGTACTCTATTTTATTGAATAACCATTTTTCCCCTGAAGTATTGTACTCAGTTTTGCTGGGTAGGTGATTCTTGGTTTTAATCCTAATTCCTTTGACTTCTGGAATAGCCTATTCTAAGCCCTTCAATCCCTTAATGTACAGGCTGCTAGATCTTGTGTAATTCTTATTGTATTTCCACAGTATTCTAGTTGTTTCTTTCAAGCTGTTTGCAATATTTTCTCCTTGACCTGGGAACTCTGGAATTTGGCTACAATATTCCTAGGAGTTTGTCTTTTGGATCTCTTTTAGGAGGTGATGGGTGGATTCTTTCAATATTTATTTTACCCTCTGGTTGTAGAATATCAGGGCAATTTTCCTTGATAGTTTCATGAATGATGATGTCTAGGCCCTTTTTTTGATCATGGCTTTCAGGTAGTCCCATCTCCTGGATCTATTTTCCAAGTGAATTGTTTTTCTAGTGACATATTTCACATTGTCTCCTATTTTTGAATTCTTTTGTTTTTGTTTTGTAATTTCTTGGTTTCTCATAAAGTCATTAGCTTCCATCTGTTTCATTTTAATTTTTAAAGAACTATTTTCTTCAGTGAGCTTTTGAACCTCCTTTTCCATTTCGCTAATTCTGCTTTTTAAGGCATTCTTCTTCTCATTGACTTTTTGAACCTCTTTTGCCAGTTGAGTTAGCCTATTTTTCAAGGTGTTATTTTCTTCAGCATTTTTTTGGGTCTCTTTTAGGAAGCTGTTGACTTGTTTTTCATGATTTTCTTAGATTGCTCTCATTTTTCTTCCAAATTTTTCCTCCACCGCTCTTACTTGATTTTCAAGCTCCTTTTTGAACTCTTCCATGACCTGAGACCATTGCATATTTATTTTGGAGGTTTTGGATGCAGAAGACTTGACTTTTAGGTCTTCCTCTAATGGTGGTATGCATTGTTCTTCCTCATTTGAAAGGATGGAAGAAAAGACTTTTTCACCAAGAAAGTAACCTTCTATAGTCTTATTTGTTTTTTCCCTTTTCTGGACATTTTCCCAGCCAGTTACTTGACTTTTGAGTCTTGTCAAGAAGAGGGTATACTGTAGGGACTTGTAAGTTCTCAGTTCATCCCAGGTGGCACAATCAAGGGAGAGGAGTTTACTCCTCTCTTGTCCTGTACACTGGTCTGGAAGCAAGCAAAAACTTTTCTGCCCAAGATTTGCGAGTAGCATTTCCTCTCCACAACTGCGTATAGCTCAACCACTGCAGCACTCCTCCTCACCCCAGGGCCACCACTCAGAGCTGAGATCCATATCAGCAGCTCAGTTCCCCCAGGGTCTTTAGGTGGAAGACTCCAAAAATGGATGTTGTTGCTGATGTGACTGCTGTTGGTGGGGCCAGATCACATTCCCTTCTCACCCCGGTGAGAGAGCTTTCTCAGTGACCTTTGAAGCTGTCTTTGGTGTTTGTGGGTTGAAGAATCTAAGAACCACAGCTGCTGCCAGTGGTGCCTTGAAGTCTGTTCTGATCTTCTCTCTACCAGCCGCATGGCCAAGGCCACGCTATGCTCTGCTCCAGGCCTGGTGTGATAAACCTTTCCTGTTAGCCTTTCAGGCAGTCTTGGGCTATAAATCTCTATTACTCTGTCATTTTGTGTCTTCTGCTGCTCTAGACTTTGTTTAGAGTTATTTTTTACAGCTATTTTATGGGCTGTGGTGGAGAACTTACACAAGTCAGTCTTTCTAATCTCCCATCTTGGCTCCATCCCCTAATTTTATCTTTTAACATAAATATGTTGCAACTTTTTCCTTGAAGTGAGATGTTGAAAAACATGAGTTTTTAAAAAAAATCTGATAATTAACACAGTTTTGAAAGCCATAAGTCATTATGAAAAAAATTAGCAACATCTTATTTCTTCTCAGTAAAAAACAAAGCAGCTTCACCTTTCAATGTCAATCATCTAAATTTCGCCTTCTTGAGAGTCACATGATTTGATATTTTCTTTTTCTTTTCAGTTTAGGTGTATTACAAGCTGTTACCTCTTCTGTCTAAATTTATCCACTTATCCAGTGCCAAAAATTTTTTTGTCCTAAAATATAAATATTGCTAATAATTTCTCAAATACATACTAGATTTAGTTTATGGAATTACATTTATCTGTGCTCAATTTAAAAAAATTGATGTTTACATTTACATACGATAGTGATAGAGGAGAAATATTATTAAAGGGCTTTTGTGTTTACTTGCTGCAGTTAACCATTTAGTCTTCTAAAAGAAGGAGGTAACAGTTTTAAAGATTAAACATTCTAACACAATGCAATCCAAAGATATATTAATTTGGTACATGCTGAGGAATGACGTTAGGAAAATATTAAAAGTATTTTCTGTAATTAAGCTATTATGTTTCTGTAAGAGCAGAAAACTTTGTATGTAAAAGCACTACAATTCATAACATGATAGTCTTGAATCTGAGCAGAAGTGTTTCTGGCAGCGTTTGTTGGTGTTGCGTAGCGTGATGGCGCATACAGTGCAAAATGTTCAAGTTGTGTGTTCAGAACCAAGGCTACAGTGAAGTTGCGCAATATAGCATGGGCAATAGCTGCCAGAAATACCTCAGATTCATTATGTATTTGATTTTAAGTTAATTTTTGATTATTGCACATTCAGAAGCCTTTTACTGTTGCTAAATTTTTCATGACCCCATATGGGTTTGAGACCCACAGTTTAAGAAGCACTGTTAAATACTGCCTCTTGCCTCTGCATTCTCTTTTGCTTGGAATACACTGCCCTCTCTTCCTGTGAGAATTTTTTCCCTTCCTTTAAAATGAAGCTCAAATATTACCTTCTCCATGAATCTCTGATTCCCCTTTCCCCTATCTCTCCCAAGCTGGAAGTTTTTCCCTCAAATTTTCTTAGAGAACTTTGTCTAAATCACTTTTTTATACCTATCACATTTAACCTTATATTAATACTTCTTTAATATAAATGCCATTCTCCTTAGAAAATAAGCTCTTTGAGGTTCTGCAGTTACTTTTTTGTAGTCCCATATGTATATCCTCAGCACCTAGCACAGTGCCCTTTTAGTAAATGCTTAATTTTTGCATTTTGTTGCTAAGTGCCTGGTACCTATTAAATGCCGAATAAATGCTTTTATTCATTAGGATGAGCTAGTGGTTTATTCCAGATTCATTCTTGTAATTGAATACATTATAATATAATCAAGAGTCACTTAAGCTCTTTTGACATTTGCTTTCAAAATAGATGGGATTTGTTTATATATTTGTAAAGGTTGCTATTCCAACATAACCTCAGAGTGAGTAAGTACTATAATTATTAAAATTGTTTAGTTAATAGGGATAGAGTTGGAAGACGTACAGAGAAACAAAAATAATTTGGTATTGAGCACTGAATATTCTAATAATTTCTCTTGGCTCAAGCTATTTGTAAAAAATCCTATCTCAAAGGATTGGACTTGTTGAAGATGAAGGAAGTATAAGTTTGTTAGTGTAGTGATTAATTTTTGTTATAAGAAGGAAATTATTTTCTCAAGATTCTGGCTTTCTGATAGATAAGCATACATAAAAGAAGAGAGGCAATTTGACATATAATAAAAAACTGACTTTTAGAGTCTGAAAGACCTGGGTTCAAGTTTGATAATAATGTTGCCTATGTGACCCTGTGCCCGTAGAAAACCGAGTCTATGAAGTTGCTGAGCATTTGCTGAGTTGCATAAGTAGAGGGTTTCTTCAACAGTGAAATTACAGGCCTAGTCCTACCCTCCCTTCCTCCCTCCCCAAAAAAACCCCAAAACCCCAAACATGAAAAAGACTTATCAACTCCATGTTAAAAAATATTCAATTTGGTTTGCCACCACTTGGCTACCATAACTTTTTAAAGTATGCCTTTTGGTTTGTTAAAATGGAAAATATAGGTACTGAATATCTGGGAATTAATCTCTTTTAATACTAAAGGTGCTTATTTTAATCAGTACTATACATGAGCCCATGTTATAGAATAGCAAACTGAAATCTAATTTTATAATGAAATTGCCGTTTCATGCCTTTATATCGAGCATTTAATGGCTGTATAACTTTCTTCTTCCTTCCTGCTGTTTGCCTCCCAATTTGGCTGTTGGTGCAAGCATTTTTGCCCAGGTGATCTTGCTTAAAGTCTTTGTACTATGATACTGTTTATTTCATTTTTTCCCTCCTTATATTTATTTTTGGTGCTCGACCAACGATCTGACCGAGAAGCAATTCTTCAAAAGCATCCCAGATGTTTTGCCAAGAAAAGGTGATTTACCCTAAGCAAGTGGCCTCAACAATTATCTTGTTTATGGCCATTCCTCCTTAGCTTTATTCCCTGCCCCTTTTCAGGAATGGAAACTGAGCTTTACTTTCTCTTTCCACTTAGAAGCAGAATTCTTTATTTCTCCAAACCAGGCCTGCACAACAAGTGGCCTTCCAAAGGATTTTGGGCAGCCTGGGAAAAATATAGAGGATGTAAAAGAAAGTGTACCCACTTAATCTGCCTTCCACTAGTCACTATTGTGCCCATCATGTAACTTGGAGAGTGGGTTCCCACTGCTTACTCTCTCTTGTTTGTCACATGACCCTCTCCAGTCAACCATTGCTAGTCTGTCTCTAATCTGTAAGGAGCTAGAGTCAGGTGGTTGTTACTGGTGTTGAAAAGGGACAAAGTGAGTGTAGCCATATGCCAATGCGGTTGACTCTTGCTATGGGATGAATAGTATGTGATGAATGGTAACAATGCTAGGGCTTCTTCCCCTCCCTCACTGTGGCTGCTCTTCATGTTACATTAATGTCTGGTGCTCTCTCCAGGATCAGATGCTCAGTTCGGTATTTCTTTGTATGTGAGCAGTTGCTATGGATATTTTTTGGTTCTAACATTAAAGTTTTTGGGGTGACTTCGTAAAATGGGTGATAAAAAGAAGCAGAAGATCGAATCAGAATATAGAATGTTTAATCTGGAGTGGGCAAATAGATACTCATTTACTTACACGGGAGACAAAGTATTTGTCTTGTTTGCTGAGAAATAATAGCCTTTCTGAAGGAATATGATCTTTGTCACCATTTAAATCAAAATGTCTTGGCTTAAGCAATTTGGACACCAATGAAAAACAAATGAAAGTGTCCAAATTGTTGAAAGATCTCAGTGGGGAACAGTGGTTTTTCAAGAAAGTAAACTCAGAAAAGGAGGTGGCTACTAAGGTTAATTTTCAGATTTCTAAAGAAATTGGTTTCAAAAATGATTCCAGAGTATGATAAACTAATTGCTCATAAGAAGTATATAATAGATCCCATTAACTAAATGTAAACAGTAAGAAAACCTGAAAAATGTATTAAAACTTTTACAGCTTAGCAAAGTAATTTTTTTTAATTTTATTTTTCATTTTTAACACAGTTTATAACATAAAACAATTCAGACTTTTGGTCAGGTGATACTTCTTTTTAAAGCCTTTACAATATGAACCACCAAAGAATTTTTTTTTAAACATTAACCAACTGAGACACAAATAATATTTATGTTGCTAACTTCACAAGCTCTTGACCTCTTGGACCTTGTCTCCACAGTATTACTAAGAATTAATTTTAGACTTAACCTTGGATATTCCCCTACTGATAATCTATAATTGAATAGATCTGGTATTAATTTTACAAACCTTTTGACTATAGGAAATTGCCCCCAAGAGTAGGGACACTGCAGGAATACAATATCTCCACATCTTCATGTCAATTGCAGCCAGGATTAGATTGTCCACTTGTATTCAGTCAGGCTTAAAGTCTCCCAGGTATGAGTGGGGAGATTGAGTCAGGAGAATCCTACCTCAGCCCAGGCTGAACAGACGCTCTCCCACCCTTCCCATGAGGTCACCTTTTGCAGTTCATACTAGCATCTCACCAGCCTACTGGCATCATGGATGCAAAGTAATTTTTTTTAACATTAATGTGATTTCATGATAAATATCTTAAGTAGTAAGTGTAATTAATTGATACTAATTGAAATTACCCTTTTTAAAAAATATGGTTTATTTGCAAAACAATCATTAATTATATCTTTACTTGGAAAATAAGTCTCTACAAACCTATCTGTGGCCTGAAAAAGTTTAGCCTATTTTAATTTTGGCCCCCACCATCGGCCAAGTTGTGAAGTTCTGCTCCAAACCATCTTTTTATATCATATTAATTTGGAGACATTGCTTTTTTAAAGAAAGGTGATTTGAAGTGGTCATATGTATTATAAATTATATTGCAGGGTCAGAATGGTATCTTGAAATTAATTTCAGTGAAAGCATGTTAATATTTTCATGTTTTAGAAAAGTAAAACCAACTATAATGTGTCTGAACTTAGGTTCACATGTAAGACAAATTAAATAAGACTGACTTATTTGTATATCTTTTTTAGACTTTTTTGTGGTAATTAGGAACGTAGTTTCTAAATATATATATTTATAACCCAGAACTGTGTAGGAAATGAGTCTTTACATGAGTCTTGATTTTTAGTGTTTGTGCTATAATAATCACTGTACATATTATCTTTCTGCTTCTGCTTCCTATCATTTTATGAAAGTTTTCCCAGCTATAGATATCAATTCCTCATGTGATATTCTATTGCATTCATATACTGTGGTTTTTATACCTGTGTCCCTGAGCATTAATTTTGTTTCAGTTTGTTTGCTGCTGCGAAAAAAACTGTGAATATTATACTATGGTTGGAACATTTCTTTCAGTATCTTAGATATCAGACCTTTCTCAGAGAAATTTACTGCAAAATTTTTTGCATGGTTAGCACCTTGATTTTTTTGTTTTCTTTTCAGTTTTTCAGTTGTGTCTTATGACCTCATTTAGAATTTTCTTGGCAGAGGTACTGGAGTAGTTTGCCATTTCCTTCTACAGTTCATTTTACAGATGAGAAAACTGAGGCAAATAGGATTAAGTGATTTGCCTAGGGTCACATAGCTAGTAAGTGTCTGAGGCTGGATTTAAATTGAAGTTTTTCTGACGTGAGGCCCAGCATCCTATTCATTGTGACATCTAGCACCTTAACTATTTCCTTAGAAAGAAGAAAGTGATGAGAAAATGAGTATGACCAGTATCAATGGTTTATAGTTGAAGTGCTCTGTTTTAGTTTTATTGCCCTTCCTCTTTCCCTTTCACCCAGGCCCTTATCACTAGTGTTCCTCCCACTTTTTAATTCCTCCTTCAGGATCCACTCTCCATAGCTGAAGTTTGTTTTGTTCACAACTGTTCTCTCCAGGGTATTACCCCTACTCTTAATGCCCTTCTTCCAATACCCTCCTCTTTCCCTGTTGCATTTGATATATTTCTTTCTCAAATTCTGTGTGTGTGTGTGTAAAAATCTATTTCCGGGCAACAAAAATGTGAAAACTCCTTTGTCCAAGGTGGTTCCTGGGGCAGAGGCCACGGTTCTTTTGGGAAAGGGATTAGTAGGATAAGAATGATGGCCAAAGTTCAGGCAACATGACTTTTATTTAATTTTCTTTTTAATCTCTTGCTTCATTTTTTTCAGGTGTTCATCTATTCCTTGTGAAAAAGCCATTCTTATCCTGTGGGTCTCTGCTTGTAGTTGTTGTGGGGAGAGCCAATTCTAGGTTGGATATTTCATGCCTCTGAATCTATAATAATTGATATTTTCTTCTGAATACTTATTATCTTTTTCTTTTATAGTTCATGAATTGGGTCTATCCAAGATTTGATGTGATACCTAGTGAATCTCATGATATACTAGTGTGCCCTGGCACATTCTTTGAGAACCATTGATCTGAACTCTGCTCTATGTAATTTCACTTTCTAAATTTTGTGCTTTTTAACCAAGGGTCAGTTTGGTTTAGCACTTAACATAGTGCCTGGCATATAAGTAGCTGCTTAATAAATATTTGTTGACTTGATAGAAAACTGGCCTTGGAACCAGGCAAGTCTTAGTACAAATTTTGCCATTAACACATATTGACTCTGTCATCCTGGGCAAGTTGCTTAACTTCTTAGTACTAAGTAGTCTAAATATCTAAGTAACTAAGATTCTTAGGAAGAAGTGCCAACTTGCTTTGGTAGAGTTATTTTCTCATGTAGAAGCTCTCAGGCAATAAAGTCCTTACCCTCTTCCTTATTAGCATATCATTGTTAATTGCTATTGTACTACTGTTCCCCACCTCCTGAACACACTCTTTAGTTTCCAGGAATAAGTGTATTATCCTAGTTGCTCTACGTTTCCCTCCTTGTTTCAAAAACTAGTAGCCTAACTTTCTAAGCAAGTACAGTTCATACCAGTGATATGACTAGAGGAACAAAGAGGCAAGGAAAAGGAAAGGAAGCCTTTAATGACAGAAAGAGGGCAGGACCAGGAAAAAATTGAAGTGTTACTCCAGCTTAAATATGTAACTTTACTAATTCTTCCTTCTTCTCCTAAATGAGATAAAACTCCTTAACCCTTTGCTGCTGTCACTCAATCTTATATCTATTATTTCCAGACAAAGGACTTTAATGCTTCACATAGAGAGTCTTTTCTGCCTCTGGAGCTGTGTGGATCAAGTTCAGCCCAGCCGTGGCCAGGAATTCCTAGGGACCTAGCCAGTTTTCACAGCTGCTTGGAGGGCTAATATGACACCTGACCATCTGACATGTGGAATGAGTGAGGTAGATATTGTTAATGTATATATTTAATATTAATAAAGAATTATTTTTTGTTATATATTTAAACACAAATACAAACTCCAATATTTTCTTCCCGCACTCCATGGATCTTTTTGCATATCCTGTTGTGTGTCCCTCACTTTGGATACCACTAATTGGTTTATATCATAGGCTTCTCTCCCACATTCACAAAAGGGTAGGTTGGAGAAGTCTTCTCATACCTCTCATTTGAGTCCCATTTGATCTTTATGATTCTGTTACATTTACATTTGATTATTTGGTGTGTTAGTCTTTCTATTTAAATTGTTGTGGTTGCTGTGTTTATTGTTTTCTTAGTTATATTTGCTTTACTCTTCATTACTTCATATAGATATTTCCATGCTTTTGTATTTATTACACAGATCTTTTCTTACAGCACAGTATTATTCCATTACTACCTTCGTAGACCAAATTTGTTGAGCTATTATGTAATTGATGGATATCTATTTTTATTTCTAACTTTTAGCTATCACAAAAATATTCTTATCGATATTTTGGAGTACATTGGGGACTTTTCTTACAATGGCTTCCTTGAGGTATAAATGCAATAATGGAAGTTTCTGGTTCAAAAGTTATGGACATTTTAGTCAGTTTATTTGTGTAATTCAAAATTACTTTCCAAAAGGATTGTACCATTTCATAGTTCCAGCAATATGTTAGTATGCCTATCTGTCCACAGCCCCTCCAGCACTGACTTTTGTCTTTTTTGGGGTAATTTTTGCCAATTTGTAGTGTGTGAGGGAAAACTTCAGCGTTGTTTTTATATTTTCTCATTAGCAATTTGGAGCATTTTTTCATGTGGTTGTGAAATACTTTTCAGTTCTTTTGAGAACTATTAATATCTTTTGATCATTTATCTATTGGAATAATTTTTAGTTTTATATATAATTGTTTACTTGTCTTAGACACCCATCTTTTATCAGAGAAATTTGGTACAAAGATTTTTCCCCATTTAACCACTTCCCTTCTTATTCTAGATTCATTAATGTTGTCTCTACAAAAATTTTCAGTTGCAAGTTCCTTCTTTAGTTGTAAACATATTATATTCCTTCAGTTATTTTACTTTAATTTTTTTTTAAGCTGGTCTTATTCCCACTGGTTCTCTTCCCTTCACCCTGGATCCCCTCTTCTCATTTTATATTCACTCTTCTTCTTCTCCCCTTCTGCTTGTCTTGTGGCTAAGTTTTTAAATTTCATTTTTTGCATCTTTTTCCAAAAAAATATTTCTCACTTTCTTCATTATCTAATCTTTCTTTTTACTTTAGCTGCTCATTCTCTGATTCATGACTCCTATAGTTATCTGGTTTCTCTCATTTCTCTGTATTCTTCACGCTCTCAGAGCTTCCAAGATAACCGTTCTTGGTTCTCCCCTCTAGTGTTTTATGCCGTGGACTTGTAGGATTCACTGCACGGATCCCCTTTGCTTGATGCCTCATTTACAGTGATTATTACTATTATTAATAGCAGCTGACTTTTTTATAGGGCTTACTGTGTGCCAGGCACCGTGTGTGAATTGTTACACAGTCATCTCACCTGTTGCTCAAACAATGTTGAGAGTTTTACAGGTGAGGAAACTGAGGCAAATAGAGGTTAAGTGACTTGCTCAGGGTCACACAGCTCGTAAACTTCTGAGGCCAGATTTGGTGTTCTTTCTACTGCAGTACCTCACACCACTCCATGGTAGGACCCTAGCATGTCCTTGATTATGCAGCTTACAGTAGTAAGATTTTTATACCTTCTCCGGCTGATCTTTTTTTTCTACATTTGTCTGAAAATTTTCTCCTCATGTCTATGTTCTCCCACTCCTCCAGGTGCAGGTTGCCTCCAGAGGTTCCAACTCTGACACTAGACTTTTCAAGTACCGAATCTCACTAACCTTATCTTCCTTTGCTGCCCAACTCTTTTCATTCATAGTAACATTTATCATGGGAACCTCCCTCCCACCTCCAAAGTAAGGCCTTCTTTCTTTTCCCCTTCTTTTCAAACTTTCCCCTCTCCTCCTTACCCCATCCTTTGTAAGGCTCTTTTCTGAGACTGCAGAGACCTTGTCCTCATTGTTGGCCTTTCATTTTACCCTGGTGCATCATTCATTCTATCTCCCTACTTGCTTTCTCTTCCCCCCTTTCCCCCTTTATGTACCCTTCAGTTTTGTAACATAGTCCCACAAAAGACTCATTCACCTGGTGTTGCCAGGTTCTTATTGTTAATTTCTGCCAGATTTCTGCCTTCACCCCTGTCTCTTTGTGTAAAAGAAGTCTCTTACTATATAGTCTCTCTGTTACCAGAATCTGCTGTTGCTATCCTTTCCCACTGCATTTATTTACTCTTCATGTTTTTATTTTTGTGCTCTTTAGTTCTGATTTTCTTTCTAAAATTATTTCATGTTCTTCTTTATTATTGAATGACTATCTTTTGTCCTATCTAGTTAAGGTCAAATTTGCAAGATAGACTGTCATGTGCTACATCTTGAGCTCCATTGCTCTTTGGAACAAAGTATTCCATTTCTTCTTTCTTTTTATAGTGGATGTAAAATAGTCTTGTGTTATTTGAATGTCCTTTCCTTTTTATTTGAAAGTCTTTCTCCTGATGGCTTGTAGAACTTGTTATTTCTGAAAGGGATTATTAAATTTAACTACTATGTTTGTTGGAGTTTGCAACCTTGGGATTTTTTCTGGAGGTGATCTGTCACTTCAATCGGAATTTCACTTTGTGTTTAGAAGTTCTAGGAAGTTCTCTTTTTATTTCTTTTATTATGATATTATGAAGGTTATAGTCCCTATAGTTATAATTTATTATAGTTTTCTGCTTGTGCAGTATAGTGCATTTTCAGCAATTTCTTTTTTTAATTTATTTTTTTTAATGTTCTATAATCACTACCATAAAACTTAGATTTTTACTCCCCCACACCTACCTCCCACCACCCCCCTCCCTCCCCAAGACAGCATACAATTCTATATAAGATCTACATATACTTTCCTATTGAATACGTTTTCACTGTAGTCATGCTATGTAGACAAACTAAAATAAATGGAAGAAATCATATAACAAATCAAAACATAATACACACACACACACACATGATCTGCTACATTCTGTAAGTGAATTCCATAGTTCTTTCTCTGACTGTGGAAGGCATTTTGCCTTAGAAAACCATTGGGGATTTTTTTTTTTAAGTTCTTGCATTATTATGAAGTTCCAACTCTACCAGAAAAAACTCTCTCACACTGTGGTCATTGCTGTGCACAAAGTTCTCCTGGTTCTGCTCTTTTGCTCAGCATCAGATTATATAAGTCCTTCCAGACCTCCCTGAAATCTTGTTCATCATTTCTTATGGCGCAATACTACTCCATTTCCTTCATATACTATAATTTATTCAGCCATTCCCCAGTTGATGGCCATCCCCTTCATTTCCAGTTTTTGGCAACTACAAAGAGTGCTGCTATAAATATTTTTGTACTTGTAGGACCCTTTTTCCATTTTTATGATCTTTTGGGGATACAGTCCTAGTAGCGATATTGCTGGGTCAAAGGGTATGCACATTTTTGTAGCCCTTTGGGCATAGTTCCAAATTGCTCTCCAGAATGGTTGGATGAGCTCACAGCTCCACCAACAATGAATTAGTGTTCCAACTCTCCCACATCCTCTCCAACATTTACCATTTTCCTGTTCTGTCATGTTTGCCAATCTTATAGGTGTGATGTGGTACCTCAGAGTTGTTTTGATTTGCATCTCTCTAATCAAAAGTGATTTAGAGCATTTTTTCATAAGATTGTAGATATCTTTAATTTCTTCCTCTACAGTTTTTGGGTGTTCATGGGAACCTAACCTCTGTTTTGTATGTATTCAATATATCATCGTTTGTGTTTTTGATTTTAAAGTTCACAGTGTGAACTTACTCCTGGGAATTACTATGAAAACCAAAGAACAAAAACTACTCCTTGATAGATAAGTGAGCAAAGAGTATGAACAGCAAGTTTTTAAAAGAAGAAATGCAAGCCATCTACAACCCTGTAAAACTATGCTCTAAATTATTATTTTTTAAAAATTGATTTGTTTTCAGTTTTGTACAATCACTTCCATAAGTCTTAGATTTTCTCTCCCTCTCTCCCCACTCTAAGTTATTTTTAAAAATTTATTTTTTGTTTTGAGCTTGATCATGAGTAAACAAAATCATTACAGTTTGCAAAGAAAAAAGGTTTATGTGAAGCCTTTTATTTATTTCTGTTTTATTATATTATGATCTTCCATTGATTTATTCTTCCCAATTTCATAAATAAAGAACAGGGCTTCCATGAGGTCCATGAACCTATTTAAAAAGAAATATTTTGATAATGATATTTCAATATAATTTTTGTCAATTTGTTTTTCTGTGTATTTCATTGTGTGCATTGAAAACATACAGAAAGGAAGTGTATACACTTTCTCAGAACCTTACAGCACCAGACAAGGGATTTGAACCTACATCCTCTGACTTCCTCAGTCATATTTTTTGATGTCTTTAAACCATTTTTTTCCTAGTTAGAAAGCATTTATTTCCCCAACTCCCTTCACTGTCATAGTATAAAAGCAATATCATGCTCATAACAAATATGCGTAGTGAAGCAAAACAAATTTCTACATTTGTGAAACCTGAAATGCATATCCCATTCAACATCTTGAGTCCATCACATCTCTATCAGGGAGAACCATAATCCTCTGAAATTATAGTTGTTCATTGCATTGGCCAGAGTTAGTAAGATTTTCAAAGTTATTTTTCTTCACGTTGTTATTGTATAAATTGCCCTGATTTTGCTCACTTCTATCTGTAGCATTTAATAAAATTCTTCCTAAGTTTCTCTGAAATTGTCCCTTTCTTATGGTGTGATAATATTCCATTGCATTCGTATGCCATTATTCGTTCAACCATTCTCAAACTGATGGCATCCCCTTAGTTTACACTTTACAAAAAGAGTTGCTATAAGTATTTTTATTCATCTGAATCCTTTTCTTCATTATTTGATTTCTTTAAGATATTAACAGTGTAATAGTTTTATGCACATCCATATCAAAAAATGCTCCAAATTATTAGAGAAGTAAAAATTAAAACAACTCTGAGGTTCCAACTCACACTCTTATCAAATTAGAAAAATGGGCAAAAAGGGAAAATGACAATTTTTGCAGGAGCTGCTGAATAATAGGCCCGTTAATTCACTGAGGATTGAGTTGTGAATTGGTCCAACAGTTCTTGAAACATTTTTTCATTTGGCTGTTGATAAGCTGCATTTCTTTCTTAGAAAATTGCTTGTTCCAGTAGCAAAAATAGACTTGACTAAGAGAGAGATACAGAGAAATTACATATTCCTGAAAGGTACCTATAGACAGTGAATTAACATTAATGCAAAAATATTCAGTGGATGATATAGCATCTAAATATTTAAAAGTTAAATGAATTACAGGGAGAAATAGTCAAACTTTTAATGTGGGATATATCATGTACCCCTTTCAGACATGGAGAAATCTAACCCAAAAATAAACAGTAAAGAAGTTAAGGGCCTGCATACAATATTAGAAAAGTTAGCTATGATAGACCCCCTGGCAGCTATGGATTGGTAATAGAAAGGAATGTGTATTTTTCAGCAATGAATGGCATCTTTACAACAATTGACCATGTATCAGGTTATAAAAACCTCATAAACTTGAAGGCAGAAAAGTAGAATTAATGATTCTGTAATATATTTGCCAGATCACAGGAGGAATTATTTGGAGATTAGATAAGTTTTAAAGTTTGGGAAAAGGTCCCATATATACAAAAATATTTGTAGCAGGACTTTTTACAGTAACAATGACCTGGAAGCAAAATGGGTGCCCTGAACAATAGTAATAGTAGGTTGAACAGGTTAAAATTGCGTTAAGACTTTTAGAACTCACTGTTTAGTACTTTGCACAGAGCACATGCTTAAAAAATACTTATATTGTTGGATGGAATTGAATTGGATCCATAATCACTTGAGAGTTGGCTTAACTAGCCACCAAAGAACCCAAGTGAGCAAAGAATGCTTTTTGTCCAGACTTTGCCACATAGCTACATGGATAGCCCTTAGATCACATCCATTAGTACATATATTTCATACAGACACTGCAAAGGCTCAGTGAGCTGATTGCAGAGTTCAGCAGGAGTTGATTGGGCCATATCACCTTTGGAAAAATGTTCAGTTTAAGCATTAAGTCAACGATCTCTTTGCCTGAAACAGGTTCCACTGAAAAAACAATCAAAAATCACTATTCTTCCAGAGACAGTCAAAAACCCAATTAACAAACATTTTTTAAATCACATGCTATATCCCAGGCACTCTACTAACTCATGAGGAATACAAAGAAGGACAAAAGACAGTTTCTGCTTTCAAGAAGCTTACATTCTAATGGTATTGTATAGATACAGAGTCAGGCAAAAATTGGGTTGAGGTCCTGTCTCAGACATACTCTGTGTGAACCTGGGTACACCCTCAGTGTTACATGGGATTTTCTAAGACTAGAAATTGTACAAGAGTAGCTCATCTGCTTTGATGGAGGGAATTTTTTCACCAAGATCTTCCTTCACAATTAAAATCACAGGTCTAAAAAAAGAAAACAAATTATGGTGCTATATAATGTCAAGGCCTGGAATATCTCAATGAAGGTTGAGGACCCAAAGAGCAATTAAGGGGCATATGGTGGATGGGAGCATGATGCAACATATTTCACATGAGGACTTCCTTTTTTATTTTTACTTGAGAACATGGATGAGAGTAGCCCTGGCCAAGAAGGAATGGATAAGTTGTGATCTGTGTTGTTTGAGGGGGACATCTACCCATATTGATGCAATAACATATTCATTGATAACATATCCAAATAGACAAGGTCTATGGAAATAATGAGACTGAATTTTAAAAATAAACACAAAAAATAGACCCTTAATTTAATGTTGTTTTTCTAAATAGATACCTTGGAACATTACCTACTGGTTTTAATTACATATAGTTAGTTAGATTTCTCAGGGAGACATTTAGACTTTGACCATAGTTTAATTTTTGTAACTATAACATTCTTCTGATAATATTTGAAAGTAGTGCTGGTCCATAACTTGACATTTGAAAGATGAAGGAATGGTGTAATAGTGTCTTAATAGCTGTATTCTGAGAGAGATATATTTTTCAGGCACCCAATCCTTTGCACATAATACGGTAAGTAAAGCCTGAATTGACAGTAACCTTGATCATTCAGTCAGTAAGCATTTATTGAACACCTACTTTGTGTCTAGCAAGATACTGGAGACTATAGGAAATACAGAAATGGAAGATGGTGTATTCCTCTCCTATTACCCACATGGCTAGGGTCTAGCCTTGGCCTTGGCTGGACAGGTCATGGTATTGATTGAATCCTCACTTTGACTGATGGGCACGTTTCTCCTTTCTTCCTTCCTTCCTTCCTTCTTTTCCTCCCTTTCTCTTTTAAAAAAACTATGCTTTACTATTTTAATTCAAGTTCTTTATAATTAGTCTTTAATGTAAGTAACTAAAAAAATTTTTAAATGAGTGTTAAAATTTCAATTTCTCTCTACCAACCCCTCCCCCACCTTTTGAGAAGGCATGCAATATCCATTATACTGTACTGGGCAAGTATCCAGACACATAGAGCACATTGCCCTTACCAGGAACCTGGCACAAGAGGCCAGAGGCAGAAGATGATATCTCAAATAGAAGTAGGGTAAAAACTAGAGATTATCAAGAAGATCTAAGAGTGGGAGAGACACGAAGCAGTCTGAGTTACAAGCTGCATGTGAGAAGACAAGGATCCAGTTAAACAAGTGGCATAAATATAATCTTGGGGCATTTAAATACCCTGTTCTCTCAATTTCATATTGATTAGAGAACACCATATGCTCTCACTGTCCTCACTGACCTCCATGGAAACTAGAGGCAATGGACATTCTGAGACCATTCTTGGCTGTTGTACTTTGCTGTGGTTTTTTTGTTTTTTTGTTTTTTGACCTTAGTGAAATTTATGGAGCAGAGAACGTTGTCTTTGGATAGCTATGATTGTGGAACATTTAGAGAATAATACAAGGCTATATATAATCATACTAGATTGTATGGTATATATTATAGGAATTCAGAGAAGTGAAACATCACTTCAGGTAGGGTTAGTCAAAAAAGTCTTTGTGAAAGAGAAAGAAGAGTAGTATTTAAATTAGTGAAGAGCAAGAGAGGAGAAATAATTTAATTTTGGGAGGAATAGTTCGAACTAAAGACACTGAGAAAAGTATGAGCATGATATGTCTTGGGCGTGTTAAGAAGATTAGCCAAATTGGAGCAAGGCTTCATTGTTGGATAATACTGAGAAATTAGTAGGATAGTAAAGTTGGATTCAGTTGATGGAGTAATTGAATGTAATGTAGAAGAGGCCTTTATTTGATAATATGGGGATATTTTATAGGGTTTTAGAGTTGGAAGAGAACTTAGAGTTCATCTAATCAAACTCCCCCAGCATGAAACAGACCTGGAGAGGATAAATGATTTTTGTAAGGCTACATAGTTGGCGGCCAGCCCAGCACTAGAACTTAACTTTTTAAAGACTATTTAAGAATATGTTTCTTTACTGCACACTACTATCCATTTAAGAAGCTATTGTATATTCTTAAAATAGGGAATAACTTCTAATGAAAGCATACTTTTCAGTGGTATGTAGAAAATGGGGAGAGAGTGGTTATTGTTTATTCTTTAAGAGGACCAGAATGACATTTCTATATTGGAGTCAACGTTCATTGTATCTGACTGGTAGATCAAACCAATATGAGCTCAAAAGGTTCTACCAGTGGTCAGGCATAAATAGTCCATTTGAATGCCTAGAGTGGAGATGTCTCTAAATTTGTACATCTCACATTTCTTTTGAGCTACTGAAATTCTGCTTTGCTCAGAGCACAGTGCTTTCTTTGATGTTGTCATATCATGCAGTGTGGTCCTTTGCCAGTGTCTCCCCTGACATGCAATCATTTCCAACGTTTTGTCCTTTAAGACACAAAAGGAATTGATAGGATTTGGTTTAGTGAGAAGTCAGAGATACTAACTATAGTAATTAAGATGAGGGCTCTTTCTGTGAGTACAAGTAATATTAGTGAGGATACTCGATCTGTGTCTTCTAATCATTTAGTTACTTACATATGGTGATAAATGTCTCTCCAAATGTTATATGGTAAACCTAGTAGCCATACTAGAGAGAGGAAAGGAAGATGTGCATGCACAAGACTTATATGAAATAGCTCTTGGCACAGTGGATAGAGCACTGGACCTGGAATCAGGAAGACCTGCCTGAGTTCAAATTTGGCCTCAGACATTTACTAGCTGTGTGACCCTGGACAAATTACTTAATCTCTGTTTACTTCAGTTTCCTCACCTGTAAAATGGAGATAATACTTATGCCTAACTTTCAGAGTTATAGTGAACATCAAATGAGATAATCTATGCAAAAAGCACTTTGTGTCATACATGTAGTAAGTGCTATAAAAATGCTTATTTCCTTCTCTTCCCTCCCATTTTCTTATATGTGCAAATCTTTATTAGATGATCTTCTTTGTCGTCAGAGACGAATGGCGGAATTATCTTCTCAAGAAAATAACCATCTATGGTCTTAGTTTTTTTCCCTTTTCTGGGCATTTTCCCAGCCAGTTACTTGACTTTTGAGAGTCCTCTCCACCCCCCTGGCTAGGATCCGCCGAGCTAGTGCTTGGGGTCTGGGATTCAAATGCTGCTCCCCAGCCTCAGGGCTTTTGGTGGCAGGCCTGACTGCTCTTCAATGGGAGCTTATCTGCTGGTTCTCGGGTGGGGGCAGGGCCGCCTCTCAGGCTCAGTTCCCTCAGGGGGTTTATACCGAGAACTTTTGTAACGGAGCTGAGAACTTTTGTAACGGAGCTGCGGTGGAGCTCCAGCCTGCTCTGCCCGTAGCTGTCTCTGCCTCTGACGGGGGAGGG
>CM053770.1:505271443-505281801 GCA_028658325.1 Potorous gilbertii
TTCAGGGCTCTCTGCAACGGAAATCTCCTTCACTGTGTTTCTGCGTGGCTTCCACTGTTCCAGAATTTGTCAGGAGTTCTTTTTACAGGAAATCTATGGGCTGTGGGTTCGGACCTAGCATAGGTGAGTCTTTCTACTCCGCCATCTTGGCTCCGCCCCCTATATTTTTCGATGATCTTCTTTATATCAGCTTGAGAAAGGGGTGATGGTGGAATGCTGTGGTCTTCCAAGTCTGTGTCCAGATTTATGCTAGGATGGCATGGCAGATCCTTCAGTATGACTCCCTAGTGTTTCCTTTTGAATAGTCAAAGACCTATCTCTGACATATGTTAAGATTTTTCAAGGGGAAAAAGTCCTTACTTACAATAACTATGTGTAAATGTATGTATATGCATATATATTTTGTCCAGCCACTTATAGATAGAAAATTTTAAAAAACAAAGATCTTTTTATACATATAATAGGGGCATTATCATCTTGATACAGATGATTCCTATGTCTGTATATCCAGCTTAGTCTCTCTCCTGAGCTCTTGTCTCATCATTAGCATTCTATTGGACATTTCATCGTGGATGTCTTATAGGCATCTAAAACTCAACATGTCTAAAACAACTGATTATCTTTCCCCATCAAGTCTCCCCAACTTTCCTATCTCTGGTGAGGATACTACTCTCCTTTAGTTGCTCAGGTTTGCAGCCTTGGACTCAGCTTGAACTCAACTCCTCTTCACTCACTTCATATTCAGTTGTTGCATCTTCTTATTTCTTTTGTTACATCTCTTCATGCATCTCATTCTTCCCTCTCGTAGCCACCACCTTAAGTCAGACCATATGATCTGCATTTTTGGACTATTGCTGGTGCCTTCAGATGCTTGATTCTCTTCCCATTCTAGTTCATCTTCCATACAGCTGACCAAATGGTTTTCTTGACTCCCTATAATTTTTAGGTTCAAATATAACCTTGTTTTGGCATTTAAAACTTCTCACAACCTTGTCCCTTTCACACATTACTTTTCCAGGTACTCTGTAGTCCAGCCATTTTGGTCTTTCATCATCGGACCTTTATTAATGTCTTGGATCATTGTCTTGATCAAAGTAGCTAAGTCTTTCACAGTTGATCATCTTTACAATATTACTTACTGTGTGCAATGTTCTTCTAGGTCTGTTCCCTGGTTCTGCTCTCATCATCCCTTTAAAAAGCAATGAAATAATCCTTTAAACTTGATAGATCCATGGGAATCAGGCTGGAACATTTGACATAACTGTGCAAGTGGTTGAAATCTCACCGATGCAATAAACTCTGGTAGCTTTCTGTCACCTCCAAGAGCAAATATAAAATGTTCTCATTTAGAGTTCAGAGCCCTTTGTAACTTGACCCCTAGTTTTCTTATAGCTTATACCTCTTCCTCCTCCAACCTTCCACTGTACTCTAATTCAGTGACAGTCAATCAATACATATTTATTAAGTACCTTCTATGTGCCAAACACTGTGATAAAATCTGAGGATACAAAAAAAGAAGCAAAGGACAGTCCCTGCCCTTAAAGAGTTTACAATTTAATTGTAGAGACAGCAAGCAAATATATGCAAACAAGGTTTATACAGGATAAATAGTAAATAATTCATAGAGGGAAGGCATTAGAATTTTAAGGAGTTTGGGGAGACTTCCAGTAAAAGATGGGATTTTAGTTGGGACTTCATGGAAGTCAGGAAAGTTCTTAAGTGGAATTAAGGAATGTTAAAGGCATGGAGTATATCCAGAGAAAATGCCTAGAGTCAAGCAATAGTGTTTTCTTGGTGGAACATCTTGGAGGCCAATGTGATTGGATCAAATAGTGTGTGGAAGGGAGTAAGGTATAAGAAGACTGACTTTTGAAGGGCTTTGAATGTCAAACATTTTGCATTTGCTTCTGGAAGCAATAGGAAAACTTTGGAGTTTATTGAGTAGGTGAGTGACGTGGTTAGACTTGCACTTTAGGAAGACCACTTTAGTGACCAAATGGAAGATGGATTGAGAGATTAGAGGTAGGCAGTTGCACCAGCAGGCTACTGAGAATAACCCAAGAAGGTGGTAATAAAATCCTCTATCGCAGTAATGGCAACGTCAGAAGAGACAACGAGGCTGTTTGAGAGATGCTGTGAAGGGAAAATCAACAAGCCATGGAAACAGCTTGGATATGGGGGAGGGAGAGAATAAGGAAGCCAGGATGACTTCTAGATTGTGAGCCTGAGGGCCTTGGAAGGTGGTGTGGCCCTCTTGTTGTTGTCCTTGGTTCTTAAAGAGGACCAAAATGACATCACTGTGCTAGAATCAAGTTTCAATGTGTCATATTGTGACTGATCAGACCAATATGACCTTGCAGTGCTACCACAGGTTGGGCACAAATAGTCCACATGTCCTTTTGGAGTCGATACTCTAAATGTGCACTTCTTGCATTTCCTCTGAGCTGTTTCTGCTTTGCTCATAGAACACTTCACCTTCTCTGATGTTGGCACACCATGCTGAGTGGTCCTGTGCCAGTGTCTCCCATGTCACACAATCAATTCCAAAGTTGTTAGGAGAGATCCTGCGAGTATTCTTGTATCGCTTCTTCTGACTACCGTATGAATGCTTGTCCTGTGTGAGTTTTCAATAAAAGTAGCCTTTTGGGCAAGCATATGTTTTGCGCTGGAACAACACGGCCAACCCATCGGAGTTGCACTCTCTGAAGCAGAGTTTGAATGCTTGGCAGTTGAGTTGGAGTAAGGACCTCACTGTCTGGTACCTTATCCTGCCAGGTAATCTTCAGAATCTTCCTAAGACAATTCAAATGGAAGCAATTCAGTCACCTGCCATGGTGCTGGTATGCTGAACAGGTTTCACAGGCATACAACAATGAGGTCAGCACAATGGTTCTGTAGACTTTTAGTTTGGTAGTTAGTCTAATACCTCTTCTCTCCTGTGTTTTCCTTTGGAGCTTTCCAAACCCTGAGCTAATTAACTTTGGCAATGTGTGTGTCAACCTTTTTATCAATGTGTACGTCCCTGGATGTACAAGCTAACTTATCCACAGTGTTCAAAACTTCTCTATTTGCTATAATCGATGGATCAGCACTTCCATAAGTATTAGATTTTCTCTCCCTCTCTCTTCTCTCCCTCCCTCTCTGAGATGGCATGCAATCTTATATGGGTTCTACACATACATTCTTATTAAATACATTTTCACATTAATCATGTTGCATGAGAAAAACCCAAACAAAACAAAACAAAACACAAGAGAAAATACTCTGCTTCATTCTGCTTTCCAGTTCCATAGTTCTTTCTCTGGATGCGGATGGCATTTTACCTCAAGAGTCCTTTGGAAATGTTTTAGGTCCTTGCATTGCTGTGCAAGGCTGAGTCTACCAGAAAAATGCCTCACACTCTGTGGTGGTTACTGTGTACAATGATCTCCTGGTTCTTCTCCTTTTCCTCAACATCAGTTCATATAAGTCCTTCCAGGCCTCTCTGAAGTTTTCCTGTTTATCATTTCTTATAGCACATTAGTATTCCATTACATTCATATACCACAACTTGTTTAACCATTCCCCAATTGATGGGTATCCCTTTGCTTTCCAGTTCTTGGCCACCACAAAGACAGTTTCAAACCTACCCATAAATGTTACCGTTCTGTGAGACCAATGTATAATAATTTTTGGTCATTGAATTTTCTTGACTTGGTGATCTCCCAGAGGATTTACTTATACAAAGTCAGTTAAATTAGTTTGAAGTCCTAGAAGGGAACTGCACTCTGATCTTTTTTATGTGACTAAGTTATGGAATTTCACTGACCTATTGAATGAAACTGAGTTAGTTGTACACCGTTTCCTACCTACGTTTCAGCTTCCTTTTGTGTGTTGTCTCCCTTTAGATTGTAAGCTCTTTGAGGGTCGGGACTGTCTTTGCTTTTATTTGTATTTATGTCCCCAGTGCTTAGCAGAGTGCCTGGCACATAGTAGGTACTTACTAAGTGTTTATTGAATGAGTTCTCTTTTGAGCTTGATCAAGGTTGTCAAGGGAAGGGGTAAAACTACTAAAAGATTGTTTTGGTAGACTGGTTCTGTGCTGCTCCACCAGTCACTCCACATTCTATGGCCATCCAGTGTGAGGGGCAGTTAGATGGTGGTAATAATGACAATAGCAACAAGAGCAGCGACCACTAGCAGTTGTGTAGGGCTTGTAAAATACCTCAGCATTCTCTCCTTGGATTTCCTGGCTTTGCAGAAGAACTCTACTAATCCAACTCCACAGGCATAGGTAGACTAGCTAGTGATATCTGAGCAGGTGGCTGACATGACTTGCAGCAACTCTGAGCCCAGATAGGAATGGGGGTATTTTGGGAATCGTATGATGAATGGCAGAGTGGTAACACCCTTCTTTGTAAGAATCTGTGAGTGCAGCTTCTAGAGAGTGTTGTTGCTAAGAGGATAGATGACCATTTTATGGGTGTGTGTATGTGTGTGTGTGTGTGTGTGTGTGTGCATGTGTGCATGTGCACACATGTGTGTAATGCTATATTATGACATGTGGATGGGGCAAAGCACTCAAGTGTAGGCTTAAGTATTTCTGCCCTACAGAGCCTGTCTAAGGCTTTTTCTAAAACTCTCATCCCATTTTATGTTTCTGAGCTACCCAAGTCCTCATACATATCTGACATGAGTCCCTGTAGGTCTTCTAGAGATAAGGCCATTATAATTGTAGGACTGTGGTAGTAGGGGTGGGATTGGGATTGGAGGTCATATGCCTAAGTCATGGTGATCTAGAAAAGGAGGTGGGTGTTCCTAAATATATAGAAACTATGTTATTTTTTTTTAATTTAATTTTATTTTTTTCAGTCATCAAGCATTTATTTTTTTCTCCCTCTCATACCCCGTTGGAAAAAAGAAGAAAAATAAAATCCTTGTAACATAAGCATAGTCAAACAAAACAAATTCTCATATTGACCATATCAAAAAATAATGTTTCATTCTTCACATTCATCTATCACCTCTCCATCAGGAGGTGGGTACCATTCTTCTCATTGGGAAAAGTGTTGGTATTGACTCAGGCCCTGGGATAGGTTGCATGTGACAGAGTTATGACCGTTTAGTCATACTGCAAATGAATTCAACCCATGATGAGGATTGATGACTGTACGCATACTGTGGTTCCACTATTCTTGATGTTAGTTCTTTGTGATACACTATGAAGTGTAGATTTAGAACTCTGTTTGCCTATATAACTTCTTTGCACACACACACTCCCTATTGTGGGGCTCCCAGGGATCAAACCAGTTAGAACCAGTCTGTCACTTTCTAAAATAGGCTGAACTTGGGTTTTCATTAGTAAAGGAAGGAAGGGTCTGTGCTCTAATGGGGGCCAGCTGTTAAACTTGCTTTGATTTTTTTTTCTTCCCCCCTGACATTGCCCATCAAATAGACCTCATTACTAAGACCTGAGTCATTTTGCTTTTGAAATGAGAAGATGAATTCGGTGGTTTTTGGTCCTTGTTCTTTGTATTTGGTCAGTTGGGTACTATATTTCTTCAGGGAACAGTTATATTTCTTGCTGTCTTTTCTTTTTGTTGTCTTTGCTTCTTTTCTGTACTGATCTCTTCTTTTAGTGCTGTCCATGCCAAGCCTCATGCTTCTCTAAGGTCAGTGTTGTATAGTAACAACTAAAAAGTTGAAATCCCGTAATATTTGTAAAGTATTTAGTACAATTCCTGGCACATAGTAGATGCTACATAAATGTTAGTTTTGATGATGACGACTCCATTTAAAATGTAACTAGTTATGATGAATAATGTATATTTGATTTCTTCTCAATTTTTTTTCCTCCATAGGATTTTTGTCCCTGAGTCATGGCCGACAGAAGACCTGAAAAATCATGTGAACAAGCATGTGAATCTCTTAAAAGGCAGGACTATGAAGTGGCAGTGAGACATTGCACAGAGGCCCTTCTTTCTCTTGGCCAGTATTCCTTGGCAAACTTCACGGAGACATGCCCATCAGAAATAGAACGCATAAAAATCGAGAGTCTTCTGTATAGAATTGCCTCATTTTTACAACTTGTGAGTAAATGTTGATAACTGTGTCCGTTTGTAGCTATTAACATAATGGACCATGTGAAAAAAACAACAGACCTCTCTTAATGAAGTGTGATCTGCAGTTGGCCCATCACATGTCTCAGGGGATATGTGAATTGGTTGATACAAAAATTATTGGTTGGTAAATTTTTTTTTACATGTAACTAGTTATGATTAATAATGTACATACCATATACAAGCTTCATAATTTGCAAAGCACCTTATAAATATTATCCCCCTTTTCCTCACAACAACTCGGGGAGGTAGATACTATTATTTTCTCCATTTTACAGAGGAAGAAACAGAAAACTTAAGTTATTTGGCCTAGTTAGTAAATGTCTGAGGTCAGATTTGAACCCAGGTCTTCTGATTCCACAAGAATGCTCTGTTCACTATATTGTCTAGCTGCCTCTGTGTCATTTAACTGTTTCCTGTGAAGATTATTTGCAACATTAAACTTTAAAGCATAAAGTTTTACTTCTTTTGCTGAAACCTATGAAACAAAATATAATTCTTCAAAATTTTAAAATAACGTATTTATATTTTTTGCTTTACAGAAAAACTATGGGCAAGCTGATGAAGACTGTAAGCATGGTATGTTTAAAGTAAAAACTTCCCAGAATTCGTGTTTGAATGAATGAAATAAAAGCAATTATTAAGTGTTTATCATGTGCCAGACTTTGTGCTGTGTGCTGGAGATAAAAATGTTAAAAAACAAGAGGTAATTCCTGCCCTCAAGATCTTAACATTTTAATAAAGGAAGACACCACATGAAAGGAAACGTGACCAGGAAACTATTGGTCTGGGACGATGGAAAAGGCAGGGAGATGGGCACACTGTGGGTAGGCAGAGAGTAAAGTAGATAGCCTTGGTAGGCTATAAAGTTGAGGGATGGTCTGTTGCCAATAGTGGGCTAAGTGAGCAAGTTTCTATACAGTAACCCATCCATTGGGTTGGACCTAGAGCAAGAGCTGTAAAGATGAATTGCTTAATTTCCCTAATGATTGGGGCATTGGATTTAGGAAGACCTGAGTATGGAAACATAGATCTTGAATCTTGGTGGGAAGGATGTTGTTCTAGCAGGCAAGAGGAGAGATGGCCTAGTTGTCTTAGTGGTGTGTGAATTGATTAGATTTTGCAGTGTCTTTTTACTTTCCTTTCCTTTACAAATTTCAAAAGTGATTGAAATAAGAAAAAAACAACTTTTTTTTCTTTGGTGGCTGGTGATTCTCTTGGAAGGTGGCTTTTTATGCATTATCAGCAATGTATATACCTAATTGTTGTTCCTGTTGAATGGGGGATTTTGATTAGAGCCAAATTTTTATTTAAGTGCATATACTGAGTAGATGTAATTAAACTTGATGAATTGAGAGTATATGGCAACTTTACCTAAAAATGTCATTTTCCTATTTTAAAATGTGCATGGCCAGAGAGATGAGATTAAAGTTTGGCCTCATTCTCTATTCTTTTATGCTGTCAGGAGTTTGAGACTAACAAGATTCTTGCTTTTTGAGTACTGAGAGAATGGGAATACTTTTCCTTTTGCTTCATTGCTAACTCACAAAAATGAATGCAGGCCTGAAAGTGAGCCAATAGCGTACACCCATCACAACATTTGTGTCCAGGTTCAGGGCTATGCTTCATATATCTAGCATCATCAAGGATTTTTGCATAAGAGAATTTTTTAGCTAATCTCTTATTGCCAATGGAACCAAACATTCTATTGAATACCAAGAGACTAGCTATGCATCTACAGAAGGTGTAGGGTCAATTGGTAGACATTTTGTTGAGGATGGGAAGGGTCATGGCATTGTTATTGGTTCTTGACCCTAGCCTTGTGCCCCAGAAAATGATAAAAATGAAGCTGGGAACAGAGTAGGGATAATTCCTCCTGTGCTGACACCTTTTACCCATCTTGGCCTTACCTGGGGATTAGGACCAGGAGGATATATTTAGGCAGGGTGGTGTTGTCTTCCCAATCAATAAACATGTAATTAAGCAAAAGAGGCAAAAGATAGTCCCAATCTAAAGAGGGAAGACAATATACAAATAATAATTTACTCAATAGACTTTAAACAGGAAAAATAAGAAATAATTAAAAGAGGGAAAGCACTAGAATTAAGAGGGGTTAGAGAAAGCTTCCTTTAGAAGGTGGGATTTTAGTTGAGACTTAGAGGAAGCCAGGGAAGGACAGTGTCCAGGCATGTGGCACAGCCAGAGAAAATGCCTGGAGTGGAGAAATGGAGTCTCTTCTTAGTTCAGTAGCCAGGAGGCTAATGTTACTGGATCAAAAAATACACATTTGGGAGTAAGATGTAAGAAGTCTTGAAAAAGTAGGAGGGAGCTAGGTTATGAAGAGCTTTGAAAGTCAAATGGCATTTTGTATTTGTTCCTGTCGATAGTAGGAAACCACTGGAGTTTATTGAGTAGAAGAGTAACATGGTTAGACTTGTGCTTTAGGAAAATTACTTCATTGGTTCAAGGAAGGGTAAAGATGAGGAGAGACTAGAGGTCAGAAGTCCCACTAGAAGTCTGTTGCAGTAATCAAGGCGTGAGGTGATGACGGCCTGCACTATAGTGTACAGAGAGGCAGTATTGGAGGAGAGAAGGGGTTGTATTTGAGACAGGTGAAATCGATAGGTCTTGGCAATAAATAGTTTAGATGTGGTGGGGTGAGAGAATGAGGACTCCTAGGCTGTGAATTTGAGGGATAGGGAGGATGATATTGCTCTCTACAGTAATAGGGAAGATGGGATGTGGGGAGGGTTTAGGGGGAAAGATAATTTCTGTTTTAGACATGTTGAGTTTAAGAAGTATGATGGATGTTCAGAAGTGTTTGAAGCAGGTGGAGATGCAAGATTGGAAGTCTTTTGGAAGTTTGGGACAGGAAAGGTACATTTGAGAATCATTAGCATAGAGACAGTAATTAAATCCATGGGAATTGATGAGATCAAGTGAAGTACAACAGACCCAATAAATGGTTTCTAACTGTGGTTGGAAGCTCTCCAGTAAGAAGGAATCTACTGCTTTTCTAGGCAGCTTACAATACTTGGGGTTTTTTACCTCTTTGAACCTTTTCTTCCCTGCTACTAGTTCTGCCCTTTTTGGCTAGGCAGAATCAGTTTAGTTTCTTCCACCTGATAGTCCTACAAATATCTGAAGACAATTGTCATTTCCCCTTAGTCTTTTCAGGTAAACATTCTCTATCCCTTTCACAGCTTCTTGTGTATCTCACGGTCCTTCATTATCTGGATATATTCCAGTCTTAGCAATTTTCTTTATAAAATGTGGATAAAATGGAATACTGTATTCCAGTATGAACTCTCGGGCAGAACACAGATATTTTTCTAATTTTGGATACTATGCCTCAAGTAATAATGGTGATAACGATGTTGATGAAGACAGCATTTATAAAATGCTTTTAAGGTTTACAAAGCACTGTACTTACGTTATTCCATTTGGTAGCATAAGATAATGTTAGGTGTCTTAGCTGCCGTATTTCACGGTTGATTCAGGGAACTTGAAAATCAAATCAAGTGGTATGTTGGCTTTGAAAACTGAAGTGTAATACAGGTAGTTCCCAATTAATCCAGTAAACCCTGTGAAGTGGTTGGTTGCATTATTTGTATTCATCTGGTATATGATAGAATTCTGGGCATGGAGTCAGGGAGACCTGAATTCAGATCTGGCGTCAGACGCTTATTAGCTGTGTGACCTTGGGCAAGTCACTTAGCTTCTGTTTACCTCAGTGTCCTTAACTGTAAAATGGGTATGATAATAACGCCTACCTTATGGGGTGTTGTGAGGAACAACTGAGATAATATTTGTCAAAAAGCACAGTACTTGGCACATAATAGGCGCTACAGAAGTGCTTGCCCCTCGAGTCTCCATCTGTATTGCAAAGAAATCAGTGACCAAATTTTACGTAATTTTATCTTGGAATAGGGTGCATTAGAATACATGGGACCACTTAATTAGATTCCTCCTGTATTATTAGGGACCTAGCTATAAAATAGCAGTTGTTGATATTCCTGCTGCTGATTATTCCTCTAAAATCCCCAAGTCTTTTTTTCTTTTTTTTTAAATATTTCATTATTTTTAATTTACAATATTCAGTTCCATAAGCTTTTTTTTAAAATATAATTTATTTAACTTTTTACATTCATTTTCACAAGATTTTGGGTTCCAAAATTTTCTCCCCATTTGTCCCCTCCCCCACCCCAGTACACTGAGCATTCTAATTTCCCCTATCACCAATCTGCCCTCTCTTCTATC
>CM053770.1:505290552-505328726 GCA_028658325.1 Potorous gilbertii
CCCCCCCCCCCCCCCCCCGGGGGCTTTAGGCAGAGGCAGGGAGGCCACACAAGATTGAGGTATGGATCAGCTGCTCGGTTCCCCCAGGGACTTTACGATCCAACAGTGGATATAGGCTGCTGTTGGAGCTGCTGCAGACTGATGAGGCTTCTGCTGCCACCAACTGAGGCTGAAGCTATAAGGAGATCCTGATCCCTTCTCAGCCTGCTGTGTGGCATGGCCAAGGCTGGTCTGGCCTCTGTTCCACATCCTGTGTGACAGAACTTTCCCATCAGCCTTTCATAACACCCTGGGTTGGAGATCTCCACTCCATTGTTCTGTCTTCCGCTCCTCTAGAATTTGTTGAGAGTCTTTCTTTACAGGTATTTTATGGGCTGTAGGGGAAGAGGTAGTGTATGTGCGTCATTCTATTCCACCACCTTGGCTCAACAAATACTTTATTAAGAGAATCTGTTCTGTGAAGTTTGTATGCAGTCAGAGGGCCACACTTGAGGACCTAGAGGGCTACATGTGTTCTCAAGCCCACTTGTTCCCCACTCCTGTGCAACTAGGCTCTGTGATAAGTATTTGAATACAATTATAAGCTACGTACCTAGTAGATAGAAAGGTAAATTTAAGTAGTTCTTATCTTAGAGAGTTTTGATGCTCAAATGATATAATACATGTACATAAATGTACAAGAAATGTGCAGGGACTTAAGCATTGAAGGTAAAATAGTAGCAGCATGGAGGCACAGGAAAAGCCTTCTGAAGCTGGTGGCACATGAATTGAATCTTGAAAGAAGTCAAGGATTCTAAGAGTGGAGATGAACAGGGAAAATATTCCAGGAGGTGAGGATGGAGACTATATAAGGCATGGCAGATGGTCAGTGCAAATGCATGGAGATAGGAGATAGAGTCTTATGTGTGAGAGACAGCAAGTAGGCCAGTGTTATTGGACTATAGAGTGATACCTGTTTTTATTTCCTATTTAACTAACTTTAAATTCCTTTGCAAAATTTGAAACTGTTTTACTTACTAAGTAAATATATCTGATATTATCATCTTATTTGTATTTTCTTAAATTGTTATGATATGGGGAGGCAAATTGGAGAACCTGTTGAAGAATTCATCTTCATATGAAATTGAAAATAGTAAAGGACTGATCTGTTCATAACTTCCCACCTTCCCCTTTTTTTCCTTTTTTTCTTCAACTTCTGTTATCAGAATGGAATGGCAACAAAAGATTTGACAAGACTAAAGATACTTCTTACTGAAACAGAGGTAAGAATATTTGCAGAACTTTTTAGGGGGAAATTTTGCTAATTTTGATCATAGGCTTTTTGTATTTAATCATTGAGAATCACAGTTTTACATGTGTCTGCTAAGAAAATGATGAGAAATTATTTGTATTGATGGCAACTTCATAGGTCCTTCTACCTTTCTGCTATGTTTGGCCACATTGTAGAAACCTCAGTTGTCCATAAGACAAGTGTTTCTCAGCCATCCTTTGTTTATGTTTGCATCCTGTTAATCCTAAAGCTGGTTAGGTAATTGTTGATTATTCTTTCTGCTATTCAAATTTTGGTGTTAACCCTGTGGCCTGCAGATCTCTGGACCTGAAATTCAGTATAGTAAAAAACAGGGAGGGAAAGATGTTTATGTGTTGATGAGTTATTAAATTTCTTTTGTCTCCTATTTAAATTTCTTTTTTTCATTATCACTACTTTGATTTATGGAGGTAAGCTAGTGTGGAGCTATTTATGGAGATAAGCTAAGTATCTTCACAGAATCACAGTATTTGAGAATTGGAAGGGACCTCAGGATCTATCTCCTTCAAGCCATGTCTTAAAGGAATTTCCATTATGTCACATCTGACAAGTGTTTCCAATCTTTTTTTGAAGACTTCCAATAAGGGGAAACCCAACAACTCTTGAGGCAGCCCAATCTGTCTTTAGATAATAACTTTTATCTATTGTTTGTGGTTTTGCTTTCTGGGATGAAACAGTATAAATCTGTTCATTTTTCTACATAATGAAAATGAAATACTTGAATGCTTGTCTTCAGAATTTTTACATATTCCCAAAGATCATTTTTAAGTCAGTTCAATATTTAAAATACGGTTTTTTATAGCTTCAATACTCTAAATTGTGGTTGAATTTAATAATAATCTTGAAGTACAGACCTAAAGTAAGATGTATGTTACATACTTTGAAAACCCAAAGCTTTATATGTACGTTTATATATTCATAGGTTACTATCATTATCATTCCAACCATATGTAACAAACATTTATAACATTATTTCCATGAGAAAATTCTGACTTGACATCTCCTTTCCAGTAGTTGCAGTATCTTCTGTGGCAGGGATGTTGGAACTGGAATTTGTTACTTCTCTGTAATAGAATTGAATATAATAGTAACTGCAGATTCTATGAATTGGGGAATAAGGGGCATTTCTCCTATGAGACCCTACTTCCCTGTTGCTGTAATGGTCATTTGTAAAGCAGAAATTGCTTGTATCCATTTTTTTCTCTTTTTAATGAGGGCTTCATCTGTATTGTAGTAAATTTATTTCCAAGCATAATTCAGTGCATTATAATATAGAGAAAAGGTACTGTGGAATCAGGTGAGTGATTTATAATTCCTAAGCAAAAGCTTTTGTCTGGTGATGAATTAAAAGTGTAATTTCAGAATTTTAAAATTGTATTTACAATTATAAAATTGTACAATTTACAAATTGTATTTATACAATACGAAAATTGTATGTTTTCAAAATATTTTCTCTTTAAAAAAATTACAGACAGCAACTAGCAAAGTCCCATCTGAATATCATGTGGAAGACTTGGAAGAAGGTAAGGACAAATTAAATAAATATCTGCTAATCTAGAGTTTTTTGGGATCTTCATTATGAAGGAGAAATTTTTTGAGATATCATATATTAGTAGGGAAATATTTTTGGTCCAGACCTTTCATTTCACATAGGTAATTTACAATGTAGGAACTCCCTCCATCAATGCAGTTTGTCTGTAACTTTCAGAGTTTTAAAGAGTTGCTTGGATGATGGAGAAGTTAAATGATTTGCCTCTGATTACACAGCCAGTATTTGTGAGATACATTGAATCCATTTCTTCCTGACTCCAAGGTCAACACTCTGTCCACTGTGTCACTATGGAAAATATTGAATAAATTTAAATTCTACTCAAAGAATTGATGTGAACAATAGATGGTTTTCCCATGATTTTTTATGGAGTAATAGAAGTAGAAGAGAACTTGAGGTCTTCTAATTCCATAAACCTGTGCCCTAAATTACAGGGCTACTTTTAAATCTTCTTCTCCAGTTTTCTCTCTTATTTAATTTATTTAAAAATTTTTTTTCTTTAAATTTACTTAATTTTTGTTTTCAACATTCATTTCTATTAGCTTTTGAGTTTTAAATTTTCTCCTTCTGCTCCCTCCCCAAGACAGCATGCATTCTGATATAGGTTCCATATTGACATTCTTATTAAACATATTTTCACATTACTCATGTCATGAAGAATTAGAATGAACGGGAGAAACCTTGAGAAAGAAAAAATAAAACAAAAAGAGAGAGAAAATATTCTGCTTCATTCTGCTTTCCAACTCCATAGTTTTTTCTCTGGATGTAGATAACATTCTCTGTCATGAATCTTTTGGAGTTATCTTAGATCCTGGCATTGTTGAGAAGAGCTAAGCCTGTCAAAGTTACTCTTCATACAATGTGACTATTACTATGTACGGTGTTCTCTTGATTCTTCTCATTTCACTCAGCATCAGTTCATATAAATCTTTCCAGGTTTTTCTGAAGTTCTACCTGCTCATCATTTCTTATAGCACAGTAGTATTCCATTACATTCATCTGCCACAACTTGTTCAGCAATTTCCCAATTGATGGGAAGCCCCTCAATTTCCAATTCTTGGCCACCACAAAAAGAACTGCTATAAATATTTTTGTACTTGTGGGTTCTTTTCCCATTTTTATGATTTCTTTGGGATACAGCTCTAGAAGTTCTTATCTAGTTTATTACTTTTAAGAAGTTCTTCCTTATTAATAACTGCTTACATTAGAGTTTTACAAAGTACTTTACTTATTATAGCCCAGTTAGGTAGGTAACATAAATATTATTCTCTCTGTTTTATAAAAGAGGAAACTAAGATTTAGGTTATTTGGGTTCCAAATATAAAGAATGAATTCCCAAAAAGCCACCAGACACTTGAACATTTTTACCTGCTTGTTCTTTTTCTTAGCACCATTTCCTTTAACCTTTACACTCAAGTGCAGTTTTGACTGGCCTACTTTTGGAATCTTTACTTTATAAACTTCTGATATTGAGAGTTGCTTTTCTCTTTGTGTATGAAACTTTTTCCTTGAAGAAAGAGTTTTCAATAAAGAAGTGTTGTGTACCTAAATTATCTCAGATAATCTTAACATTTTTTCTTAAGAGGCTTTGAACAAGAAATAAATCAGCTATTTTATAAGACAAAAGGCTAGTAAAATGATGTAATTTCTATGGAGCTTATTCTATTCTAAGTTAATTCTTGAATTTATTTTCTTACTTGAGTGATTTAATTTCATTAATCTGTAGTAGTGTATTTTCAGTAAGGGCAGTTGTTCCATATCATATTTTTGCATCATCTAGAATAGTGATTCTAGAGGGAGTACTTTTTTTGCATTAAAATATTAAAATTGTTAGCAAGCACATAATAAAAAGTGCATATCCCCTGATTACTCTCCAGGTTCTCAGAATGGTTGGCATTTCCGTCCTCCACCTAGAGGGATCACCAGCAGTGAGGAGTATACTTTGTGTAAAAGGTAAAGTGGCAAGTAGTTTGTTAACAAAAAATTAATCTCTTATGCTTATTTCTTTTCCCTGTTTCTTTGAACATTAGTAATTCAGTGATTCTGCAACAGTAGGCAAATCACTTAAACTTTTAGTACCCCAAGTACTCTTAAGTTGCTGATCTTCTTTGGTTAAGTTATATCTATGCTTTTCTGTCATTAAAAAGTTTTTTGAATGTTTATTTCTAGTATGTCTGTGTTTACTTATTTATAAATAATATATAACACTACTGTGCTAATTATTATTATTAGAAAATTTACACAAAAATTGACAATTTTAAAAAGATGAGATAAAGATGAAATAACATTTGATCCTAGAGGCATTAGGGTAAAACAGTTTTCCAATCCAAAACTACTTAGAGTGTCAGCAGGAAAGGTCTGTTGCACCAGCGTGAGAGTGGAGTGCAATCCAGTGCAGGCCTTATTCCAGCAAATCAGCAATAAGCATTGAATCAGTGGTGGCAGTGGTGGTTTCTGGACTTCTCAGTCCACAGATGGTAAGGGGCCAGATGGAGATTACAGCAGTCCTTTTGCTGGCACTGGGGGCAGATCTCTGTTGCATTGCCCATATTTGGATCTGGGTCTCAGTCCTCGGACAAAGAGGAGCACTAGTACATCAGAGCTTGTGGCCACAGGGGAATTGGGACGCTGACCATAGTTCCAGGGAACAGAAGAGTGCTTGTGGTTGTTCACAGGCCAAACCATAGGCTAGGTCAGCAGTGACCATGCTTCTTCTTAGATTATACTTAGATCATTTAGAAGAACCAAAAATACAGATTCCCAGAATTATCTCTGATAATAGCTGCACAAAAAAAAGCTTGGGGCATGCATCTTCTCCTACTCCCGGAAGGAGAGCCTCACTTTAGCATAGAATTAAAGTCAAGAAATAGACTGGAAAAATGAGTAAATAGCAGAAAAAAATCTATGCAAAGTTACTCTGGTGACAGGGAAGATCAAAACCTAAATTCAAAAGACAAGAAAGTCAAAACTGCTTCAGAGAAAAATATGAATTGCCCTCAGACCGTGAAAGAGCTCAAAAAGGATTTTAAAAAACAAATAAGACAGGTGGAAGAAAAATAGGGAAGAGAAATGAGAGTGATGCAAGGAAATCATGAAAGAAGAGTCAATAGCTTGGTAAAAGGAGGCACAAAAAAAAATACTGTAGGAAATAACACCTAAACCGAATAGGACAAATGGTAAAAGAGGTGTGAAAATCCAGTGAAGAGAAGAACACCTTGAAAGCAGAATTGGCTATATGGAAAAGGAAGTGCAAAAGCTCACTGAAGAAAATAATTCTTTCAAAATTAGAAGTGGGCAAAAGGAAGCTAAAAATTGTACTTAAAAAATGTTAACCCACTTAAATGTTCAATTTTACTTCTCAATTTAAAAAAATTTTTCTAACACCAAATTCTGTAAACCAACCATATTTTTTGTATGACTCTTTTCTCCATTATTTTGGATATGTGAAGAAATAAATGAAAGAATTTGACTAGATGATCACTCAGAATTCTTCCAGCCCTAAATTCTATGATAATTTTAAAAAGTTGTCAAGATTTCAGATTAATTATTTTTCTGATCTTGTCATTTCTTTGGTGTAAAATCCCCACATTGTAGAATTTCCTTGTACTGGCAGCTCACCTGTAATTTATAGTAATTTATATAATTTATGCCTCAAGCACTGAGAAATCCCCTGCCCATATATAATCAGAAGCAGGACTTGAATTCAGGCCTTCCTGACTTGCAGGCCTATTGACAAATATTATGTTATATTTCTATGTTTATTTCTGTTTCTGTAGTAGAAATGAGGCAAAGTCATCACTGTTTCAAACTTTTTTTGGGTAACCTGATACATTAGTACACAGTGGTGACAAAAAAATAATGAAATAGTAACTGTTTTGTCAAAATCACTGTATAGAAAATGAAAATTTTTGATTACTAAGGAAAATTATTGAAAATGAAATAGTTAAAATAAATAACTTGTTAATATTGTAATGATATTTGTATAACATGCCTTCTCTTTTTTAAGCATTCTTTTGTTTAAAAAAGCTTTTTATTGATACCTTTTGTTTTTGCATCATTTATTTCCATATATATGTATATTTTTGTATAAATTTGTATGTTTATATATTGTATATTTATATAGATAATTTAAACATATTGTATATTTTTGTATAAATATGTGCGTGTGTGTATATGTGTGTGTGTGCATCACTCTTTCTCTAGTAAAGTATAACTTGCAGCAAACATTGGGGAAAAAACACAGGAAAAGAAATAATTCAGCAAAACTGATGAAGCATGTTGATCAAGTTTGACAGTATATTCAGTGACCTACCCTCATAATCTACTTCTGCACTAAAAGGAGGGAGATATGTTTAAGCACTCTTTAGAGCAATTTATATTTATTTTCCTAAATGTGTCTTGTGTTGTATCCTTAGTAAATAAACAGGGGATGTAACTAACTAGTAAGTACAAAAATACAATGAATAAATTCTTTTTAGGATAAATTTTTTTACATTTGTCTTCACTCTTTTTGTGGTGGTGGTTTCTTTTTTTTTTTTAATTTGTATTGATGCAGTCATTGTATATATTGTTTTCCTAGCTTTCCTTACTTCATAATTCATCTGAGTCTTTCAATTCTCTGTATTCATTGTGTTTGTAGTTTTTTACTGAAAAGTAATATTCCATTAAATTCATCTTCCACAAATTGTTTAACTATTCCCTAATTGGTAGGGAAACTATTTCCAGTTCTTTATTATCATGCTATAATTATTTTGGTGTATCAGCTTTATTTTTGTTACTGATTTACTTGTATATGTGTCTACCTTTGAAATTTCTGGGTCAAAGTAGAGGAATATTTTAAGCATTTTGTTTGCATAATTCCCTGTTACTTTCAATATTAATTGTATTAATTCACAATTCTACCAACAAATGCATTCTAGTATCTTTCTCTATAGCAGTTTGAACAATGACTGTTTACATTTTTTATTATCTTTATAAATTTATTTAGTATGAAGTGAAATTTCATGGTTTTGATTTGAATTTCTCTTATCATTAGTGATTTGGAGCATTCTTTCACATAGTTGTTAATATTTTGCACTTTTTTTAGAGAACTGTTCATTAATATCTTTTGATTACTTAACTGTTGGAGGAATGATCCTGTTGTCTATATCTCTTGAATACCAATCCCTTAAGGAGAGATATTAGATACAAATATTTTTTCTCATTCATATGCTTTCCTCTTTATCCTAAATGTATAAATTTTAATATCAGTATACTCTAGAACACAGTATATCATGAGCTTAAATGCAAATAGTCATAGTGTATGTGAACTTCAATTTCAAATAATCAACTTTATAAATTTAGTGGCTGATGTAATTTGTTGTATCATCCATGTTTATTTTTATAGTGATTTTAATTTCTACCCCTTATTTAATTGTGAAGTAATTATATAATCGCACATTAAGAATTTTTTTTTCCCACAAAAGATCATTATCAGTCATTTAAAAAAATTTGCCTTGTAAAGTTGGCTTTTTGATTACTCTTGCTATACATTGTCTTTTGGGAGAGTTTTTTTAATTCTTATTTTGGTTAAGGCAGTTTTATAAGGGACAGTCTTAATCTTTTATGTAATTGAATATTGTCTTTGACTTTGAAATGAAATTGATTTTTCCTGGGTCACAGACATCATTGGTAAATCATTAGCTCTATCTTTTTTATGATATTAAAACTGAAATAATTTTTTTTACATTGCAGAGATGAAAATCATTGTAGAGTGCCTTATTTGGCTTTATAAAAGCCAAATCACAAGTTTATTTTTAATTCTAAACACAGGAAGAAAAAATCATGACAATAACTTGAAATAAAATGTAGGTTAATAGTAACATAGGAAAAGATGCTAATTATAGTAAAAATATTATTTATTGGTGAAAATTAGAAGCATAAATGAATAATAATTGATAAGGAAATATTTGTAGTTTTCAGGTAGTTTTCATTAGATTATGTTGAGTAGCATATATATGTATTGGATTATTTGAACCACTTGATGTCAGTGTTGCTTCAAAAACTAAAAAATACTTGTCTAAGAGAAATAATTGTAAAGTGTTACAAAGTTATGAATGTTTGTAGGTGGAATTTTTGAGAGATTCTCAGTTTGTAAAGATTTAGGGCCTACTTGTTACTGCTCCACTCCCTCCCTTTTTACCAAAAAATACAGAATGAGATCATTGGAGGTGGGAGGCAGGCTTTTAAATTGCAACTGCAGTAACTTTTGCTGTTAAGATAATTCTTTTTTAACCAACTCATAGCATTTTGTGACCAAATTAATCTACAGGAAAACACAACTTGTTCTAGTTGATAAAGAGACAGAGAGCATATAATGGGTTCTGGTGTGCCTTTACAAAGATTAAAGACATTCGTACATCTTTTCTTTTTACCAAGATTTTTAGAGCAAGGAATCTGTAGGTATGGTGCCCAGTGTACATCAGCCCATTCCCAGGAAGAGCTAACTGAATGGCAGAAAAGATATGCATCAAGACTGATAAAATTGAAACAGCAGAAAGAAAGCAAACAGTTTTCTGGAAGTTACATGGAAACCTTGATAGAGAAATGGATGAATTCACTATCTCCTGAGAAAGTGGTGAGGAAAAGAAATATTCATGTTCTTCTATTTTAAGCACAAATTTATTTGGACCTTGACTTTTTCATGTATATTTTTTTCTTTTGTCCCATTCATTCCATAAAAGTAGTAAATGGACTTCTGAATGAAGCATCTTGATGTAGAGCAAAGAGTACTTACTGTGTTTGAAGTCAGAACACTTGGACAATTGTGCATCTGGGGCATACATAAGTCGTGTCACTGTCAATTTTCTCCTTTATGAATGGGGATGATAATGTTTACACTGCTTAACTCATTAAGTTGTTGTATGGCTCATATGTGATAATATGTATAAAACACTTTGCAAACTTTGAATATAGGCTGCTATTGTTAATAAAAAGATGTTTTTAGGCCTAAGATAAGTTTAAAATGTAATAGGTATCTGTTTTTGATGTTGCAGCCTTAGTTCAGTCATTTGGGGTTTGGTAGTTATTAAAATATTTTTCATGTAAAATTGTCAATATTTTGTTAATTTTTTCCAATTTTTTGTTAATGTACATTGGTTTATTACATTCAGTTTTTATGATAGAAATATGGTCCCAATGCACAGAATTTCTTGAATAATTAATCTTCAACATGTAGCAGTTTCAATTTTGAAGCAGATTTGACTACTATTTTTGATAGTAGATATGTAAGATTAGTTAATTTCTTTTTAATTTCAGCTTAGTGAATGTGTAGAAGGTGTGTGGGTGGAACATAATCCAGAACTATCTCTTACTGTCACCACCAAGAAGTCTCATCAGACATGGACATTTGCTCTCACTTGCAAGGTACGTTTTTTGGTGTTGCCTTAAGACAAATTAACTTTGATAAGTGTATTGATCTTTTAAGTTTTTGTTAAAAGATCATTAATTTTTTAGTGGAAATGCAGTATATTATATATGTGCTTTATATCAGCCTTTTACAAAACAAATAGGAATTGTATTTTGGTTAATTAAACTATGTTAAACCCTTTTGTTTGGCTTTGACATTTATAAGTATATGTATATGTGTCTATATATATGTATTTGGGTATTTACATACACACTCATACTCTATACCTGTATCTGTATATCATCTACATCTCTTATCTATTGTAGAAGTTATGGAAGTTCTTTAATATGTTATTTAATGTATCACTTCTTAAACTTAGTACATTGGAGGGGTTTATTGTTTATTATGACCTAAACTCTATCCAATGAATTGGCCATTGTGGGATATGAGAAGAATTGCAACCTGTTTTTATAGCTGGTGAAACCACTGACCCATTAAACTGTGTCATGATGTCAATAAAATATGTTGTAATGAGAATGTGGTACATGAGGGATGTTGCTGCAGTGTTTGTCTTCCTAAATGGTAATTGTTACAGTTAAAATTGAGTCAGAGCAAAAAGTTCCTTTGAAACAATTTTGCATTATTACTTAGTCGATTTTATTCTCCTATACTGTCACATACCATACCTGAGAGTTTTGAGTATTTAAACCTTGGCTACGAAACCTCCTTCACTGCTCAGAAATGACTCCAATGTATTACAGTCTTGGCTGTTGGAAAGAGGATAGGGAAAGGAATGGAGGACCTGAAGAACAGGTGCCCGGAGAATTACGAGGAGTAACAATGAAAAGTTCAAGGAATATGCCACAAAGGGATTATTTTTTAACAATTATTTTTATCATTCTAATTTTTATTTAAATAGCTTATTTGTGAAATTTATAGTTTTAACACATTCTAGAGATGTGGGAAAACTAAAGTTTTCTGTGGAAATAATTTGTATACTGATTTAAAATTCGATTTGTCTCAATGAATTGTTAACTTCCTTGTAGCCTGCAAGAATGCTGTGTCGAGTAGCATTGCTTTACGATGCTCATCGTCCTCATTTTAGTATCATTGGAATATCTGCTGGAGACAGCACTACTCAAGTATCCCAGGAAGTCCCAGAAAACTGTCAAGAATGGATAGGAGGGAAGATGGCTCAAAATGGATTAGACCATTATGTGTATAAAGTTGGGGTAGCGTTTAACACGGAGATATTTGGAACTTTTCGCCAGACCATAGTTTTTGACTTTGGACTGGAGCCAGTGCTCATGCAACGAGTAATGGTTGACGCTGCTTCTACAGAAGGTAATGTTTAGAATTTCTTCCCTTTAGTAGGAGACCTTTAATAATTCTGCTACAAGAAATGTGTTGGTCTTCAAATGCTCCATAAATATGTGATAGTTGAGATTAGGGATGCCAAGTTAATTGAAGCATTTCTTACATAATATATAGGGCTAGTATGGTAGAATTAATAAGGTCGATTTTTTATCCTGTTCTCTCGATGCAAGGAGTTGTTATGTCTGTCTTTCAGAATAGAAATATTCAGAATAGAAAGAGAAAATTTTCTGTGAATAGAGGATTATGTTATGTTATCTATTAACTTTTATCTATTATTTTTTAAATATAAGAATTATTGCAATAATTATTTTCAAATATTACTACTAGCCATATTCATTAAAATAGCAGTCTATTATATATAGTTTTATATAACAGGAGAAATTCCATGTTGTGGATGACAATTCAAATAGTTTTTGCTGATGTTGATAAAATAAATTGTTAGTGAAAAATACTGTGTAATGGATACTAGACCCATTTTAGACACTCTAAAAAGGAATTTTTTGTTCTTTTGGTATGGGATTTGTATACATCAGGTTTATTTTAATATCTGTATGGTATTGAATATTTAAATTAATTTTGACATGTCTTATAAAATGTATTTTTGGGAAGGTTTTATAAATTGGGGTGGCATAAAAACACAAGTGCAAGGTAGAATGACCAATAGCAGTGCTGGATTAAAGTGTCTGGGGATTATTGATTTGTGGTATGAAGGATGAATATGGATTGGTTCACTGAATGATTTATAGTTTATTAACTGATAACATCCTGGACACAGTGTAGGACGTTATGATAATCATACAGTGATTGACTCAACAAACATTAGAAACAGATTTTAATGAAAGAATAAAAATTTTAAAAGTCTTTGTCCTGCTGAGATAATTAATTGTAAATTATTTTGAAGGTAAAAAGAGAGATGGGCCAGGAACTTAAAGCATTTCGATTTAGATAAAAGTAACTAGGTTTTCCAGTTTGGTTTTAATAGTACTAATATTTGGTATCCTTGATTTGGATGCAAGGGTATTGAAAGAATCTTAAGGATGAACAACTCCTTAGTTTTGCTAGGATCAGGAGGGAGTACCGAATACAAAGGGGCTTCAAATCCAAGAAACTGTAAGTCTTTTCAACAGGATCAGTTCTGTGTTCCAGGAAGAGGATTCTAGGTAACAGGTTTCTGAAAATCAGGGCAGATTACCTTGTTGAGTTTTCATATCCCCAACTAGCTTAGACATTTCAATTTATAGTGTACCCATAGGTACTTAATAGTTTATATGTCCTTCAGAGTTTAAAGCTCAAGTACCAAAGACCACAAAGCACCATTGATAACATAGACATATCTATGAAGAAAAACACCAGATTTACAAATGGTTTATGTTCCAAAAGCTTTCAAATGGATTGTTTGAAAGCATTTTCTTCTATAAACAGTGATAAAGATGTAAACATTTTAAACACAATTATGTCCAATGCTGAACTCATTAACTTTTTCCCAAACCTTCCTCAACTTCCTTATTACTATGTCAAGGGTACCATCATCTTCCCAGTCATGTAGGCTTACAACACAAGCATCCTTGACTCTTCACTCTTATCTCCCATATTCAGTCTGTTGACAACTCCTGGTAATTCTGCTTTTGTAACATCTCTTGCATATGCCTCCTTCTCTCTTATGACACTGCCACTGCCCCAGTCTAGGCTGTCTTCACTGTTGCGCGACTATTGCAGCAGCCTTAAATCTCTTCCTACTTTCAATCCAGCCACCACTCAGCTGCCAAATGATTTTAATGTGCAGATCTAACCATGTCTGTCTGTCTGTCTGTCTGTCTCTCTCTCTCTCTCTCTCTCTCTCTCACACACACACACACACACACACACACACACACACAAACACACTCTATTTAATAAACTCCATTGACTTCCTATCACTTTTAAGATCAACTATAAAAGCCTCTGTCTTTTAAAATCCTTCTCACTCTGGCACATTCTCACTTTTCCCATCTTCTTTCCTCCCATGTACTCTGAGACTCAGTGACACTGACCTCACTGCTATTTGTTTTGCACAAGATGCTCCCTCTCCTCACTCTGAACATTTTTATTGGCTCTCTCCCATACTTAGATTTCTCTTCTTTTTTATCACCATCTCTTGACTTCTCTGATTTTATTCAAGTTCCAGCTAAAGTCTCATCTTCTACAGGAAGCCTTTTCTACTCTTTTCTGTTGATTTGTATATAGTGAGTTTGTACATGGTTATTTGCATGCTATCTTCCCCTTTAAACTGTGAACTCCGTTGAGAGCAGAGACTGCATTCTCCTTTTTTTCTGTCTCCATCATCTTGCACAGTGCCTGGCACATTGTAGGTGCCTCATAAATGTTTATTTATTGACAATATAGATATTTCTTCATTGAAATAACATGTAAAGTGCTTTGTAAATTATAAGGCAATCTATAAATTCAGTTTGTTAATACTATATTATTATTATTATAATTTTCATTATATCTCCCACTGGTACACATTATAGCCCTTTCAAATGTTAGTAGGTGCCCTTTGTAAATTACTGTAGCAAGAAAAAAATCGGCTCCTAGGTGATGAATTCTTCTCCTCACCTTCATCCCCCCAAGAGGGAAAGAGAAAGATTTTCCTGAGACAAACTGGCAAGAGTTAGAAAAATGGGAAGGGGAATAAAGATGTGTGATTGAGATAGTGCCTAAAGTAGTAACAAGGGACCTTTGTGGGGGCTGTGGCTGGCAGCCTAATGAAGTTCAAAGAGGCTTGACACCAAACATTTCACTTCTGAATGATGATGATGTTGGGCCACAGCTGTAAAATAGAATGCTACCGTCCCGGGGACAGAGACTCTTACTTTTGTTTTGTTTCTTCTTTGTAATTCCAGCACTTTGAACTGTACTTTGCTGATACTGGGCACCTAATAGATTATTGTTGAGTTAAAATGAATAAAGATTGAAATGTAAAGGGCTTGACATCTTATCTGATGGAGAGAATGTTTTCTCGATAAAATCCCAGATCTCTGGATGCATTGAAATGAGAGCTGTGAAAGACATAAATAATGGGAGGACCACAATGCTCCTATTCTGCCATTGAGAAAGAGAGGCTGTGGTAGGGCAGAGATTGTTACATAGTTCCTGATGGTGACCACTGGGTGGCCCTGGTTGGCTCATGACAACTGAGTTGTTTTCTAAAACAAGATTGGTGAGAAGGTGGGAAGGAGACAGTGAACTCTATATGCCTAGTGCCGTAGCAAATTAAGTGTTGTATGTCTAAATATACTATAAAAGCTTTTCATTTCTTCAACATGACATTTTGAAAAAATATGACCAATGTATTACATTCAAATAAAATAAATGGAAACTACTCTTTCTGCTGCTTTGGTACCAGGCAAACACTACTTTTACACATTACATTATCCCTCACCCTTACTAAGGACTGTTTCAGGCTGCTAGCTGCCCCAGCATGATGGGACGAGGTGCCCTAAGAGTTGGTTTGCTTGGAAATGTGGTCCAACGTGGCAATTAAATTCCATCACAGGTCAAATGTCAGAATGCAAAGACCAGTATTCAAGTAGTAAGAGGTAGTTGAAAAGAATTTTGAAAAGCTCATTTTTTTAAACGTCTATTAAATATGATTTAATTATTTTTTCTGCTTTTTCCAAGGAAGAGTTTTTTCCCCACTTAGTAGTTTTTTATTTTTATTTTATTTTTTTCAAATTACATATTTGTAATTGCAAGCAATCTGATATAGATTATACATGTACAATCTTATGAATCATTTTTCACTTTAGTCATGTTGTGAAAGAAGAATGAAAACCGAAGGGGAAAACAATGAGAAAGATAAAAAACAACAACAAAAAGCGAAAATAGTAAGCTTCAATCTGCATTCAAATTCCTTAGTTCTTTCTCTGGATGTGGATAGCTTCATGTGTCTTTTACCATTGTATTGCTGAGAAGAACGAAGTCTATCATAGTTCTTCTGTACTGTGTACAGAACAGTCTTGCTGTTACTGTGTACAGTGTTTTCCTGGTTCTGCTCACTTGACTCAATCAACATCAGTTCATGTAAGTCTTTCTAAGTTCTCTGAAATCTGTCTGCTTATCATTCTTATAGTACAATAGCATTCCATTACATTCCTATACCACAGTTTGTTCAGCCATTCCTCAGTTGATAGGTATTCTCTCAATTTCCCATTCTTTGCCATCACAAAAAGAGCTGCTAAAAATATTTTTGCATATGTGGATCCTTTTCTCTTTTTTATGATCTCTTTGGGATACAAATCTAGTAATGGTATTGCTGGATCACAGTTTGATTGCCCTTTGGGTGTAGTTCCAAATTGCTCTCCAGAATGTTTGCATCATTTCATCACTCCACCACAAGTGCATTAGTATTCCAATTTTACCATATCTTCTCCAACATATCATTTATCTTTTCTGTCATATTAGCCATTCTGCGGTGGTGCTTGAGAGTTGTCTTAATTTGCATTTCTCTCAATAGTGTTTTAGAGTATTTTTTATATGACTATAGATATATTTAATTTCTTCATGTCCAAGAGAGACTTTTAAGGAAAATGTGTAACTTATAGTCAATTTCATAAAAAAAAAAATTTGGTGCTTGCCTCACAATCACTTTCTAATATTCATTTTATATGTAAACAAGAGATGTCTAAGCATTCTACAAGGCTTTGACTTTTTCATTTCTTGATTCTGAGCCATCATTTTTAATGCAGCTTTTACTCTTTTTCCCTGTACCTATTTTCATGTTGAAATTGGTGAGTCTCCAAGTATATATTTTCTCAATTTGGAGGATCTTATCAAGTCATAGAACTTTGCCACTTCATCTTCAGCAATAGTTGTTGGTGTGTAAACTGTAATTATCTTTACTTGTCTAAAAACCGTAAGGCAAGATGACCAAGAGTGCAATGAAATAATGTTTCTTGTTGCTTTCAGTTCAATCCAGCAAGCTTTTATTTATTAAATACCTACCGTCTGCAGGTATTTGAAGGTAGCTAGGTGGCACAGTGAATAGAATGGGTCTTGAGTTAGGAAGGTCAGAGTTCTAATGTAGTCTTAGATACTTAACTGTCAATGTGATATGGGGCAAGTCACTGAACTTCTGTCTGCTTCAGTGTCTTCAACTGTAAAGTGAGGATTGTAATAGAACCTGCCTCTTAGGGTTGTTGTGAGGACCGAATAAGATCATATCTGTACAATGCTTAGTGCAGTAACTGATACATGTTAAGTGTTTAATAAACCTCTCCTTCCTCATTCCTGCCTAGACACTTGGGATGCCAGGACACAAAGGAAATTATTTTTCCTTGAGGGGTTTACAGTTTATTGAGTACAACATATATAGATAAATAAATTGAAAATATATACACAGCATAGAATTTCCCCATAGAAGATTCTAACTACTGAAGCAGAGTGAATCAGGATAGGCATACAGTAGGAGGTGGCACTTGAGCTGAACTTTGAAAGAAGTTAAGGGTTCTAAAATCAGGTGTGTGTGTGTGTGTGTGTGTGTGTATTTGTAGTTAAGGGGCTGGAGAGTATATTCAGGGTATAGAAGACAGCCTGTGGGAAGGCAAAGAAAAATGGATGAAATAGAATATTAGAAAAAGCAAACAGTAAGCCAGACAGTTTGGCAAAACACAGAATATTAAATTGGAGTCATATTGTAAAGGGCTTTAAAAACCAAATAGAAGGGTTGGTATTTTATCTTAGAGGCAGGAGAGGAAGCCACTGTAGCTTATTGAATAGGAAAGTGACACGGTCATATTTCCACTTTAAAATATCACTTTCAGTAAAGGGGAAGGGGATAAGGGTGGGGATGATAAAAAAGAAGGCAGACTGAGGGAAGGGGTAATCAGAATGCTTGGTCTCTTGGGGTGGGGGAAAGGGAGAGATGGAAAGAAAATTTAGAACTCAGAATCTTGTGGAGATGAATGTTGAAAACTAAAAATAAATAAATTTTAAAAAAGTATCACTTTCAGCTATGTGGAACATGGAGAGGGGAGAAATTCAAAGTAGAGAAGCCAATAAGTACATTGATTTAGTCCTGATGAGAAGTGATAGGGAACTGACTATGAGAATGTAAAGTAGACCATTGTGAGAGTATTGTGGAGATAGAATTAACAAAACTTGGAAATTGATCAGATGTTGAGGATGAGAGAAGTATAATGGTCAAGAATGTCTTCAAAGTTATTCACCTAGGTGGCTAGAAATATTGTTGACATTCAGTTGAAATAGGGAAGTTCAGAAGAGAGGAGAGGAAAACTTGGGGAAATACAATGAGTTCTCTTTGGACATGTTAAATTTTAGCTGCATGCAGGCCATCCATTTGGAAATGGCAAATAGGTGGTGACTATGTTAGGCACAAATTCAGGAGATTGGGGCTGAATATATAGATCTGAGAGAACTTTTATGCAGATGAGCATAAAAGAAATAGTTAAACTCATGGGACCTGATTATGGGTCATGGGAAAAGAGAATAGAGAATCTAGTACAGAGCTACAGGGAATACCCAGTTGTAGAAGTTTGCAAAAGAATGATAAATGAAAGACCAAGTCAACTCCATCACTTCCTTTGTGAGCCTCTCCTAGGCAAACTTATGTGGTATTTTATTATTTTTCAAAATTTTATTGTAGCCTTTTAAAAAAAATTTTTTTATTGATAATTTTTGTTTTTACATTACCTACATTTCCCAATGTATTCATCTCTTCTACCTCAGAAAGTCATGATTTATAACAAAGAATAAAAAAAGGAAAAAGAAAACCACCAAGTTTGGCAAAAGTAACGAACACATCAAAAAATCTGTTACCCTACACTATATTCCATATCTATTGTCTCTCACCCCTGCAAAGAGAAGGGTAGGTGACATCTTGTCTTCTCTAGTCTTTGGCACCAAGTTTATTCATGGTTTCCTAGCATTCAGCTTCAGTTGTTTTGTTTTTTTCTTTCCCATTTACCTTTTTGTAATTATTGTGTATATAGTTTTCTCTGGTTCTGCTCACTTAAATTAAATTTCTTTTGTTCCTGAACCACAATTACTTTCTGATATATGCTTCTTCCTTCCCTATCACTTCCTTTCCATTTAATTGTACCCTCCCTTATAACAAAGAAAATTAGTTAAGCAAAACCAGTGGGCACAGTGACTGAATCAGAGAGTGTTAGCAACATTCTTCAGTGGTAGTTCCTTGTCATCTAGGGAAAGGCAACCTTTATAGTGGATTGTGTTAGTAGATTGGCTTAGAATGAAAAACACATGGGTTCAAATCCCTCTTCAGATACTTATTAGTTCTATGTCCCTAGTTAACTCATTTAACCTCTCTATGCCTCATCTCCTTGTCTATCAAATGAGAGGGTCAGACTCAGGGGATCTGTGGCCCCTTTCAGTTTTAAATGTATAATGTTGTGTTCTTTTCTACAGTGAGGAGGAAAGTGTTTTTCATCATATGTTCTCTTAAATCAAAATCAGTCATTTTTATGAAATAGAGTTTTGTTGCTTTTTAGTGTTATTTTTGTTTATATTGTTATAGTCAATGTAGATAATACTCTTCTGATTTTTTTATTCTGTATTAGTACATATAAATTATTCCGAGCTTCTCTGAATTCTTTATATTTGTGTTTTTTAAACAATACACTAGTATGTAATTACATTCACATGTACTTTGATTAGCCATTCCCCACTTAACTTTTTTCTCAGTTCCCAGTAAAATAACAAATATTGCTGCTCTGGATGTTTTGGTATATGTGGCAACTTTCTTTTCTGTTTTTCCTTGGAATACAGGACCACTAGGTTATAGAATCATAGATCTAGAACTGGAAGAAAGACCTAAGAGACTAGCTTGTCCAAATTCCATATTTTATGGATGAGGAAGCTGAGGCTCAGGGAGGTTAAATGACTTGTCCAAGGTCACATGTGTTGTAAGGAGCAGAGGCAGAATTTGAACCCAGATCCTCTGATGTCACAGTCTGTCCTTTTTACTCTATAAATTGTCTTCCTGATGTAGATACAAATAGTGTAATGGTTGTCCTTTCATTTTATCTACTTTTTCATTATGTTTTATTGTAATTATCCAATAATGGGTCAGTGTGTTGGTCATTAGATAAAGATTACTTATTAAATGTTTTGTTCATAGAAGGCCAAAAGACTTTGCCACTTTTAGTTGCTCTGGCCTGTTTCCCTTGAAAAAATGGAAAGCACTTAGCAGAGTGTATCAAAAACCAGAATTCTGTAGTATGTTGATTATATGAAACACTTGAAGCACATACAGCATAGAAACAACGGGCTGGAGCAGAACCTGAATGCTTCAGGTGAAGTAAAAAAAGCAGGGGTAGCAATTATGATCTCAAACAAAGCAAAAATAGATCTGATGAAAAGAGATAAGCAGAGAAACTACATTTTGATAAAAGGTACCATAGACAGTGAAGTAATATCAACACTAAACATGTACATGCCAAATGGTATAGCATCCACATTTTAAAGGAGAAGTTAATAAGCTACAGGAGAATATAGGCAGCAAAACTACGTTAGTGGAGGAACTCAACTTTCCCCTCATAGAACTAGATAAACTCTAACAAAGAAAACAAGTTAGAAATTAAGGAGATGAGTAGAATTTTAGAAAAGCTAGAAACTACAACCTCTGGTGAAAAATGAAAGGGAATAGTAATGAATATACCTTTTTCTCAGTGGTACATGCACCCTTCATAAAAATTGACCATGTATTAGGGCATAAAAACCTCATAACCAAATGCAGAAAAGCAGAAACATGAAATGCATCTTTTCAGGTTGTAATGTAATAAAAATTACATTCAATAAAGGGCCATGAAAAGATTGATTAAAAATTAATTGCATATCAAATAATGCAATCTTAATAGAATGAATGGGTCAAAGAACAAACCATAGAAACAATCATTAATTCCATTAAAGATAATGACAAAAATGAGGCAACATACCAAAGTTTTTGGAATGCAGCCAAAGCAATATTTAAGGGAAAATTTATACTTGTAAATTTTACATCAGTAAAATAGAGAAGAATAGATTAATTAGTTGGGCATGCAGATGAAAAAACTAGAAAAAGAACTAATTAAAAATCAAATTGGAAATCCTAGAAGTCAAAGGAGAGGTTAATAAAAATTGCAAATAAGAACATTATTGAAGTAATAATTGAAAGAGCTGGTTTTATGGAAAGAAAAACAACAATAAAATAGATAAACTACTGGCTAATTTGATTTTAAAAAAAGAAAGAAGAAAATCAAATTACCAATATCAAAAATGGAAAGCAATGAATACACCACAAATGAAGATGAAATTAAAGCAAATATTACAAAATATTATGCCCAGTTATATGCTAATAAATCTAATAATCTAAGTGAAATGAATAAATATTTGCAAAAGTATAAATTGCCCAAATTAACAGAAGAGAAAGTAAAATACTTAACTAATTCTGTCTTAAAAAAAGAAATTGAACAAGTCATCACTCAGCTCCCTAAGATATTACCAAGACCAGATGGGTTCACAAGTGAGTTCTACCAAACATTTAAAAACTAATTATTTCTAATGCTATGTAAACTATTTAGAAAAATAAGCAAAGAAGGAGTCATTTAGAAAAATAAGCAAAGAAGGAGTCATTTCAAATTCCATTTATGACACAAATATGGTGCTGATACCTAAACCAGGAGGGGCAAAAACAAGAAAAGCATAGATGAATTTTCCTAGCGAATACTGATGTAGACATTTAAAATAAAATACTAGCAAGGAGTTTAGAGCAATATATCACAAAGATCATACACTGGGACCAGGTGGGATTTATACCAGGAATCAAGGTCTGGATCAGTATTAGGAAAACTATCAGCCTAATTGACCATATAAATAACTAAACCAACTGAAAAATCATTTGATTACCTTACTAGATGGCAGAAAAAGCTTGTGACAAAATACAACAACTATTCCTATTAAAGACTCTAGAAAGCATAGGAATAAATGGAGCTTTCCTTGAAATAAGTTATATCTATCCAAAACCATCAGTAACACATCTATAATGGAGATAAGCTATCTCCATTATAGATAGATAGAAGCCTTTCCAGTTAGATAATGGGTGAAACAAAGATGTCCATTATCACCTCTGTTATTCAGTAGTATACTAGAAATGCTAGTTCCATCAATAAGAAAGGCAAAAGATATTAAAGGATTTAGAATAATTATGAGGAAATAAGACTGCATTCTTTGCAGATGATATGATAATTAGAGTACCTTGGAGAAAAATGCTTCAATTAAGGATAAGGATCTGCTAATAGAAATTGCTTATGAAGAATAAGACAAATGTATGTATGCCCATAATACATATTTATTACAAGTTATCCAAATGGATATAAGTAGGTAGATATTTAAACATACACATTTAAATAAATCAGAAATATTCATTAAAACTAAAATCTTACTTAAAATTGCTACTTAAAACTGCTCTTTAATCTGAAACACGCTTCTTTTTCTTTGATGATATTCCTCCTTTGTTCAAAGTAAATGTTTCAAAAAGTAATTTGAACCTTGAAGAGCAGATACAATTATGCAGGATTGAAAAAATATTGGATTGGGTTTCACTTCTGTTCTTTTGTCTGTATGTCCTGCAAAAATTTATGGAGCAATTTAAAATTATCAGTGCTTTCCTTATATTACCTTATTTGAGCTTAAGAACAAGCCTGTAAAGTTGGTACTACAGATATCTTTCTCCTCCATTTTACATATGAAAAAAATGAGGCTCAGAGAGGTGAAATTTTTGTCACAGTCACATAGCCATTGTGTTATAAATGCAATTCAAAGTTATGTATTGGATTCAGTAATCTTTAAGGTCTTTTTCAGCTCTAAATCCCATGGTCTTGTAGTCCTTATCTAAATGTTTTATTACTATTTCTAAAATAATAGAATTTTCTTGTTTGGAGCATTTTTCCTACTTACATTCTAGAAAATGCTGATTATGGATTATTTACCTAGTAACATAGTTTTTATGGTTAGATCTCTTCCATGTTTATGATATGTAAATTCTAATTATTTAACTGGTAAACTATTAGAATAAATATTAAATATATTAAAAACTCTAATATTATGCCATTTTTCCTTGTTTCATACAATATTCCTTCCATGAGTTCCCTTTTATGGTATGTGGATGTAGGACCAACTTAGAAATCAGAAAGATATGAATGCATGTTCTACCTCTAATACATACTAGGTTTTTTATTTTGGCCAAGTCACTTAACCTTGCAGTGCTCCAGGCAAACTCTCTGAAGATAAAAGCTGTAAGTGATCAGGTTTGATCAGCATCAGCAGAAGCAGTTTCCATATTAAGACATGTCCACACTGAAGTCTGACCCTGAACAACAAAAAACAATGCTCTCACCGAACAAATCCTTCATTAGTCATTGGATAGAGTGCCAGGCCTGGAGTCAGGAAGACATGAGTTAAAATCCAGCCCCAGACACTTACTAGCTTTGTAACCCTGGGAAAGTCACTTAATCCTGTTTACCTCAGTTTCCTCATCTGTAAAATGAGCTGGAGAGGGAAATGGCAAACCACTTCAGCATCTCTGCCAAAAACCCCCAAATGTAATCCCGATGAGTCAGACGTAACTGAAGTGACTGAAGAACAATAGCAAATGATATTATAGCCAACTTATACTTTTATAAGGCTATATTGAATTTAAACCATAACCAGAATGTTTATCAGAGTGATTTTTTGAAACAAGTTAACTTATAGACGTCTTTATGGTTTTATTTTGAATTTAAAGAATAAAATAATATTGCTACTTGTTCTTGTTTTTGGATCAGTTGATCATCCCATAGTAAGATATTTGTACATGGTGAAAAGCAAAACATGAAACTCTCAGCAAAATTTTTCCTGCTTCACTAGGTCTCTATTTCCCACATATCAAAAGTCCTGTTTTAGGGAGATTTCTCAATTCATTCTCAGTTTTATAATTTTTAATAACTTTGTGGCATGTCCACAGATTAATGTTTTCTGCATGGTCTTGTTGTATTAGTTTAGAAATCTTCTATGTTGTGGAAAAAAAAAACTAGTGAGAGGTCAAGTAGGAATGGAAAAATTTCTGTCTTTAGCGTGTAAAATAAAATTGGAGGAAAATGCAGGGCATAGAACTTAAGGACTTTAGTGTTATGACAGTATGTGTTTTCCTTTTCATTTTAGATCTTGAATACCTAATGCATGCAAGACAACAACTACTAACGACAGCAAAGCGCTGGGATTCCACTTCTAAGACTATTATAGATTTTGAGCCTAATGAAACTACTGATTTGGAGAAAAGTCTTCTTATTAGATACCAAATTCCACTTTCTGCTGATCAGCTATTTACACAATCTGTTTTGGACAAATCATTGACAAAGACTAATTATCAGTCACGGTTACATGACTTGCTTTATATTGAGGAAATAGCACAGTATAAAGAAGTTAGCAAGTAAGTTATCATCTAAAAATATTTTTCACTTACTGTTTGTTTCATGATACTGGGACTTATTTATTATGGAGCATGAATTTTGAAATGTAAAATTATGGGAATAAATCTATTTTATTCAGGGTATTCTTTTTAACTAGAGCCTAATGTTGGGCATTATAACATTTTTTTCAAGTTTATGATATTCTTTGTGTTATAACATTATCATAAAATGACACTGCATATCTAAGATGTTATCCCATGTTTTGATGGCAAATTCAGAAAGGGAAAAGCAAAAGAAAATGCTAAGGCATTTTGTACTACCATATATATGAAGTTTTAAGTATTTTCTGTTCTTTGAAAAATTTTTAGTTCAGAATTAAGTACAATAAGTAATCTTTGTTTGAAAAAGTCATATTTAGTTTAAAAATATCCCATAAAATACTCTGTACTCATATTCTCTTTCTATCATGAGTGAGAGTGTATTCACAAGTACTATTCGTTTGGGAGACATTCTTTTGATGTTTGGCGTCTCCAGCATAGATTGAAGGCAAAGAAATATTGAATACTTTTTTAACTCGATATGAAATTTAATGTTTTCTTTATTTATATTTGATGTACATTTCATTCCCTTTCTTCCTTTCAGAATTTTCTGAATTTTTTTGATGTATAATGTTTAAATTAACTTTATATTTTCTGATTTAGGTTTAACATTAAAGTGCAATTGCAGATTGTAGCAAGCTTCATGCTCACTGGGGTTTCTGGAGGTGCAAAGTATGCTCAGAATGGACAGCTTTTTGGTCGCTTTAAGCTTACTGAAACTCTTTCTGAAGACACTTTGGCTGGAAGACTGGTGATGACCAAAGTCAATGCTGTTTATTTATTACCAATCACTAAAGAGAAATTAGTACAGACCCCGGGAACCAAAGAAAAGGTTTATGAAGCAGCTATTGAAGAAAAAACAAAAGAATATATTTTCTTGAGGATATCCAGGGAATGCTGTGAAGAACTTAATCTTCGAGCTGATTGTGAAATGCAGGTATGTTTTGAAAAAGCTGCTTCTGTTCTCATTATCAGTATTAGTTCTTTCTTTGATTGTTTTGACCTATTCTGTGTGTATCTACTATAAGGAAAGCTGTAATTAACTTCAAAGGTCAATTGGGAACATTGTTAGTATGAAAATTGGGTAGTCTGTTAAGCCAGTAAAGCTTATAAGAATTAATTTTTTTTTGTATCAGCTATGCTTTTAAGAATTGTAGGTATTTTGATTAAAATATAAATAGTATTGGAAAAATAATTGAAAGGAAAGTGGTTTTAAAAACCTTCAATAAATAGTCTTCATTCTTAGTAGATCCATATATTATCATAGGTCTGGAAAAAATCTTGTTCTGTTGATAATTTTCTTTTCTCAGGTAAGTGAATTCCTTAATGAGCTGTGACTATAGTGAGTAGTTGATATAAAAAGAATAATGGCTTGCTGATTCAGTGCTTACTAATACTAAATTGACATGTAAAATTAATGTTTTTAAACTAAAATTAAAGGTGTTTTGTTTTAAGAAATCCATGGTATTGTTGGAGTATTTTTATTACAATAGGACATTTCAGAGGATCAAAACACTTTAATGGTCATCTAGTCTAACCTATATTGGAATAGAAATTTCTTCTACAACAACTTCCTTTTCCTTTCTGTCCCTAACCATGTCAGATGTGGCCATCTGTCACCTACAGTGTTCATAAGTATCATAGAGGGAATCCTAACTCATTTGAAGTATAGGGGTAGTCCATGGCACTGCTATTGGCCAGATCCTCATTTTCTGTTTCACCTGAAACCTTGCTTACACTGCTGTCCCTGAAGGCTACTTCAGAAGATAAACAGAAGCTAGGGCCCCATGTTTTTAGAAATTGTGGACTTGCATTCCCTTTATGTTGTTTTTGTTCTCTCTTCTTATTCCTCACTGTGTTGTGGAGGAGATCATGGGATCTCAAATCTTACATTAGGAGAGTGTAGGTTCTATTTGAGTTTAAAGCTTTGGCTCTGGACTGTGCTGTCCCAGCACCAGAACAGCACAGTATATATGACAAGCAGAAGGTTGACCATTAGGTGATAAATAAGTCATGACACATGAAATAGGTAAAAATGCACAATGAACTTTTCCTTCCACAGTGAATGGTATCACAGTAGTGGAAAAGGGGCACAGGGTGTGAACGCTCATAACTCTTAGACTATCTTTAAATATTAATTTTACCATATCCTTAATAGTGTCCATCCAATGACTTAATACGTTTTGGAGGAATGATCCATATCCATATGGATGTTCTCATTAGAAATAACACCAAAAGTCAAAGTAGTTAAAACTAAATGAAAATGTGGTTTTTAGGTTCTCCTTGTAGAGATGAATAAAGGAATTGGTGGACTTAGTTTCGTTGTGTATCCACAGTTAACAAGAAACATCAATTCATGGGAAATCTGATCATCTCACCTTGCAGTGCTCATGATGAACGTAAGCAAACAGACTACAGTGAAGATAATTGCACCTTATGTACCAACATCTGTTTAGAGGATGAAGAAGTAGTGAAAGTCTGTGAAGATCTTGACAAGATCCTCCAAAGTGTACCTTGATTCTTGGTGACTTCAATGTGAAGGTGGGACAAGGGGAGGATGGCAAAAATTATGTTGGAAAATATGGTTTAAGGTCAAGATATTGAAAAGGCCAAAGACTGATAGACCATTCAGATACCTCTTTCCTGAGTATCATTAACCTTTTCTTCTAAAAGAATTAGAAGGCACTGGATATGGTGAGCACCTTCAAATGTCACAAAAAATGAAATTGATTATGTTTTAACAGGAAACAACTTGGTATCAGTGTGGGAGTTATTTCAGAATCAGTTGTCTTTGTACAGTCAGAATTGATTAGAGCAAAGGTCAAAGTAAATAATAAATTAGAAGAAAGGATAAAGATGAAAAGATGATATTTCATGTGATACAGAAAGTTTTATTGCTATCCAGCAGGGTTTTTTTTTTTTGTTTTATTGATGCCATTTGTTTTTACCTCACATTCATTTCCAAATATATCCCCTTTCCCCTTCCTAGTGACCCTTACAGCTTCGCAAGATGGACACATTGAGTATGTCCAATAGGTAGGATATCCTACCATACCATACCAATACCATAGTATTGTTCAACGAAAAGGAAGAATGAATGCTTTTTATTTTTTATACCACAGCTTTTTCCCTAATATACCATTCCCCCTACTGAAATTTTTCCTTGTATCAAAAACAGTTATGCAGAATAAACCAACAACATCAACCTCACATTTTTCTCTCACCCTTGACCAGTTACATTTTTTTATTTGTTACATTTATTGAATGCAATTTATGTTACAGTAGTCATTGTGTACATTGTTCTTGTTGAAAAAGATTCTTTTCTTGGTTCTGCTTACTTTGTTCTGATCTATACATTTTTCTGCATTTCTCTATTTTCATAGTCACCATTTCTTATGTCATAATAGTATTCTATTACATACCACAATTTGTTTAGCTATTCACCAATCAGTGGACTCATACTTTGTTTTCAGTTTTTTGCAACCACAAAAATTACTTCCTGTAATTTATAGTAGTATTATATCTTTCTTCTTAAATATAATCTCTGGACTTAGAAAAACAAGAAATGGACAAAAATAAGAACCTTCTTTGTTACCCTTTCTCACAGAAGTTTAAATGATGCAAAATTGTCATTACAACAAGAAAACCAAAAGAGCACATAAACTATCTGAGCTAGCAAAATTGCCAAGCAGAGAAATATGGTAGGCCAATACAGGTTTATATACAAGTTCATTTTCAAAAGATTAGAGAAGGGTGATGAAAGAATATAAGCACTATTGCCTCAGGAAACTACAAAATAATAGAGGGGAAAAGAACTTGGTATTTGAAAATAAGTCAGATCATCCTGAAAGCATTGTAGATGACACTTGAAGGAGGACAACAAATAGATGTGAAATGAAGAGTTCTGCCAACACTTCTCTGGCAGGTTATTCTTATCAGTAGTGATAAGTAATGATAAACTGTTTGACCTGTGTGATGACGTGACAGTGGTACTTAAGGTAAATTTGGTAAGAATGACTGTATTTGACCAAACACAAATAGATGAAATCTGTGCTGGAGTATATAGAATTTTTAAGATGCAAAAGAATTTTTAATTATCTTTAAGAGGAAAAGGTTTCACAAAAAGAAAAGAGAAAGTCACAATGTACAGCACTGTTACCATAAAATGGTGATTGGGAAAACATTACCAACTATTAATGCCTGTCTTCTCATCTCTATAAAATCTTCTTGAAAATAAGACTTTGCAGAAATTTAGAGGGTATCCTTTATGAATACTTTAGAAGAGAACAGGCAGGTTTTTGCAGCTGATTTTTACTAGTAGACAATATTTTCACAGCCATGCAGCTGACTGAGAGGTGGAGATAATATGAGATTCTACTTTATCAATTTTTGTTGATTATATTCCCAACACAAAGCAAAACAAAAACCAAAACAAAACAAAAAGCATTTAACTTGAACAATGGCAGCCTTAAAGGCTTTTCTAAAATAAGATGGCTCCGATTCTTATATTTAAATCATACAAGATTTTAATTCAAGTATGATTATGGAGGTAACTTTGTTCAGCAGCTTGTTGAGCATGAACATTAAGGCAGAACATGGAGACTCACACATGTGTTCAGTAATATGATGGAGGATGTCCTGACTAAAATTCAACCAGAAGTAAGTTTTCCTGCTAATAATGAAGTTCTCCAGATGATGTTTGCAGATGATGTTGCATTAGTTATGTGGAACAGAATAGGCTCTCTTCAGTGAGATCCATATTCACTTAAAAGAAATTAGCCTAACTTAACCTGGAAATACACACACACAGACACACGTTTGTGTATCTATATATCTCAGATAATTGAATGGATTTTAATATTTTAATAAAATTTCAGTTAGTCTAAGATGCTAAAGTTGTAAGCCATTGGCATCTCTTGTCCCCTTTCTCACACTCATCAAGTTGAAGTTTTGCAATATACATTTCAGACATTTTCATTTAAGTCTCACAACAATCACAAGAGATAGCTACTGTAGGTATCCTTATCCCTATTTTACTAATGAGGAAGCTAAGCCTCAGAAATCTGACTAGTAAAAGTTCATTGTAGAATTTGTATTCAGGTATTCTTGACCCTAAATCCAGTACTTTATCCACTATGATTTGCTGCTCCTCATGGCAGTAATAGTGTCTAAAATTACCCTCCCTCACCAGTTATTTGGTATCCTTTCCTCTTTCAAATATCTTCAAAGTCGATCCTTCATTGATCTCAATGGGGTTATCTCCAGCATGGATGTCCTCTCCATATACTTGGTCTAGTACAGCTTTTGGTCTTTATTTTCTTAGTGCTATTTCCACTTTGTCACACAGTACGTCATTAACCATGATGTTAGAGTTCAAATGTGTTATTAATGGTGATGAAGGGAATATTTTGTTAGGGTAATCTTGACAAATCTTTTCCTTTAATTTTTTTTGCCTTTATTGTTCTCTGTTCAGTTTCATCTTTAATGCTTATGATTATCTACCTTATTGGTGTCTTGCCAAGCTTTCTGTTAACTTGTTTTTCCACTTAATTCCTCTTATTATTTTAACTGATGACATTACTCATAATATTTACCATTCATCTCTTTAGGATTTTACAAATGGATTTAGCTCTAAACCAGTAATATTCTTGCTTGGCAAAGAGATCAAAGTTTGTTGGCCAAGGTGGTTCCTGTCCTCTTTTGGTCTTCACTTTGTATAAATTATTTTTGTGTTAATTGAAATTCCTTTGGAAACAGTTCTAATCTACATCATTCTTTTATTTTGTCCATTTCCCATTTTTAGACATCAAACACTTATTAAATAGGTTAGGTTGTAGTTGTTTTAATTTTACTCCAAATCTCATTTTTATTCTTTTTTCTAATTTAATATTGATTTTGTTCTTTGCTCTAACAAATTGATGGTCAGTCTACAGACAGGTTGTAGATTCAAAAATGCCTTTCAATTTGGTAACCAGTTGTTTTCCATCTCTCAAAACTGAATGAGTTTTATTTTTGTGATGTGACTGAGTGCTGTCCATGGGCTAATAATTCCTCACTCTCTTCAAGAAGAAAATATTTGTTACATATAGGGATAAGGCTTCTGTGTAGTCTGTATTATGAGGATTGGCTTTTCTTGTTGCATATTCCTGAACCATATTTTCCAATTTATTTTTCTTCATCTACCCTTATCTATGCCTGCCTTTGCATTGACATTATAATACATTTAAATATACATTATATATATATATATATATATAAAATTTAGTATGGAGGGTCTTATTGAGTTTTCTGTCTTCACATCCTTTTCATGAGGTGTTAGTTCATAAGCTGTACTTATTTTCATAGCAACGATTAGTAAATAAGAATTTATTAAGCATCTACTGTGTACCAGGCACTGTGCTAAACACTAGAACAAAAAACAGTAAAAACTCCCTGCTCTCAAAGAGCTCATAGTCTAATGTAGGGGAGTCATCATGTAAATAAGCAACTATGTACAAACAAGATATAGATAGAATATATTGTTGATAATAAACAGAAGAAAGGAACTATTAAGGGGGATTACACAAGACTTCTTTTAGAAAGTGAAGTTACTGTTGACACTTGAAAGAATCCAAGAGATTGAGATGTGGAGGAAGAGAATTCTAGGCATAGGAATACTTGCATTGAAATGTATGGAGTCAGGAGATGGAGTGTTTTGTGTGAGGAACAACCACCAGGCTTTTGTTACTGAATCACAAGAGTATATGGGAGAAAGTTAGATATAAGAAAACTGGAAAGGTAGGAAGGGACTCAGGTTATTAAAGACTTTAAAAGCCAAACAGAGGATTGTATAGTTGGCTCTGGAGGTGATGGGGAATCACTGGGGCTTAATAAATATAAAAGGATTACATAGATCTCTGGTTTAGGAAAATATTGATAGCTCAGTGAGAATGATTTGACGTGGGGAGAGACTTGAGGCAGGGAGATCAACCTGAATGCTATTGCATTAACCCAGGAGTAAAGTGATGAGGGCCTGGACTAAGGTGTGGCAGGAGCAGAAGAGAGAAAGGGACATATTTGAGTGATGTTGCAAAGGTGATTTATTATGAGAGTTCCGTGAGAGCGAGTGAGAAGTTGAGGATGGCACCTAGGTTGTTAGCTTGGGTAATTGAGAGGATGGTGATTCCTTTGACAATAATAAGGGTATATAAAAAGGGAGAAGATTTGGGAGGGATATCTGGATATCCATTCTGAAATAGCTAATGGGCAATTAGACATATGAGACTGGAGGTCATCAGACAGGTTGGGGCTGGGTGAATAGATTTGAGAGTCATCAACATAGAGAGAATGATAGAACATAGATAAAATAGATAATAGAATTCATGGGAGTTGATAAGATCATTAAGTGAGAATATACTGGGAGAAGAGGACTCTAGAAGCTCTGTAGGACATGCATGGTTAGCAGGCGTAACCTGAATGAAGATCCAGTAAAGGAGACTTTGAAGGAGCAGTTAGATAGGTAGGAGGAGAACTAGGAGAGAGTAATGTTTGGAAAACCTAGAGAAAAGAGATTATCAAGGGAAATGGAATTATCGATAGTGTCAGAGGCTGTTCAAGAATGATGAAGATTGAGAAAAGACCATTAGATTTGACAATTAAGGGATTGTTAGTGACTTTGGAGAGAACCATTTCAGTTGATTGATGAGATCGGAATTCAGACTTGTAGAAGGTTATGAAGAGAGTATGAAGAAAAGAAGTGGAGGCACTTAATATAGACAGTCTTAAGAAAGTTAGGCACAAAAGGCAGGAGAGATGAGATGATAGTGGAGATCAAAGAGGGTTTTTGAGGATGAGGGAGAAATGGGCATGTTTGTTGGTGGGAGGAAAGCAGGCAGCAGATCCACAAAGACTGAAGATTGAGAAAGTAGGAATGATAGAGTAGATCCTGGTGATCTCTTTTTTTGTTTAAACAAGTTCTTATCATGAACAGTGAAATACAAGATTTCCAGTTGTCAAATACCATGGTTCTTGTTGCCTTTGGACAACAATTAGATTTTCAACGGCATTAATGAGTGTATAGCGTTTAGGATAAATGAGCAAAATGCATCTATGTTCAGTTCTGGCTCCCAAAATTTAGGAGTGACATCTAAAATGTATTTCCGGAGAAGGGCAACCAAAATGTTGAAGGGATTTTAACACATCATATCATTGTGAAATAACTGTGGCTGTTTAGCCTTGAGAAAACGTAAAGACTTCATAATCATGATCTTCAAATATTTGAAGGATTGTTATATGAAAAAAGTTACTCTTCTTGGCCCTGATGACAGAACATGCATTCATGAACAGAAATTAAAAAGATGTGATTTGGATTCTTTGAAGACAGAAACTTCCTAAGAGTTAGGGCAGTTCTAAAATGGAATGGTTTTCTATATGTAGTTAGTGTCTGTTCACTTCAGGGCTTCAGTTGGAAGCTAGATAACACACACACACACACACACACATATATTTATACACACACGAATATAAAATATATTTATGTTTAATACATTGAAATATGTTACATACATTAAACACACATATATGCATATACACATGAGTATGTATAAATTTATGTATGCATATACATGTGTGTGTATTTTACACACACAGAATCACATAAAATTCGTTCTTCATGATAACCTTGTGAGGCAGGCATTATTATCACAATTTTACAAAGAAAGATCCTGATGTTCAGAGATATTATGACCTATCCATGGTGCTACAGGTGATAAATGTGGGAGATGTGAATCAAAACCATTTTTCTCCTTCCACCAAATCTAATGTTCTTTCTACCATGTTTCCTTTTTCAAGTGAAAAAATCCCACTTATTGGGATGCTATTTTGAACATTCTTAATTCCTATTATTGTTTATCTAGATAAGATATAAGGCACCTTCCAGTTTGTTCAGAGTCCAATGTTTGAAGCAAAAAATGTTCCAGAAAACTTTGATCCTATACTATTCCTAAAAGTTCAAACTTTCTACTTAAAAATGTTCTTTTAAAAATCATGAACATTAAAATTTTCTACTAAGAACAGAAAATGAAGCCATGAAACTATTTTATACACTAGTACTCATACTGCCCTGCTTGTCTCTATCCTCTCATTGACTTCTTTCTGTTCTCTTTTGTTTATTTTCTAAGTGCTTTCTGGACTTTTCTCATCCCTCATGTTTTTTTGACTTCTCAGTAGCATTTGATGAGTTTCCTGACACTGTTTTTTATTTATTCTTCCCTTTATGGTCTTTTCTGACTCTTCATCCATATTCCTGTATTCTAATTGGGCATATCCTAAGGCTTAATACTAAACCCTCTTTCCTTTGTGTATTTTCTTTTGATGCGCTCATTAGCTCCCGTGAGCTTAGATATCTCTGTGCAAATTATCTGTATTTACAGGCCTAGACTTTCTTAGGCTCCAATTCTGCATTACCAACTGCCAACTTGTTACTTCAAATTGGGTATCTTTTAGGAATCTTAAACTCAGTACATCTAAAATAGAATTCATCAGACTTTCCTGAGAACCTGCCCCTCTTTCAAACTATTTCTAGTTTGACGTGACGTGACGTGATGGTAAGTAGTCAGAGGTGACACTGAGGTTGTGAAACTAGCATGGTGGTGCCCTAAACAGAAACAGAACGGTTTGGAAGAAGAATGGGTTGGGGGCTGTGTGTGTGTGTGTGTGTGTGTGTGTGTGTGTGTGTGTTGGAATTACAACGTAATATCAATCATGTAGATCACAATTGGTTTTTTCTTGTTTTTCCTGGAATATTGTGTGCCTCAGCCAAAAAAAAAAAAAAGGAGGGAAAGGAGATGGAGCTCTTACTTAGTGGTTGTTGCCTCAGTGCAGAGTCTGCCTTCTATGGGAGGACCTGCCACAAAGTCATCTGTAGTGGAGACAATAAAGGTACTGGGGGAATAGGGGTAGCATTCTTCCAATGATATTTATGCAGTTACTACTATGAGTACTTTGGTAGTGGTTAGGTTATAATTGTACTGAAGGGCCTGTGTAGGACAGTTCAGAATGGGAGAGGTTAGGAGCTTACACAGTAGATAGAGGTGAAGTTGGAGGAGTTTGGGGGGAAGAGATGTTTACAATTTCACATAGCCAGTAAGTGTTTGAGGTTGGATTTGAATTCCATTCTTCTTAACTCTAGGTCCAATATACTATCCACTGTGCCACCTAGCCACTTCTAATGTGCAAATATATATGTGTTGTTTCCCTGGATAAAATGTAAGCTTCTTGAGTCCAGAAACTGTTTTATTTTTGTCCTTGTATCTCCAGTTTTTAATACTGTGTTTTCTATGTAGTAGTATTTAATAAATGCTGATTGGTTTATTTTTGATTGCATAGCTTGGGATTGTTGTGAATAAAGTACCAACTTTTATATTTTAAAGGTACCACTTAAAAATGAGTTCTCATTATGATGTTTTGATAAACTAGAGCGTTTGTCATTATAGGTGCTTTCTCTGATATAGATATTAGTATACTATTCCATTGCTTTTTGTCCCTGTGTTTTATCCCTACATGATATTGTGTAAATTCTCCATAAAGGATATGTCTGAGATGCAGCAGGCCTTGGTATCTGTAGACAGATATCACAAGAGAAAATATGTGTTGTAACGAAAGAAATACTGAACTTGGAATCTGCAAAGAGACCTGGGTTCAGATTTCCATCTCTGATGCTAACTTCTTGTATCAAGGTGGGCAGATCACTAATTTTCTCTGAGCTTCAATTTCCTCATCTATAGAAGGAGAATAATAACACCTATAGTACCTTCCTCATAGAGATTTTATGAGGATCAAATGAAATATCGGAAATGTTATGTACATTATTGGCATAGATAAAATGCAGTATTAGATAAAATTATTGATGTCGATATTATATCTAATTGATATAGATATTGTTATATCTAATTAAAATTAGATACATTATTGGCATTGATAAAATGCAAAATATTGTCATTATTCCAGTGATTTATAAGTTTTAGAACAGATTCTATTTCCTTTAACTTCTGTCAGAATATTTTGCCAATTCTCTCCCTTTGTAGTCATTTTGTCATTTTAGTACTAATATCAGGAATTTGAGAATTAATAGTAGTCAGTAGAAGAGTTTGAATGACGGCTATTCATGTGAGTTCTAGGAGTTTTTAAAGGACAAGATTTGATCAGTTTCTCCTCCTAATTTCATTTCTTTTATTTAATGGCAAAAGTCTCCAAATGAATGATTTTGAGGTAATTGAGTACCTAAAAGAAGAAAACCCACATGCAAAGCTTATGTATCCAAATGAGATCTTTCAAGGGCTGATCAGTACAGCCAGCTGCACTTGAGGTGGTAGGTATGGTCTGGGTAAATACTAGGATGGTGATATAGCAGCTTCTAAGATTCTGAGATGCCTCTCCAGCTTTCTACTTTTGTACCTGAAGAGTCTCATCTCTGATATGTGTTAGAGATGCTCCTACTTCTAGGGATTACTTTGCCAGGGGTATAGGGTGTTACCTCATGTAGAATCAAGGTGTACTATCTGATACATCCACTCTGATATCTGTGCTTTGTGATCTTTGGGTGCTGAAATTGGTTGAATGGACAAAGTAGGGAAAAAAGAAGTAGGGAGAAAAATCTGACTTATGACTGACTTTGGGCATTTTCTTTTTTAAAATGATTTTTTATTAATATATATTTTTTTACAGCACAGTGATGTTCCATTATATCCATACATCTCAATTTCTTTAGCCATTTCCCAGTTAATGGGCATCTATTTTGTTTATAATTCTTAAGAATTTTACTTTGGTTTCTTTACAAATTTGTGTAGTCTCTTACATTCCCTTTTGCTTATCTTTCTGTTAGACTTCTTCAAAATTGAGAGAGGAATATTGAAGTTTATCGCCATTGTGGTATGTCTGTGTGTTCTTGTGGCTTAGATACATTCAAATGTGTATGTTTATTATTGATGCTGGTTTGTGATCTATGGTTTCCTTTCACTCTAATAGAATTTACTTACCTCTTTTTATTTTTTAAATGTTTGGTTTCACTTCATCACTAGTATGTTCCAACTCCTGCAGTTTTGGATATACTTGGTGTATAGTAAATTTTTTTACCATCCCTAAAACTTTATTTTGCATATGTCTTTGTTTTTTAAATGTATTTCTGCTAAGCAACAGATTGTAGGGTTTTATTTTCTCATCCAGTCTGTCACTCTTTTGCAAGTTTATTGGATTGTTTAATCTGTTCACATTTAAAGTTATGAAAGTTAAGTTTACATTTCCTTCCGTCTGTTTTTAATATTGAGGTTTTCCACCTTTCTTCTGTAAATACAGTACCATGTTCTTTTAGTTAATTTACCTTAATTATTTTCAGGGACCCTATTCCCCCTGACTCTCTGTCCCTCAATACTGACTCCTTTCCTCTTATTCCTCTTCTCTTCAGGGTTTTACTTACTACTTTCTTTTTCTTTCTTGCTTTTTTCTGATTATATAGTTTCCTTTCTGCTTTCATCTTAGTTAAGAAGATTTTCCCCTTCCTCCCCTCTCCTTAACTATCCTGGTTCATTAGTTTTTTTAATTCTATCTTTTGGCTCCTTTCTAAAAAGGATTTTTTTCATTCACTTCATTATCCATCTCCTCAGTTTATTCTAGATCCCCGTTCTCTAATTCATGATCCTTTGCTGTTCTTGGCTTCTGCATTTGTTCAGTCCTCCTGTATTTCTTTTGTTTGGGGCGTTGAAGAGGCAAATAATCTCTTCACTTCTGGTGTTCTTTCTAAAAATGTTTCAAAGACCTCTTTATTAATGAACGCCCATTTTTTTCTTGAATTATTTATTTACTTTCAGTTTTCAACATCAATTTCTACAAGATTTTGAGTTCCAAATTTTCTCCCCGTCTCTCCCCTCCCCCACCTCAAGACACCATGCATTCTGATTAGCCCTTCCCTCAATCTGCCCTCCTTTCTGTCACACCTCTCCCTTCTCTTATCCCCATCTTCTCTATTTTCTTGTAGGGCAAGATAGATTTCTATACCTCATTGCCTTTATATTCTATTTCCCAGTTGCATGTAAAGACAATTTTTAACGTTCCTTTTTAAAACTTTAAGTTCCAACTTCTCTCCCTTCCTCCCTCCTCACCCATCCCCACTGAGAAGGCAAGCAATTCAATATAGGTTAAACATATGTAGTTTTACAAAAGACTTTCATAAAAGTCATGTTGTGAAAGACTATGTTTCCCTTCATCCAGTCCTGCCCCCCATTTGTTCTATTTTCTCTTTAGACCTTGTCCTCTCCAAAAGTGTTTACTTCTAATTGCCTTCTCCTCCCATTTGCCCTCCCTTCTATCATCCACCTCACACCTCCCTTATCCCCTTCTGCCCTACTTTCCTATAGTGTTAGATAGGTTTTCATACCAAGCTGAATACCTATAATTACCTCCTTGAGCAAAATGTGATGAGAGTGAGCTTCATTTTTTCCTTCTTACCTCCCCGCTTTCCCCTCCATTTTCTTGCCTCTTTTCTGAGAGATAATTTGCCCCATTCTATTTCTCCCTTTCTCCTCTCAATATATTCCTCTCACCCCTTAATTTCATTTTTTTAGATATCATCCCTTCCTATTCAACTCACTCTGTACCTTCCATCTACATATATGTGTATAATCCCTCCATCTGCCCAAATACTGAGAAAAATTTCAAGAGTTACAAATATGATCTTTCCATGTAGGAATGTAAACAGTTCAACTTTAGTAAGTCCCTTATGAATTCTCTTTCCTGTTTACCTTTCCATGATTCCTGTTTGAAAGTCAGATTTTCTATTCAGCTCTCATCTTTTCATCAAAAATGCTTGAAAGTTCTCTATTTCATTGAATGATCATTTTTTCCCCTGAAGTATCATACTCAATTTTGCTGGGTAGGTGATTCTTGGTTTTAATCCTAGGTCCTTTGACTTCTGGAATATCCTATTCTACGCCCTTCGATCCCTTAATGTAGAAGCTGCTAGATCTTGTGTTATCCTGAT
>CM053770.1:505329226-505367981 GCA_028658325.1 Potorous gilbertii
GTTTCTCAGAAGGTCATTGGCCTCCATCTGTTCCATTCTAATTTTGAGAGAACTATTTTCTTCAGTGAGCTTTTGAACCTCTTTTTCCACTTGGCTAATTCTGCTTTTGAAAGCATTTTTCTCCTCATTGGCTTTTTGAACCTCTTTTGCCAATTGAGTTAGCCTGTTTTTCAAGGTGTTATTTTCTTCAGCATTTTTTTGGGTCTCCTTTAGCAAGATATTGACCCGTTTTTCATGCTTTTCTTGCATCTCATTAATCTTCCCAGTTTTTTCTCCACCTGTCTAACTTGATTTTCAAAATCCTTTTTGAGCTCTTCCAAGGCCTGAGCCCATTGGATAACTATTTCAGATGTTTGGCATATAAAGGCCTTGACTCCTGTGTCTTTACCTGATGGTAAGCATTGGTCTTCTTCGTCACAGAGGAATGGCACAATACAATCATCTGCTAACCAAGAAAGTAACCTTCTATGGTCTTATTTTTTTTCCCTTTTCTGGGCATTTTCCCAGCCAGTTACTTGACTTCTGAGATTCCTGTCCACCCCCACCTAGGTCTGCTCAGCTAGTGCTTGGGGTCTGAGATTCAAATGCTGCTCCACAGCCTCAGGGCTTTCAGGGCAGGCCTGGCTTCTGTTCAATGGGAGCTTAAATTCTGGTGCTCACGTAGGGGCAGGGCTGCCTCCCAGGCTCAGTTCCCTCAGGGGGTTTATGCAGAGACCTTCTGTAGTGGAGCTGCTGCCAAGCTCCTGCCTGCTCTGGGAGCCTCTAACCACCTGCTGCCTCTGTTGCTGCCTTCCGAGGGGGCCCGAGTCATGGAGACACCCTGCTCCCTTCTCAGCCTGTCCAGACGCCTCTTTCGCTGTGCGTCTGTGGGTGGAGGGACCTTCGTGGCCACTGGAGATTCTGTCCCTGAAGCCTGCTTGGACCTGTTTCTCTCCATGCCACACAGCCAGGGCAGAGCTGGGCTCCGCTCCCATCCGGTGCATGATGGACCTTTGGGGTTGGTTTTTCAGGGCTCTCTGGAATGGAAATCTCCTTCACCCTGTTGCTGCGCTGCTCCACTGTTCCAGAATTTGTTGGGAGTTCTTCTTATACATAATTATGGGCTGTAGGTTCAGAGGTAGCATATGTGAGTCTTTCTACTCTGCCATCTTGACTCCACCCTCTAGTCCCATAATTTTTAAATTGTCTCTCCTGGATCTTTTACCGGTCAGTTGTTTTGCCAATGAGATATTTCGCCTTGTCTGCTGTTTTTTTATTTCTTTGGTTTTGTTTTATAATTTCTTGATTTTTCATAAAGTCATTAGCTTCCATCTGCTCCATTCTAATCTTTAAAGAATTATTTTCTTCAGTGAGCTTTTGCATCTCCTTTTCCATCTGATCAATTCTGCTTTTTAGAGCATTCTTCTCATTGACTTTTTGAATCTCATTTGTCATTTGTTACTTCGGCATTTTTTGGGGTCTCCTTTAGCAAGCAGTTGACTTGTTTTTCTTGCATCACTCTCATTTCTCTTCCCAATTTTTGATCTACTTCTCTTACTTGATTTTCAAAATCCTTTTAGAGCTCTTCCATGACCTGGAACCAATTCATAATTTTCTTCTAGGCTTTGGATGGAACAGCTTTGACATTGTTGTCTGCTGTTTCCATGTTTTGGTCTTCCTTGTCACCAAAGTAAAATTCTATAGTCTGATTATTTTTCCGGTTTTTGCTCATTTCCCCAGCTATTTACTTGACTTTTGAGCTCTTTGTCAAGGTAATTCTTTGCTTCCAGTGGGTATGGGGCATATACTGTCAGCCATTTGATCCCTCCACAATCTGTGGGCGTAGAACTCCAGAAACTGGCTACAGCTGCCCCTGATGCTGCTGTGGCTGCCACTGGTTCCTTTGTCCCCTCCCCACTCTGCCACCCTGGGCCTGGTGCTGCACCACTTCACTCTCCCACACTGGTCTCACAGGCTTTTTCCACTGACCTTCCAATTTGTCCTCAGTGTTTTGGTCTGGAAACTGCACATATGTGAGAGATTCAGTTCCCCCAAGACCTACCCATGTCCCCTTTGTACAGCGAGGCCCACACTGGAGGCCCATACTGGACTGCATTCTGCTCCCATCATGGCATGATGGACACTTCCTAGCAACCTTCCAGGCTTTCTTGGGCTGGAGATTTGCTGCATTGTCATTCTGTGGGTTCTGCAGCTCCAGAATTTGTTTAGACTCATTTTTTTACAGGTATTTGGCTGTGCTTGGTGGCAGCACTCTAGAAAGGCTATGCTGTTACTACACCATCTTGGCTACTCCCCCCGCCACCCCTTTCTTTTTCATTTATCCTTAAAATTAGATTTGCAGGTTAGGCTCCCCTGGGATGCATCCTGAATTGCATTGTTCTTTCGAATACATTCTCTTCTCTTGTGTTGGGTGCAGAGTAGTCTTGCATAATTTGAATTTCTTTTCCTTTGTGTTTTTCTTGATCACTTACAAAACTTGTTTCTGAATTGAATTGTTAAATATAACCATGTGGTATTTGCAGCTTTGTAATTTTTTTGGAGATAATTTGTGCATTCTTTCAATTGTGATTTTGTTTTCTATTCTCAGAAGTTCTGGGATATTCTTTTCTATTATTTCCTGCATTATTGTGTTAAGGTTTTTTGTCCTGTCATGTTTTCTGGGAGATTTATAATGCTTAGGTCTCTGTGCATCCAGTGTATGAGATCAGCATTTTTTGCTTGAATAATGAGCAGATTTTCTTTTCATGTAATTGTTTTTTGCTTCTCTTCTCCTATATTGTCCTTCACTTCTCTGTATTTCCATTCCCAATCTATTATTCTTTTGTTTATTTGGTGAGACATGCCATCATGAAATTCAGGTTTTTTCTTCTTGCTGTTATTTTTGCTGTACAGGACATATATTCTTCTCCTTTTTTGAAGAATTTTTAAACAGCATGTTGTGATTCCGTACTATTCTCACATTCCATAGGGTTTTCTGTCTTAACAAGTATTGGATTATTTTCCTTTTTTTGCTGTGTGTTTATTTATAGGTCCCTCAACTAATTTACTAGATCTGGAGAGCATATTTACTTCTGTTTTTACTTTTTTTTCCTATCAATTCGTTTGCTAATGTTCAAGGTTTTTGAGCTTTTCCTTCCTGAGATCTTTGAGAGTTTCTATTTTTAATTTTTTTTTCAGTGAGCTTTTGTACCTTCTCCTCCATTTGGCTAATTCTGCTTTTTAAAACCTCCTTCTCATCATTGACTTTTTGGACCTCTTTTTCCAATTGAATTAGTCTCTCATTTTAAAGCTTTTATTTTCCTCAGCATTTTTTTGGTTCTCCTTTAGTAAGCTGCTAACTTGTTTTTTAAGGTCTTCTATTGCCTGAGCCCAGTTTAAGTTCCCTGTGGAGGCACAGGCCTTGACTTCCTCTGGCAGTATGCCTTGTTCTTCCTCATCCAAAAGGATGGGAGGAGACACGTTTTCCCCAAGAAAGTAACATTCTATGGTCTTATTTTTCTTCCCGTTTTTGGGCATTTTGTCAGCCAGTTACTTGACTTCTGAGTTTTCCTCTCCACAACCACCTCACCTTCAGTTCTGCCTTGCCAGCACTGGGGTCTGGGATTCAGATGGGCTGCTCCAAAGCTTCAGGGGTTTTAGGCAAGGGCAGGGCTGCTATTCAGTGTGAGATTAAGATCAGCTGCTCAGGAGGGGCAGGGCCACCACTCAGGGTTCAGATCCCTCAAGTGGTTTATGCTGAGACCTTCTATAATGGATGCAGCTTCTGCCTGCTTTGGGAGCCCTGTCTACTGCTACCTCTACTGCTGCTTCCTGAGGAGACCTGAGTTATGGGTACACCCCAATCCCCTCTTGGCCAGCCAAAAAGACCCTCTCACTGACCTTTGGTGCCTGTGGGTTGAGGGATCTTCACTGCTCCTGGAGATTCTGTCCTTGAACCTGCTAGGATCTGCTCCTTTTGGTGCTGTGTGGCCAAGACAGAGCTGGGCTCTGCTCCACATCTGGTGCATGTGAGACCTTTCCTGTTGGTCTTTCACTTCTCTCTAGGATAGAAATCTCTTCCACTCCATTGTTCTGTGGCTTCTGCTGCTCTAGAGTTTCTTGAGAGTTCTTCTTTACAGGTATTTTATGGGTTGTGGGGTAAGAGCTAGCATATATGTATCTTTCTACTCTGCCATCTTAGCGTGAAAGCCTTAATTTTTTTCCCCCTGATTTTGTGAATTATATGGGAATACATTAGAAATGTAAGAGCTCCTTTTCTGGACTTCTAAATGGGAAAACAAAAGAATATACATATTCTCAGAACCATGTGGAACTTTTACATAAAATTACCATGTACTGCAGTGCAGAGATTGTTAATAAACAATTTAATTTAGAAAAGGTAGATTCAATTACAAATTGCTCCTTAAAGAAATAAGGAGCAAACAAAAATAGATGGAATAATATTCAGTGTTCATGACAAGGCCATGCTAGTATAGCAAAAATGATTATGTTATCAAAATTAATTTATAATGCCATACCAATCAAACTACTACAGTGATACTTAACAGAATTATAAAATTCATTTGGGAAAACAAAAGGAAGTAGGAATAAAGGGAGAATAGCACTTCCAGGCCACAATCTATATTATAAAGTAACAGTTATTAGAACTATCTGGTAATGGTTTACAAACAGAGCTAGATTAGTGGAACAGATTTGATAAGAGAATTATAAACAATGAAACTCAAACCCAGTCTATCATGAAGTGGAAAATGTAAATTAACTAGGAAAAAAATCCTTGTTTCATAAAAACTTCTGGGAAAACTGGAAAATAGTCTGGCAGAAATAAGGCTTTGACCAATAACTTATATCATATTTCACAGTACATTTCAAATGGATACACAGCCCTAATATGAATGGTCATACGTTAAAGAAATTTAGAAGAGAAACAGATGACATACACAATTATGGGTAAGAAATTTATTCTTAAGCAAGAGATATATGTAATTATGAAAGATAAAATAGATTTAGTCAGATGACACTGATTATTTGAAACTGAAAAGCTTCCTCAGAGATAAAATTAATGTATCTGGGAGAGGAAAAGAAGTAGTTAAATGCTGCTTGGATTTCAAAATATTTCAGCCAGAGCTGAGCAATTCATAGTTCAGTAGCCTAGGTCTCTGCCCCAGGTGATTTCTGTGTGGTCAAAATTGGCCTCAGCTGGATGCTAAGTTCTTTCCCTCAGGCTTGGCGCAGTGCTCATTCTCTCTTTGCTACTCTCCCAGTGTTCTGTCCTGTTCTCATTATTCCTCACTTCTCTGGCCTGGCACTAGAAGTGCAGAGAGCTGTTGTACTGGTGCTACAGCATTTTTTTTCCTGGCACGCACACCAGAGCTTTACAGTTGTTGTTTTCCACCCATGCTACTCTACAGGGTTGTCTGCATGAAGACCAAGAATTCAGAGCTTTACAGCACTAGTATTGTAGTGTTGTGGCCCCCTTTAGGCTTTTGCTTGTGATAGACTGCCAACTATGCAGGCGGAACAAATTTCCACTGTCTACAGTTGGAATCTCCATAGTGCTGGAAAGAGGAAGAGTGAAACTATGATATGGAATTGGGTTTTATTTTAGGTCTTGGGTCTGCTAGTGCTGCCTTACCATCTACAGTGTGGGTGGTAGGGAAGGAGTGCTGAATGAACTCAGTGTCAGTTGATGTTAGTTCATGGGTGTGTGTGTTTTAATCTTTCTTTTGAATTCTGGATGTCCTGGACAATGGAGACAGATGAAATTGCTTTATTTTTAGTTGTATGATTTCTGTTTTGGTTACGTTTGAGAAGTCATGGAAAATGTCTAATCCTCCATCTTGTTTGTGATGTGACTTTGAAGTCCTTCTTGGTTTGTTCTTCATGAACTTGTCTAGAGAAAAGGTACTAAATTTTATTTGTGGCTTTCACTCCTAATTCTCCTGAACTCATCTATAGACTCCAAAGCATACTATGCAGAGTTAGTAGGTTATCTCAGGGCTTTTGTTTTTTGTTCAGCACTTCATATATTTTAGTGTCTTACATCTATGAGATTGGTTAGACAAATGTCCAGGGATAGCATAGGCCATAACAAAATGAGGGAGGTGATGTTTGAGGTAGGTCTTAGGAAGATGGACGAGGTGTTGTTAACTGCTGGACACAAGAAGGACTGATAAAATTCCCTACCATCTATCAAATGTTAAGTAATATTAGCAAAATATCAGTGGCAAGAGTTGGTGCAGCATATTTTTTGGAGAAGGTGAGTAGTCTGTTTTGGTTAGAGTATAGATTATGCAAAAGGAATAAATAGTGTGAGATGAAACTGAAAAGATAACATTTTCTAGAATTTGTAGGAATTTGGACATTAGACTAAGAAAGTTGGATTTTATTTTATTAATACTGGTGAACCAGCTAAGGTTGTTTTTTAAGTATAAATTTTTATTCTGAGTTTCATAAGTACCAAATAAAATTAACATTTCCAAATAATAAGTAGAATTGAAAAAGAAAATTTAAGATGTTTCTGAAAACTCCATTTGTGTTTATTCTTGACCTTTTGTTCTTTTGTGTCTATTACAAAAAATGCTTAAATTGACCCTCTTTTCTCCCTCTCTTCCACCCCTTTCCCCTCTTGTCGGTAATTAATTCCCCTCTCTGCAACATCCCTTCCCCCCAAAATGAAAAAAAAGGGAAAAGATAAAAGAATTCACAATCCTTGTAGCAAATAGACATAGTTAAGCAAAACTAATTTCTGCATTGGACATGTCCAAAAATGTATTCCTCTCTCTGTCAGGAGACGGGTAGCATTCTGTTGTCATTGTGGTTGTAGATAATGCATGGTCATTGCATTGATTACAACTCCCATGTCTTGCAAAGTTTTCTTCACAGATTATATGCAACTGTTATTAAATAATTTATTTTCCTAATTCTGTTTACTTCAGTTTGGATCAGTTCTTGCAAATCTTCCTAGTCCTTTCTAAAGTCATCCATTTTGTCATCTTTTAGGGCATAAAAAGATTCTGCTTTATTTATACACCATAATTTATTAAGCCATTTTGTAAATGATAGGCAGTGCTTTACTTAGAGCATCTTTGCTTCTATAAAAGGAGTTGCTATAAATATTTTGATGTATGTGAGTCTTTTCCTTCTGACTTTGAATTCTTGGAAGTACAAGCCTAATATGTTGTCACTGGATCAAAGTGTCTTCTTGAGTTAGTGACTTAGGCATAGTTTCAGACTGCTTTTCAGAATTACAATACAAATGAGCAGGTCCACCAACAGTAATGTTTCTGTCTTCCTGAAGCCCTTCCAAGGACTGTAATTTTCTTTTTTTAGTCACATTTGCCTATATGATGAATTGGAATCTGAGAGTTGTTTTTATTTGCATTTCTGAAATTATTGGAACGTTTAAAAAATATGAATGTTGATTGGATTTCTTCTTTTTTGAACTGCCTACTTGTATCTTTTGATGATCTTTTATGTATTGGTTTTTGTTTTTATATATTTGAGTAATTTATTATCTTAGATAGCAGACTTTTATCAGAAAAATATGCTGCAATAATGTTTTTCATTTCACTGTTTACCTTATAATTCTAGTTTCATTGATTTTGTTTCTGCAAAAGCTTTCCAATTTTATTTTTTCATTGTTGTGTATTTAATCTTCTCTCTTCTTTGCTTGGATGTTACCTCTTGCCTCATCCACAGATCTGAAAGGTATTATCTTCTCTGTTCCCTCTAATTTGTTTACAACCTGGTTTCACCCTGTTACCTCCCTTCTCAATAAATTCTGGTGGTTCTGTTTTAACTCTAGGATCACATGTAAAAAGTCTTTTGTTTAGAAGTTAAAGCTCTTTTCTAAGTCTTGTCAAGTCTGCAGGTACTTATGAGGTGTCAGCTTCACATCAGGCATTGTGCTAAGTGCTGGCTAAGCCCTTGTAGGCTTCTTGCACTCAGTTTCCTCAACTATAAAATAGAAATAATAATAGCAATTAAATTCCCCGGGTTGTTGTGAGGATCAAATGAAATAATACGTGTAAAGCATTTAGCATGGTGCTTATATATAGTTGGTTCCTAATAAATGCTTGTTCCCTCACCATCTGTCTTTCTGTATGTACTATGCTGGCCTATTTACTGCTCCTTATATGATACTCCATCTCTCAACTTTGTGTCATTTTACTTTACTGTGAGAAGCAACTGTTCTCATTTTTAGGAGTAGCTGTTGGAATGGGCCTGGACTGGTAGTGGTGCTCAATGGTTGGCAATAGTCCTCTTAAGGATCAGATAGTATTAAATGAGTTGAACCTTTGTTTCTTAAGGCTTTGTTAATTAATTAAATTGTAATTTTGCAACTTTGGACTTTTAAAAATGTAGCCACAACTGGTATTATGTATTCTCAATCTCAGATTTTCATAAAGCTGAAAAAAGGACTTTTTGAAAGGGGATTTGTTTTGTCTGTGACTAATAATAATCTCTTAATTGTCAATCTACAGATTTTTTTCTCAATTTTTGTCCTCCTTGACTTTTTTGCTGGATTTTACACTGTTGATTACCCTTCTTTTCTTCTTTGGCTCTCCTGGATTCTGTTGTAGTACTTGGACCTAGTTCTTCTGTCTCTTTGTTCACACCCTTTCAATCTCCTTTCCTAGTTTCCTTTCTCATTCCCTAAATATGAACATTCTCCCAAAGCCTTTTTCCTTTTCCTGACTTTTCTGTACAACGTAACATCTCTTTTGGCCATTTCATCTAAGTCCCATGGCTTCAATTATCATTTCTGTAACGGTGATTTATGTACTTCTACTTCCAGCATCTATTTTTGCTTTCTGAGCTCTAGACCTGCATTTCCATTTGCTTGTTCATAATCTAGACATCTCATTGGTATCAAGGTTGCTACATAGATGTTCTGCTGGACATGCAACAGGTATTTGAAGATTCTCATTTGAAAGGAGACAGTCATCCAGCAAGCAAGGGACTAATATTGACCTGGGGTTGAGGCCAGATGAAGTCAGTGAGATCAACTGTTAGTGGTAATTGTGGATCTCACTAAGGATAAAACTGTGAAACCTAAGAAGAAGGGAGGTACAAAGCCCACAAAGTTGAAAGGCAAGTTGAAGAAGATGTAATTGAAGGCTGTTGGGTTTGATGGTATCTCTTGAGGCTGCAGTTTTATTTTGAAAACTTCTGTGGCTCTTATATCTAACCTCTTTGGTGTTTAAAGATCTTGACCAGACTTAATCCTTACAGTTTGGGAGAAGCTTGTCTTTCCCTAGGGGAGACAGGTGCTGTAAGGATTTTATCTGGGATCATGATTATTCCCCCTTCCTTTTTTAACCTGAGCTGAAGCACAATAGATTTTTCTTTAGCCCCTTATTTTAATTCTGTGTGTATTTCTTTGTTTCAGGTATATTTCTTGTATAAGATATATTGTTTGTTTCTAATCTATTCTGCTATCTGCTTCCATTTTATGGGTGAATTCTTGCCATTCCCATTCATAGTTATGATTATTAAATGTACATTTCCCTCCTTTTTTTCTCCTTTTACCCTGTCCCTCCTCCAGAGTTTGTTTTGCTTCTGACCACTGCCTCCCTTAATTCTCCTTCCCTTTCATTCTCCTCTACCCCCATCTTATCTCATTCCCTGTTGGGTAAGATGATTTCCCTGCCCAGTTGAATGTGTGTATATATATGTACTTCCCTCTTTGAACCAGTTCAGATGAAAATGAAGTTCTAATGTTGCTCTCCCTTTCCCTTTCATTGTAAAAGCACTTCCTTGTACACCTTTTTTAATGAGATAATTTTCCCCGTTCTCCCTTCCTCCATCCCCTTGTACATCCTTTTTTACCTTTCCATTTAAAAAAAAATTATCCCAACATAATTGACTCACTCCTGTGCCCTATGTCTATATAGAGTTCTTTTAACTTCCCTAATAATGATAAAGTTCTTAGGAGTTTTATGTATCATCTCATATAGGAAAATAAACAGTTTAATCTTACTGAGTCCTTTATCCTTTCTCTTTCGTGTTTATCTTTTTATTGTTTCTCTTGCATCTTGTGTTTAAAAGTAAGATTTTTTTATTCAGCTGTGGTCAGTTAGGTATGCTTGAAAATGTTCTGTTTCTTAAAGTTCGTACATTTTTCCCCTGAAGGATTATACTCAGGTTAGGTCATTTCTGGATGATTGATTCTTGGTTTTAATTCTAACTTCTTTGCTTCCCAGAATATCATATTCAAAGCCCAGTGCTCCTTTAATATTGGAGGACTAACACTTCTTATATGAGGGCTTTCCAGAGCCCTTTTCAGGGCTGCTCATCTATCTTTGGAATCTGCATATCACTTAACTCCCTCCTGTGCCTCCAAGAAGTTGTAGAATGTGCAGCAGCTACATTTCAATAAAGCCTTCTCAGCAGATGGGCTAAACCAGGTTGAGGTTAATTGAGAAGCCTCATACCTCCCAGTTAGTTGGGAGGATTTCTTCCCCAAGCATGTGAAGACTTTCCCTGGTTGAATGGGCAAATGAGAACAGTTTGTTCCAATGGCCATGAAATTGGCTGAAGTAGGTGCTGTGGAGTGCTTAGAGCTTTGTCAGGCATAGAAGGTGTCAAGATATCCACTGCATTCTGGGTCTTTGCCTGTCATCTTGATTTTTATTTTGCCATTGGACTTTGGTGACTGGAAAAGAGAATGAGGTTGAAAACTGAAACTCTGCCTCACCTAAATCTGGTTTACATTCAAGTCAGGATATCACCCTGTAATAACATTGGTTCTCTTCAGAATGAAGGATGAACAACAATAGCTGCTAAATCGTGTGTGATCCTGACTGTGACTCCACAGTATTTGAATGATTTCTTTCTGGCTGCTTGATGTGTTTTCTCTTTGACCTGGGAGCTCTGGAATTTGAGTACATATTCCTGGGAGTTTTCATTTTGAGATCTTTTTCAGGAAGTGATTGGTGGATTCTTTGAATTTCTACTTTACTCCTTCTCCTAGGATATGAGGGCGGCTTTCCTTCAAAATTTCTTGAAATATAATATTTAGGCATTTTATTTGATTGTGGCTTTCAAGCAATATAATAATTCTTAAGTAGTTTTTCCTTGATAATGTTTTCCAGGTCTGTTGTTTTTCTGATGAGACATTTCATAGTTTCTCTTTTTAAAAAATTCTTTGAATCCTTTTTGCACTTGATAGTCTATGGAAGATCCCACTGTTACAGTCATATAATTGACTTAAAAGGGGAAAGGATAAATGATCCTACTGTGTTTTTTAAAAAATTTACTCAAAAGCATTTAACCCAATAGAATAAAATGCAGCATTAAAAGCTCTCCTTGGACAAAGGAGTATTGCCTTCTCCTTATGTGTAGATCTCTTTGATGTAGCATGTATGTTAAGACCATACAAGAGTCCTTGATCAAAATAACCTGCCTGATTGAGAACATCAATCAAAGCATAATAAATGGAAATATGCTTATCAAATGTATTTAATTATCATAAGGAAGGATATCCAGTGACAGAATTAAGTGTAAGAGATTTTCTGTGGAAAGTGAATTCCTCTAGATGTTTCTGCTTAAAGATAATGTAATGATTGTATCAAGCCTCAGAAGGTTATAGGGCCCCTTCAGTGACTTCCTGGTTTACCCTATTTATATAGGAAAAACTAACTGGATGAAGAATATGTATTGTACAGTATGAATGACAAGTGCATCGAATTAAAGAATATGTCTGGGACAGATACTATAGATCGTTGGTGGATTGGGCCTAGAATTCAAGTTAGCACTGATTTCATAATCTCCAAATCCACTGGTCTTTTTAAATTCCCACTCTCCATGACCTTTGTGTAGTCTTTGACACTGTTGGTCAGTCACTCCCCCACATTGATCCTTGATACTTTCTTTTTTTTCTTAGTTCTTTGGACACCAGTCTCTCTTGGTTCTCCTACCTATCTGACTGCTCCTTCTCAGTCTCCTTTGCTAGATCCTTTTCCAGCTCATGCCCACAGCTGTCCCATATGTTTCAGTCTTAGGCTTGGTTCTCTTCTGCCTCTAAACTACTTTACTTGGTCATCTCATCAACTTCCATGGATTTGAGTTTATTCTGATGATTCTCAATTCTGTCTATCCCACCCTAAGCTTTCTGCTGACCTTTAGTCATGCATCTCCAAATGTCTTTTCAGATGTCTCCGACTAGGATGTCCTTGGAATGAGTTGAATTGTTTATTTCATATTACTTTAAATTTATTTATTTATTTATAGTTTTCAACATTCATTTCTACAAGATTTTGAGTTCCAGATTTTCTCCCCATCTCTCCCCTCCCCTCGAGATGGCATGCATTGTAATTACCCCTTCCCCCAGTCTGCCCTCCCTTTTATTATCCCTCCCCTACCTTATCCCCTTCCCCTTTACTTTCTTGAAGGGCAAGATAGATTTCTATACTCCATTGCCTGTGTATCTTATTTCCCAATTGCATGTGAAAACAATTTTTTAACATTTGTTTTTTAAAACTTTGAGTTCCAAGTTCTCTCCCTTCTTCCCTCCCCACCCACTCTCATTGAGAAGGGAAGCAATTCAATATAGGTTATATATGTATAGTTATGCAAACCACTTCCCTAATAGTCATGTTGTGAAAGACTAACCATATTTCTTTCCCTCCTATCCCACCCCCAACTATTCTATTTTCTCCTTTGACTCTGTCTCTTCAAAAATGTTTGCTTCTGACTATCCTCTCTCCCAATCTGCCATCCCTTCTGTCATCCTCCCTCTTTTATCCCCTTCCCCCTACTTTCCTGTAGGGTAAGATACTCAATTGAGTGTGTATGTTATTCCCTCCTTAAGCCAAACCTGATGAGAGTAAGGTTCACTTATTCCTTCTTACCTCCCTCTTCTTCCCCTCCATTGTGAAACCTTTTTCTTGCTTCTTTTATGTGAGATAATTTACCCCGTTCTCTCTCTCCCTTTCTCCTCCCAATATATTCCTCTCTCACCCTTTAATTAGATGAGAGTAAGGTTCACTTATTCCTTCTTACCTTCCTTTTCTTCCCCTCCATTTTGAAACAGTTTTCTTCTTTTATGTGAGATAATTTATCCCTTTCTATCTCTCCCTTTCTCCTCCCAATATATTCCTATCTCACCCTTTAATTTTATTTTTTAGATATCATCCCTTCATATTCAACTCACCCTATGCCATCCATCCATCTATCCATCTATCCATCTATCTATTCATCTATCCATCTATCCATCCATTCATCCATCCATCCATCTATCTATCTTCTCCAACTACCCTTATACTGAGAAAGGTCTCATGAGTTACGAATATCATCCCATGTAGGATGTAAACAGTTCAACTTTAATAAGTCTCTTATGATTTCTCTTTCCTGTTTACCTTTTCACACTTCCCTTGATTCTAGTATTTGAAAGTCAGCTCTGGTCTTTTCATAAAGAATGTTTGAAAGTCCTCTGTTTCACTGAAGGTCCATTTTTGTCCCTTTGAAGGATTATACCCAGTTTTGCTGGGACTCAAATTATTTCTTTCTGGCTACTTGCAGTATTTTCTCCTTGACCTGGGAGCTCTGGAATTTGACTACAATATTCCTAGGAGTTTCCTTTTGAGATCTCTTTCAGGAAGTGATTGGTTGATTCTTTCCATTTCTATTTTACCCTCTGATATCAGGTCAGTTTTCCCTGATAACTTCGTGAAAGATGATGTCTAGGCCCTTTTTTTGATCATGGCTTTCAGGTAGTTTTAAATTTTTTCTAATGAGATATTTCACATTGTCTTCTATTTTTACATTCTTTTGGTTCTGTTTTGTAATTTCTTGATTTCTCATAAAGTCATTAGCTTCCATTTGCTACATTCAAATTTTGAAGGAATCATTTTCTTCAATGAGCTTTTGGATCTTCTTTTCCATTTGGTCAGTCCTGTTTTTTAAGGCATTCTTATCCCCATTGGCTTTTTGGACTTCTTTTGCATTTGGATTAGTCTGTGTTTTAAGGTGTTATTTTCTTCACTATTGTTTTGAGTCTCCTTTAGTAAGCTGTTGACTCATTTTTCATGATTTTCTTACATCACTCTCATTTCTTTTCCCAATTTTTCATCTACTTCTCTTACTTGATTTTCAAAATTCTTTTTTTGAGCTCTTCCATGACCTGACACCAATTCATATTTTTCTTGGAGGCTTTGGAAGTGGGAACTTTGACTATGTTGTGTTCTTCTGGTTGTACAATTTGATCTTTGTCACCAAAGTAAAATTCTATGGTCTGAGTTCTTCTTTCATGATATTCACTCATCTTCCCAGACAAATATTTGACTTTCTAACTCTGTGTCAAGGAAGGGCTCTGCTTCCAGTAGGGGTGGTGGTATGTGTACTGTCCCAGGCTTCAGGTTTTTGTATCAGCTGCTCAATATCCTACCTTCTATGGGCCCAGAGCTCTGGAAGTAGCCTCTGTTGCTGCTGTTGCTGCCACAACTGTGGGCTCTCCCTGCCAACCCCTCACTACTCTGGGCCCAGGGTTGGACTTGGCCAGACTGTGTGCTCCTCTTTTACCCTAGTCCCATAGAATTTCCCCCCTGGCCTTTCTGGCATTTGTGGATTGAGAAGTTTGGAAACTGCCACAGCTGCCAATGATTCAGTCCCCTCAAAGCGTGCTCTGGCCAGTCTGCACCAGTGCAGTCCATGCTGGACTGCGCTTTGCTCACTGCTCAATGAGAGAGACCCTTCCTATTGACTTTCCAGGTTGTCTTGGGCTGGGGATATGTTTCACTCTGTCATTTTGTGGGTTCTTTAGCTCTGGAATTTGTTTTGTCATTTTTTTATAGGTATTTGGAGGGCTTTGGGAGAGCTCAGGGAAGGCCCCTGCTTTTGCTCAGCTATCTTGGCTCCTCCCCTCAAGTTTAATTGTTTTAAAAAAAATATAGGTACCTTTTTACTCTGTATGGTTGGAGTAGAAATAAATAATGCATTCAGCAATAATTAATAATTATCTTTTTATTTTGAAGTAATCTGTGATGTATTTTTTCATTTTCAAATTTCCTCATCATTTTCTCATCCAGTTTAGTGACATGCTTACATAGCATTGGTCTTTAAACTTGAGTAGGGAAATCAATTTTTCACTTACTGGAAAGCAGAGTTTTTTAGTAGGATCTGTCTTTCAAATGTAATTGTGAGAATATCCAGGTACATACCTGATTATCAAAGGGATGGGTAGTGATCTTCTGAAATCAGATTAGGAAGAAATTAGTTTGAAATAAGTTATACCTTATTTAATTACCTACATGTTATGATGTTTGGAATTGAGACTTAGAGAAAGGAGAGCCAAAAAATTTAAAAATTGACTATGGCTACACAGGAGAAAGAGTGCTCTGATCAATTTATAGACTGTAGCCTGTTTGCAAGTATTCGCCTGTAGTGAAGATGAGTCTCATAGATGGGTCTCAATAATCCATTTAGATAATTGAATTAAAAAAAATATTTTGACTCTGTGCTTACTTACTAGCCTTCTGATTAATTTGATCTTCCATGTAGATTTTCCTAGTGGGAAGCAAATATGATGGCTAGTTAATATTAATATTCAGTCTACTTCACAGTTTTATTTCTTATTAGATCACTCTGTGATCTTGTCATGAGTCCTCTGAATTTGGTTACAATGAGTTATTTTGTTAGAGTCAACTCACCTATAGGTATGCAAACTAATTCTGATTCCTGAGTCTTTGAAACTTGAGGATCTAATCATAAATTTTAGGTGACTGACCAAGATAGTGCTAAGTGCTAAATCTGAGCAGCTAGCTAAATTTATTTAACATAATAAACAGAAAAGTAGCATTATCCCAAGTATGACCTTAATCATGGTGAACAAAATTGGGAAGCACTTCTTCTTTGGCATCTCCAATTCAGTTGAAAAAGTATTCAGTAAGGATTAAATATAAGCTCATCTGTTTGACTTGTAAAGTCCTTTTCAACTTGCCTTCTTACACATTTTTCCCCTCCCATACACTTTATGGTGTAGCCACACTGGTGTACATGATATTCCTCATATAGAAGGTCCATCTCTTGGCTCTGGGCCTTTGTATTGGCAGTTCCCCCTGCCTTGAATGCTCTTCATTCTTACCTCTTCCTCTTTGGCTTTCTTCTAGACTCAACTCAAGCATCATCTTCTACAGCAGACTTTTTCCAGCCCTCCCAACTTCCCATTTAAGGTTACCTTCCAGAATTAAGAAGACCTGAGTGTGAATCCTGTCTCATATACTACCTTTGTAACCCTAGATAAGTCACTTACCCTCTGTCTGCATCAGTTTCCTCATTTATAAAAATGACATTATAATAATAGCATCTCCCTTCCATGGTTATTGTGAGGATAAAAAGAGCTATACATTGTTATGTTAGCTCCTTGAGGACAGGGACCCTTTTAACTTTTGCTTTGTATCCCCACTGCTTAACACTGTGATTGTTTCATAGTATGCACTTAATGCTTACTGACTGAGTGATTTTTTTACTGGTAGAGGAAATTTCTTCCCAAGAGCTTTCTATAAAGATACCAGTCAAAGAAAAATGTAGAACAAATTAGGACAAATAAGGCATTGTTTTAGGCAGTAGTGATTAAAAAGACTAAATAGAAAAAGTCTCTTTCCCCTAACATATGCAAAGATTTGTGTAAATACATTCTTATACAGATATTTGCCATTATATTTCAAAGTTTTCTTATGTTTTTGCTTGCAGGTTGAACTTCAGTTTCAATTAAATCGATTACCACTCTGTGAAATGCATTATGCTTTGGACAGGATCAAAGACAACAGTATTCTCTTTCCAGATGTTAACATGACTCCCACCATACCTTGGAGTCCCAACAGGTACAATTATGTAAAAAATATAATACTTGAAACTCATATTAATGCCATTTTTTTCATATCAATTAAGGTGTGTTCTAAAACACATGTATACTTATATAAAATCTTTGTTTGGCATTGTGGTAATAGAAGAGGAGTAAATGAAAATGCTGTTGCTTTGAAAACAAAATTAATTAGTTTTCTACCTTTCTTTAAATAAAAGAATCAAGGAGTATTTTTTTGGTTGCACTAATTTGATGATACGGAAACACAACGTAATATTAGAAATTTCTGTAAATTATGGAAGTATGACTCTTCAGACCTTGTCTAAATTTGTTCTCATAGCTAATTTTTCACAAGATAGTTTTCCTTCATGTACCAGTTACTTCTAAATAGATTAATATGTAAATTGTTTTCTTTCAATTATGTCTGTCACGTTGACAATTGATGAATGACATACATTTTCTTCAAAAAAGTTTACTATTTTGAAATACTATTTTAAAAATGATAACTCTTCTTATTAGAATAGATACTTTTAAAATCTTGGTCTATGATCTAACTATACACATTGGAGAGGAAATCAGAAGACCTGAGTTCAAAATCTAGCTTTGGAACTTACTACTTGTGTAACCTTCAGCAAGTCTTTTCACCTCTCTGGACCTATATTCTTGCCAGTAAAATGAGGTTATTGTTATAGATGACCTTTGAGGTACCTTTCATTTCCAAGTGAAGACTCTATGATCCTATTAAACAGAGAGGGAAATTAATTTCATGTTTTTTCTCCTTCTTGGTTTTCCAGAAATTGCCAATAGCCATGGTCATTTTTCTGTGTTACTGAACTTAAGCTGTTTTTAGGGATGCTAATTTGTTTAGAAAAAAAAGTATTTACTCTTTAACAATCAATAGACATGGAACTAAAATGAACAACTATAGATATGTATAAAACTTAAAACACTGTTACAATGCTTTTGTTGTATGTACAATTCATTTTACATATCCTTTAATGTTCTTTGGCTTTTGAAATACCTATTTTAAAGACTGGAGATCTGTTTGTTTTTAAAATGTTATTATGCAAATGTATAAACACAGCAAAACCTCATTTATCTTATTTCATTTATATAATCAGTGCTCTCCACTTATACATCTTTCTCATAGGTTATTGCAGCAGTCTTATAATTGGTCTCTGTGCTTCAAGTTTCCTACCACTCCAACACTGTGGCCCAAATGATTTTCTTTAAGCTCAAATCTGATCATGTCAGACATTCTCTCATTCAACTCTTATAGCTTCCTGATGCTTCTAGAATGAAACATAAGCTTTTTTGTTTAGCTTTTAAAGCTTTACACAATCTGGTCCCAACATACCTTTTTAATGTTCTCCTCTGTCTCCATTTTTTCCCCCTCCTATACATCATAATTTAGCCAAACAGGTCTTATTTATTACCCATTTTACTCCATTTCTGCTTACTTGGAATGTAATGTCCTCTTTACTTTTGCTTTATAGAGTCTCTCACTTTTTTTATAACCTTTTTTTAATTTTAATTTAAATTTTTTCAGTTAATTAATTTTTATAATATACTCATTTTATTTATTTTTAATGCTCTTCAATCACTACCATAAAACTTAGATTTTCACCCCCCTACACCTACCCTCCCCCACCACAAGATGGCATACAATTCTATATAGGATCTACACATGCATTCCTATTGAATACATTTTCATTATAGTCATACTGTGTAGAAGAACTAAAATAAATGGGAGAAATCATATAACAAACCAAAACATAATACACACACACACACATAAAAATGATCTGCTATATTCTGCGAGTGAATTCCATAGATCTTTCTCTGAATGTGGAAGGCATTTTGCTTAGAAGACCATTGGGAATTTTTTTTTTGATGTCCTTGCATTACTATGAAGATCCAAGTCTACCAGAAAAAATTCTTGCACACTGTGGTCATTGATCTGCACAGAGTTCTACTGGTTCTGCTCCTTTCACTCAGCATCAGATCATTTAAGTCTTTCCAGGCCTCTTTGAAGTCTTCCTGTTCATCATTTCTTGTGGTGCAATAGTATTCCATTCCATTCATATCCCATAATTTAATCAGCCATTCCCCAATTCATGGACTTCCCTTTGATTTCCAGTTTTTGGCCACTACAAAGAGTGCTGTTATAAATACTTTTGTACATAGGGGACCCTTTCCTATTTTTATGTTTTCTTGGTGATACAGTCCTCGAAGTGATATTGCTCGGTCAAAGGGTATGTACATTTTTGTAGCCCTTTGGGCATAGTTCCAAATTGCTTTCCAGAATGGTCGGATGAGTTTACAGCTCCACCAACAATGAATTAATGTTCCAACTCTCCCACATCTTCTCCAGCATTTATCATTTTCCTGTTTTGTCATGTTTGCCCATCTTATAGGTGTGATGTGGTACCTCAGAGTTGTTTTCATTTGCAACTCTCTAAACAAAAGTGATTTAGAGCATTTTTCCTGTGATTATAGATATCTTTAATTTCTTCCTCTGAAAATTGCCTGTTCATATTCTTTGACCATTTATCAATTGGGGAATGACTTGTATTATTGTACATTTGCCTCAGTTCTCTATATATTCTGGAAATGAGGCCTTTATCCCTGAGATTAGCTATAAAAAATTTTCCCAATATGCTACATCCCTCCTAATTTTGGTTGCATTGGGTTTTTTCAGTTTAATGTAATCAAAATTATCTATCTTGTACTTCATAATACTTTCTATATCTTCTTTAGTCAAAAATTTTTTCCTTCTCCATATATCTGATAAATACATTATCCTTTGCTCCTCCAGTTTGTCCATGACATCAGTCTTTATACCTAGATCGTGTGCTCATTTGGACTTTATTCTTGTGTAGGATGTCAAGCATGGGTCTATGCCTACTTTCTGCCACACTGTTATCCAGTTGCCCCAGCAATTTTTGTCGCACAGTGAGTTCTTGGGGTCCTTGGGTGTATCAAACAGGAGATTGCTATTCATTGCCTACTGTATCTTGAGTACCTAGCCTACTCCACTTATCTGCCCTTCTGTTTCTTAGCCAGTACCAAGTGGTTTTGATAATCGCTGCTTGAAAATACAATTTGAGATCTGATAACACTAGGCCACCTTCCCTAGCATTTCTTTTCATTAGTCTCTTTGATATTCTGGACCTTTTGTTCTTCCAGATGAATTTTGATATTATTTTATCCAGCTCTAGAAAGTAATTATCTGATAGTTTAATTGGTATGGCACTAAATAAGTAAATTAATTTAAGTAAAATTGTCATTTTTATTATATTGACTCGACCTACCCATGAGCAACTGATGTTTTTCCACTTTCTTAGATCTGACTGTATTTGTTCAGAAAGTGTCTTGTAATTGTGTTCATATAGTCCCTGGGTTTGTTTTGGCAGGTAGACTCCCAAATATTTTATAGTGTCTACCCTAGCATTAAAAGGGATTTTTCTTTCTTATCTCTTGCTGTTGGACTTTGTTATTAATATATAGGAATGCAGAAGATTTGTGCAGGTGTCTCTCACTTTTTTAAAAACAAAATAAACTTACTTAATTTTAATTAATTTAATTTTTTAATTTTCAACATTCACTTTCATAAGAATTTGAGTTCCAGATTTTCTCTTCATCTCTCTCCTTCCCCCATCCCAAGACAGTATGCAGTCTGATATAGGCTCTACATATACATTCATATTAAACATGTTTTCACATTAATCTTGTTATAAAGAAGAATTAGAACCAATGGGAAAAACCAAGATAAAGAAGAAAAAAAAGGGAGATAACAAGTACTATGCTTCAGTCTGCATTTAGACCTCATAGTTCTTTTTCTGGATGTGGATCATGAGTCTTTTGGAGTTGTCTTAGATCTTTGCATTGCTAAGAAGAGAAAATCTCTATTAAAGTTAGTCACCATATAATGTGGTTGTTATTGTGTAGGATATTATCCTGGTTCTTCTCAGTTCAATCAGCATCAGTTCATATAAGGCTTTCCAGGTTTTTCTGAAGTCTGTCTGCTCATCTTTTCTAATAGCACATTCATATTTCATTGCATTCATATACCATAATTTGTTCAGCCATTCCCCAAATGATGGCTATCCCCATCATGTTCAGTCTTTGCCACCACAAAAAGAGCTGCTCCTTGGCAATAGATAATGTTCCTTTTTTTTTTTTTTTTTGTACTTGTGCTTCACAGATAGCTCACAGGCATGGGAGTTTTTGATCTCCAGCCTGTAACTGGTTTACTCTTGATCTGGGCAGATGGGAAGGACAGGAAGACAGCTTAGGAGGGGTTAATAATCTTAACTTTATTCTAGTCTGTTCTTCTAAATAGGAGTTGCTGATAATGGTAGCACCAACTTCTACAGCATTCTCTAATCAGACTTCTTGCAGGGGCCAACTAGAAGGGGAGGAGGCAACTACCTTTGTGTCTCAAAAGGGTTGAATCGAGACAGGCACAGCATTTCAGCTTGTGCATTTCCCTAAATCCCCTCAGTGAGGACCAGTTGAGATAAACACAGATTTCCCCCTAAGCCTTGTTGGGGGCTGATCAAGGCACATACAGCATTATCCTGTCATATTCCCCTATGCTTTCCCCACTTAGTGACCAGTGCCCACTTGCTTTATAGGGTAACAGACAAAGAACACATACTGCCAGCAATAAGTAGCCTCATAAATTTACATTATCTCACTGTTATAATTAACTGTGCAGTCGCAGTGGATGTTCGCAATTTTAAGCACAAATGTTTATATTATTTATCATTATATAGTGCTGTGCAAGTGTGGTGGAGATCTTACAAGTCATGAGCCTGGGATATAGAGATTGCTATGGCCATGGATCCTGGGAAACTAATTTCTAAGAAAGAATAACAATAAATTCACTGAACACACTCTAAAAATCAACCTTACATACACCTTGTATCCCCAATACCTAGCCCAGTGCTTGGCACAATGCAGTTGCCTATTAAATGTTTGTTAATTGGTTGATTGCTTAATAGAAGAGTGAGCTTGGGCAAATCACTTTGCCTTTCTGAGACCCTGTGGTATGAGCAATTTCTCTCTGGACTATTTTTTCCCCCTAAAAGGCAGAGAAACTGGTTGAGAAGTTGCATCAGTGGAATGAGCTTTAGTTTCTTGGACCAATAAAGTCTGAATGCTGAGGCCTGATCCTGTTGATATGGCTTTCTAGTTGCCCAAGGTATTGCCATGTTGATTGGTCTCCTTTTTCCTAAAAAAGCACAGAAGCTTCCTGTGAGACTCAATCAGTACAGGTGACTTAGGTTAGAGTTATTGATCTTAATTTCTAGTTGCCTAGGGCACAAAAGGCCTGCCCATAAGGAATCAGGGCCTCTTAGACTCATTGCCATCCTACCCTACACAATCTGTTGACTATTTGTGTTTCTATATACAGACATAGCTATCGTTACTTTCCTTTCCATGTTATATCTGGGTAAGCCTCTTTCTTTTTTTAAAGATATGTACAACTCTTTTTCAAAAATTTATTTTAGTTTTCAACATTCATTTCCACAAGATTTTGAGTGCCAAATTTTCTCCCCATCTCTCCCCTCCCCACAAGATACAGTGTATTCTGATTACCCCTTCCCCCAATTTGCCCTCCCATCTATCCCACCTCTCCCTTCCCTTATCCCTATCTTCTCTCTTTTCTTGTAAGACAAGGTAGATTTCTGTACCCCATTACCTGTATTTCTTATTTCCCAGTTGCATGCAAAAGCAATTCTCAACCTTTGTTCCTAAATCTTTGAGTTCCAAGTTTTCTCCCTTCCTCCCTCCCCGCCCATCCTCACTGAGAAGGGAAGCAATTCAAAAATAGGACATACAAGTGTAGTTATGCAAAAGCCTTGCATAATAGTCATGTTGTGAAAGACTGTTTCCCTCCATCCTATCCTCTCCCCCATTTATTCTATTTTGTTTTTTAACTTTGTCCCTCTCTAAGTGTTTAATTCTAATGACTCCCTCCTCCAATTTGCCCTCCTTTCTATCATCTCCCACACACACTCCACTTATCTCTTCTCCCCTACTTTCCTGTAGTGTAATATAGATTTTCATGCCAAATTGAGCGTGTATGTTATTCCCTCCTTAAGCCAAATGTGATGAAAGTAAGCTTCACTTTTTCCCCTCTCACCTCCCCCCTTTTCTCCTCCATTGAAAAAGTTTTTTCTTGCCTCTTTTCTGAGAGATAATTTGCCCTTTCTATTTCTCTCTTTTTCCTTACAGTATATTCCTCTCTCACCCTTAATTTTATTTTAGTTTTTTAGATATCATCAATTCCTATCCAATTTACCCTGTGCCTGGGCAATATATAATATATATCTATCCTTCCAACCACCCAAATACTGAGAAAAGTCTCAAGAGTTACAAATATGATCATTATACGTAGGAATGTAAACAGTTGAACTTTAGTAAGTCTTTTATGATTTTTCTTTCCTGTTTAGCTTTTCATGCTTCTCTTGATTCTTGTGTTTGAAAGTCAAATTTTCTATTCGGCTGTAGTCTTTTCATCCAAAATGCTTGAAAGTCCTCTATTTTATTGAATGACCATTTTTTCCCCTGAAGTATCATACTCATTTTTGCTGGGTAGGTAATTCTTGGTTTTAATCCTAGATCCTTTGACTTTCTGGAATATCATATCCCAAGCCCTGTGATCCCTTAATGTAGAAACTGCTAGATCTTGTGTTATCCTGATTGTATTTACACAATACTCAAATTGTTTCTTTCTGAGTGCTTGCAATATTTTCTCCTTGACCTGGGAATTCTGGAATCTGGCTACATAATTCCTAGGAGTTTTTCTTTTTGGATCTCTTTAAGGAGATGATGGGTGTATTCTTTCAATATTTATTTTACCCTCTGGTTCTAGAATATCAGGGCAGTTTTCCTTGATAACTTCATGAATGATGATGTCTAGGCTCTTTTTTGATCATGGCTTTCAGGTAGCCCCATAATTTTTGAATTGTCTCTTCTGGATCTATTTTCCAGGTCAATTGTTTTTCCATTGAAGTATTTCACATTGTCTTCTATTTTTTCAGTCTTTTCATTTTATTTTATAACTTCTTGGTTTCTCATAAAGTCATTAGCTTCTATCTGCTCCATTCTAATTTTTAAAGAACTATTTTCTTCAGTGAGCTTTTGAACCTCCTTTTCCATTTGGCTAATTCTGCTTTTTAAAGCATTTTTCTCCTTATTGGCTTTTTGGTCCTCTTTTGTCTTTTGGTTTAGTTCATTTCTACAGCTGTTATTTTCTTCAGCATTTTTTTTGTTTCTCTTTTAGGAAACTGTTGATTCACTTTTCATGATTTTCTTCCATAGCTCTCCTTTCTTTTCCCAGTTTTTCCTCTGCCTCTCTTACTTGGTTTTCAAAATCTTTTGGGAACTCTTCCATGTCCTGAGACCATTGCAAATTTATTTTGGAGATTTTGGATGCAGAAGCCTTGACTTTTATGTCTTCCTCTGATGGTATGCATCGTTCTTCCTCATCTGAAAGGATGGAAGAAAATACCTGTTCACCAAGAAAGTAACCTTTTAGAGTCTTTATTTTTTTCCCCCCTTTTTTGGGCATTTTCCCAACCAGTTACTTGACTTTTGAGTCCTTTTTCAAGCATGGAGGGTATATTGCAGGGACCTGTAAGTTCTCAGTTCCTCCCAGGTGGCACAATCAAGGGAGAGGAGTTTACTCCCCTCTTGGCCTGTGCTCTGATCTGGGAGCAACCACAAGCTTTTCTGCCCAGAATCTGAAAGTAGAATTCCCTCTCTGGAGCCTCCACTAGCTCCACCACACCCCTGGAGCACCACTCAGGACTGAGATCCAGAGCAGCAGCTCATTTCTCCCAGGATCTTTAGGTGGAGGGCTCCAAAAATGGATGCTATGCCTCAGTGACTCTTGCTACCCTGGGTCTGAGACTAAGGCTGGACTCTGCTCCCTTCTCACCCAGGCGAAAGAGCTTTCTCACTGACCTTTGAAGCTGTCTTTGACATTTGTGAGGTGAGAAATCTCAGAACTACAGCTGCTGACTGGGATTTTGCCTGCTCCAGTCCTGTGTCTTCTTTGCCAGTGGCCAAGGGTCACTCAGCGCTCGGCTCTGAGCCTGCTGTGATAGACATTTCCTGTTGGCCTTCCAGGCTACCGCTGTCTGGAAATCTCTTTCAATTTGTCGTTTTGTGACTTCTGCTGCTCTAGAATTTGTTTAGAGTAATTTTTTACAGGTATTTTATGGGCTTTGGGGGTAGAACTAAGAGTAGTTCTGTCTTTTTACTCTGCTACCTTGGTTCTGCCCTCCCCCGTCCCTCAGCCTCTTTTTTAATCGAGAATTTTACATCTTTTTTTCTGATCTTTTTTTTTATTGTGATCATTTTTTTCTGAATTATGAATCTGAAGCATGAGATTGTTTGAATCAGGCCCAGCTGGCACTAATTCCAGTTTCCTCATTTGTAATATGATGATGGCCAGATGTGATAATCTCTCTGGCCTGTTTGCTGTGAGTATATGATTTAACTGAATCTTGTCCCTTTAAGGATGAAAAAGTTTTATTTTACTAATTTTGATAAAATATATAAATTAAAAATATAAATACTGTTAATAAGAAGAATTAAATGAACTTGTAAGACAAAGGTAAAATATTATGTTAAGCCTACATCCTTTACAAGGCTGAACCAAATATGTTCACAAGCTACTAACAAGCAATAAAAGTTCTTCTATTCTGTCTTCTCTTTCTGACCTTTCCTTTGGCTCATGTTTTTGTTCCTTCTATTTTTTCTTTCTCTGGCAATTCAAATTGTACTTGGTGTTTTTAAAATTCTGTTTCTTCTGATTCTACCGTGCATCATGTTGTATAAGCCTTTCTCATATGAGATATGTACCATTCTCATGAGAAGAACTCAAAAACAGGATAGGCAGAGAAAGATGGTTTATTTATACATCCTGGGACATGGGTGCTGCCCACAAAGACATACACCCAGACAGATGCCAAAATGAGTCTTTTTATGGGGTTAATATTTCCTGGTCCTTTTCTTTGGAACTGGGACTGCTCCCTGTTCTTCTGAGTTACAGTCTTTCTAGCCCACCCACTACATGTCACTCCTTGATGTGTTCCTTCCTTCCAAACATACTCCAGCATAGATTCCTGTGATCAGAAAATGAAGGCATAATATTATGTCAGGTGTGTCAGTTAATATGTGTGAAGGTCGTTAGTCATGTGCAGTAGTTTGTTTTCAGTGACTCATGGAGTATGAGCCATTCTGCCTATCTCACTCGCTCTATTGTCCTTGAGCTAGGAGGCCCAGATCATCTGGGTGCTCTTCTCTACTCTTCTTAGCAACTCCATGTATGGCAATGTCTGTGGAACAGGACTCCTAGTCTCTTTTTCTCATACTTTATATTTACCATTTTAATGGTACTGTCAATTCAATTACATGAACATACTACAATTTATTTAATTATTCAGTAATTATTGGACATAAATGTTGTGATTAAAATACCTGAAAAATTCTTTTTCTACTTTCCTCCTTAAACAGCGTATATCAAAAGTAACCTAGTATCATCATTTTTAACAACAACAGCAACAACACCCAACAACAATAACAATGTCAGTACAGATAGACATAGGGATAGAAAACGGATCTGTGAAGAAACTCCTGGGTGAGAAAATTGCCTCTACCAATGTAGGTTGGCACCTTCTCCACAACTTAACATACTGTAGAATTGCCTGGAGTGGTGAAAGATGAGATGATCAGCCAATCAGTGTTAAAAGTGGGACTTCCCTTCACTTCTTTCTTGTGCTGAGGCCAGTGCTCTTTGCATTCGTGTGCACATAATGTAGTAATGATTTTGAAGACTGTTGAGTGGCTAGAGGAGGTGGCTGCTACACTCAGTGGCTTTAGACTCCTGTAATGTGGATGTGTGTTTGATTTTTGTAGTTTATTAGAAGTGCATACAAAATGAGGTCTAAATGAAGATCTGAGGAAAAACACATTACACTTATTGCATGGGCTTTGTGGCCTTTGTTTTAGTTTCTTAGAAGCCTATTAAAAAAAAATTATGAGGGAGCACAGAGCCTAGATGACGGAGTAGAAAGACATACATACTTTGGCTCTTCCCCCACAGTCCATAAAATACCTGTAAAGAAATCTCTCAACAAATTCTAGTGCTGCAGAAGCCACAGAATGACGGAGCGGAGGAGATTTCCAGCCCAGGGTGACCTGGAAGGGTGATGGGAAAGGTCTGTCGCACTGGATGCAGAGTGGAGCCCAGCCCAGCCCAGCCTCGGCTGTGACTTTGGGAGGAGCAGGACCGGAATTGGCTTTGGGGATGAAATTCCCAGAATCTGCAATAGTTCGTAGATCCTTCAACCCACAGATGCCCAAGGTCAGTGAGAAGACTTTTTCAACCTGAGTGAGAAGGGAGCAGAGTCCACCCCTGACCTTGGCACAAGGCAGCCATGGAAGCTGGACTGCTGAGGCTTCTGGAGGCTGCTGCAGGCAGGCAGCAGCTGGCATCCATTGTTCCATTGTTGGAGCACTGAACATAAAACCCCTGGGGGAATTGAGAAGCTGATCTGAATCTCAGCCCTGAGCATGATCCTAGGGTGAGTAGGAGCACTGGGACCCTCCTCTTGACAAAGGATTCAGAAGTCAAGTAACTGGCTGAGAAAATGCCCAAAAAAGGGAAAAAAAATAATACCACAGAAGGTTACTTTCTTGGTGAATAGGTATTTTCTTCCATCCTTTCGGATGAGAAAGAACAAAGCATACTGTCAGAGAAAGGCAAGGCTTCTGCATCCAGAACCTCAAAATGCATATGCATTGGGATCAGGCCATGGAAGAGCTTGAAAAGCAAGTCAGCAACTTGCCAAAGAAGACCCAAAAAGTGCTGAAGAAAATAAACTCCCTTAAAAATAGGCTATCTCAGTTGGAAAGAGGTCCAAAGAGCCAATGAGGAGAAGGCTTTAGAAAGCAGAATTAGCCCAATGGAAAGGACTTTCAAAAGCTCACTGAAGAAAATAGAGCTGAGGGAAGCTAATGAATATATGAGAAACCAAGAAGTTGCGAAACAAAGCAAAAAGGGATGAAAAAAATCGAAGATAATGTGAAATATCTCATTGGAAAAACAATTGACCTGAAAAATAGATTCAGGAGAGGCAATTTAAAAATTATGGAAGTACCTAAAAGCCATGAAATTATCAAGGAAAAATGCCTTGATATTCTAGAACCAGAGTAAAATAAATATTTAAAGAATCCCCCAATCACCTTCTGAAAGAGACCCTAAAAGAGAAACTCCTAGGAGTATTGTGGCCTAAGTTCAGAGTTCCCAGGTCAAGGAGAAAATATTGCAAGCAGCCAGAAAGAAACATTTTGAGTATTGTGGAAATACAGTCAGGATAACACAGGATTTGGCATCTTCTACATTAAGGGATCAAAGTGCTTGGAATAGGATATTCCAGAAATCAAAGGAACTGCAATTAAAAGCAAGAATCACCTTACCCAGCAAAACTGAGTATAATACTTCAGGGGAAAAAGTGGTCTTTCAATGAAATAGAGGACTTTCAAGCATTCTTGATGAAAAGACCAGAGCTGAAAAGAAAATTTCACTTTCAAATACAAGAATGAGAAGAAGCATGAAAAAGTAAACAGCAAAGAGAAGTCATAAGGGACTTACCAAAGTTGAACTGTTTACATTCCTGCATGGAAAAATAATATGTATAACTCTTGAGACTTTTCTCAGTGTTTGGGTAGGTGGAGGGATTATAAACACACATGCACACACACACACACACACACATACATATAGACAGTGATCACAGGGTGAGTTGAATCAGAAGGAATGATATCCAAAAAATAAAATCAAGGAGTGAGAGAGGACTATATTGGGAGGAGAAAGGGAGAAATATTATGGGGCAAACTATCACTCATAAAAGAGATAAGAAAAATCTTTTTCAATAGAGGAGATAAGGGAGGAGGTGAGGGGAAAGGTGAAGCTTACTCTCTTCACATATGGCTTAAGGAAGAAATAACATGCTCACTCAACTTAGTATGAAAATTAGCTTACACTACAGGCAAGTAGCAGAGAAGCAGACAAGTGGGGTGAGGGGGAAGGGACAACAAATGGGGGAAGGGAGTAATTAGAAGTAAACACTTTTGGGGAGGAATAAGGTTAAATGGGGGAATGGGTAGGATGGAGGAAAATATAGTTAGTCTTACACAACATGACTATTATGGAAGTCTTTTGCAAAATGACACCTATATAGGTTGTATTGAATTGCTTGCCTTCTCAGTGGGGTTGGGTGGGAAGGGAAGAAGTGAGAGAAGTTGGAACTTAAAGATTTAAGAACAGAGTTTGATAATTGTTATTACAAATGACTGAAAAATAAGAAATATAGGTAATGGGGTATGTAAGGCTATCATGGCCTTCAAGAAAAGAGAGAAGATGGCATAAGTGAAGGTTGGGGTGTGATAGAAGGGAGGGCACATCGAGGGAAGGGGTAATCAGAATGCACGGTGTTATGGGGTGGGGGGAGGCGAGAGATGGGGAGAAAAATTGGAACTCAAAATTTTGTGGAAATGAATTTTGAAACCTAAAAATAAATAAATAAAACTATAAAAACAAAAATTCTGACTTTTTGGCCATATTCCATATCACCAAGGTTTCTCGAAATGTGACCTACAGATAGAAAGGTGTTACAGAGTGCAAGGTTAGTTTGTCCAAGGGATAAACCTTGGTAAATTTTTTCCATTTTTGTTTTCTTTTAAATAGCACTCTATAATATAGCATTACAGTGTTTATAGAGGGAATTTTCCGCAGCTTTTTTATGTGAATATTTAAATTAGCCCTTGTCTTCATGCAGAGGACATTTTGCTAGCAGAGCTATCTATTCATATTACACTAATAGTTTGGCAGACATTCTGATTACAATTTTCTTAGATTTTTCTTCTAATTAGTTGTCTTCTTTTACTTCCTGTACCTGTTGTCTTCCTCATTGGACTTAGATTACTATGTGTCTGAGTTGTTATAGTGTTGATGGGAAAGCATATGATTAATTCTCCACTCACTTTTATTAGTGCTATGCTATCCCAGTGCAAGTCTTCCAAGCCCAGTCAAATTATGACAGTATCACTGTGGTAGGTGTTCACTGCACAGTATACTTATTGAAAAGATTGTAACCTTCTTAGGTATTCTTGAATCATGGTGCCATTTTCTAAACACTTGACATCTTTGAATGAAAATAGTGTTGGTGTGAAAACAAAGCTGATTTTTGAGATATGTTTTCAGTGTCTAGGCCCAGAATACGTAATTTTTTAGCTTTCCAAAATAAATCTTTGATGAATTGGCAATGGATTCTCTCTGTTTTTTTTATGTTCACAATGTAAAGAAATGACCTGGCATTTCTGCAATATATTTCCATATATCTCTGTGTATTTTTGCACTAATATATGTGTTTTTATCAGATACTTTCATAAATTGTATTAAAGTTATATATTAAAACATTAACAATGCTAAGGTTTTTCTGGTAGACTTAATATCGCTCAATAAAAAAATGGTAATAGGTGGTTGGTGATTGCTTCAGGTAATTTATTAAAATCTTTTATTACCCAAAGTAAATCCATCTTTAAGGTTAATTTTTATTTTAACTTGGTTTAATTGTAAATTATTTCATGACAGAATTGAATGGTGCCATTAAAAAATGTACTTTCAGAATATGCAATAGTTTTCTAGCTAGTTTAAATGTTTATTGTTTATTGTTCATTAGTTAAATAACCTGGTATGTTGAAAATAATTTTCAATTTTTTTTTTTAACATAGGCAATGGGATGAGCAGTTGGATCCTCGACTAAATGCAAAACAGAAGGAGGCTGTTCTGGCTATTACTACCCCACTTTCAATACAGCTGCCTCCTGTTCTTATCATTGGTCCCTATGGGACAGGCAAAACCTTCACTCTAGCTCAGGCAGTCAAGCACATTCTCCAACAACAGGATACTAGGTGAGATGGTGGTATAGAAATTTAGATATTTAGTTAGCAATATAAATAGCAAGTTTTTTCACCTTGAATACTAAGGGAAGCCCAGTACAAGGTAGAACAAAATTCTTTGAGCTTAAAAAATTGTGTCAGTATTTTGGTGGCATTAAGGTTTAATTAATCATTCTTAAAATTATCTGTTTTTAAAAAAGTTTTCATTATAGAGAGTAATTGCATTTAAATAATTAAAGCTCTCCATTATATATTTAAAATTATGATATTAGATCTCCATTCTTCTTTTGCTTATATTGTATTATATATATATATATTATCTTACATGAAAGCTTTTAGAAGTAATTTGTTGTAAAATGTAATTCTTTTGATGGTTTAAAGATGAACATAATTTCATAAAAGCTTCATTAAATCATGTATCATGGAGATTAGTGCACAGTTTCAAAGAATTATACGGAAAGATGGCCACTGTCTGCTTTTTTTTGGATATTTTACTACTTTGATTGTTTTGTGTTTTATCATTCTTTTTATTTGCACCATTTATTCCAGCAGGATTCTCATTTGCACCCATTCTAATAGTGCTGCTGATCTCTACATAAAGGATTATTTACATCCATATGTAGAAGCAGGCAATCCCCAGGCGAGACCACTCAGGTATTTTTTAAGGCTTATTATATATCTATAAACATACCTTTATTATTCTTAAGAAAAGGTGTCTGTAAGATAATTTCAATAACTTTGAAAAATTTAAATATTTATTGGCATTTGAAAGTTTGGAGAAACAATTTGAAAGGATTTGAATTTAGTGAAAAGTTTTAAAACATTTTACAATTTTTTTTCCATACCTAGTAAAGACATCCTTTTTTAAGTTTTACTTATGTGAAAATGTCTTTTCTATCTGAGGAGTGTTTAATATACTTCTCTAAAAGCTACTATGATAAAATATAATAAATATTAGTTGTATTTTAAAATATTGTAACGTATTTGGCATATACCAGTCATGCAGTAATATTTATGAAATTAAAATTGGAATGGTGAACCTTACAAGAAATCATCATAGAGGTTACACATTAGAGAACCATGAAGAGTAAAATGTTTTTTGTTATTAAATGTACTTACTTTGTTATTTGAAAAATTTATCCGAAGTTTTGGAAAGAAAGTGGCACAAGGATTTAAGGTAGAGACAGGAAGCCCTTTGAATATATATAAATGCAAGTCATTTAAATGTGGGTATAAATTTATTAGAGATGAAATAATCCTTTTCTTCAGAAAGCAAAACAGAATCACCAAACTATTTATTATACCATTTGCTTTCATTATATCTTAAATTAGTGTTTAGTTTTATCATCTTACATACTAATATGTCATGCCTTGTGTTGTTTGGATTAAATTACTGATTACAAACTGATTTTCAATCATAGCTCTAAGTCATAATTCACAAATTTTTGTTTTTATATGAAAATTGGGCAAAAAGGTGACATTAAGCAAAATTATTTATTTAGTAACTATGGTAGTATTTTTAATAATTTCTAATTACATATAAACAGTGAAAGTGGTGGTATCCATTATATTGATTCTTGTTGCTCTCTCTAGATCTGATTCTGAAAGATACTATAAACCAAGTAATTGCCTTTAAGTATCTTATGCTTACATTTTATTGAAAACAGCTTAGTGAAGCAAGATTTATGATGGGATAATATTATGCTTACTCTGAGAGATAGGATGGCTTCATTTCCTCAAGTCAAATGAATTTTGGTAGAAACCATCTTTTTGTGAATGTTTTTTCTTTAATAAATGTATTTTTCTGTAAAACACAGAAGATCAATGACATTGGCATGCTTCTAGAAGTAATATTAGAATCTCCAAAGTTCTAGTGACTTTGGATATGAGACTTTTGAGGTTTGTTTGTGGATATGACTGTTGTATATGACATTGGGGCATATGGCCTCCTAAATTTACATTGACTTACCACGATCCGTCATTTCTTTCCTTAAGTATTAGGAGATATGATTGGACTTAGTCTACATTCAAGTCGACTAGATAGAGAACAGAGGTCTAATAGCTGTCCTTCTGTTTGTATATCTATTATATTCCATATATAGGAACCTGTACATTTGTAGGGAAATATGAATAGTTGCTTCCCAAAATGAAACCAAAACAAATACTAAAAAACTCTGCCATGGTTCAGGAGAAGCATCTAAAAATATTGAAATAAAGACCCAATATCTTACCTCTTACTCTCAAGCAAACAAAGTTATGAAAAGTAAGTAAAATGAGATGTAAGACTGAGAAATTTTATAAAATTATCTTCAAACTTATATCAAGTCAGTAGAACTAAGTATTGCAGTATAATTTCAAAGCATGCAAGAAGGCTTATTTTTCCCAAAGCATTTCCTTTATGGTGTCCCAGATTCCTGCCATTACAGTTGCTGTTTTAACAAAAGCCTAACTGTTTTTGGGAAGGTCCTCTTAAAATTTGTTTCCTCAGAACGATAGCAAGTTAAATGATTAGGATTTATTATTGGCAGTTATCACATTGGTTTGGGGTTTGTTTATTAATTTCCTTATGGATAAGATACTGTTGGGGAATGACTAGGGGAGAATTTTATTTGGGGAGGTGAATGTAGGTAAAGATTAGGAACATGGAAGACAGACAGGTTGCCCTGGAGAAGGCACACAACAGGAGTGGTGTCGGTGCATAGGGTAGTGAACAGTTTTGCTTGGGGCCAGATCTTTGTAGACTGAACACAGTCTACAAATATAATATATAATATTATATATAATAACTGCTGTTGGCTTGTACAGATAATGTAAATAATTAGTTAGAATGCCAACAGGGATACAGGAAAAAAAATTGTTTAAAATGCTTTTGGGTGGACCTTTTTAGAAAAAGCTGTATTTTGAATGTCAATTTACATTATTAATGTCAGAATTTTTTTTAAAAATGAAGTATATAGAACAATTGTTTTGGTTGGTTACATATGATCTTTGAGATCAGCATCTGGTTGTGGCTGAATTTGTAGTAGAGCTTTGTATATTAAGAAAAATATGTGTTCCTTGATTTTGTGTGCATGACTTGTTGGGTATGACTATGGATAGGTTTGTATACGTTTAACTGTTTGCTTTGCTTGGTGCAGTTATATGCTTTATAATTTTTCTCTGCAGTTATTTCCCCTGATTTGCAATACTTCATGTACAGTGGAATAGATATATACATATTTCCAGGGCATGTCTCATTTTAAAATTAAGTGAAATCTTCGTGAAACATGTGAATAGATATGCTTTTGGAAAATGTCACCTGTAAACTTTACACTACTTAAAAATGTTTTTGGAAGCATTTTTAACAATCATATGGATACTATACCTTTAAATGCAGAACAGAATGAAAGTGTAGAAGATTTCAATTTTTATTCATGAAAAGAATATTATCTTTTAAAGGAAATAGTCAATATAATTCAGTTTGGCCATAATGTCAGTTGAATAATCATAATTAATCAGTGGAAAGTTGATTGATGTCCGGAGTAAATGTGAAAATACAGATTGAGAAATTTAAATGAATTATTATTGAAAAATAAGGCCTCTTTGGTACAAGAAATTTGGAATGAATTTTAATGGCTAATTATTTTCAAAGACACTTTCATTTATTTTAAGGGTATTCTTGGCCAAAGACATTCTTTCTAGATATATTCTCCTAGAGAGTTACAAACTTATTTTAGATGTATTAAAGAAAAGAAAAACCAAGATTTATTCACCTGCATAAGAAATTTTTACACATTTAATATTCTCTGTGTGAAGTGTTTCTTGTAAATTTTGATACAAAATCTACAAATGGTTACATCACATTAATTCAAATTTCCTAATGAGTTGCTTTGTTTATGTATTTTATGCTTCCAATGCAGGTGGGCCCCAGTTTAAGAAAACTGGATTTTCAAAAATCCAAATTTATAAAACAGGTAAATTAGGCAGTTATATATTTGCATATCAGAAGTATGATCAGCTTTTAAAAATTAAGTGTAGAATTCCATTAAACATTGAATTCTTGGATTATGTTTAACATAAAGCTGGCTATCCAACTTTTTAGAACTATGTGTGTTGCATAATGTGAAGTACGCATATGTTCATCTGAAAGGTTACCCTTGTTTTTGATGATCCTTATTAAAAGATTTATTGATGCTTCCCCCCGCCCCCATCACTGTCATTTCCTAATGACTCTGTTTCCCCTTCTTCCACCCCTTGAACTCAATTCCTTCTATCTCCTGATATACTAACACTTCATAGTTCACCAGTATGGTTTGAAAATGAAGTATGTTGGTTAAATTTACTTCTTTTATGTTTTTAGTTTTTGTTATTAAAATGTGGGTAAAATGCTAAGTCTTAAAGAATTCTATCATCCACATTTTTCTGCTTTGCCAAAAGCATTAAAAATAAAGAATACTTGAGAACAGAAACTATAGATATATTCATTTGCTTTCATAAATCTGGATAACTTTAAAACTTGTAGAGATTTTAGTATTAACTAGTCCAAATTCCCTTGTTTCACAGGGGAGAATATTTTTTAGTTCCTTTCCTGACTCTCATGTCATATGGCAAAAAGAAGATAGTGTCATTTTCTTCCAATTTCCTTCTAACTCAGAACTTTAACCTTATTCTTATTATTCAGTGTCTTGATTGTTTTGAGTAAGCATGTTTCTGATACTTACAGAATACAACTGCCAGTGTACATCTGCTTTCAGTCCTTTGGGAATTAGTCAGGTAGACAGAAACATAACTGTTAACATGTAGGATGTAAGTTAGTACGTAGTAGTCCATGGCAGCAGAGAACCAAAAACTGGTTAGTGAAAAAAAAATAGAGGGGATCATACCTTTTAGAAAGGACATTAACAGACTACTCTTTGTTTACAGCAGGACAGCCATGATAATAGAGTTGGACCATATTCTGTAAGTTGAAGTTAAAGTAACTGGTGAAATTTCGCCTTCATAAAATAAGGATTTTTTGGTGGAGGAGAGATAGTGGAGAACATGATAGATGTCTTCAAGTTTTTGAAGTATTGTTATAGACTAGGGGTCCACAGGAAGTTGAAAAAGACAGAAGGAAGAGGAGTGATTGGAATTCTGAGAGAGGAGAATTTTGATTTGGTATTAGGAGAAATATTTCCTAATCATTAGAGCTATCTAGAAGTTTTCATGAACTGCCTTGGGTAATAGTGTGGTCCTCCTCACTGGAGGTTGGTCAGGTAAATGCTAGGTTATCATTTGGGAACATTGTACAAGGTATTCCTAGTCAGGAATAGTTTGGGCTAAATGACCTCTGATCCTTCTAGTTCTAGGTTCCATAAGTCTGTGAATTGTAAGTGATTGTGAGAATCAGATTACTGTGAGAATGCTGGAAAAACTTTTCCATATGAAATGTAGAAAACTTATTGGTGTGGTTGTCTTCTCTTCATAATAGACCCTGTGATTTTTTTTTTTAAGTCTGTTACATTTTCTGTCTACTTTTTTGGTAAACATTTATTTGTTCTTTTTAAAATGCATATTATACCACACTGTACTAAGTATTACATTATCTGCTGTAATCTAATGGAGTACAAGATTCAACTTTTTTTGGGTCAGTGCTGACATCCAATTAGCTCAGAGTAGGACTTGGGAATTTATAACTGAAAGAGAACCTTAGAGGTCCTCTGTGATGAGGCCCCCTCATTTTTACCAATGATGAAATTATAATACATTCTCTTCATTGGATTTCAGTTTTGTGGATCTCATCTCCTTATTTAAGTTCTCATCTTAATACCTTACCATATATTGTTGGACAAGTGTCTCAACTTGGTCACCAAGAATTAGGTTTGAATATAAAAAAAAGAGATACAATTTAATGGTTATGCTTTTTCTTGACTTTAAGAAAATAGAATTGTATGTTGTATGGAGACATGATAATTGGAAAGAATCTCTTTGAAGCTGTATTTTAGAATCATAGGAAGAGCCCCCAGAAATCATCCAGTCTAATACTCCTCCCCTACCCCACCTCTATAGGTGAGGAAAATTAAGGCTCAGAGTAACCAAGTGACCCTCCCAGGATCACTTGTTCTAAATATTAAAGTCTGGATTGGAACCCAGATCCTCTGAATCCATATCCATCATTCTTTCCACCCTAAATAGATGAATGATTCCAGAATTCTCTTTTCTCACTTGTAAAATTTGTATATCAGACCAAAATTGTGTGTGTGTGTGTGTGTGTGTGTGTGTGTGTGTGTGTATATGTTATTAGGCTATTAGAACAATTATAAACACACATGTGCACACATATGTCTCTATCATCTCTCTCTCTCTCTCTCTCTACCTACCTACTTACCTTTTTAATCTATCTGTTTCTTCTGATAACCAGTCATCAAGCACCTATTGAATCTTTACTTTGTGCCTAGCACTGAGCTAGATATTGTCTGGGAGATTGAGGAAGGAATAAGAATGCAGAAGAAGTAAAAGACATTCCTTCCCTTCTGTCCCCAAAAGTTTATGTACTGGCTGAGAAAATAGAATTAAGAATTAACATACATGAAATTGAGAACAGCTGAAATCTTAAACAGTGGCACTGTTAATATAGTAAGAATTACAGTAATACAATAAAAATTCAAAGAAGAAAGGTCATTCAGGTAGACTGGAAAGGTAAGGTAGAGTAGTTAGAGGTGGCTTGATGGAGGAGAGGTAGAACTTGAGTTGTCTTAGAGATTGAGTAGGCCCGAAGAATAAAGAAGGAAGAAGAGCGTTGTAGGTATAGGAATCACACTTTCCTTATCCTTAACAGTGGACTCCTACTCCTACCCTCTGCTTTCTTTGAGTTACTATTCAGGCTGTTGAATGTCTGGAAGAAAACAAAACAAATGAGAAAAACAGTGGACTCGGGTTATTACAGTTAATGTTATCTAACAACTAGGCCCTCAGTGTTACTTAGAAATCTTTTTATTCAATTCTGTTTGGCTTTCCATAGAAAGCAGGTGTTACAAGCCTTTTTCTCTGCTCTTAGACTCTCAAATCCATCTTTCCTCCCTTTTGTCAGCAGATGACCTTACCCTCACTTCACAGAGAAGATGGGGTATCTTTGGTCTATGTTCTCATTTTCCATATTCCAAACTTCAAAACTCCATATCTTCACCCATTCTCCTTTACTCCAGTCTCAGGATGAGATGATTGTCAAGGATAAGCTCTCTACTTGTGTACTTAGACTGAACCTTGATTTGTCCTTTTGTCTTTTTTCTCTTCTTTTCTGTTGGCACCTTCTCCAGTTCACAGACATTCTCAGGTCTTCCCTATCCTTTAAAAAATAATTCCTTTTAAACTTATTGTCTGCTCAAGCTGTTATCCTATATTTCTCTTACCTTTCACTGAAAAACTCTTAGAAAGAATAGCTTCCAGTTGCTTCATCTGCTTCTCCACTTGTTCATTCCTCATCTTTTTGTAATCTGATCATGTCATGTCATTTTCAAATCACATATATCCTTGAATAAGTCTTCCACTTTTTGCACATAATTTATCTTTTATCAGTTGGTAATATGCCGTTGCCGACTTATGCTCACTGTGTGTCTAAGTCCTTTGGGCTATTGAGTTTTAGATCTTCACAGGTCATGGTATTCCATAATTTATAGCTATATAGTATCACAAGAAGAATATGAGTATTAAAAAAGGGCTTTTGTGACAGGGAGCAGCTTGAGATCAATGAAAGAGGCTGGGTGGTTTCCTAAATCAGATCCAGTGTTCTCTCTTCTTCCTATTAATCTCTAGACCTAGCTCCTTGTCCACCTTCAGTGGGTATCAAATAAGGTAGTACCTCTAAAGTACTTAGTGTAGTGCCTAGCTCTTAATGCTCCTTTCCTTCCCTTCCCTTCCCTTCCCTTCCCTTCCCTTCCCTTCCCTTCCCTTCCCTCCCCTTCCCTTCCCTCCCCTCCCCTCCCCTCCCCTCCCCTCCCCTTCCCTCCC
>CM053770.1:505373129-505921925 GCA_028658325.1 Potorous gilbertii
CCTTCCCTTCCCTTCCCTTCCCTTCCCTTCCCTTCCCTTCCCTTCCCTTCCCTGCCCTTCCCTTCCCTTCCCTTCCCTTCCCTTCCCTTCCCTTCCCTTTTCCCCTTTCCCCTGCTCCCTTCCCGCCCCTGCCCCTTCCTTTTCCCCTTTCCCTTTCCCTTTCCCTCCTCTCCCCTCCCCTCCCTTCCCCTCTCCTCTCCTTTCCTTTCCTTTCTCCCTTCTTTCTTTCTCCTTCTCACCCTTTCCCTCCCCTCCCCTCCTCTTCCCTCCCCTCTCCTCCTTTCCTTCTCTGTGATTTATGCACTGATAGATTAATTTGATGGACTCTCTGGCCAGTTTCATGTCACAGTCTACATAATAGGCATTTCTCCCTCAATTTGATTTTTCCTCTTTGGATTGCCAATCAAATTTACTTTGGGAGATTGTGAATTTCATTAAGGAGTCTCTGTAGTACTTTGAAACTTGATGCTGTTAACATAGTACCATCCACAGATTAGAGCTTCTGGATCACCAAGCCACCCATGGGCAATCCCTCTTTCATTTTGACTTTGTATAGGATTTCCTCCATCATAGTGGTGAATGCTTTTGGCTAGCATGTATTTCCGTTTTGTTCTTTATTTTGATATTGATGATTAGAGGATTATTGAACTATTGTGTCTGTGGAGTCTATTATGATCATAAATGTATGAGAACCACCTCATTGGAGAAAGCCTTTAATGCTTTGTTTTGTTTTGCATTACCAAATAAAAATAGTTTTTTTGGTAATTAAAAAGCAACAAATGCATATTAGCTATACTTCAGTCACACCTGACTGGAGATATAGTCTAATATGGAAAATTATTTTCAAAAACTTGCCTAATCCTCATGTTTTCGTCAAAGATACTGTTGATGTGTATATAGATTTTTCTTAAAGGAATTTGATGAAGATAAGAGAAGGTAGGCAGATGGCATTTATTGATACTTTGGTCATTTTTTGTAATACACATATTTTTTCCAATTGTCTGATATCTTCCCTCTTTGACGTTGATCCCTAAAGCTTTCCAAATATTTTGGTCCAGCTACTCTTCCTGTCTTTGTTGCCTTTAGTGCCACTTTCCCTTCCTTACATAGCAGATCATGGACTAAAGTGTTACAGGACAAGTATGGTGGTTTCACTGTCTTTGACAATGAAAATAGTTTATTATAAAAATGCCAACACATCTGTTTCATTTTTCATCTGTTTGTTGTCTTCCTTCCAGTTTCAACTGTGAATGCTCTTGGGATGATCTGGCTTAGTTGGGCTTCACACCAAGGTTTCTGCAGACTTGGTTTTCCCTCCAGCACTCTTCGCTGTTTTGTGAGGTGATACTGCTCATAATCTTCCACCATCCTCTTCTGTAACATTTGGCAAATAAACTGATATTCTAGACCAGTGTTACCCTTACCTGCCACGTCTAATTATTTGATGGCTGGGACAGTTTGTAGGTTCTTTTAGCTTCCTTGTTGTGGTGATTGTTTACATCAGTTAATCTTCTATAGGAAATGATAATAAATCATGCCATTATCTTTTCCTTTGTTTTCCATTTTTTATGCCAGTATTCTGACTCAACCTAACCAGTGCCTTCTGAGTTCCTCCTAAGTAAGTATTTGTGACATTCAGATAAACATCCTACACACTTAGGTTTCTTAATGCTAAAACGTATTTTTCAACATTTTTTACCTGTACCTACTATCCCACTGAGTATCAGTTTAAATTTAGGCTAGTAATAAATTTTTTTGTAGTATATTTCTAAGTTTTTTTCTCTGAAGTGAGCGAAGCCTAAAGATGTAAATTTCTTCATGGTGGTCTTTTTTTGCATGTGCCTTTGGGTGCTTGATGAAATCAATTCTATCAGCTCTTTTATTTGCTTTTTCAAAGAGAACCTATAGGCCATTTTTTAACTTAGTGTCAACTTCCTTGTGCCTTTTGAATACATTTATAATGAAAATATTTATCTGTATGGAGCAGTTCCTCTGGTTCAGCTTGTTGGTCATTGAACTGAGATCTTACATTTTGAGTTTTAATAGTTAAATTATATTTGTAGATAGTTTAAATTCTTACCGTTCTGCCTGCTTTTTTCTCCAATTTGACACCACAGCATTACTGCAGAAATGGAAAAAGGTTGCACCTGACTTATTTATTTCTTTGTTTCATGAGTCACCATTACCATGTAATCACATAATGTCTAGTCAGATTATATCAAGTTTCTTTGTACTCTAGGTTGGCCTTATGCACTGGTATAGTTTGTTTTTGTGGTGGTGGGGCATACTTGGAAGATTTCTAGTTTCGTAGTTTTTGAGATATCTTGTGCTCTATTGACATAGTGTATGAGAACCTAGAATCAACTCTGTGCCAAGATAAGGTATTCAAGTAGAACTTTTGTGGATTTTACAAACTTATAAATATTCAAAATTTATTAAAAAAAAATACATAATTTGATTTATATTCCCTTTTTCTAAAATCCTGTGGGGTTTTTTTTAAATGATTAGGAGTAAACTTAAAATATCATAGATTATAAGAGAATATGCCTTATGAAATTTTGGAGCTGGAAGGGACTTTAGAGATTGGCTTGTCTAACCACCTCATTTTTCAGAGGAATCAGAATTAAAGAATTTGGAAGTTGAAAGGAACCTCGGTAGTCATCTAGTCCAACTGCTACCAAAAAGGAATCTACATTACAACATACTTGATAAATCTAGCCTCTGCTTGAAGACTTCAAAGAAGGAAGAATGCATCTCTCCACGTATCCTATTCCACTTTTGGATGACTCTATTTGTTAGGAATGTTTTCTTGATATCAAGACTAAATTTGCCTCTTCAATTTCAAACCATTACTCCTGATTCTGTTCTTTAGGGCCAAAAAAGGCAGATGTAATTCTTTGTCTATGTGACAGTCTGTGCTAGTTTGGACATAGTTGTCTTGCCCTTCTTGAGTCTCCTTTTCTTCAGGCTAAATGCTCCTAGTTTCTTCAATGATCCTAATATGACATGAATTTAAGACCATTTTTCATCATCCTAATTGCTCTCCTCTAGTTGTTTTCCAGTTTTTTCTTCAACAATGATGTCCTGTACTGAATATAAATATATTAAATGAGATTTGACAAAGGCAGAATACAGAGGGACTATTACCTCTGAATCCATGAAGCTATGCCTCTTAGTGCAGCCTATGATTTTATGAGTTGTTTGTTTGCCCTATCATACTCTTGATTCTTTCTGTCCTCCATAGGCTTAAGTGCTTACTAAGTGTTGGGCACTTGCTAAGTACTGTTCTTATTTGTCCTTTTTTCTTGAAGAGATAATACCCAGAAAGGCAAAACACAAAACCAATTCCTGCCCTTAAGGTGCTACATAATAATTAGGGAGACAGTATGTAAACCAATGGCATATACAAAATAAATACACTGTGGTAGGTAAGGAATCTTAGAGGGGGAGACTTAAGTGAATGGGTCATTGGGGGAACTAGGAAGGTCTCCTATAAAAACTAGTATTTGACCTTACTCCTGAAAGAAGATAGCCCCGTCAATAGAGATGAAAAGGGAGAGTGTAACAGGTAAGGGCTAGAGTCAGTGCAGCCATGTAGAAAGGAGATGAAGTGTCATGTTTGAAGAAAAAAAAATAGGCCAGTATGAGTAGAGGGTAGAATACATGGGAGGTGAGTAAAATGTAAGTTCTGTAAAGATTACAAGGGACCAAGTTATAAAGAGTTTTAAATGTCCAGGGGATGTTGTTTTGAAACTGGAAGTATTAGGCAACCTCTGGAGTTTATTGAATAGAGGGTGATGTGGCAGACATATGCTTTAAGAAAATTATTTTGGCAACTGAATTTTAGATGGATTAGAGTGGAAAGAGACCTGAGAAAAGAAGACCATTTAGAAGACTATTGTAATAGTTCAGATCAGAGATGATGAAAGTCTCTGTGAAGGTGGTGGTTGTATAAGTGGAAAAATGGAAATATATGTGAAAGATTATGTGAAGGTAATAATGACGAGATTTGGTGGTGAATTAGACATGGAGGAGAATGCCAAGAATGGGAGACAGCCTAGGTGATGTTACCCTCAAAAGTAATACAGAAGTTCTTTCAGAAGAGGGAAGGGTTTGTGGGTAAAGATAATGAGTTCTCTTCTAGATAGGCAGCATTTGAGTTGTTCACAGTGTCTAATAGACAGTGGAGCTGGAATTCAGAAAAGAGACTAAGGTTGGATACATAGATCTGGGAATCATCTATATAAAGATGATAGTTAACTGCATTGACAAGTGCTGATAAGATCAAATGAGAGGGTGTAGAGGAGAAAAAAAGAGGTCCCAAGACAGAAACTTGGGGGATTTCTACAGTTAGGCGTTGGACAAAGATGAAGATACAGCAAAGAGACTGAGAAGGAAAAGTTAATTAGGAAGAGAACCTATAGATCTATGATTCCAAAGAAGAAAGAATATCCAGGAGAAGGTGATCAGTAATCTCAGATAGTGCAGAGAGCTCAGTAAGAAAGGATTGAAGAGAAGACCCTAAGATTTCTTATTTAAGAGATGACTGCTAACTCTGGAGAGAAAAATTTCAGTTGAATGATCAAATCAGTTGAATTTTGAACTTGTAGTCTGTAAAAATCCCTAGATCTTTTTCAGATTGCTTTGTAACCATGTTTCCCCCATCCTGTATTTGTGAAGCTATTTTTTGTCCCCAAGTTTGTGAAATTTTACATTTATTTTTATTGAATGTCATCATGCTAGTCATAGCCCTGTTCTCTATCCTGGCAAAATTTTTTGCATCCTGACTTTGTCGTACAGCTTGTTGGCTATCTCTCTCCGCCTCTAGCTTTCTGTTACCTACAGATTTGATTAGCATGCCAGCCTTTATCTGGTCATTCATAAAAATGTTAAATAGAATAAGAACAAAGTACTCCAAAGTACCTCCTTCCGTGTTGACATTAAACTCTTAACCAGCTACTCTTTGAGTTTAATCATTCAGTCAAGTTTCCATTCTAGTTAAATAATATTTTCATCTAGTCAATATCTCTCCATATTCTCTATAAGAATAGTATGAAATAATTTATTAAAAGTATTGCTAAAACCTAAATAACTATTTGCAGCATTCCTTTGATCTTCTGGTTTTGTAATCTTGTCAAAAATGGAAATAAGGTTCATCTGCCATGATCTGATCTTGAAGCCATTCTGAGTCTTTGTAATCATTGTTTTACTTTTTTGATACATGAATCATTTCTTTAATGATTCATTCTAGAATTTTCCCAGTAATTGAAGTCAAGGTTACCAGCCTCTAGTTTTCACCCAGAGTCCAGAAAGGTTAAATGATTTTCCCAAGGTTGCGTGGCTAATTAGTGTTTGAGCTTAGAATTGGAATCTTCAATTTCCTGGTGGCATGTGTAAAATGCTTATATACAGAATGACTTCTCTACTTTTTACTTCCCTCATACAAAGGAAAATGTATGAAAAAAACAATAAAAACAAAATGTATCTCTAAATTTCATTTCCATAATTTGTTTGGGTAAACAGAGTATGAGGTTATTCACTTCACAGAATTAAGTTTATAAATTTAGTATTCAGGATGTTTTATTTCTCTTACTGTAATTAAGATACATTTCCAGTAGATGAACTTTGCCTTTTTTTCTCTTTTATGGTCTGGAGAGCAAGAGTATTTCATTCTGAGAGAATAACTGACTTGGTGTAATTACCTAGTTATTGTTATCAGCAAAGTTATCTAAAGCTATTATTAAATATCAGTCAAAATAACCCAGCCTTTACCAAACCAGCTAAGCAAAAACATTTGAATGAAGTGATTAGTCTTAACAGATTTAAAAAAAAAATACCTAAGTATAATTACATTTCTCATTAATCCTTACCTGATTTTAACTTTTCTTATAGGTACTTTTTCTCTTTCATCCTCCTTTCTACCACTATTGCTGTAGCTACTGCTTCCTATCTAATACCTTTCCATATTACCTTGAATGTAATGGGTTTACTTTTTCTCTTTCATCCTCCTTTCTACCATATTACCTTGAATGTAATGGGTTTAATAAATATTTAGTGAATTGAATAAGATTCTGTTATTGGGGTTTTTTTTTGACTCTCTTTGTCTTGGCTTTTTTTCCCATTTTTCTTTCTTATTCTGTTGCTTCTTCTGTGTCTTGGCTTTTGCATGAAAAAAAATTCTTGTTTTACAAAGCCAGACAACCTACCACAACATTCCTTTGCTACTTTGGACTGTAGCATCAGCAAATTATGCTGTGTTATGTGTAATCTTAAGACCTTCATTTTGTTTTGTTATAATTGTTGCTGAATGTTCAGGGTCTGTTGTTTCATTGTTGAAGATTTTTTCATCTGGTTTTAGACCCATGTGTGAGGGAGCTAGAAAATTTTTTCTCCTTAAGTATAAGGCTATTTATACTCTAGCTGTTTGTCAGGCAGTACTGAAAGAGCAGAATGGTAAATGATGAAGTGGTGAAAAACAAGGATGGTCTATATAGTGGAAAAACACTGACTAAATCAAAATTCAGTAAAATGTGTACGCATGTCTTTACTCTTCTCTAACTAGTTGGGGGACTTTGAGCCTTAGGCTTCAGTGTCTTCCTCTGTAATTTGAAGATAAGAATAGCTGACATTTATATAGTGCTTTACATTTACAAAATAATTTACCTATATTAGCTCATTTGAGTTTCACAGCAATCCTGGGGAAGTATGTACTATGGGGAGTATTATTCTCATTGTATGTAGGAAGAGACAACCACTATGAGGCTAAGGCATCTGCCCAAGGTTACAGAGCTAGGGTGTAGGTTACAGAATGAGGATTCAAACCTCTGTTTTCTGACTTCAAATCCTGACTCTAAATTTCTACTTCTCTACAAATGCATTTTCCAGGCCAATAACTGCTATCATGAGGAAAGTGAGATAATAGATATTAAAAAGCCTCAAAAAAATGCAGATTGGCATTATTGTGGATTCTTGCAGGATATTTTAAATTTTATTGCTGGTTTAATCTTAGGTTATGAGAACACCTTTCATATTCATAGATTCATAGGATCATAGATTCAGAATTAGAAAGAATCTTCAAGATTATTTGACTAAATAATACCCTCAATTTACAGCTGATGAACCTGAGGCTCAGAACAGCTAAGGGATTTGTCCAGTCATATAAATAGTAACTAGTAGCTCTATTACTCAACACATCAAATCCACTGTCTACTCTTAGAGAGAATGGAGAGTTTTGAGTGAGGGCATAGATTGGAAAACCTAGATAATTTCTTTCTAATTCTTCTTGAATTATTCCTTGACTATGTGACATCATTGTGTTTGAGATCTAAGGTTAACTACAGTTTAAGCCTTACAGACCTAAGGCAGGCTAAGCACTCCACATAGCAGTCAGTTTCATTGGACTTGCAATGTTCTATATAATACATAGTTTTAAAATACTGCACCTACATTGCTAAAAACTTTTAATTTATAGCAGTTATCTATTTGTTGAAGATCAGCTTTTTGAAGCCTTGTTATAATATGTTATGAAGTAGAAAAGATTATCAGTCCACTAAAAATATTCAACATATGCCTACTATATGTAAAAGAAATCAAGACAAACAATATACCGTCAGGTCAAAAGGAAGATGCTCTTGCTAACCATGTCCTTTTTCTTTGTTCATGGACATAAGGCAAGCATCACAGTTAAGAGAGTCTAGTTAAATGAATTCGTCAGTTAACTAAAAATTGATAAATCAGGTTAGTGTTTTTCATTTCTATTATAGTTCTCTTTCCTAAGTATCCAATAACTGCAATATTATTGTCTTGCCTAAGTAGTCTTTATTACAGGGGGTTGGGTTTTTTGTGGTGGTAGTGGTGGTAATTAACAAAGTAAATTCCTAGAGTATTTGGCACATTTGTGTTCATATTGAAGCACAGACACACAGAATCCTAAATTTAGAGCCAGAAGCGATATTGAGGGGTCATTTAGTCAAAACTCCCTATTTATAGATGAGGGAACCAAAACTCAGAGAAGTAACTTTACATTAGTCAAGGGAGTGGCCAGAATGTGACTTCAAATCAAATCCACTGCTCAGCTGTTAAATGTATTCTCATACCATAGAAAAATGACTTTGCAGTTACCTGTAACCATGACTTGGTAGTTAGAACCTTAGTGGGACTCTGGACAAATTGCTTAACCACTCAGTACCCATGCAACCCGGTAAGACTGATTTGCTGAGTGGGTGCCTACTTGCTTTGATAGAGGAAATTTCTGCAGTGAGAGTTGCTTATCACAGGTGAAGTTATAAAAATTTTATTTGTGTGTGTGTGTGTGTGTGTATTCACACACATTCTGTCTCTGATTATGATTTTATTTGTTTGTGTGAATAATCAGTAATTGATTCTTAATATATTTTGTTTTAATAGTATTCTACCTGGAAAAGATACTTGCCCATGTATTGAAATTTAAATAGCAGCGTCTCCTTTTTGTTCCTTGTGATACTGTTGCGAAATAGATTTGAACAATTTAAAAGGATTAGACATGTATTCTCTAGCTGCTCAGTTGTTTCTCCCTTTGCATCCCTTTGTTTTTATAAAAGACTCTAGTGGCAATAACTTAAGGTCCAATCAAGCAGTAGAAAAATAGACATTGTGAAGAAATTAACATTAATTGCTGTGGTTATAAGGTTTCATTGTCAATTACAGGAAAACTTTATGTTCCAAAGAGAAAATTTTATCTTATAGACTTCATGCTTTATAAATCAGACACTATTATGATTAAGGTTGTATTAAAAATAAACTCTTTTCTTATTTTCTAGGGTATATTTCAGAAATCGCTGGGTAAAGACTGTCCACCCAGTTGTACATCAGTACTGTTTGATTTCAAGCACACATTCCACCTTTCAGATGCCACAGAAAGAAGACATTCTTAAACAACGAGTAGTAGTTGTTACATTGAATACTTCACAGTACCTTTGTCAACTGGATCTTGAACCTGGTAGGCTTCCAAGAAATATAAAAATTTTAAAGTTGTTGGTAGCTGGTGAAGAAAAGGGTTGGTATTTGGAGATTTAACAGTGGATTATAGGAAATAATAAAAACAGGAATAACTTTGGCTATTATTGCCTGTGTCAGTATGGTGGACCAAGGAGCCCAAACCCTGAAGGAATGGTGTGAGGTTGTTGATATTGCCAATTACTTTTTCAGTATTCCTGTGATTGAGGTGTCATAAGAAGTTTAGCCTTCATCTGGGAAGGAGTTCAGTATGCCTTTACCATACTTTCGCAGAGCTATTCAAATTCTCATTCATATTGCTGTAGTTTGGGGGTAGACTTCATGAGAGCATTGATATGCACCATTATATTGATGATGTAATGTTGACTGGGTAGAATGAGACCATGACAGTAGAGTCTTTAGATCATTTGATGACCCAGATGTCATGGTGTAGGATATTTACCCCAAGAAAATTTGTGGTTTGGCCTTCTCAGTCAAGATTTGGAGAATATGTTGTAGATGGGAAAATCTCTGGTGATTTTGGATATAGTCTATATTAACCTGCTGACAGTTATTCCCTTGTAAACCAAAGCTCAGATGCTTAGGGAGACTCTTTGGATTCTGGAGGACTCATGTTCCGCATGTTGTATTTTGACACACTTTGTTTACCCTTATATCTTCCTCTTTCAAGTGGATCTCAGATTAGGCTATACCTTTGGGAAACCCACAGTGAGCTATCCAGCAGTCTCTTCAAGGGGTCATTTTGATCTCACAGTGCCTATGATTTTTGAGGTCTCTGTTTATATAGACCAAGCTGAATGGAGTCTTTGACAGGAACTAAAGGAGTAGTCAGATTAAACAAATCTTGGGCTTCTTAATCTGTAAACTCCTTGAATGAACCACTCATTATATTGCTTTTGAAAAGCAGTTGTTGGCCTGTTATTAGTCATTAGTTGCTCCTGAACAGATGACACAGGGTCTTACCATCACTTTCTTCTAAGATTGCTAATTTTGAGTTGGGTGATACAAAATGGTTTCTCAAATAAGATGGATAGGGGACATAAGGCTTCCATAAATACAAATGGTAATATATATTCAGGATTGTGCAGGTGCCCCAAGTCATAGTATGTTTCATGAACAGGTTGTGGTTTTATTGGAAGTTAAGATCTTAAGTCTCAGTGACCCTGATGCCTTGCTTCTTTCACTAGGTCAGTGGGTCCATCTACCTGGACTTGGCTCTTGAAAATGTTATTTTACTTGGTTTACTGATGGCTTTGCCCAATGTGAGAGAGTTTCATGCAGCTAGACCTTGGTAACCTTTAATCTAGCAATAGAGTAACTCTGAAGATTAGTTATACTCCACTAGGTCAAGCTATATTCTTCATGACTAGCATTTAAAAGAACCTTGAGGGATCACTTAGATAAATCTTCATTTATACTGACTGCTGATTGATGACCTGGGGTCTAATTGAGTGGTCTGGAGCATAGAGAAAACTGGACTGGATAATCAATATCTCTTCTTTGAGGTCAAGAATGATGGGAAACTTTTGCTGATGCCTCACACAACATGCTGCTATTTGTAGGGCATGTTAGTGCCTATCAGAAACATCATATACCTTCTGCTGAACTGAATAATCAGGTTGATGCCCTTATGAGATTGGAAGAGATGGGGGACTGGTTACATGGTCAATCTGGATGTGGGTATTGTGATGTTAGCTTGCTGTGGTCATGTGATTCTTTGATCCCTTTGCCTAAGGATAAGGTTAGCTGCTTCTCAGTGATACTCTTCTAGCCAATAAAAGTATCTACATTTGAAAGATCAGTATGGCATAATCCTGTGTGATTCTTAACCAGTTTCTATCAGGACAGTTGATATATTCAACTTGAATTTCTTCATCTCATTATGTGTGATTATTAAGGTTATTTTTCCCACTTTCCAATAGCTATATATGATAAATTGGTGCTAACTTAGGAAGGAGATGAGATCTCCACCCTATCAGTTTCATGGATCCAGAATCCAGGAAGAAAGGATGGATTATTTTATGATATAGTCCTAACTGACTCCCTCCAACCTTTCCTTGTTTTTATCTTTGCCCAAGTGCCTGGCCTTGGGCTTTTTGCCCCTTCAGAAAGTTATCTTCAACCTAGAAAATTAATTCATGTCCTCCTTAACTGAGTGCCTGGGTGAAGGTAAAGGTTGATCTTCATCCAACTCTTACAGAAAAAGATAGGTACTTCTAAGTAGAAACCTCAAAGGGGCAAGGATTTAGTATGATTCTCATCATGGAATTTTCTCACAGGGAGAGTGAAGTTCTGGCTGGTGACCTAGGGGTCTCTTGAGGCAATGATGATAAAGGACCAGCCTTCTCATGACTCCTTAGCTACTTTCTCTTACATAATCTTATGTGTGCTGAGGATCAGTGATTGCTGGAGGTATTGCCATTGACGCTTTGGCCCTGATATCCCTGGTTTGTTGTGGTTCATTGTTGTTCTTTTACATCAGGAGAGCTATTGTGAACTCCCTGTTTCCCAATGACGTGACTGTACTATTAAAGAGATTTTTATATATTATTTGATATTGTGGTTTTGTCTTTCTTGTCTTTTATTTGTTATTTGTTTTTATTTGTCCTTTCTCATGCAGTTTCTGCTATGCTTTTTCCAGAGGTCAGTTCTTTTAAGGTCCTTTAAATGATAGAAGGTTTCCTAAAGGATTTTTGGGTCCTTTACTTCCAAGTGTGGGATATATTTGGAATTCATTTCATGTAAATAAATAGTTTCCCTTTAAGAAGGAAGGAGGTGATCTCTGGGATTTCTTGGTACAGAAGACTAGGTATATAAAAAACCTGGCTTATGGGGGCATTGTTCTTAAGATTTGGCAAAATTCCCACTGTTCTTCAAGATGTCATTCTGATCCAGCATTGCTACCTTGTTAACTTGGAGACAGAAGGAAGTAGCATTTGTTTTGATTACTTTGCATTAGTACAGTAATTTTAAAATTGTATTTTATTGAATGGTCCATGACTGTTTCATGGCATTCCAGTCCTGAGTCTGCATTCACTGGATTGGTCTGTTAGGCCTTTCTTTTACAGAATTGTGTTGTGAAGGAGAGTTAAGACTTGAAGATGGATCTGAAGTTAAAATCTGAGTGACCCAAAGGATGGTGGTGCCCTTTATTGGAAGAGTTCAGAACTAGGGAGTGCAGGTTTGAGGAAAGCTAATATATTTTGGTTTGGCATGTTAAATTTAAGATATCTACTTAATATGCGTTGAAACTATTCAAGAGGCAGTTAAGGATACTGAACTGATGCTCAGTGAAAATATTATAGATAGATATTTAATAGATCTAGGAATCATTTGTATAGAGATGCTAAGTTAAATACATGAAACTGATGAAGTCATCAGGAGAGGGTATATAGAGAAAAGAGGCCCCAATACAGAAGCCCTTGGGGAATGAGATTTGGATGATGATCTAGTAAAGAATACTGAGAAAATGACCAACCAAGCAGGTAGGAGAAAACTAGGAGAGCAAAGAAGCAGTTGATAAATAGGGAGAAACTGAGTTTTTCTTGAGAAGGGCAATCAGTCTGCAGAAGGAAATGAGACAGGAAGAACACAAGGAGAGTGCTTGACTTTGACAAGGGGTTCTCCCCTTCATCAGAGACTGAAGCAAAGGAAAAGAGGATCAAGGATAATTTTATGAATTTTTAAATACAAAAGGGAGCTCATGGAGAATGATCTGTTTTCTCAGTAAGTATGAGGTAAGGTCTGTTGCTGAAAGGCTTGAAAGAAGAAAAGATATGAGGCTGCTGTTCTGAACAGTGCATTTAGGAAGGAATTGCTTGTCTGTAGTGGGGCTCACAGTTATGTCACTTTCTCTAGCACTGTTCAGAGGACTGGGGAAAGGGTATGTTTAGAATTTTTGGCAAGACATGAATGGATAGGAGATGGACAAATAGATCTGAAGATAGTGTAAGATTGAACTATTAAATTTGAGGGTTAGATCTGAAGATGGAGGAAAATTAAATCAGATCAGGAATGTTGGTCTTCAAGAGGACTGAAGGATAAAGGTCGTACATAACCAAAGTAAAGAATAGATTTAAGAGAAGTGAGGTATTGGGAGAGATGAAGGGTAGGAAGTTAAAATCAGAAGAAATTTTATAATTCTTGATTGTGAAAATAGGATACTTATGGTAGATGGTGAGATCAAAGGTATGCTATGTATAGGGATAAGTTTGGATGGATGGTTATATGAACCCCCATGAACACCAGCATGGTATATTGAAGGAGAAAGGATGACTATGAGCCAGGTACTGAACCCCTTAACAGAAGAAATGAGGGGCAATTAGGTTAATTGATAGGATAGGATGATATAGTTAGGTAGAGGGTGCTTAAAAGGAAGAGAAGTTATTGATTGATGGTGGCAGAGGAAGAAAGGATCTAGAAGTGGCAATAGGGAGCAAGGAGTATGCCTGTTGCTACTCTTGGGCCAATGTACTAAAGGAGTAGTGAAGGAAGAAGATGTATCAGATAAAGTAGAGGGTCAGCAGAGAAGTAGTGTCTTCGTGGAGGCCCAGGTTTCTTTGAGTGTCACAAGTTGTAATTTGAGCATGAGGAAAAAGCCTAGGATAAAGGAAGATTAGTTAATAGTAGAATTAGTTTTAAACCATACAAGGAAACAGTTGTCATTATATTGTAGTTATTATGTATATGAAAAACCAGAACTTTTTGAGAAAAATGCCTTTATGTGAAAAGGTTGTAATGCTTAGACCTTCACACAAAGTATTTTTTCTTGGAATGTTTTGAGGAGTGCTCAGGTATTGAGTTTTGAAGTATCTGGCTAAGATTTTAACTCAAATTAACTTTTTCGTACTGCTTTAGTGGGAAACAAACTAATATAGTGGTTAGATCCTTGGAGTCAAGAACAACTTGAGTTCAGTTCTCTATTACCTCTGTTCTGAGGCCATGAGGATGTCACTCACCCTCCTGGTTCCTTGTATAACTCTCAAACAAGAAAGTTATAGATGAATTGCTGATCTGCATCTGAGCAGGAAATTTTAAACAATTGATGTGTTGTATTTGAAAACAAAATTTTTGAGGCATTCAACTAAGACATGCATATGGACATATTATATATATATTATATTATATGTATTATAATATATATTATATATACAAAATTAGACATATATGTATATGTGCACATGTACTCATATTTTTTGAATGGATTTCTGCCTAAGTCATAGACTTTTGTTCTATTTTTTTCAATCCTAAGTCTTGTATCTTATTTTTTGTGTGAAGGGACATCTAAGAGAAATTATTCATGATATCTTACCTAGCAAATATGAAAATACCTTTAGCTATTAGTATTTAGTTGTTTTCACTTCCCATGCAAGTCAAAAACTATATTATTTTTATAATTGTTCAAATGGAATCTTTCCTACACACTAATCAGAATGTAATTGAATTTTAATTTCTCATATTTAGAGTCCTATTTCAAGATGTGTGTTTAGTTTCTATTACTAGATGCTACTAATTAATATGATAACGAATAAGGTAGCTTTCTTCTTAAAAAAAAATCTCTTTTGTTTGTGAAAGATTGTGATTTGATATTTAGATTTTTGAAGGTCCAAAATGAAAGTGTCAAACTATCTTAAATCTTTATCAGGAAAAAAACCAGTGTCTCTTCCTTTTATTGTCTCTGAGATATACTTTCCTGAGTTTTACTGTGCTTTCCAGGGTTTTTTACGCATATTCTTTTGGATGAGGCTGCACAGGCCATGGAGTGTGAAACCATTATGCCTCTGGCGTTAGCAAATCGAAATACACGAATTGTTTTGGCGGGAGACCATATGCAAGTAAGTGCTCTATCATGTTTAGTCTAGAATGAAATTCTGGTTAATGATGAATATTTTACTATATATTTAATTTACTATATATTTAATATTATATATTTATATTTAATAAAGTGAAATCTTTGCATGTATCAGTACTTAGTTACTTTTGAGTATTTATGAACTAGATGTTACTGTAAGTGTATAAATTGATGATTGCAAGAGAGTTTAATGTTAATTCCTATTGTACATTTTGTACAAATTGTATGTTTTGCAAATTTGGCAAAATACTTTTTTTTTTTACAAAGGAATTTTACATTCTTGTATTAATCCTTTTTATTTTACATTAATTAGACAGATAGAGTGAGCAAAACTTTGCCACTTTTCACTTTTATTTATTTGAGATTTTGTTCTTTATGGTGCAAATATTGAGCTTTATTTTTCATCATTTCTTCCGGGTTTCCCCAGCTAGTGTTCCTAAGTAACGTTTAGCTTCATGCAGGGTTAATTAATTTTTAAGTCAAAGGAAACAAAGTGAAAACAATAGTCAAGAACATTTCTAACTTTATAGACTTAAATACATACCTGTTAAAAAAAGGAAATTGAGTTTTTTGTTTGAGACAGAACAGTGGATAGAGAGATAGATCTGGAGTCAGAAAGACACTAGACTTTTCCAGCCACAAGTATTAACTGTGACTGTGGGCAAGTCACCTTGAACTCTGTTTGCTTGTCTGTAAAATGAGCATAGTAACAGTAACTAATTCCTAGAATTGCTGTGAAGATAAACTGCGATAACACTTGTAAAATGCTTTGTAGAACCTTAGAGTGCTGCATAAATGCTCGTTGTTGTGATTGTTGCTATTGTTGTTATCATCATTGTTTTCTGTCTTATAAATGTATAACTTCAAGTGTTGTTCCTCCTGGGACATGTAATTAGGATGGTACCTTCATAGTATTCTCATTATCAGAACTATAATGAAGGTTTATAACTCTAGGGACAAATTACATTTGTTGTAGGATTGTTCATATCACATTACTTTTGCTTAGCTCTAAAATGCTTAAACACTGAATGTTCTTTTTTTTACATTTGGAAAACACTTGTTTTATGCATAAACTATCTCTACTCGGACTCCTAGCTGATCATTTTGATTCACTTGATTGGGTCAGAGAGTTTGAGTTTTTATCCCTCAGTGAATAAATAGGATTTTATAAATTGGTCATTTATTTTAGCCATTGTGGAAAGTAAAGTTTGTTGAGTATTAGAGTTGCAAACAGCCTAGAAATTATTAGACTGGACAGATATCTCAAGTTTGAGCATATAGAAAGTTAATACATAGAAAGTTTTAGCATAGGAATTTTATGTAATTTACAGAAATTGCTTGCAAGTTTCGTTATAATTTTTTATCTATATGGCTATCTATTGCAGCTCAGTCCTTTTGTCTACAGTGAGTTTGCCAGGGAGAGAAACCTTCATGTTTCATTACTGGATCGCCTCTATGAGCATTATCCTACAGAGTTTCCATGTCGGATCTTATTGTGTGAGAACTATCGCTCCCATGAAGCTATCATCAAGTAGGTGTGACCTTTTTCAAATGTATCTGTAATTGATATTAGTGAATGTAAACAGTTTTCATCGATGATTGAGGATGCTAAACTGAGTCATAGGTGATATTAGTATTACAAATTGCTTTTTGTTTGATTTGTTTATTTTTAAACCACTTAAAGAAACTTTAAAATTGAAAAGAAAAAATATTTTAAAAGCCTTTAAATTCAGGAAAACAGAACTTTTAGTCTATTAGGTCCGTGTGGTGTGTGTGTGTCTGTGTCTGTGTCTGTGTGTATACATACACATAAATTCACATATACTAACATGAGTATGTTAATGAACCACAAAAATAACAAAGATTCTCCAGTTTTGCAAATTTTTTTTGTGAAGGGAATCTAGCTAGAAATAAAATAAATGGGGGAATAAATGTAAAAATTAGGAATTTTTAAAAGTTCAGTTATACATTTAGGTAATGTGAATGATGCCAGTAGATGGGAGAATAAAGAGCAAAAAAAAGGTTTAGTTTCCACCGTGGCGTTTACCTGCATTTTAAAATGTGATTTTGTTTTTCTTCTTCCAAAATCGTTTGATGCATGCAAAGCCCTTACTGGGAGGCACTTCCATCCATAAAAGGGCATTCAGCAGGCAGGGGCAGTGTTGGAATATTGATTGTCCTTAAATTACATCACTTTGAAGGGAAATAATTGATGTAGTTCATATCTGTAGATTAGGTAGAAAAGTGCACACCAAATTGCTCCTCTCTCTTACTCTCTCTACATGTAATTTTACCCTAAGTGTAATAAGAGCAATGAGTGACTATTATTGATCAAATATTCCTCTCTTCCTTCTCTCTGTAGCCCCTTTCCTTACTTTCCCTTCAAGAAGAACTCACCTAGTAACTATAGAGTAACAGGTGCCTTCTTGATAGTGTTTTTGTTATTGTTGTTGTTCATTTTGGTGTGGTTTTTTTATTTTTATTTTTTAGGGAAACCTCTTTCATGTTTAGTATTTTGAATGAAATTTGTTGTGGACATGGAGTAATATATTGGTTTGGAAATAGTTTTTCCCCTGGCTCTAGATTTTTTAGTGATTTACATTTTCATTTTGTGTCTTTTTGTAGTTACACATCTGAGCTTTTCTATGAGGGGAAGCTGATGGCAAGTGGAAAACAGCCGGCACACAAAGATTTTTATCCATTAACCTTCTTTACAGCACGAGGAGAAGATGTACAAGAAAAAAATAGTACAGCTTTTTATAATAATGCAGAGGTATTTTCATATTTTTGTATGTTATATTGGTCATTATGACCATTTTTTTCTTTTAACTTCTAAGGCTTCATATGATCTTTTTTCCTTAAATCTTTTTATTGGCTTAAGCATTAAGATAAGATATAAAACTTCTCTTGAAATATAACATTTACGTTCAATGAATTGTGGTTAAAATTAAACAGAGGCACAAAGTTCCAAGCACAGTCAATTATTAGTAAAGCATGAATTTGCCAATAAATAGGATCTCAATTAATTGGGGATAGTTTTTAGGGAAGTTCAAAACAAAGAACAGGACTTCATAAGTGGGGAACAGGTTATGATTGGTTAAAAGAGCTTGACATCAGAAATAGCGAAACTTTGGTTACAAAGTTGAGGTAGGGGGGATAGTATGATTGGTTGGTATTTGGGAATGAGGGGCTAGCAACAATCCCCTCCTTCCCTCCTGTGACAAAGAAATGCTCATTGTTTGAATTTACCTGAAAATTTTGAGATAGTGAACCAACCTTATTTGGATAACAAACCAGATATCCTTGAAGGATATTTGGTGGTGTAAATATACCAGATCATACTTCCTGGGTGTCCACTTGCATTTTTCAAAGGTAACAAATTTCCTTGAAACAAGAATAGAACAGTGATTAATAAGAGAACTGGATTTCTAAATTTAACTTATCATAAGAGAACTGTGTTTCTGAACTAAGTTCAGAGACAAAAAATAACTTAGGCAGTTACAGGAAAAAATTGATCAAGTTCAAATAGGAATGATTAAAGAAATGGTACAGAATCAATCTGATTATTTCATTTGTCATTATGAATAAAAACAAACTTTGATTTACCCTATGGTAAAATAGGAAGACATAACAATTTAAAAAGGAAATGTCAGCTTGTTCTTATATGTTACTATTTTTTATCTGAAATGGCACTTCATTAAATATTATTTAATATAAAATGATCACTTTTTTGAGTAATAAGGAATTAATATTGAAAAATTTCATACTCATATACCTAACTGTATTATTGGTCCATGGTATCAGAAAACTCTGTGGTTTCTTTGTTGAGTATTTTTGTTCTTGTTTGTACATAGTTGTGTGTTGTCTCCTCTATAGAACTTGAGCTCTTTAAAGGCAGAGATTCATAGTTATATTTTGCTTTTCTTTTTTCTTGGTATCTTCAGTGGTTAGCACTGTTCTGCTATAGTGCTTCATATATGTTTGTTGACGTGACTTTCTTAAAAGTGAATGCATGTAGAATTTTGTTTGAATGACTTTGATTAGACATTAACTCTTCTGCATTTTTTTTTTGTCAGTCAACAAGCATTTGTGAAGTATTTACTATTTACCAGACACTGGGGATGCAGATAAAGGCAGAAAGAGTTCCTTCTTTCTTGGAGCATACATTGTAATGAGGGAGACAACATATATGTGGGTAAATATAAACTGTACACAGAGAAGATGAAGGTAATTTCAGAGGGGAAGGCAGAATGAGGGATGAAGAAAGGCCTTCTGGGTAAAATGGGATTTGAGCATGGTCTTGAAGGAAGCCAGGGAAGCCAGGGAGTTTTCCAGTCAGGAGGGACGGTCTGTGTCCAGGGCATGGAGATGTGTGATAAAGAGATGTGTGCAAGTAGGCCGGTATAGGAAGGTGCCAGGTGAGGAAGAGCTTTGTATGACTCTTTTAATCTATAAACTTTACCTAATGTAGGATGATATAGAATGTATGCAGCAAGAGTTTTAGTTCACTGAAAGGAAAGGTCTAAGGTACTTTTCCACTTGCTAATCAGACAATTAATAAGCAGTTATTAAAGGCTTATTATATTCTACACACTGTGTGCTAGGGGCACAAAGACAAAATTCAAATAGTCTTTGCTCTTAAGGGGATTACATTCCTTTGGAAGAGCAAAAATGTAAATATATACAGAATATAGAATAAGTATATGCAAAATATACACAATAAATACAGGATGATTTTGGGGAAAAGTCACTAGTAGGTGAAATTAGAAAGGGCTTCATGTTGGAGGTGGCAGTTGAGGTGAGCTTTGAAGGAAACTAGGGGTTCTGAGAGGAGAGGGGAGAGCATTCTAGACTTGGGGGCCATGCAGCTAAGTCTGGAAAGGCTGAATTCAGGTTGTGAAAGGATTTAAATGCTAAATGACCGATTTTTTTGTTCTAGAGTTATATACTGGAATCTTGTGAACCGATGAGTGATATGGTTAGACCTATACTTTAGGAATGCCGTTTTTGCAGCAGGATAATGGAATAGAGAGGCCTTTTGTATCGTTCAGTGATGAGGACCCAAACTAAGATGGTAGCTATGGGAACGGAGAGAATGGAACTAATGTGAGAGATACTTGTGAAAGTAGAATGCATAAGACTTGACATCTGTGTGGATGGATGGGGTAAGAGAAAGTATGAAGGCGACGGTGACTGAGGTTATGAACTTTGGGTGATGATTGTGTCCTCAGCAGAAATGGGAAAGTTACGAAGAGAGGTATGTTTTGGAGAAAAGGTGAGTTCTGTTTTAGATATGTTGAATTATCTAGTAGGTATTTTGAAATGTCTAGTAAGTAGTTCATGCTCAGGAAAAAAGAAAAAGATTAAAGTTTATTCTATAGGTCTGGAAATCATTTGATTTGACAACTGAGCCCATGAGAGCTGAAGAAGTTACCAAGAGAGAGTAAAGAGAGAAAATAAGCAATTCCAAGACAGAAACTTTGGGTAGAAATGAAGTTCTCAAAAGAAGAAAAGCAGATCACCAACAACCATGTTAAGAAAGACACCAAATCACTAATAATAATAGGAATGCATAGTTTAAAGTTTGACTCTAAAGTTTCATCTCACACCCATCAGATTGGTAAAGATGATGAAAAAAGGATAGGTACACTACTGGTAGAGTTGTAAATTTGTTGTAAATGTAGTTTTAAATTTTGGAAGTATATAGAGCATTAGGAGGACTAGTACCTCTGATGTGAGGGCTTGTCCAGAGCTTTTCAGGGCTGCTCACCCACCTCTGGTGTCCATCAGATTCACCCAACTCTCAGCTGTGGCTCCAAGAGGCTGTAGTATGTGCAAGCAACCACACCCTGGTAAACCATCTCAGTAGGTTAAGGGTAACTGACATGCCTCAAACCCATCAGTGAGTTAGGGGAATGTCTACCCAAGCATGTGAAGGCTTTTCCCAGTAGAATGGGTTGATGAGAACAACTTTTTCCAGCAGCCATGAAGGTAGCTGAAACAGACACTGTGTTGTGCTTAGAACTTAGGCATCAAAGACCCCAAGGTCATCTACTGCATCCCAGGCTATCTCCAGTCATCATGACTTTTACTGGACTTAGATGAATCTAAAAGAGAGAATGAGGCTGATGACTTTGGACAATTCTGCCTTTTTTAAATCCAGTTCATGCACCAGTCAAGACATCACTCCATGATGTCATTGGTTCTCTAAAATAAAGAACAAACAACAAATTCTAGCCATTCTGGAATGCAGTTTCTACAAGAAGACTTTCCCAGACCTCTTCAATCTTAGCACCTTCTCTCTGACATTGTTTCCAATTTATATTCTTGTTTATATATTGTCTCCTTATTAGAATGTGAAGTTTTTGAGAGTGGGAATTGTGGGCTTTTGTTGTTTTGCTTCTCATTGTATCTCCATCACTTAGCAGGGTGCTTGGTATATAGTCAGTACTTAGTAAATATTTGTTCATGTAACTTGATATAGATAAGTGAGACAGCTTAGGAATTAACCTGCTGAACTTAATATACTTTAAAAAAAACAACCAAACTTCCCCAAATAAAAACCAGGCTATTCATAAGGAGATTCACAGGAGTATATACAACATTTATTTTTGCTCTTCTTTATATATGGAAATGTTCATGTTTTTTTAAAAAATGACATTTGTTTCTGAAAGTAGTAACACCACTTGTGCCAAAGCACAGATTTATAAAATCATCATAAATCATTTATAAAATCATTATAAAATCAGATCACCAAATGTATAACCAAATTTTGTTAATAAAATAAAATATAACACACCTTTAGATGTTACTCTGTATATAAATACTTAACTAAAAGACAGCTTCATTAAGTATACTACTAAATTAATTGGAAATTTTAAAAGTACCTTTTATAAGGGTGTGTGTGTGTGTGTGTGTGTGTGTATAAATATCAGCAAATTATTTTAGTGTGGAATTTTGGCCAAGATATGAAATGATCTTGTAACTTGGAAATGAATTTTAAGAGGACTTTCATTAAGATTGTATTTCAGATGCATTTGTAAAAACCTATTTTTTTTTTTAAGGTATTTGAAGTGGTGGAACGGGTGGAAGAGTTAAGGAGAAAGTGGCCTGTAGCTTGGGGAAAGTTAGATGATGGAAGCATAGGTGTGGTCACTCCTTATGCTGATCAGGTGTTCAGGATCCGAGCAGAACTTCGAAAAAAGAGATTATCAGATGTTAATGTGGAAAGAGTACTCAATGTTCAGGGTAAGTAAAAACTAAGTTTCCTGAAGTCACTCAAATGTAAATATTTGGAAATTCTTTTTGAAAACTTTGTATTTACACCTTGTTGATTTTTGAAATAGAGAAGCATATGGTGTAGTCGAAAGAGAGCTGGTTTTGGAGTTAGACGGACCTCTCTGTTCCAGTGTTGCCTCTGTCACATCTGGGCTGTGGGATCCAAGTAAAGAGATTAAACTCTCTGTGCCCTTAGGCAACTCTCCAAGACTGTTAAGGGCGGAGAAAGTACTGATAGCTGTTTTAAGTGAAAGCTCCTTATCTGGGAATTCCCTAAAACAGTGAAATTACAGTCTTGGCCAAAAAGCTAAACAAACAAACAAATAAGGAATTACATAAGCATTTTCATGCCTATTCTTTATATTAAAGATTGGTCCCAGGTTAATTTAAATACTTTATGAAATTGTGCAGAAGTATTCATCATAATCATCTAAATGAAAGAAGCATGAATAAAATACTTCACTGTGTCTGTTTTTCTGTATGCAAGACAAAAGATAGAAAAAAAGTACAGCATAAAATATTGCTGTAACTAATTTTTTTTGGCTATTAGAAGGCAATATTTTTCATTTAAAATCTTGTTACTTCAAGACACTAGTAATATTTACATTCTATTTGAAATGTTTTAGAAATTAGTTTTTGTGTCTGATATTGAATTAGTAGGACATTTGTTTTCCTCTTTATATCCCTAAAAGGCAATAGTGTTATTAATCTTTATTTTATGATGAGCCGCTAGTTTCTGCTTCATTTGCAAGATTCCAAATATGTTGTGAAAAATCTCTGGCTACATTTCTGACCAATAATGAGAGTGCTAATTTTTTCTGGGAAGACAGATACTTAGGAAACAGAACTAACAAGAATTTCTTGTACCTAAGAATGACATTTCAATGTGTTTTAAATGATTAGTTTGTTTTCTGTATGGTAGGAGCTCATTAGAGCTGTTTATGTGTGGCCATTATGATATTTATTTATTTCACAATTTATTTTTATTCATATTATTTGCTTTTTTATCACATTCATTTGCAAATAGAGCCCTCTCTCTTTGTTTACCCATTGAACCATTCCTAGCAACAATTATTAAAAAAAGAAAAAGGAAAAAATAGTTCAGAACGAAAATCACTTGCTTGTCAGACTTTGAGAATATATGTAATATTTTATATTCATAATCTCCCACTTCTGTAATGAAGGAAGTGTACATTCTCAAATCTTCTCTGGAGCCAGAGTTGTCCATTGTAATTATGTGTTCAGTTTCATTTTATTCTTCTTTCTGTTTTTTTTGAGATTTAGAATAGAGATAGGGAATGAACCTGTGATTTCATTATTGAAGGGATCAACATCTTCCCTACAATTTATAGTCTTAGAGAATTGCCTAAAATACCAAGAAGATAATAACTTTGCCCAGTGTCACACAGACAGTATGTATCAGTGAAGAACTTGAACTATGTCATCCTGGCTTCATGAATGGCATACCATGCTACCTCATACTATGGGTTTTAAAATGATTAGTGTGATGTGGTTCCTAATTGTGATAATAAGAAAGTGATTGTCAAAGGTCCCATTGCTTTCTGTGCTGCTCACACCACATAATAATATTTTTTTCAATTTTAGGCACAGTATTTTAAGAGGGACTGACAATAGAATGTGTAGAGGAAGGCAGGAGGGATGGTGAGGAATCTGTGGACCAACTTTTGGAATTCTTAAAGGGACTGAGAATGTTAGCTTAGAGAAGAAAAGAGTTAGGGGCTTGATAGATACCTTCAAATTTTTAAAAGCTGTTATCTAAAGGGGAAAAAAATAGTCTTCAGGGGTGGGGAACCTAAGACCTTGAGGCCATAGGTCCTCAAGTGTGGCCTTCTGGTCCTCAAGTGTGGCCCTTTGACTGAGTCCAAGTTTTACAGAACAAATTCTTTAATTCACGGGGTTTATTCATGAAGTTTGTAGTCAGTTAAAGGGTCACACTTGAGGACCTACAGGGCCACTTATGGCCATTAGGTCCCAGGTTCCCCATCCCCAGACTAGATCGTTTCTGACATCCCTTTCAAATCTTAATATCCTGAGTCTATATTATGGGAAGAGATTTTGACTAAACATGCAAAAGAACTTTTTGGAACTTTGACCAACAACTAGAACTGTTAAAATTGTGGAAAGAATTGCCTTGTGAGGTAATAAAAGTATTTAGGCTGAGGTTCGATGGCCAGCTGTTGGGGTTGCTGTAGTAGGAGCTCTTGCATTGGGCAGAAGATTGTATGAAGTGATCTTAGGGGCTGGCTTCAATTCCTAAGTTTCCAGGATTTTGTGAAAATGTGATTTTTTTTTTTGGTTTGTTACTGATTAATAACATTAAATGTAAAATGTTCTTAATTTCTTTAGGAAAGCAGTTTAGGGTTTTGTTTCTGAGTACAGTACGTACCCGGCATACTTGCAAACATAAACAAACTCCAATTAAAAGGAAAGAGCAACTATTAGAAGATTCAACAGAGGATTTGGATTATGGTTTTTTGTCCAACTACAAACTTCTCAACACCGCCATAACAAGAGCACAGTCCTTGGTAGCTGTGGTGGGTGATCCAATTGCGTTGTGCTCTATTGGAAGATGCAGGTATTTTGAGTATATGTATATGTATTGTTGATTGAAAACATTGGGAAGATTGCAAGGCTGCCTTTATATTTATGATCCCCCTAGCATTTGAATAATCTGTTTTATAAATTTTGAACAATACGAGCATATAAATTTTCTTTCCTTGACTTATTCAATATCTTAATAATTATCTATATTTATGAATATAGTCCTTAAACAGTTTTACATAACCTCTGACAGTGTAGGTAGTTGATGTGATGAATTTCTTTTCTCAAGCATTTTCTGCCATGTCTTTTCTTTGCATTCAGTTGTTTGCTCTCTTTCAAAAGCTTCTGTCATTTTTTCCAAACGAAAATAGTCTATCATCTTTTTATTTATGTTTATATCTCTTTAAACATTATTATAAAGGCCTTGATCAGACAAAAATTGTAAGAAACTCTTTGTCTAAATATGAGAACATTATCAAAACAGACACTGAACCTTCTTTTTTATGTGCCTTATACATTCTGAATTTAATATATTGGGCTTGAACTTTTCATTTTTGAAAAGGCTTATTTGTTTTTATGTGTGTATGGCTCAGACTTTATAAAATCTTCAATCTTTATAAAAAGATTACTTTTTTATGCAAGAAAAATAATATGCTAAGATTGATTTTAAATTTTTGCATATCTTATAGTAACTATCAGAGTGAATTCAGGATCAGAAATGTGGTCTAAGTAGCTTTGAAATGTTACTTGGATAACTAGTTCAACATTGTTATCAATAATAATAGTAGTAGCTGACATTTTATATTATGATTTTTGGTTGGCAAATCGTTTCTTATTTTATCCTCACAATAACCCTGAGAGGAAAGTGCTGTGATTATCCCCATTGCATAGCTGAGAAAACTGAGGTTAAATGGCTTTCTGGGGGTCACATAGGTAGCGAATGAGTGAGGCTATATTTTACCTTGTCTTTTTGACTCCAATCTTAGTTCTCTATTCATTATATCACCATTGTGCCGATTATATGATACTGTTGTATAGTATGGTTAAGATAGACAAATCTGTTTGGATGGAACCCCTTGTGAAGTCTAGAATGCATTGTGAAGTAAATTTGGCAGTATTTTCTTCTTTTTGTATATTCCAGAAGGAATAGATGTTCTATATAAAGGGAATCTACTTGGGCCATTTAAAAATAAAATGATTATTTTAACAGAACTATAACTAGCTTTATCTGTTATTTGTTTGGATCTTTTGTTACTACTCCCTTACTTGATTAAGTGAACCCATTCTATCCCATCTTTTCCAGCACAATGTCCCCTCTGTCATCTAACAATTGTCCCCTTTTCACTAATTTTCAAATCTTCCCTTTCTACTTACTTCTTCCCAACTTTGTACTAAGATATCTGTGTCTTCTGAATCCTCACTTGATCCTTCTATCTCTATTATTTATTTCTCCTGCCTTTTATATCTTAACTCCTTAAGAAGGCTGTCTACAACCGGTGCTTCCATTTTCTTTCCTTATTCTCTTCTTTACTCTTTGCAGTCTAGCTTCTGATCTCATCTGATCTCATTCAGCTGAAACTTTTTTCTTCAAAGTTACTTACATTTGCTTAATTGCTAAATCTAATGGTCTTGCTCAGTTATTATTCTTCTTGTCCTCTCTGTTGATTACCCTCTTCAACTTGATATTCTCTTCTCTCTCGGTTTTCATGACACTTTTTTCCTGGTTCTCCCCACTACCTGTCTGACCAGTCCCCCTCTGTTTCCTTTGATCTTTATGATCAACTTGTCCAGTCCAAACCTCCTTACCTCCAAGCCAACTTACCCAGTTACCTTTTAAACATCTCAAACTGGATATCCTATAGACATTTTAAACTCAATGTGTCCAACACTGAACTTATTATCTTTTCCCCTTAAATCTTTTCCTCTTCTTAATTTCCCACTCTCCTACCCTCCGTATCCAGTCATTGGTCAAATCCTATCTTTTATACATTTGAAACATCTTTAATGTACCCTCTTCTCTCCTCTGACCTGCCAGCCACTCTAGTGCAGGCCCTCATCACTTCATTACTGGACTACAGCAATAGCCTGCTAATTGGTTTCCCTGCCTCAAGTCTTTCCCCCCTCCAATCCATCCTCCATTCACCTCTCAAACTGATCTTTCTAAAGCTCAGATATGACCAAGGTTTCTCCCCTTTCACCCAATTCAGTAAACTCCAGTGGCTCACTCTAATCCCTAGGATCAAATGTGAAATCCTTTTTGGCTTTCAAAGCCCTTTATAACCTGTTCCTTTGCTGCCTTTTCAGTCTTCTTATGCCCTACTCTCTTCCAGTGACACTGGTCTCCCTGCTATTCTTTACACAGAATAATCCATCTGTTTCTCCATGCCTGGAATTCCTTCTTTCCTCATCTCTTCATCCTGTTTTTCCTGAGTAATGAGACTTAGCTAAAGTCTCACCTTCTTTAAGACTTCCCAGTTATTAATCATAGTGCTTTCCCTCTGATAGTATCTACAGTTTACCTTGTATATAGCTTGTTTGTACAGTTGTTTGTATGTTGTCTTTCCTATTAGACTATAAGTTCTCTGAGGGCAGACACGTTGTTTTTGTTTTTGCCTTTCTTTGTATCGCCTTAGTATAGTGCACAGCACATAGTAGGTACTTAATAAAGACTAGTTGGCTGGTTATGTGAACTAAAATCTAAAGACAGCATACAGGGATAGGTCGATTATCAAAATTAACTATAGAAGTATAGGCAAGACTACTTAAGGTATTGGTTAATTTGTACTTGTTTTTTTCTTTAAATTATTTGTTTTCAGTTTTCTACAATCACTTCCATGTATCTTAAATTTTTTTCCCTCCCTCCACCTCCTTCCCCCTCCTCCCAACTCCCTCCCTGAGATGGGGTGCAGTCTTATATAGGTTCTATACATATATTCCTATTAAATACATTTTCACCTTAGTCATGTTGCATAGGAAAATTAAAATGAATGGGAGAAACCATTAAACAAAACAAAACATAGCACAAGAGAAGATGGTCTGCTTCATTCTGCAATCCAGTTCCATAATTCTTTCTCTGAATGTGGAAGGCATTTTGCTTCAAGAGTCTATTGGGAATTTTTAGATCCTTGCATTGCTGTGAAGGACTAAGTCTGTCAGAAAAATTCCTTGCACACTGTGTTTGTTGCTGTGTACAAAGTTCTCCTGGTTCTGCTTTTTTCTCCCAGCATCAGTTCATATAAGTCTTTCTAGGCCTCTCTGAAGTCAATTTGTACTTGTTACTTAGATCTTACAGGGTACCTGCCATTTGATTTATGATAAAACATACTCAGACTTATTTACAAAGTAAAATATCATGCATCAAGAGCAATAAAAAATTCATAAACAAGATTTAGGAATAGTTATTAAGAATATAGATAAGCTTGAAAATAATTTTCAGCAATTTACTATACCCCATATATGCTAATAGTTACCCTTTCCTATAATGATGTTTTGGTTTAATTTCCCATTTTGTTCCATGCACTAGATATTTTTTTCTCAGAGGAAAATGAATGACTCTTCCTAAAATTATATAGTCTCAACCCTATTTTTATTCTTAGGATGCTATGCCATCATTACTTTGGCTGCCTCTAAGACTTTACATCTATTACTATTAAATTTCATCTTATTAAAATTCAGCCAATACTTTAGCCTGTCAATCTTTTTGGATGCTGACTCCATCATCTGTTGTGCTAGTCATGTCTTCTCTCTTGTCACCAGATACCTCCCAAAACTGGTTTGTTTTCAGGGGTTACACACAAATTTTTAACCCAAACAAAACATAATTAGGAAGTAAAATATGTTACAGAAAAAAGTCATGTATAACCAAATACAATTTTAAAAATTTGGTAAGGAAATCTTTGCTTTTTGTTTTTACACTCCTAGTTCCTAGCCCAGTAGTATTTGACTCATATAGGTGCTTAAGAATGCTTGTGGGTTGTTGATAGGATTATCATCAAGTCCATGTCTCTCCATCTTTTCCAGAAGATTGATGTGAGTTATATTATCAGTACTTTGCTAAAATCTAGTTAGACTATATATACAGTACTGCCTTTGTTTAGTAATCTCATCAAAATAGTGGTATACCACAGATCTAGGTATACCACTAGATTTGGAGTCAGGAAGACCCAATTCAAGTTCTGCTTCAGACACGTAGCTGTGTGACCCACAGCAAGTCACTTACCCTCTTTTAGTTTTGTTTCCTCACTGTATAATGGGGATAATAATTTCTAGCTCATAGAATAGTTTGGAAGATCAATGAGTCAACATATGTAAAGTTCTTTGCAAACCTTAGCATGCTAAGTTAATCATGTTGGTGATGGTGATTGTAGTTAGTCTGTCTGAGGCTGTGCTGGTTCCTTCTAATTTCTGCTTCTTTTTCTAGATATTTATTCACTTCCTCTTTAATGGTTCCTTCTGGAATTTTCCCAGGAATCAAAGTCAAGATCCCTTGTCTATAATTGGGAGACTGTATTCTTGCCCACTCCTCCAATTTTTAAAATGTCAGGACATTTGACCATCACCAGTCTTGTGATTCCCTCTCCCATTCTCCACAGTCTTTTAAAATATCACAGACACTCATTCAGAAATTTCACCTGCCAATTCTTTTAGTACCCAAGGATACAATTTATTTAGACTGAATTTTTTATGGACATCTAGGTGCTTTCTTATTCTCTCCTTATGCATCTTGGGTATCAACTCTCTGTTAGTAATTTTTGTTCTGCCCTTTCTAAAATAAGGCTAAAAATGTCATTCTCTTTGGCAGAGAAAACAGTAGCAAAATAAGAATCAACCAGCTATATGTTCTACCTTTTGTCAGTTATCATAAGCCCTTTCACCCTAAATGGCAGTCCTGCATCTTCTTTGATCTTCCTCTTTCCCACAAAAACAAGGAAATGAATCCTTTTTGTTGTCTTTCATATCCTACACTAGCCTTTACCCATTCTGACCTTGAGCACTCCTGTATCTTTACAGGACTGTCATATTCTTATATTCATCCTTTGTTACCTGCCTTTCCTTATATCTTTAGTATATGACTTTTCTAAATCCAGGTTCATTAATAAGTTCCCTGTGCATTCCCTAGCAGTCTCTCTCTCATTTTTTTTTTGTATTAATTAATTTATTTTAGTCAACCATTCATCTCCACAAAATTTTGAATTCCAAAATTTCTCCCCCCCCCACCCCCAAGATGGCTTGCATTCCGATTGTCACTTATCCCAATCTGCCCCTCCCCACTGTCACCGCACCCTATTCTCCTTTCCCCCTCCCCCTCACTTTCTTGCAGGGCAGGATAGCCCACTAGTCTCTTGACAACTTTCAGTTTTATTCCTCATTGGACTTGTTTCCCTCTGAATCTTTGGAATTTCATTCTTCGGGGTTTACAGTCCCTTCTGGGCTGACTTCTGTGAAATATTTAGTCCATGCACTCCTATCTTGAATCCCTTCGAAATCTTTGAATCTGCTTTCCCAAAGTCTAGGGTGCATGTCAGAATATGCTTACTTTCTCCTCTCTAATAAGTTTTTAGAGGAAGTGATGATTTCTCCACAATATCCTCATTATTCCTCCCCAGCTACCAGTTCTTTCCTGTTAGTGAGAATCAGCTTCAGTATTAGAATATCTTGTTAGCTCCTTCAGCTTTTGAAGGATGAAATTATTTTCAAAGCAAACAAAAGAATTTTTAGGTGTTTTAATCTTGGAAAAAGAGCTCTCTCAGATGTCAAGGTAGTTTAAGTTGTCCGGATTTATTATGTCATAACTCTGTCAGACTTGTGTTCTGTTCAAAAACAGAATTTACTTACTTGTTCTGTTCAGAAGTCTGTAGTATCTGTTGATGACAAAACTGTTTCAGTTTCCCCTCTATAATATATCTTTATGCCGATGCTCTCCGTGATACTTCATCCTTCCCCCTGAGGTTGTTAGATTTTTCTTATATGATTATACAACTACAGTAATGCATCATTCCCACCTTTTACCTATCCTGTACCTTTTATATAAGGTCTACTCTTTCTAGAGTCATATTCCACTCATGGACTTAATTCCACCATTTCATCTCACCAAATTTCAGTGATATTTATCAGATCAAATTTGCAAGGACCTGTAAGTCTTTTTTTTTGTTACCTATTCAATGAGCATATATGTGTTAAGATATTTCAGAGGGTAGTACTGTACCTTTCTGGTATTTTTTTCTCCTGGGAACTTATAGATGTCTCCAGTGCTATTTTTCCTTATAGCTACTCTCTATGTAGCTTGGTGGATATACATAGGTATCACTTTACCATCTTTTATTTTGTTTTAAAGCCTTTTTGATTAGATTTGTAAGATAAACAGCAAATATATATTTACAAATCTCGATCCTTAGTTTCTTGCATGAGACTTCATAATCCTTGATGATGCTTCTTAAAGTATCAGAATTCTCCCTGGAAATCTCCCACAGTGGTTAGTAATCATCCATTTTTGACATAGATTGAGAGGTTTTATATTACCTCTCGGAAATATGCTCTGGCCCCCACGAAGATAACAAACTTCTTTTGTTATCCAAGTTGCCTCAGTACCTGTGGTGCAGGGAATCATTAACCTCCCCATCACTCCTCTTCTTTCTCTGATACTTTCTGGATGCTTTTGTACTTCTGCTCTATCATTCCTTGGAGTATAAGTAGCTATTTCCTTCTGAAAAGGTCTAGTTCTTTTTCCTTCAGGAAAGGAGACCTAATTTTTTTTTTTAGCTCCAAGTATACAATTATCTTTCTCTTCTCTTACTTCTCCCTGTGATACTTTTTTACTCCTCAGTGTTCCGATAAGGTCAAGTTTCTCCCTCACCACATTAGCTCCTGCTTCTATTTTTAAATTAATTTTTTTGTTATTCAGAACTTGAAAAATATTCAATAACATGATCATTATTCTGTACACAGAACAGAGAAAGAGAATTGTACATTAAGCCACAAATACAGCTTTATTTTATTTAACAGACTATACCAGATTAAATCTGTTAGTTTCAAAGCCATCCTGCTTTTCTTTGTCTCCTTCTGTTTTGTGGATTAAAAAAACGTTACAATGACCCTCATTATATTTTATTTTGGAGGGGGGAGATTACTACCGATAGTCCTTTGTTTATAGTATCCTCATAACAGATAAACATGAACACACACACAAAAAATTCATTTTTTTGCCCTGTCCAAACATGTTTATCTTATTCTATACCTCAAGTTTCCCACCTCTCTCTCAGGCAGTGCTTTTTCATCAGCCTTTCTCATGGTTGATCACTGCTTTGATCAAAGTTCTTAGGTCTTCTAAAGTTATTTTTCTTTACATTGTTGCATCAACTATATTAGTACTTACTTGGTACTTGTTTGGTACTTACTTCACTTTACTTCAGTTCAGTGAGTCCTCCTAGATTTCTCTGAATCCATCATTTTCAGTGATATTCCCTTACCTTTATATACCACAATTTATTCAACTGTTTTCTAATTAATGGGTACTACTTTAGTTTCCTATTTTTAATGATTTAGTGTTTCAAAGTAGCATTTTAATTTTTCCTCATAACTAGCCTATGCAAAGGTCAGGTCCTGTCAGTTTCCTGTGTTTAGAACTTAGCAGTCATTTAGCTGTGGCAGAAATACAAGCTTTGTACATCTGTTTTAAGTCATTACAAAATTTGTTCTCTTCATGCTGGTTGAAATTCTCAGCCTTTTTAAAAAAAACTTTTAGGTGTTTACTTCTGAAAAAATTCCTTTTTCACCTTTTTGCAGTTGACAACTTGATAACCATATCCATGTTTCTTTCCTTAGTTTCAACAATGTTATAGTCATTCCCAACTTTCTTACCACTTAGCACTGATTTCTTATTTCACCAATTTCTTATTATCTACCAGTTTGCTCATTTGTTTTGGTTATCAGTTTTTTTTGCTTTCCTTTTCTTAGGTTGACTTTCTAACTTTTTTATTTTCTTCTCATTGAGTTCTTCTTTTCAAGTTCTTCCTCCTTAATCCTATTGCTTTTCTTGCTCCTTTTCCTGTAACCTTCTCCTATTGAAGTTATAAATAGAATCTGGACTGACATTTATCTCCTTTTAATTTATCCAAATGTCTCCAAATTTCTTCTCACCAAATTCAACCTCTTCCATACTCCAAATCACCTACACAATTTCCTTTTCTTTCTTAATCAGTTGAAGTCCTCTTTCTTCCTTCTGGTTCTTACAAGCTGGAAGTGGTGTTGAATAGAAGAGTACTTTGTAACCATAAAATATTATGTATAAATGTAAGGCATCATTATCTTCATATTAACCTAAGTGCTTTAAAATAAGATTTGGAAAACAATTTATTTCCTTATCAGTTCCCCTCTCCCCCAGTATTTCATACTAATTGATATAGCATTTATATATATCAATCATATATTTAAAGAGTACTAGTTTAAATATACTGTCCTATGTGTTTTGTTGTTGTTGTTAAGTGATTTTCTTTTTCTACTCTGACATTGAAATGTTCATAGAGGACTTCCTTTCAATTCCCACCCTTCTATCCCCTTAAAAAAAAATAAATGTTGAATAGTTTGGGGAAATCAAATCTACAATAGATGGTCACAAGGATTATGTAGGGTGAGGAAAGTAATAATACGGTAACATTTTAATAAGTTGGCATGATTTCCCAGAGTATGAGTGTTTTAAATTAACAATGAACTTATTGATGCAATGATATTGCCCAGCGCAAGGATGGTCAGTTACTGCCTCAGAGCTGTGTGATTCATTGTAGTTTCTTGTCTTGAGGAACAAAATTTCCATTGTAAATTATTAGATATTGTGATAGGTAACATTTTGTCCTTTTTTAAAGATTTAAAATACAACATGAAAACACATGAAAGTAACCTAGCCAACTAATAGATTAGGTTGATTTTATAGTACTTTAATTTTTTAACATTTTTTTTTAACATTTCTTATTTCCTAATTGTATACAAGAGCAATACTCAACAGTTGTTCCTAAAACTTTGAGTTCCAAGTTCTCTTCCTCCCTCCCTCCCCACCCATCCCCATTGGGAAGGCAAGCAATTCAAAATAGGCCATATCTGTGTAAAAGGACTTCCATAATAGTCGTGTTGTGGAAGACTAACTATATTTCCCTCCATCCTATCCTGCCTTCCATTTCTTCCCTCTTTTGACCTTGCCCCTCCCCAAGAGTGTTGACTTCTAATTGCTCTCTCCTCCCATTGCCCTCCCTTCCATCATCTCCCCCACCCTGCTTATCTCCTTCTTTCCCACTTTTCCTATATTGTAAGATAGGTTTCCATACCAAAATGAGTGTGCATTTTATTCCTTCCTTTAGTCAAATGTGATGAGAGTAAGCGTCATGTTTTCTCTCTCACCTCCCCCTTTTTCCCTCCATTGAAAAGTCTTTTGAAAAGTCTTTTTTCTTGCCTCTTTTATGAGAGATAATCTGCCCCATTCCATTTCCCCCCCAATATATTCCTCTCTCACCCCTTAATTTCTTTTATAGTACTTTAATTTAGAAGAAGCATAGTTCTTGTTCATCTCTTATCAAGTTAACCACCTTTGGGCCGTATCCAAATACCCCTGGATATATTTTAGAGATCTGCCTCTGAAACTCTTTCAAGTGTGCCTCATTATGTTGGCTGTCTTTTCACTTGCACATCTTTTTTTTAAAGAAATATAGCACGTTATCAACAATAATTCTTTAATTTAGTAATAAGGAGATCAAGCTTATTATCAGTGTATTCGAAAAGGAACCTCATAATTTTATGAAACTAAAGTTTTTGACAACTATTTTAGCTAAGCACCATAAACATAGAATAAAAAATTTTTCCTCAACACTTCACACCATTAGAAAGCAGGATGTTTTCAAGGCTAAAATGTCATGATGTTTGATTAGAAATATGTGAAGGTATGGGAAAAACATTTACAAGGTACTTATTAAATCAGTTTATGAGAGAAATGTGAATTTAAAGTTGTCTCTGAAATGCTTAACTTAACCTGCTGAATCTTTCAAAGTTATTTCATAAGTATTCCTTTGCTTGAAGACAGCTTATGAGTGTAGATCTTTCCATCTTGTAAACAAGATCTTCTGGCCTATTGGCTTTTTTGTGAGATAAAGGGTTGCTGGTTAATCCTGGGTGTCACTAACTCATAACTGTAGGGCAAATGAATAGTGAGTATAATTAGAACAGTGTATAACATTTTAAAAAGTAGTTTAAAAACCAAATGAATTCAAACACTTGGCTTATTTAAATTGGATAGGTAAATAAAATATAGGAGCTTGATATTCATATCTAAAGTGAATGTAATAAAAGCTAAACAGATTCTCTGCCTTCCTTATTTCCTAGAATGAAAAATGACAATGAAATTAATACTTTGTTAATTTAGGAAAAAAAAAGAAATATTTCTGCATATATACATATTATGTATCCATAATATATATACACAGCATATTTATAAATATATATATTGGAATTTATGGTCATAATAGGTCGTAGTTGAATATACTGTTTAAAAGGGGAGCAGGGATGAGGAACCTGTAGTTTTGAATGCTAAATTAAGGATAATCATATCTCTAATTGCAGACTAAAGTAATGCAAATAAGAAAGTAATTTTATTTCTTGTGTAATATTTCAGTTGAGCCATTCAACTTTTATTTCCTAAGAACACATAGAACATTCTTAAGATTGATGTATCTTATTAAATTTCTTATTTCTTGAGTTTAGAAATTTATTGAAAATTATTTGCATATAGTATTATTTTTTACTTTTTTGAACATTACTCATGCTCATAAATTTTTAAAAATCAGGAACACAGAAGACTGTATATAACCACCTTTTAGGTAGTCAAAATGAGGATTAAACTCTGCAAAATTTGTTTGGGATGGCCACCTTTACTCCTGTTCTGTTATGATACACTATTCTGTTTATGTTTCCTCAATCTGTTGTGTTTATGAAAGAAACCATTTTCATACTCCTTTTTTAGCATAATTAAAAATTTTTTTTGAAACCCAGTAAACTTAATTTGTCATCTTTTGTGTTTTGTAGCATTTAGTTGATTGAAGGATATAAAATATATATTTTAAATTTTTTTGAGTTTAATTTTCTGACTCAGGAGATTGATAGGTTATTCCAAGTAACTTCTTTAAGACTTTTCCCTTTTAATGTTTTTAAGTTTCTGTATCATATGGTACTTTAATTTCTTCTGCCTTTGAAGATTATTAATTTAATTCCTTTGTCTGTTTTACATGTATGATGTTTATTAATTCTCATTTTATACAGTTGAAAATTAAGAAACTGGTGTTTTGGAAAAGATCTTTACAACAAAGGAGAAAAACCAAATAGAATCTTCATTTGTTTCTTAATAATCCCTATATGGCTTATGTGAACCAATTTTGAATTCTAGGTTCATTATTTATTCTCATATTTAGATTGACCAACTCCGCCCTTTAATGCAAGTGAGCTAGACATAAATGAGAAAGTAAGTCTATGAAGCAGTTCATTACAAAGTAAAATTTTGAGATACTTAATTTTTTAAAAAAATCTTCATATAAGTTAGGCAAATATTGTAAACCTGCAATGTCCCTACCCTTGGTGGCAATTTTCTATAGTCAAAAGGTTTGTAAACTTAATACCAGACCTATTAAATTACAGATTATTGGTAGGGGAACAGACAAGGTTACGTCTAAAATTAAGCTATTAGGCATAGGACTTTAGACCATCAACAATAAGTTAGAATCCTTTAATTCTTAGTAATACTGTGGAGACAATTAGGTCAAGAGCTTGTAAAGTTAACAACATAAATATTATCTGTGTCTCAGTTGGTTAATGTTTAAAAAAAAATTCTTTTGTGTTCCATATGGCAAATGCTTTAAAAAGAAGTATCACCTGACCAAAAGTCTGAATTGTTTTATCTGTTATAAACAGTGTTAAAAATGAAAAATAAAATTTAAAAAAATCTTCATATAAATTTCTATTAGCATGAATAATAAAAATTGATTATTCTAAGCTGAATTATTCAGTGAACATTTTTTGGGTGTCTGCTGTGTGCATAACACTGAAGTAGACATGACTATTTTATTAGAAATGATTTGCAAATATTTTGTAACCTGGTGGAAAAAATTATACCTAAAAATCTAGGCTGATGAATGGTTAAGCTATTCCTAAGTATTTTTAAGGAAAGAAATTACAAATTCTAGTCCCTTTGCTTTCTTTTGTTCATGTTCATGATCTCTTCCTTTCCAGTGATAAACTGATTTTTAAAAATCTTTTCTATAGGAAATTTTGGGAGCGGTTTATTGCCCTGTGTCATGACAACAAAAGCCTACATGGTATCACTTTTGAACAGATCAAAACTCAGTTAGAGGCTTTGGAGCTAAAGAAAACATATGTATTGAATCCACTTGCTCCTGAATTTATCCCTCGAGCTCTAAGACAGCAACATTTGGGAAATACCAACAAACAGCAGCAGTCACCACCCAAGGTAAAACTTTTGTTAATAAAAATCAAGAGGTGCAATTGAAAAAATATAGCTTTTGAAAAATAAGAAAGTTTTATTAGGTTAGCTAGTAACCATATTCAGTAGCTTATGTAGTAATTTAAGTTCAAAATTTCTATTAAGCACAGTCCTTTTGGAGTTCCATATACCTTTAGTGGCTTAGATGATTTAACAACATGGTGCTGCTTAGCAGTGGTTTTTTTTTCATCACCATTATTTATTTAATTAATTACTGCCTTTTAAATGCAACTTCATTAAAAGGAATTTAAGTGCTAACTACTTCATGGTGTCCTTGTGATAGTTAAACTTCCCATTCCACTGTCTAAGAGTTTTCCATTTTATCAAGTTTTGTGCACATACTGTAATTTTAATGTCCTGTCAAGCTTATTTAAAGTATTCTTTTTGTAGTAGACTTTTTAATAATGGCAGTCTCAGTATAATAAAGATATTTACAAGCCTTTGTTGATAGGCCATCATTTCGAGGAGCATTTCATGCAATTATGAAAATTTTAGAACTTGGATATCACAGGATGATAGATTTAAAGCTAGGAAGAACATTGGAAGTCATTGAAACTAACCCCCTCATTTTGCAGAGGGGAAGACTGAGTGGCAGAGAGACTGCGTGACTCCCACACATCCACCCAGGCAGGATGTAGCAGAGACAGGACATGAAATCAGGGCTTTGAGTCCAAACCTAGCACAGCGTCCCAGACTGCCTCCCATCAAGGACCATGTCTTTTTAAAGATGGTTGCAATAACACTTGGCCTATATTTGTTTCAACAGAAAATAATCTATTTAAAAGAGGAGATTCAGGACCTTAGTAGATGATCTGCTTTTAATTGTTTTTATTTACTGCCTGGAATTAGTTGATATATTTACAAGGACTCCTGTTAATAAAATTCCTGCAATTATCAACTAAACAAAGAAGTTACAGGAATGGCACCTTTAACATTTACACTAGGTTTTTTAAAAAATGATGTTATTGTGTATCAAAGATTAAAACTATTGATATGTCAGTCATATGAAAATATTTATAAAAATTTAATGTGAAGCATTTCTACTTCACTTTTATCTGATACAATAGCAGATGTTAGCTTTGAAAAATATACTACATATACACAGAGAATAGCTAAGTATTTAATAAAATGATTCTTGTTTAGTTTTCCGTTTGGAGGCAGAGATCAAGAGAGAGTATATTTTAAGCATGGGAGACAGCTAGTAGAAAGACATGGAGATAGGGGATGAAATATTATGTGTAAAGGACAGTCAGAAGGTCAGTCCTAGTGGATTGTAGAATGCATGAAGGGTAGTAATGTGCAGGATAAGATTGGAAAGGTAAACTGAGTCAGGTTGTGGAAAACTTTATGTGACAAACAGGATATTGTAATTGATCCTAGAGATAATAAAAACCCAGATCACTAGAATTTATTGGGTAAGAGTGTGACATGGTCAGACCTGTACTTTAAGAATTACCACTTTGATAGCTATGTGGAGAATGATTTGGAGAGGGGAGATCAATTAGGAGGCTACTGAAATAGTCTAGGTAAGAAATACTGAGGACCTGTGGTGGCTCTGAACAGAGAAAAGTGAATGAATTTGAGAGATGTAGTGGAAGCAGGAACGAGATTTGTAAGTCAGTTGGCTATGAGGAAGGATGGGGAATAAGTTGTCGAGAGTAATGATGTAGTTGGAAACCTGAATGACAGACACAAGGAAATTCAAAAGTCCTGTGGACTTCAGGAGAAAGGTAATGAGTCTGTTGTGAACGTGTGGAATTTGAGATGCCCATAGCACCTGAAATATCTAGTAAACTGTTAGTGAAGTGGAACTTCACTTCAGGAGAGAGACTAAGACTAGATATACAGCAATAGCAGTCATTTGTGTGTAGATGTAGCGATTTATGTTTAATGAGGCAAAAGAAGAAGAGAGGGTCCAGGATAGCTTTGGAATATTATTGGAGGGGACATGACATAGATTATGATCTGGCAGAGGAGAATAAGAATTAGCAGTCAGACATTTGGAGGAGAACCAAGAGATCACAGAATCAGAAAGAGTTGATAGTACCCAGATGAATAGGTCCATTAGCATCAGATGCTGCAGGGAGGTCAAAAAGAATAAGGAGGCCATTTTATTTGTCATTTACAAGATGTTGTTTCAGTTGAATGATGAAGTTGGATTCTAAAGTATTGAGAATCTAGTGAGCAGGAAAGTGGACGCAATGAGTTTGGAGAGCTTTGTATAGGAGTTTGGTGTACAAAGGAGAAGAGATATAGGAAAAGAACTTGAAGGCATTTTAGGACTTAGTATGTTTATAGACAGCATTAAATGAATGAGTAAATAAGGGAGACATTAAAGATTAGAGAAGGGGTGATTATGGGAGGGTTTCTACTGAAGCAAAAGGAAATGAATGGACAAGGTCTAGCCCTAGCACGATCTTAAGGCAAGAAATGAAGCTATAGATATGAGCAAAAAGAAAAATCTCCAACTCCAATGAGTACTTTGGAGTTAGATAAAATCCTCTTAGATGTAGTTAACTCTAAAATAATCCTAGCCGGGACTTTAGAAGAAAGGAATAGTTTGGTCACAAAGATTCCCGGGATGGAAGGAAGGTTCAATCAGTCAGTCAAACAGATGGGAGTAATAATAGCTTCTTACCTAGTTCCTATAGAGAAGTGATGGTCTCAGAATGCAAATTGAAACATGAAGCAACAAGAACAGCAAAAATAAACAATATGGCCAGTGAGGTAATTTGTTTTTGCTTGACTGTACATATTTGTGACAGGTTTTGTTTTTCTTACTTTTGCAATGGGTGAAAGAGGAGGAAGTAGAAGGGAGAGAAATTGGAACTGAAAACAAGACAAAATTGAATTAATCAAACTAAACATCATAATTTTGAATTTTGTCTTTCTTTGCTTCCTCTTTGGCTCTAGGAAAAATAAGAATTACAAAGGAAAAATGATCCTCTCTTCTCTCTTCCTCCTCAACCTCAAATCAGGATATAAGTACTTGATCATCATTTGACCCCTTGAATTACTCAAATATAGGGTCTCTTTCTAAATTTCTTTTGATTTCTTGTGTTTGTGTTTCAAAGATTGTGCCTATAAGAAGTATTCTGGTTTTCTTAACAGAAGGCTTTTAAGAAGTCTTTTGTTGGAAATTTCTTTTTACTCTAATATATTTATGCTCAGTTTTGTGAGATAAATTATCGTATGCCTTTTTACCTTTGGGAATATCATTACAAGATTTCCTTTTCTTTCTATGTGCTAGTTGTTTGTAAGACTTTTGTGGTCCTTAGATAATTTGGATGCTTGTGATATTTGTTCTTTAAGCTGAAAACTATGACTATGGCATTTCTAATTGTTTTCAAGTTGGAGTTTCTTTCAGGAGGTGATTAGTGGATTTTTTCTATTTTCACTTTGGCCTTTGGCTCTAGTAGTTTTGGTCATATCTCTCATGATTTCTTGAAATATAGTATCTGGGTTTTTTTGGTTTGGTCACAATTTTAAGGGAATCTGATGATTCTGAAATGATCTCTCCTTTTCTTGTTTTTAAGGTCAGTTTTTGATAGTATCTCATTTGTTTTATTTTTTCAATCTTTTATTTTGTTTCAGCTTTTTTGTTGTTGCCTTATTGAATTGAGTTTCAACTACTTGGATAAATTTGCTTACTTTTTGTTTGTTTGTTTGTTCTTGTTCCAAATATTCACTTTTTAATCTCTTGATTTTAGCTCTTCCTTTCTTGCTTTAAGATATGAATTCCTTGAGAAAAGGGATTATTTACTTTTTTATCTTTATATACTAAGTTTCTAGCAAAGTGCTTAGCAGATAATAGACACTTAAAAATGCTTAATAGTAGCATTTATTATAGCGCTTGAATATTTGCAAAGTACTTTACAAATATTATTCTATTTTTCTAACAACCCCAGGAGGTAGAGGAGAGAAAGAGGCCTATTTAAGAGATGTTACAAAGGTGAAATCTACAAGCTTTGGCAACAGATTGGATGGGAGCAGGGTGAGGTGAGTGATAGTGAGGAGTCAGGGATGACACCTAGATCTGGAGGGTAGGGGACTAGGGTGATGGTGAAAATAATAGAGAAGTTTGGAAAGGCAGAAGGTTTGGGAGGGAAAGATGGGATCAGTTTTGGATGGGTTGAGTTTAAGATGTTTATGTGACATCCACTTTGAGAAGTCAGGCAGTTGGAGAAGTTCCCTTTGTTCAGTAGCATGTGTGTAGGAGCACAGGTGGGTGTGATTCAAAGCTGAGGCTTGACAGGGCACAGTTGGTGACAAGAAGGCAAGGGACTCAAGAGAAGAGAACAGTGTATATTTGAACTGGTTCATCAAGTGGCAATATAAAGAAGATTGTGGCTAGTACATGGGGTGATGGCCTGAAGAGAACTATAAGGTTGAGAGATTGAATTCACAGTGTGGATGGACAGGGTTTATTATCAGAAGGCAGAGGGAGAGGTAGAAAACCAATAGATTGTGGTCAGATAAGACACATTAAACAAAAGTATGACGTGTCCTGTTTTGGGAGTGATGAGTAGTAATCAATTGTTGAACTTTTACCAGTACACTCCTGTTACCTCACACATGACATTCCATCTCTAATCTCAGTGCCTTCATACAGATTCTCGCTCCAGTCTAGAATGCAGTTCTTTCAGCCTTTTGGAATCCCTTAGTTCTTCAAAGCTCAGATCAAGTGCTGTTCCCTGTTATCATCCTTTTCTTGATTCCATGAAGTGCTAGCTCCTCCCCACAAAAATATTGCCTTATATTTATTTTGTATATGTTTATATGTGATTATGCTTACTGTTTCTTTTTTGTCTTTATCTCTAGTGCTTAGCACAGTGCCTAGCACATCATGTGTGCTAAATAATGCTTTTTGATTGATTTAATTGTCTCTGCATATTTCACATAGTTGTGTGATTGTAAAATTGTGGTCTGTTAAGATAGAATATAATTTGTGACTATTTTCTACAGTGAAGAAATGCAAGCTGTCAACAACTATCTGATTATTCTTTTAAAAATTTTGTGGAAATAGGAAAGTGAGCTTATGAGTTGGTAGTTATCAATATCCTCTTAATTCCTTTTGTTTTCTAATCATTCCCTTCTTTCAGACAACAATCAAATCCTTAGCGACTTCCGTTTTGTAGCCTTAATCATCAACCTTCCTTGTGTATACTTGGTCTGGTTCATATGCTTTTCCATCATTTGTTTTCATTTTGCCATTTCTCCTTCCTCATCCACTCTAAGAAAATGAAATTAGATGCCAAATATAGAGGCTCTTCTCTGATTTATTAAGAAAATATATCGTTATAGAAATATTGACATTTTTTCAATTTGTCATTAGTTTTTGTTTCCAGTTTCATCTTTAAATATCCTTGTGGTGATGTGGCTTATTTGGGTTTCAAAAGAAACTGTTTAAAAATATATTTTCCCCTCTAGTGGTTTTTGTTGTTTTATTAGTTGATGTGGCTTGTAATCCTTGCTCCTCTCCTCTGCAAGGGTTTGGAAATGAAATTATCGCCTACATGTGTGTTGCTATTGGGTTCCTCATTGCCACACTTGTTGAATAGGTGAAGTGTTCACCGGCTGAGGCTGTTTCTTGGTTGGTTTTTTTTTTTTCAGACTTCATGAAAACAGAGACATGTCACATTTATATCTGTTATTCATTTCTCTCTCTCTCTCTTTCTTTCTTTCCCTCACTACCTCCCTCCCCCTCTTTCAGACAGACAGACACACACACACTAACCACTTGCTTAAATAGATCATTTTGAAGCTATAGTGAAATTTGTGAGGGGGCAGCTTTGCAGGGAGAAGATAATGAATTCTGTTTTGGACATGATGAGCTTAAGGTACTTTTGAGACACTTAGGTAGCAATATTTATCACACTGGTTGGCAGCATAGTGTGATGCACAGAGTCCTGAATTTGGATAAGTCACTTCACTTTATGGACATTAGACTAAGTGATTTCTAAGGTTCGTTGAAGGTCTAAATCTATGATCATATGATGTAGGACTGATGTTGAGGAGAGAGATTAGGATTGGATGTATAGATTTGGGAATCATCTTTAGAGAGGTGATAATTGAATCCATAGGAATTATGAGATTACCTTGAACAGGAGTTCTTTTTCTTATTAGTTTATTTATTTTTGGTTTTCAACATTCACTTCCATAAGTTTTAAATTTTCTTCCCCTCCCTCCTCACTCACTCCCCAGGACAGCCTGCCATCTGATATAGGCTCCATACATACATTCCTATTAAACACATTTTCTCATTAGTTATGTTGCATAGAAGATTTATAACAAAATGGGAGAAACCATGAGAAAGAAAACAAAATAAAACAAAAAAAGAAAACAATCTGCTTCACTCTGCATTCAGATTTCATAGTTCTTTCTCTGGATGTGGATGACATTTTCCTTCATGAGTCCTTTGGAATTGTTTTAGATCCTTATATTGCTGAGAATGGTTAAGTCTGTCAAAATCAGTCATCATACACTATGGCTGTTACTATGTACAATGTTCTCCTGGTTCTGCTCACTTCACTCACCATCAGTTCGTATAACTCCATGTACAGCTCCATTTGTAGATTGAGACCCTTGTCTTTTCCAGTCAAAATCACATCTTTGAGCCTTTCCTTACATTTCATTCTCCTCAAGAATCTATGTGAAGTTAAAAATTGTGGAAAGGACTGTGTCTTCAGTTTCAGATTTGTTCTTAGAGCTACCCTGGGGGATTAAAAAAAATACCAGACCTCTCCATTAAGAAATTTAATTACTGTTTGAAAAATTAACTGAAGTGGAGACCTGCCACAGTTGTTACAGCAGTGTTTTAGTCAATGATTCAAGTAATAAGAATAAAGAAACATAGATTTACAGCAGGAAAGGGATCTCTGCAGTCATTTCCTTTCTTTGTAAATGTAAATTTTTAAATGTAAAGATGAAAAAACAATTTAAAGCATAATATAATTGGCAGCTGTATCTAGGGCAATTTCAATTGAATACTGAGGAATGGAGCCAAATCATAAAGTATTGATAAATAAGTGGGTAGTGTAATGAATGGAGAAATCTTGTTTAGGAGTTTTTTTTGAAACTGCAAAACTAAGAAACTCCTTCTTTTTGAAAAGAAAATTACCTGTCAGTTTCTTTATCTACCTCTTACTTCCAACTAGCTACAGCTACGTTAAATATTTTGATTATCTCAAATCACTTATTAGTAAATACCTGCAACTTAATGAACTGGTATGTAGTTGTTAATAAAAATATTTTGCCAATGGCAGCTTCTGATCCTTTTTACTAGAGAAAGTTTGAAATTCATGTTGTAGGATAGTTTCTGTAATAGATACCCTACTTAGGTCACTCTATTTTGTGATTTATGTGTAGTACATAATGTTTCACCTATTACTGATTTAATTGGACTCTGTAAAACAGTTTAATATGCCCCCAGGCTACTGAAATGTACTTGTTGAAATGCCTTCAATGTGGCATTATTTGTATCTTGTCCTTTCATTCAGTTTCTCTGTCCTTCCCTCCTTTTCCTCCATACCTACAGTACGTAATTGTACTGTGGCAAATGTCTTTAGCATGATCAGTCATCAATTTAGGTACTACTGGCAGAGATAAAGCTTATTATCCATCTATACCTACCTGTCCATGACCTCCTATAAACCTAGCACAGGGGATCTGCTCAACCTTCTAGTACTCTTTCTCTTACTTATTTTTATTTTTTGACATGGCACAGGTACCAGTGGAGTACACTCACTTTCCATTGGTTATTTTTCCTTCTCACTACATGACTAGCATATCTTTGATTTTTCAGTCATATATTTCTCTGATGACATCCTTTATGGTGCTTTTCCTGTGTAGTTTCTTATTTGTAATGCATTAAAAACTATGCATATCTATTCTGCATCTCTCTTGTGCTTTAAAAAAAAATATATGGAAATTGGAAGCAAAGCCAGGTAACAGAAGATGAATTTATGATCATGTTATGGCTCTGTAAAATACTGTTCAAGGAATATAAAAGGTTAGAATGAGCCAAGAGGGATTAAAAGAAGGAAGGGAACAAGCATTTATGAAGTGTCTACTATACTCTAGAAACTGTGCTAAAGTACTTTACAAATATTATCTCATTTGATCTTCACAGCAACTGTGAGAAGCAGGTCCTGTTATTGTCCCCATTTTATAGTTAGGGAAGCTGAGGGAGAGGTTAAATGGCTAGTTAGTATCTAAGGTCAAATGTGAACTCCAGCCTTTTTGACTCCAGGCCCACCAGTGTTCTGACTGTTGCACCACCAGTTCTGAGAGAAGCTAAGAACAAGAAAATAATTTGTTTTAGCCGTATTGGGAGAAAAAAGGATGATCCCAGAAGGGATGTAACCTTTCTTTAGGATGGATGGATAATATCAACTGACAACATAGACAAGACAGAGCTGCTTAATTCTTATTTAGTTTCTGTTTTTTTCTGCAAAAAAGAATGACCTTTATGGTGAAAGTGGTAGAATAAAAATGACTAACAGGAAATTAATACCCAACATAAGTAAGGACAGAATCAGAAAATGCCTAAATACCCTTAATGAATTAGTTATCTGACCCAGATGAACAACATCTTTGTGTCCTGAAACAACTAAATGTAAAGTAACTAAAGAAACAAAGATTTGAGCTTTAAAAGTATGTCAGTTTATTAAGCAATGCATTCCAATCAGGACCAGGCCTCCTCAGTTTAGTGCACTGGACCACAAATACAAGAGGAGACATATTTTTATGTATTTGAAAAAAAATAGGATATAAGATTGGGCAGTCTGATTTTTAATTGGAGCAAAGATTAGGGGCTTTCTGAGTTGGAAGAGGGAAAGTGAATGGGTGCAATTCTCTGACACCAGAAAAAGCAGTGTCTCCCTCTTCCCCAGGTGTCTGTATTCAGTCAAAGGAGCAAGGAAACACAGTAACTGATTGACCAGTACAGGGTCTGTTTTCAGGTAACACGTGTGGGTTGCTTGAGATGTATAACTGTGAGAAAATGTCTTGCATCATTTTTGAATCTGACTGAGTTTTTGTCAGCATAACCTAGGTCCTTAGTTAAGGATTTCTAAGCAACAAGTAAAGGTGATCCAGTTTTCCAGCCTTGTAGGGCTATGTTCAAACAGTGAAATAAAGTTTTCTCACAATTCCCATGATTTCCCAAAATGGAAATTGGACTAAACCCATAACTGAATATGGAAGAAAGGAGCTAGCTTTAGAACTGAGTCACAAGGTAGAGTCAGAATGGTTCACTCAATTCCTACAATTCTCACATATTAGAAGTGATTATTGAGTCACTGCCACTGATATTTGAAAGATCATGAAAATGGTAGTTACCATAAGATGGAAAAGATCACATATTCTGATTTTTAAAAGAAAACCTGCCAACTATAAGTCAGTGAGTTTGATTTAAATTATGGCCTTCCAGAATTATCCAGAAAGGATAACAGGGAAAACATTTCATTATGTTGAAAATGAGAAATTTGATTGGGGGGGGGGGTGGAGCCAAGATGGTGGAGTAAGAGCTGGTACTCACCTAACCTGTAAGACAAACTTCTTCAGATACCTCTAAAAAGAGATTCTGAACAAATTTTAGAGTGGCAGAATACAATAGGAGTCAGAGTGTGGCATATTTCCAGCCTAGGACAGCCTGAAAGTTTGAAGGGAGGGATATGTTGCATGGGGCTGGAGGAGCTCACAGCACACAGACTGTACCAGCATGGACCCTGCCATAGCAAAGCTGAACAGGAAGCCCTGGGTGATCTGAAGCAGCAGCAATGTGAATTCTCAAACTTATCAGCTCAGGATGGGAGTCCAGCGGAAGTGAGTGAGAAAGAACCACAGAACCCTAGGTAACTACAGCAACTACTCCTGAGGCTATCAGCGCAGTCCGCAGATTAAATGTCTGTAAGTCACCTGCTTGAACTTCTGGGAGCCACAATGGTAGAGTGATTGGTAAATGCTATTACTCTCCCCTTGTTGACCTTGAATATTTCCCCAGAAAAATTCCTGAAACAGTGGGATTAGCCAAAGGGGTAAACAGTCTCTTAGCTCATGAGGCTAAGAAAATCACAAAGGGGATCTGGTCTCTCTTGCTGTGGTTAAAGGGGACCAGTGCAGGATTAGAGCTGTCCTAAACAGCCCCACCTCAACAAACTAGGAGGAGATCCTGAGCCCCGGAGGTGAGGGGGATGGAGCATGTAGTCGCCAACACCAGGACCCCAGGCATACCTTAGCATAGCCAGGTGAGTCGGGAAGACACTAGTGCAGATGGCATTCACCAACCACTAAGCTTGCCTATGCTCTAGCTCAGCAGAGGAGACCTCCTGTAGCCAGACCACCCCTACCTGATGCTTACCCCAGCTAGCTCCAGGGTAGCTCTGGGGAAACTCAGAAGGACTTCATCTGACCCCTGCTTTGGCACATCAACCAACTCAGCACCAGGTAAGCTGCAGCATTTGAGCTTCTAGCTAAAAGAACCAGAGGCCACAATGTACAAAGTCTTAATTTCTAAGCACAAGAACTATGGGACAGAGCCCCCTGTGCCCTAGAAGCAGAGATGCACTTTAAAAGCCAGGAAAAGGGTGATTATCATGAGCAAGAAGCAAACCAGAAAAGAAAAGACCATAGAATATTTTTATGGTGACAGGGACTAAAATACTAATAACAAAGAAGCCAGCATTGAGACTGTACACCCATCTGAAACTTCAAAAGGGAATTTGAACTGGTCTCAAGCCCGAAGAGCATTCTTGGAACAGCTCAAGAAGGATTTTAAAAGCCAGGTTAGAGAAGTGGAAGAAAAACTGGCCAATGATATTAAAAATATGAAAAAAGAATTCACTCCTTAGAAAGGAAAATTGAACAAATATTTGGAAAAGGAATTACAAAATCCAACTGGAGAAAATAATTCCTTAAAAGGAACAATTGGGCAAATGGAAAAGGAGATGCAAAAGTTAATTGAAGAAAACAATCTATTAAAAATTAGAATTGGGTAAATAGAAGCTAATGACTCTATGAGACATCAAGAATCAGTCAAACAAAATCTAAAGAATGAGAAAATAGAAGAAAATGTAAAGTATCTCATTGGAAAAGCAACTGACCTAGAAAATAGATCCAGGAGAGAAAATTAAAGAATTATTGGTCTAACAGAAAGCCATGATGAAAAAAAAGACTGAACAATATCTTCCAAGAAATCATTAAGGAAAACTGCCCAGAGGTTCAATATCCAGAGGGCAAAATTGTCTTCAAAAGAATCCACCATTCACCCCCTGAAAGGGATCCCAAACTGAAAACACCAAGGAATATCATTGCCAAATTTCAGAACTATCAAGTGAAGGAGAAAATACTTCAGGCAGCCAGAAAGAAACAGTTCAGATATTGAGGAGCTACAGTCAGATTCATATAGGACTTTGCAGCTTCTACATTAAAAGATTCGCAGGATGGGAACATGATATTCTATAAGGCAAAGGAGCTGGGACTACAACCAAGCATAATATTTCAAGCAAGGAGATGGACATTCAATGAAATAAGGGATTTCCAGACCTTCCTGATGAAAAGGACAGAACTCAATAGAAAATTTGATCTTCAAATACAAGTCTCAGGAAAGGCATAAAAAGGTGAATGGGCAAAACCCCCAACAATTTGTTATTAAGTATGGGCAAGTTGTTTACATCCCTATAAGGGAAGATAATACTTGTCAGTCTTGAGAATTGTATATTTGTTGTGATATTTAGAAGGGATATACATAGATAGAGGGAGTGGGTATAAATTAAATGGTTATGATAAAAATATGATTTTAGTGCAAAGGGATTGTATCATGAGATGTGAAAAGGAGGAGGCAGAAAAAGGTAAATTTCATCACAGAAAGAGGCACAAAAACATTACAGTAGAGGGAAGGAGGGGAGGGAGATGAGCTTCATTTGAGATACACTCTCATCTAGTTTGGTTCAAGGAGGTTACAACAAACTCAATAAGTATTGAAATCTAACTAGCTCTATAAGGCAGTAGGAGGGGAAAGGGGAAAGAAAAGGGAGGGGAAGCTAAAAGGGAAGGAAGAAGTAGTAAGGGAAAAGAGGAGCAAAAGGGAGGGGTGGCTGAAAGAAAGGAGGGAAGACTGAGGGAGGCGGTGGTCAAAAACTAAAACTATTGTGGAGGGGAAGGGAGAAGAGAGAACTAAAATCATAAATGGAGGAAAAGAAGATGGAGGGAAAGACACAGATTGTAATTATAACTGTGAAGGTGAAGGGATGAACTCTCCCATAAAATGGAAGTGGATAGCAGAATGGATTAAAATTCATAATCCAACATTATGTTGTTTACAAGACACACATTTGAAGTGGGCATACACGCAGGGTAAAGGTAAAAGGTTGGAGCTGAATGTATTGTGCTTCAGCTGATGTAAAAAAAGCAGGGGTAGCAATCCTTATCTCAGACAAAGCAAAAGCAGAAATAGATCTAATCAAAAGACATAAGGAAGGAAACTATATCCTTTTAAAAGGCACCATAGATAACAAAGCCATATCCTAACTAAACATATATGCTCCAAGTGGTATAGCATCCAAATTCTTAGAGGAGTAATTAAGGGAGTTACAGGAAGAAATAGACAGCAAAACTATACTAGTGGGTGACCTCAACCTCCCCGTTTTTGAACTTAATAACTCTAACCTCAAAATAAGCAAGAAAGAAGTTAAAGAGATGAATAAGACTCTGGATAAGGTAGATATGATAGATCTCTGGAGAAAACTGAATGGGGATAGAAAGGAATATATCTTTTTCTCAGCAGTACATGTCACATATACAAAAATTGGCCATGTACTAGAGCATAAAAATTTCACAGTCCAGTGCAGGAAGGCAGAGATAGTCAAGTCATCCTTCTCAGATACCAGTGCAATTAAAATTATATGTTATCAAAGGTCATGGAAAGATAAACCAAAAATTGATTGGAAACTAAATAATGTAATCCTAAAGAATGAGTGGGTTAAAGAAGAAATCATAGACACAATCAACAACTTCATTCCAGAGAGTGACAATAATGAGACAACCTACCAAAACTTTTGTGATACTGCAAAAGCTGTTCTTAGGGGAAGTTTTATATCATTGAATGCCTACATGGATAAAATAGTGAAAGAGAGGATCAATGAATTGGGCATGCAGCTGAAAAAGCTAGAAAAAGAACAAATTGAAAATCCCCAAGTAAATACCAAATTAGAAATACTGAAAACCAAGGGAGAGATGAATAAAATTGAAATTAAGAAAACTGTTGAATTAATAAATAAAACTAAGAGTTGGTTTTCTGGAAAAAAAACAATAAAATTGATAAACCTTTGTTCAATTTGATTAAAAAAGAAAATGGGAAATTTGCATTAAAGAGTAATACAATCAGATTTAGAACTGTTTAGATGTCACTTCATGATTCATTATTCCTGTAGCCAGTGGTCTCCAATGGAGTATCCCAGGGATCCATGCTTAGCATTGTGCTAACTTTTTAAACATCAGTTACTTGGATAAAAGTGTATATGGTGTTCTCATTAAATTTGCAGATGTCACAAAGCTGAAAGGAGTATCCTATGTACTAGATGATGGAGTCAGAATCCAAAAGAATCTTGACAGACCAGATGCTCATTGGAATAGATTTAATAAAACATTCAGTAGGGATAAATGTAAAATTTTGCACTTGGCTACAAAAAATTAACTTTACAAGTCTAAATTGTGGGAAGCATGGATAGAACAGTTATTCAGAAAAACATTTTAGGGTTTTAGTGGATTGCATGCTCAACATGAGTCAACAGTGTGATGTGGTAATCAAAAAAGCTCATGTGTGCTTGGGCTCTAGCTTTTGGGAGTGGGAAGGTGATAATCCCACTGTACTCTGCTGTGGTCGGACCCCATCTGGAATATTGCATTCAGTTCTGGATGCTACAGTTTAAGGACCTTGGTAACCTGGAGTACATCCAGAGGAGGGCGGCTGGAATGATGAGGGGCCTTGAGTCCATGATGTATTTACAAGGACTTGTTGAAGGAGTTGGGAATATTTAGCTTAGAACAGATTCTGAGGTGGCATAACCGTTGTCTTCAAGTGTACGTTGGGCTGTCACGTGGAGGTGGAATTAGATTTATTCTCTTTTGTCCCAGATGGTAGAACCGGGAATAATGATTGGAATCTGTGCTGGCTAATTTAGGCTGATATCGGGAAACACTCCCTAAGAGTGATGGCTATCGCAGAGTGAGGGTTCTTAGATTTCCCAGTAGGGTCTGGATAATCATTTATGTCATACCTATGTTCTGTCCTGTGAAGTGGTTTTGTTATTCAGATTTGCACAATCCTTATGTGTAAAATATGGCATTTGGTTCTAGCTAAATGGAAATATACAAAGAAAATTAGTATAATGTAACTTTTTTATGGGATTCGTTATTTCCACTAATGAGGGCCTATTTATAGTGAGAATTCTTTTGCTATATGGGTTGTGTTTTATGGCCTTCAAGATCTAGTCCAACCCTTACATTCTGTGATTTCAGTGACCTTTAAGTGGTTCTCAAACATTTTACAGTATTTCTGTTACTGTTTACTAGCACATAATCCTAGCTTGTTAACTTTGCGTCAGTTCATATAAATTTTCCCATCTCCCTAATTTGTACTGTACATGAGTTTTGAAACTATGGGGGGAAATTTTGTGGGGGAGCTGGAGATTATAGGAACAAAATTTTAGGGAGAATGATTATTTGCAGTGCTTATTTTTAGTACTTCTTTTCAAACTCTCTCTAGAGTCACTTTGTTCATATAGGCACATGTTAACAACAGAAATTGCTCTCCAAAGTTAATGGTGATTTCTTGACTGTCATGTCTAATACTCTTTTCTCAGTCCTATTGTTTCTTGACCTCTCTATTGCATTTTACACCATTGACCAGCTTTTCTTCCTGGATACTCTGTCTTTTCTAGGTTTTTTGGGACATGTTTTAATTTTTCACCTATGTGTTTAGTCTTTCTCAATCTCCTTTTCGTTATCATCATTCATGTTATTCCCACTAACTGTGGATATCCACTAAGTTTCTGTCCTAGGCCTCAGTCTTCACTGTTGCACTTGGTGCTCTCTTAATTCAGTTATCCCCTCCACACAAATGAGTCCCCATTCTGTATATCCCACCTGAATTTCTCTTTTGCATTCCAGTCCTGAATCACCAACTTTTTAACTGAAGTTTCCATAGCTGTTTCAAACTCAACACTTCCAAAACAGAACTCAACTGGCTTTCTCCCCAAACTCATCCTCTACTTCTCTATTTCTTTCAAGAGTATCACCAATCTTAAACAGTCTGTCCAAGTTTGTAACCCTTGAGTTGTCATCATTTCCTCATACTTCCTTACCACATATAGTTGGTAGCTGTTGTCATTTCTATCTCCACAAGATCTCTTGTATCAATCCTCATTTCTTCACTTACACAATCACTATTCCAATTCTAGCCCTCGTTACCTTTACCTTACAGTAACCTGCTGATGAATTGTCCCTGCCTCAGGTCTCTTCCTTATGTAATCCATCCTCCATACAAAACTGCCAGAGTGATATTCATAAAACACAAGTCTAATCACAATGTCTGCTTACTAAGTTTCAGTATTTCTCACTTGCCTCTAAGGTCAAATATAAATTCTCTTTGATATTTGATTTTTGTATATTTAAAAGCCCTTAACAGCCTGGTTTCAACTTAACTTAATGTTTAGTGATGGTTTATCATGCATTACTTTCCCTTCATTTACTGAACTGTCAAGCCATATTGCTCTTCTTCCATCCCTCATCTCTAGGCCTTTGTTGTCCTCACCTTTGCCTCTTAGAGTCCCCTAGCTTTTGTCAAAACTGTTCACACCCTATCTCCTACATGAGGACTTTTCTTATCCCTCCAGATGCTAATGCCTTTCCACTAAAGTTACTATGTATTTCCTTATTTTCTATGTTCTTTCATGTGTCATCTCTTCAATTAAAATTAAGCTTCTTGGGGGCAAGAATTTTCATTTATATCTTTAAATCTCTGGCAGCTAACACAGGGTCAGAAATAAAGTGTTTAATAAATGCTTGTTGATTGAGTATATATAGCCCATTCACTTATAAAATGATTATCTTTGGGTTATTTTAGAGACTTGAAAGACTAGAAACGAAAACCAATAAGAAAATCAGAATAAAATAGTTTCCTAATCTAATATTGCATTGACCCTCCACCCCTTCCCCATCGTGTTTTAAATTTTTTTCTAAACAAGGGTTTTTGTAGGTTTGTAAACTTAAAAAACCAGGGGAAAAAGTGAAAGATAAAAATATAATACCATAAAGTATTGTTGCTGAATTTGTTTTTGAGGTGACCTGAAAAATGTCCCTAAGTAAGCAGTTTCCTCCCTTCTTACTAGCATCATCTGACTTAAAATAATAGTAATAATTTTCTTAATGTACTAATTAGATGTATGTGTATTTATTTACAAGATATCACTATTTAGAGCTCTTTTCCCCCTACCATCCTGGTTTTTCCAGATTGTATTGGCATCTGTTTTGAAATAGGAGATTGCAATGAAGTCTCTTTAATTCTTTTCTATTTTGAATGATTGCTAGAGTTTTTTCTTTCAGTTGTTTTTAGATATTAATTGGAAAACACTAATTATAGATCAAGTAAACAGATGTGGGTAATCTAGGTGAATTGAGCATTGGGCTTAGAATCAGAAAGACTCATCTCTATGAGTTCAAATCTGGCCTCAGACACTTGCTAGTTGTGTGACCCTGGGCAAGGTCACTTCACCATGTTTGCCTCATCAAATTACTCCAGTATTTTTGCCAAGAAAACCCCGAAGTGGGGTCACAAAGAGTTGGACACAGTTGAAAGGACTGAACAACAATAACAGCAGAAAACCAGATGTAGTCCTTAGCCTTGTAGAAGTTACATTTTGAAACACTATGAAGTACTGCTAGAACCGTAAACACAGACTGCTTAGTTTGTATTATTTTTGAGGTTCTCATCATGAAATTGTAGAGGCTGAGATTTTGCACCAAAAGAATCTTTTTAGGTGCCATCTTGTCCTTGCAGAACTTATGCAGAAATTGTGAGGACACTAAATATTTTTTCATACCATCAAGTTAGTTAATCTCTGCTTTTATAGAAACATTCACATATACATATACTATTATAGCTAGGGAGCTACCTTAAAAGTCCAACCCCTTTTTTTCACAAATAAGGAAACTGAGGCCCTAAGAGAAGAAGTGACTTTCACCAGGCATAATGTTTAAAACAAACAAAAAAGTTAGCTTAAAGAAATCTCATAATCATTTAAGATGCTCTCAAGTCTTTCAGTTCTTTAATGATAGCTACATACATTTAATTTGTACATGAAAAGGGAAGGAAATGATACATTTTTTTAAAAAATTTAATCAAACCATAATTTCTTTTTAAAGGGAAAAGGCCATCATCATAACCAGAATGAACATTTCCAGAATGAAGGAATTGGTGAGTTATCATTATAATATTTTAAAAGTTTTCTTTTGTTTATATGAGTATCTGTGTTTTGAATTTCAGAGTATTTAAAATAGACCTTGGGGCTAGACTTGCCAAATGCTTTGAGCAGCATACTTGGCCTTTTGTGTACTTGTGTTTTTAGTTATATAAAAAGAGGAAGTTTTTGAAAAAGAAGTCTTACCATAAGTTTTGAGGGAAACCACTAATGAAGTGTCAGAGCCAGCAAAGATGAGTGTTTTGAAAAATTAGAAATTCATTCAGCTTGCTTTTTTTCTTCACTTTAGAGGTTTTTTTAGTTTGTTTCTGAAGTATTTCATGTCTTCTATGTTTCATGTTTTACCTGTTTCAGAGTATACTTAATTTAAATTACAACAAAACATATTGAAACAAGTTACTTAGATAATAAATTGCTAAGTTCCATTTTCTATATAAAGTTTATATTTATAAGTTAAAGTTTGCTTAGAAAATTTTTTTAACCTAGTTGAAGAAAAACATTTTTAATAGCTATTTCTCTCAAAGAACTCTTCCCTCCCAAATGGGAATAACAATGCTGATATGCTGCTTCTCTCTTAAGATGCTTTAACAAACATTATAACGTATATAACATATACATAGTACTTGTAGGGGCGAACTTACAAATCACAGATGCAATATGCAGTATCTAAAATGCATTATTATCTAATAGTTCTCTTCTTGGATAAATTTTTTTTTATTCATAAGGAACAGTTTTTAACAAATCAATTTTTTTCTTCGTCTTTTTATTTTTAGTTCAACCTAATCCTTCGGTACTCATCGGCAATCCTATCAGAGCATATACTCCTCCTTCCCCTCTTGGACCTCACCCAAATATGGGAAAGTCTCCTAGTCCTGTTCAAAGGATAGATCCTCACACTGGGACTAGTATTCTTTATGTTCCTGCTGTCTATGGAGGAAATGTGGTTATGTCTGTGCCTTTACCTGTAAGTGTAATTTTGGGTATTTGCTCTTCATTAAAGTAAATGCTAATTAATATCAAAATAGGAGCAGGCCTGACCTTTGCTCAGTCTGGTTCAAACTCTAGTTATTTTGCTATCTTAATACTACAGAAGAGCTGTGATTTCAACCATGTGGGTATTCATTCTCCCACACAGATTGCAATCCTTAGTTGCATTAGTTGTGGTCTTCATGAAGTGTTGTGGCCAAACCAATTTAAATTCTCATGGACAAAATTCTGGTGATGAAACTCTATGAAGCTAAACTAAGCTAGTCATTTGATTAATAGGCTGCCTACCTGATGCCCCCAAGCTTTTCTGCCTTTGTAGGAAGTGCCAGAGCTCTCCCTTTGTTGAATTGTCTTTGGAGATTCCAGGGTTGTCTTCTCACCAGAATGAAGTGTTGGGATAAAGCTTTGAGCTTTTAGTCATTTAGCATGGCATAAAAGATACTGTTCTTTGTTTACAATTTGTCATCAGCATATTTGAAGGAAAGAGAGGAATGAGTCATTTCCGAAAAAGAGGTTCTTATAAAACATTTTTTACCATGGTTGATTTGACTAGAGGCTAATGAAACCTGTGATTTGGTCTCCTGTTTTGGAAAGTGGTGTTTTTGTTTGCTTCTATAGAACTTTACCAGTGGAGATTTATCTTTTTTATATATAAAAAACTCCTAAAGAATAAAGGTCATTTGAGAAGGCTTTGCCTTATGAAGAAACTTCAGATTCTATGTTGGACTTAAATTTATTTCAGGAATGCCACACTTTATTGTCTTACAATTATTTGAAAGCATAGCTCTACCCTTTCTATGAGCATAGACTTTTGGGACCTCATACTATGCCTGAAGGATACTTAAAGAGATTTATTAGGAAATTTCAGCCCTTCCTAATACGTTTTAAAACATTTCAATTTTCTTTGAGACTTAACATATTAGTAATTTTAGTTGATTTGCTGTTTCAACTGCCATATGGCCAGATCCAGGGATTTAGCCAAGATGATGTATTTTCTTTCATTTATAACAAGTACCTTTAAGTTCAAGTAGTTGCTGTGATTCATCATGAGGAGGTATTGCTGAATTCCTCTTCTGTTGCTCTCCATCCCTATTCTCTACCCATCCCTGAAAAAAAATAAAGCTTCTCAGACACATATATTTTTGTCAGATTGGCCAGATGTCATATTTCAGGTATTTAATGAGAATAACTATCATCATGAAATACACAGTTCATACATAGTAACTACAGACTTTAGAATCCAGCTCAATTGTTTATCACACAGCGTGGCAGCAGTAAACATCATCTGTTTTAAATAGTAAGACCCTTAGGACTAAGATTTATTTCGCTAGGCCAAAGAAGCTTTTGTTATACAAAATTAACAGTCTGCATTTAACAGGTTTTAATAAAATGAGCAGTTGTTGCGTAGGTTTCTTTTTATTCATTTTGTGTTAATATGCAGGGATAATATATCAAGATCTTTTAAAATAAGTTTTCAGGTTTTGTACTCTAACAGGTATTGCAATTGACAAAACCACTAATACTTGTAGAAGGAATAATGGTTTTGAGTTTTACCCTACTAGAAATGAGCTTTTAATTTTATTTACATATAAATAATTCATGTATACACTAGGTGATTGCTTTGGAGATGATTTGAGATCCACCAGACTAAATTTTCTTTTTTCTCATAAATGACACACAGCCTAGTGACCAGCTACAATTATGACATAACATTTTTCATGATAAACTTTGCATATACTTTGATAAGAAGAAATCCTTCCAAAATATAGAATGATAAGGAAGATGAATTTTAAACACTTCAGTTTCTCTCTAAGCTTATAAAATTCCAGTTTTCTTTTATGCATAATGCTGTGTGAGCCATACAATTTCTTGGCCAGTAAACATATTCTTTGTGATGAATGTATTCTAGTCATTTTTTATATATAATATCTAATCATGAGAACTTTGTAGTTATTCTCTCTGCTAGAATTGACATCCACCCCTGATATTTCTTACCCCTACAAATATCCACTGGGATAGTTTGTCTTCTGCAATCTTTTAAAATAGATTTAATAATTTTAATTCTTCTAATTACATAGGTACCATGGACAGGGTACCAGGGTAGGTTTGCAGTTGACCCTCGAATCATTACACATCAGGCAGCGATGGCATATAATATGAACCTGTTGCAGACACATGGACGGGGGTCTCCTATACCATATGGCCTTGGACATCATTCACCAGTTAGTATAGGGCAACAGCAAATTCAGCATCAGGAAAAGGATCAACATGAACAAAATCGAAATGGTGAGTTGTTTTTGCCATACTCAAATCATAAGTAGAATATGGGCTGAGCATGTCAATAACTACCAACTAGAAAATTCCCTTAAAGAACTCCATTAGGTATGCTAGATAGGATATTTAGCATTTACATTTTAGATGCTTTCAGTATTCAGCATTTAAAATTTGAGAGAGAAAAACCAAATTTTTCTTTTAGATATTCTTAAAGTTGTATGACAATAATTGATTTAAGATAGTTATTTTAATCAGGTGATGGTCATTTCTGAGAATTTTAATTAAGAAGAAAACATCCTTTTTATTTTTTTACCCTGATTCTTGAAATTACATTAAATCTCATTATAAAATGCCTTGCTGTACCACAAAGTCCTGACTTTATAGTGATATCTAGCCCAGTTCTCAAAATATAAAACAAAAATTCCTTTTTCTTTTAAAAGTCAGAACTCTGCATTGCTTTATTACAATTACTATCTAATCTTACATGGAACATTACTTTAAGAATATATCAGTACTATTAGGGTATCTATGGTGGAATCAAATGAAATCACCACACCCTTCAAAAAAACCTAAGCCGTTAGCAGTTCATGGACTCTATTATATAGTTGCTTTTCTAAGATTATTGTTTTTAATTAAAAAGTGGATTATAAGGAAATACATTTAAGAAGACAACATTCAAGGCCAATTTTATATAAGTGTCTGTTTCTTTTATGGGGTTTCTTAAAAATTTGTGGAAATTGATTTGCTATTATTTTATTTAAATGGTGTTATCTTAGTAATGTACTTGATATTCATCTTTTTGTTGCTTGTTCCTTGCAAAATTATTAAATTGAGTTGGGAAGACAGAAGGGAAATTTTCATCACATAAGTGATTCTGGTCTGTCAGAAAATACTGAGAAAAATTTCAGGTTGCCAATGATAATGCCAAAATTCCCCTAGATCTGGAGGGATAAAGCATTGTCAACTGGACGGGAAGTTTTTGTTTAGAAGGTTCCCTCTGAGTCAGAAGAAAAACTGGAATCGAAGGTGTCAGAAATACAAAGTTTGTCCATCTTCCATGCAATGTATTTTCCTTGAATTGAAAGAGACATGGCTTCTAGTCATTTACATTCTTTGTGCCTCAGTTTCCATTCTGTAAAACAAGGGAATTTGATTAGATGATCTTTCGAATTCTTTGCAGTTCTAAAATTGCTGTAATTCTGTACTCGTTTGTAATACTCAGTCATATGCAAATTTGATTCTCTTTGAACTAAATCATTATTTAAAGTTTCAAGGAGAAAACATGGCCGAACACTTTGAATTAACAAAAATTGAAAATTTAACAGTAAAGCCTCATTACTATAGTGTTCTCTAATATGAAATTTGAAATAATCTAGTTACGGAAAGCATGACTCTTATTATATGAAAAGTAAAAAGTAATTTCTCCTACAGAACTTTGAGATATTGAAGGTGAGGAAAATTCAGATTAAAATCAGTAGATTTTTCTCTACTTCAAAAATCTAAGGTTGTCATGGCTCTGCCACTTATTGATTATGATTTTATACAAGGCACTAAACCTCTTGAGAAGTGCCTCACTTTTGTCTGATAAATGGAGATAATACTTAAAATATAATATTATCTAGAAAATTTTCTAGTTACTAATAAAACCAATAAATTCAGTGTTTTTTAACTGACTTAAAATGACTCTCAGGTAAGGCTTACTTATTAAAGGACTTTGGTGTTTGGGATTTGGGCTTTTTCAGACTTGTAATTTTAAATTAGCTTACTCAATTCATTTATTAGTATCCATTGATTTTTAGATTTATCATCATTACTACTTAATATAATTAGTATTTACTTTAAGGTATACAATAGATAACTTTGTTATCATGTGAACCCATTATTAGGAATTAATGAAATATAATAACACATTTTAAAATAAAAGCATTAAGCATTTACAAAGGAGCTAAAAATCTGTTCAAATGGAATTAGGGTAGAGAATGTGCTGTAGGTTTGGGGAAATTATTGCTATTTTTCTCGGTACAATTTTATGCTTTAATATTTTACTTCTTTGTGATTCAGATTTCATAATGAGATTTGCTTTAATTAAAGATTTACTTAGTTTTGTAATTTAGCCAAGAAAGTGAAACTTTTAAAAAATGAAAAGAACCAAATTGAAGTGAGAATATGAAACTAATCCTGGAACTTATAGGTTATCACAAATAGTTTCATTTCGTATATAAATGAAAACAATATTTCAATGTCTTTTTTTTTTAAAGGTAAAAGTGATCCTAATCCTGGACCTGAAATAAATAAAATTCGTACTCCAGAGAAAAAGCCTGTAGAATCCAAACAGGTATGCTGTTTACATTTAATAAATGGATTTTGCTTTTGTCTGTCATAATATCTTGTGTGAGCATTCATTTACCCTTTGTTTACTCAAACATTTTCACATCATTGTTACGTTAGAACTTAGTAGGCTCTATTCTAGAGGGTGTCACACTTGATACTATAAAAAAGAAAAAACCAACAGGTTTTTGGTTGGCTATTGTAGCCCTTCCATCTTTTATCCTTTAGGGTTATACTTGTAAGTATAAGAATTTGCCGTGGCAACATAAAGCATGAGGGTATGGTATTCTTCATATAAAAACTCTGAGCAAGATTATACCTAGTTAATTTTTCACCTCTCTGATTATAGCCAAGTGTGATCAAGTACATTGCTAAGAATCACTTTGGGGAATGGAGGACTATTCTAATGGAGAGAGTGGAAAGATAACCCTTTGAAGAGGACTCATTTTAGTCGATCAGAAAGCATTTATTGAATTCTTACTATGTGACAAGTAAAGGGTTAATGGATGAGGATAGGCAAAAACACTCCTTGTCCTCAAGGAACTCACATTATGTGTAAGCTCACATTCTACATTTTACAGGTGATAATCCCAGAGGGCAAGCAACTAAAAGCTTAAGAGAACTGAGAAAGGCCTCCTGCAGAAGGCAGGATTAGAACTGAGTTTTGAGTGAAGCCAGAGGAACTAAAAAACAGATGAGGAGAGAGAGATTTCCAGAGATGGAGGATAACCAGTGCAAAGACATGGGGAAAGTAGATGAAGTTTTATGTAAAAAGAATAACTTTTAGGGCAGCATATATGGTATGTGGGAGAGAGTGAAATGTTAAGATTGAAAATATGGGAAGGGACCATGTTATGAAGACCTTTCAGTCCCAAACAGAGGATTTTACATGTAATACAGGAGATAACAGTAAGTCACTGAAATTTACTTAGTGATGAAAAGGGGAAGGCAAGTGGTTGGATAGAGTGGAGAAACTTGAAATTGAGAGGTCAACCAGTAGACTAATAGACTAATAGTCTAGGTGATTTGCTTTGCAGATGGGCTTTGTACCAGAGTGGTGGCAAGAAAGAGGAATATGTCACAGATGTTGTAAAGGTAGACATGACAAGATTTGAATGAAGATTGGTTAAAGGGAGTGAGAAGTAGAGAATGACACTTGGGTCCGGGTCAGTGGGAGTATGCTAGTGGCCTCCACAGTAATAGGGAAGTCAAGAAGGGTATGGGGCAGGATTTTAAGGTAAGATGTTAAGGTAAAATGATAACATCAGTTTTGGACGTGTTGAATTTAAAATGTCTATAGGACATTTGCTTTGAGGTGTCATTAAATTAGATTAAGCTGTTGGAGATGTGGGATTGCAGATCAGGAGAGAGGTTAGGGTTGAACAATTACATTTGCGAATCATCTGCATAGATCCACAAGAGGGTATGCAGTCCCTAAGCAAAATAGTATAGAAGGAGAAGAATGCCCAGGGCAGAGTCTTGCAGGACCCTTAATATTAGATCCAGTAAAGAAGACAGGAGCCGTCAGAGAATTAGGAGGAGAACCAGGTAAATAGTAATCAAAATTGCTAGAAAAGAAGGTGATTAAGGCTGTCAAAGGCTACAGAGAACTCAAGATTTTGAATATTGAGAAAAGCCTATTAAATTTGACAGTTAAAAAGTTGTTGACAACTTTGGAAAGAGCACTGTCAGTCAAATGATGAAATTGGAAGCCAAATTGCAGAGAATGAAAAGAAAGGAAGTGAAGTTTGTTTAAGGAGATAGTGACAGTAGTTAGTGGGAATGGACAGGTCATTTGAAGATTTTTTGAGGATAAAGGAGACATGGGTATGTGTAGAGGTAGTCACAAAGCAGCTGTTAGGTAGATGTTGAAGATAAATCAGAGTGCGAATGATAGAGGGGGCAATCTGCTGGAAAAGACAGAATGATGGGATAGGTAGTGGGGTTTCCTTGGCAAGGAAAAGTTCTACTGCTTAATGTGAGACAGGAGTAAGGGACGAAATAGTGGCTGAAAGCATATGGGTGATATGAGAAGAGGGATCTCATGGCTAATGGCCTCAATTTTTTCTTTAAAATACGAGGCAAACTTCTCAACTGAGAGAGTAGGGGGAGAGGTTTGAGGAGGATGAAAAGTTTTGGAAAGAACAGCTGTGGTGAGTGGGATAATAAGTTCTTTAGAATTACCTAGTAGCAGCGAAGGCCCAGTTGAGGTTATGTAACATAAATTTGTAGTGGGAATGAGCCAAGGCCAGAATTTGTAAGGATAAAGGTCAGTGATACAGTAAGGGAACACGGGATTCAAGAAAAAAGATGGTGTAGCATGGAACTGGTTCGCCAAAGGGAGTTCAAAATAGAGAAAAAGATGAGAGTGTAGCTAGTGCAGGGGTGATGGCCGGGGAAAAAACCTCAAGGTTCAAAGCATTGGAGGGCACACTGTGGAAGAAGAACAAGATTTTGGGTTTCAAAGCAGAGGGAGAGGTAGAATGACAGTAGATTATGATCAGATAAGGGGATTTCAGAGTTCGTAAACATGGGCATTTGTGGATGATGGCAGGATCAAGAATATGACTACCTTTGTGACTGAGGTGGGGTGGAGTAGGTTGTGTGAAATGAGTAAGTTGAGGAGCTGGGAGATTAGTGTCTTTTAGTGACTATCAGTAGGTAGGTTGAAGTACCCTTGTATGATGGTAGGAATTGAAGAGGAGAGAAAGACTGATCCAGGAACTGAATTCATTGAGGAAAGAAGAGAAGTGTCTTGGAGGTCAATAGAAAACATACTGATGATTCATTACTTTTCAGTGAAGCTCCAAATCTTAATTTTTCATGTTTACTGTGGACTAGAGTAGAACTAAACTGAAAACTCACTAATAACCTTTAAATCTCATGGTAGTAATTTTTTAGGAGCCTTATAGACGGCTAGTAAATGGTAAAAAGATGAAATGATATATGTAAAGTGCTTTGCAGACTGTAAAATACTTTCTAATGTTGAGTGTTATTGTTAGCAAAACAAACTAGTTCCATATTCTTTTCTCCCTACCTTTACATTGTCTTTACTGCCAATTAGCAGTTGCATGGCCAGAAGTCATAATCAGGAAGAAAAAGGAACTACTATAAATATTTTTGTACAAATAGGTCCTTTTCTCTTTTCTTTGGAATACAGACTAGTATAGTGGTATTGCTGGGTCAAAGGTTATACACAATTTTAGAGCCCTTTGGGCCTAGTTCCAAATTATTTTCCAGAATGGTTGGATCAGTTCACAACTCCACCAGCAGTGCATTAGCATCCCAATTTTTCCATATCCTCTCCAACATTTGTCATTTTCCTTTTGTGTCATGTTAACCAATCTAATAGGTATGAGGTATTACCACAGAGTCATTTTAATTTACATCTCTCTAATCAGTAGTGATTTAGAATATTTTCATATGACTATATTTTCAGAAAACTGCCTGTTCATATCCTTGGCATGTCTATATTCAATAAACATTTATTAAAGAATCTACTGTGTTCCTGACAGTGTGCTAAGCACTGCAGATAAAAATATGAAAAAGAAAGTCTCTGCTTTCAAGGAGCTTACAGACTGATGGAGGAAGACAACACACCAAAGAAAGCTGAAAAGTTCCAGTGGGTAGAGTGGGAAGGAGGAAGTGCCAGGCATGGGGTCATGGTGGAGAAGCCAGAGAAGTCCAAAAATGACTGCACTTGATTGAGAAATGAGAAGATGTGAATTTCAGGTTGCCAATACTAAGCTTTTTTCTGGATCCTCTTTTTTTCATACCCCTTTCCAAAGCATGTGCTGTATTTTGCAGAACCTGTATTTTCATTTTCAATTTTATTAACATCTTTTGCTTTTAAATCACCTTCATTACCAAATATCTCTTCCTAGAGACCTAGCCTTTCTAACAATAAATTTTTTTAGAAAGGAAAAAAATAAGTAACATTAACCAACGCATGAACCAGGTCTGGCAGTATATGCATGTAATCTTCCACACCTATAATCTCCCACCTCTCATAAGAAAGGAGGGAGTAGAATCTTTTCCCTTCCTTGTGGACAAACCAGACCATTGTAATTATATAGTGGTTAAGTTAGGGGTTTTGTTGTTTTTCTGTTGACATTATTATAATTCCGTATATTTTCCTGTTTTTGCTTTCTTCTACTTTGTGCCACTTCCTATATCTTCCTAGGTTTTTCTGTATTCATGTTTTTAATAATACAGTTTTTTAATAATAATCCATAATATTAATGTATCATGACTTCTTTAGTTATTCCCAGTCAGTGAGGAAATCTACTTTTCTCTCCCATTTTTTTGCTGTTACAAAAAGTGCTGCTATAAATATTTTGATGTATTATATGGGACTTTTCTTTGTGGCTTTGCCCTCCTTTGCTTGTATGCCTAGTGATGGGATCTAGCTTAAAGGATGCGGACATTTTATTGCTTTCCAGAATGGTTAAACCAGTTCCACAACTCTACTCATAGTACATTAGTGTGCCTCATTAAATTGGAACTTTCTTACTATTATGCCAAGACCTGTGCTATTATCCTTGAGAGCAGACTGTCTTTTGCCTTTCTTTCTATGTCCAGTAGTCAGTATAGCATTTAGCACACAGTACACCCTTAAATATTTGTTGACTTTTTCTACAACCCTTCAGACATTGATCATTCTCGTCTTTTGTCAATTTTACTAATTTTCTGTGTGAAAAGTAAAGTTTTGTTTTGATTTTAATTTCTCTTAGTGATATTGAGCAATCTTTCATATATGTTTATCAATAGTTTGCAATTCTTTTGAAAACTATTTGCTTCTAATCTTTGACCATCATTGGGAAATGTCTCTTGGTCTATTCGTGTTTATTTGTGTATGTGTATAAAATTTTAGATTGTAGGATTTTTTTGTGTGTGTGAGGCAATTGGGGTTAAGTGACTTGCTCAGGGTCACATAGCTAGTGTCAAGTGTCTTAGCACAGATTTGAATTCATATCCTTCTGACTCCAAGGCTGATTCTCTATCCACTGTACCATCTAGCTGCCCCTGGGTAACAGAGTTCTATCTGAGATACTTGATGTAAATATCCTTTCCCAATTAGAAGCTTTTCTTCTTAGGCCAGTAACATTGATTTTATGTGTGTAATTGAAATGACCTCTATTTTATCTTTCTCTTGTATGTCTCATTTGGTTATGGAATTCATGTTTTTAAGACTTTGAGAGTTGACAAAGTGGTCTATCGTTTTTTCAGTGTGTAGAATTTTTTATAGTGAGTTTGTTGTGAATGAAAAGTGAAAATAAAAATACGTGATCGTAAACTGTATTTCTTGACAGTAGTATTCTCTCTTCTTAATATAACTTCTATCCAATTTCTGCAGTTGATAAAACTAAGCCAATAAAGGAATGCATACTTTCTTGAATTACATTAAAAGATTTTGGCCAATCCTAGCAAGTGCTATTTTATGTAATGGTAATATCTTATTTAAAATTCTCTTTGCTTTTTATTAATAGGTTTAACTTTCTAAGTGAATGTATAAAAATAATCCTAGTAGTTTAAGAGTACCAGAATGAATAACTCTAATATGTAACACTAGAATTTGACAACAAAACTCATTTTTGGTATCAAGATATTTCAAATGAGAGAATTTAGATTTTGAGTATTAAAAGAATTGAATCTTCTGATAAGCCTTGCTATCATGTTAATTATTAACACATATACTATACAATATATAGTGTATAATGGTATATGTTATTATATATTATAATTATACATAGTATATATAATACAGTATGTAAAATATATAATAGAAGAACAAAAACATCTCATTTTGTGCTAGAGCTCACTGTGGCTTTTTTCTCTAGGATCTTACTCTAATATTTTTTTGAAAATCATCACCATATCTAATTGTCTTAAAGTGAATGGTTCGTCCTCAAGATCTCAAAGTACTGTTACTTTTGTAATTAAGACATTTCTTTTCATTTTCTCTAGAACGATTTAGATTCGAATCTACAGAACCGAAGTCCAGAAGCTCGCCCTGGTGTTACTTATCCTAATTCCAAGTTTCATCGCAAAGATAATCTCAATCCAAGACACCTAAATCTCCATCTTACTGCTCCCCATGCACAGTATGCTGTCCCTCATCGCCACTATCAGCACTTATCCCAGCTACCAAGACAACCATTTCCAGTTCAACAGCCCCCAAATTTAAGTCAGCAGCAGAATCATTTCCCTGAGCAACCAACTCAAATGCCACCTCAACCAAACCAAGCAGTCCAGCAGCATAACCACTTGAATCAACAAACTCAGCAGCAGCCCTCTCAACTTTCTCCTACATATCAAGCAGGCCCCAACCATTCCTTCTTCAATAACGTAGTCTCTCATCGACCACAGTCTCCTGCTGTAGATGCAGTGATACCTGAACAGCACCCTCCTCCTATGCTACAAGAAGTTAACCCTCTGAGATCCATTGCACAACCCAACCCAATGATTCCCACCTCTCACTTGAATAATTTCATTGAAGAAAATCCTTCAGGATTACCACTAGGGGAAGCTTTAGGTAAGTTTTATTTTCATCTTCTTCCAATATCTCTTAAATTTCACTACTGAAAGTGAAAAAAGATTATACCTAATAGCATATATCCTATAGATATTACTTCAAGGGCAGGATTTGTTCAGTTCTTAGAGTAATCCTGCTAAGAATTAACTTAATAATAATCAGAATTGTGTTAATAATTAGTTTTACTTTGTTTGGAACATTAGAGATGTACAATTTGTGCCAGTTAAAAATTTTAGATGAGTGATTTCATTCATTAAAACTTTCTTACTTGTTGAGAAGTCTAGGGATTTCTTGCATTCTTTCCGAAATTAATAGTCACTCTTGCTGGATCTTTATGGGGAAATCATGATTGTTGGCAATAAAAGATTTTTAAAACATCCCCCTCCAACAATGGGCATGGTTTACATCTTTCATTTATTTATTTTTTTGCAGAACGTATGCATGGAAATGTGGCCTTAGAAACATTAAGGCAACAGCAAGCAAGAATGCAGCAGTGGAGTGAGCATAATGCTTATCTCAGTCAAGGCAGTCTTTCCTATCCACACTATCACCACCCTCACCTGCAGCATCTGCCCCAGCAACCAGCAGGGTTACATCAGCCACCAATTAGGGCAAACTGGAAGCTTGCCAGTAGTGTAGAAGATGAAGCAGAAGCAACACATTCAAGGTATTGAACATTCTTAAAAGTAGCTCCCAAAACAAAAACTCTACCCATATTTGCTTGAAAATCAAGTCCTTTTATTTTGAGTAGGAGTATTCTTGTAAAGGGACAGCTAGGTGGCACAGTGGATAGAGCATCCCACCTAGAGTCAGGAAGTCTCATCTTCCTGATTTCAAATCTGGCCTTAGACACTTACTAGCTGTGTGACCATGGAAAGTCAGTTAACGGTGTTTGCCTCAGTTTCCTCCTCTGTAAAAGGAATTGGAGAAGGAAATGACAACTCACTCTGATATTTTTGCCAAGAAAACCCCAAATGGGGTTATAAAGAGTTAGGAATGAAAAAATGACTGAACGCCATTCATGTGAAGAAATTTTATACTGTGATATACAAGGATATATAAGAATATGTCCTTCAGAATTAATTTGGTTGAAACTCCTAGTGATTTAGTGTTAGCCAAAACACTATTTTCCAGGTACGGGTTATGTAGTCTGACAACTACATATATTTCTCTTTCCTCATCCCCTCACTTCTAGGGAAATATAATCCACTTGATCTTGGATACAATAAACATTTGTTGAATTATAACGGGTAGATAGAAACAAATGAAATCACTGGTTAAACTTTATTAACTTGTAACCTTAAATGTTATCTAAAAAATAGGGAATGCCATCTCTTCATCGTAACAGGTACCTAGGATCATATCTTTGTACCAAGAGTTGTCTAGGGCACTGAGAGTTTAGTGACTTGGCCAAAGTCACAGTCAGAGGCAGAACTTAAACCCATATTAGAGCCAGAAGGGAACTAAGAAACCATCAAGTCCAGCCCCCTGTTTTACAGGTGACCAAACTGAGGATCATATTAAATGACTTCAAGATTATACAGACATGTGGCAGCAAGTAGAGCACCAGCTCTGGAATTAAGAGGACTTGAATTCACATCTGGTCTCAAAAACTTACTAGCTGTTATGAGCTTGAGCAAGTCATTTAACCCTGATAGCCTCCCCCGCCTCCCCTCCCCCCCCCAAAAAAAAAAAAAAGAATTCACAAACATTAGATTTCAGATGAGGGTTTAGAATCTGGGTCCTTTGATTCCAGAGCCAGACTGTTTCTCCTGTACCTGACTGGATCCAATGCGTTTCCAAGTCTTGATTAACCTCTACATCTCCCTCATCTGGCTCTTCTTTCCACTCATATGATACTAGAGGTCCTCAGTTTTTGACAGCTTCTTAATTAGACTTCCAGCTTTCATTCTTTCTCCTATAATCCATTCTCCACACATTGGCTGAAATGATTTCTCTTAGAGCACAAGTCTTAGCATATCATTCCTTTGCTTACATCTCCAGTATTCCTTGTTGCTTCCGGGATAAAATAAAACACCTGACAGTTTTGGATTTTGGCCATTATATTACTTTGGGTTTTTACTTTAGAGTTTCTTTATGTGATTAATAGTGGATTTGATTTTTGTTTCTATTTTGATCTTTGATTCTGATATATCTGGACAGTTTTCTTTTATAATTTCTTAAAATATGATATATAGGGTCTGTTTTTGTTATTGTTCATGGGTTTTCAGGTTGTCCCAATTATTCTTGAATTGCCTCTCCTCAGGTTATTTTCCAGGTCAGTTTTTTTCTTTTCTTTTTTTTTTTTGCAGTCATTTGACTGTTTTATTATTTTTGATGTCTCTTCAGTAAGGTTTTGCATTTCTTTTACTAAGCTGTTAATTTTCTTTTCATATCTTTCTTTCATAGCTTTTGTTTGGTTTTAAAAATCACGTTAGCTCTTTAATTCTTCTATGAATTCTTGTTAGACTTGGATCACTTCTTCATTTTTTTTTTTTTTTGCTTATAGGTATTTTCAAGTTATTTTCTTCTGAGTTTGAACCTGGAGCTTCTCTGTCACCTTAATAGCTTTTCATGGTTGAACTCTTTTTTGCTTGCTCATTTTTCAGCATCTTCTTGATTTTGAACTTTGTTACTGTTGGATTCTGTTCATTTCAGGAGCCAGGATAGTAGTGACTGATGTCTAGCTTCAACTTCTGCTGCTTTCACTACTCAGTTTGGGGCCCTGTAAGGTTTCATTGCTTCCAAAGTGGTATCGTCCAGGAAGAAGTCTATTCTTTGCTTTTCTGCTGTGAGCTCTCTGTTAGATTCTATGTAGTTGAATTTTAGGAGACTGCTGCTAGAGTTAATTACTGCTAACCCACTGAGAGGTTCTGCAGGTTCAAAGCTACTGAACTGATGACTCCCTTTTGGGCCCAGTCTCCTGCCCTGCTTATTTTACTACAGGCTTATGTGTGGAAGTAAGAATACAACTCTGCTCCTGGACTTAGAGCCACACAGCTGATTTTCTGGAATTTGTTCTTTGTTTAGTACTAATCTTCGCCTCGCTCTTTTGGATCATTCTTTTCACCCTGGGCTTGGAAATGAGTAATGGATGACAGAGTACCTGTTCTTGCTTCCAATGCTTGTACAGAGTTCTCCTAGGTTCTCTTTCTGGCCAGGCACCTTCTGCTGTGGAGCTCTGTCTTGGCTTCCTTTACATCTTCTGGTGTTAAGATGTTTCTCTTTGCCACCACAGTGGCTGCCTTACACTTCTGACTAGTTGCTGCCCCAGTGTCCACAGATCCTTTTCTCTGTCTTCCTGAGCTGTCCTGGGCTAGAAAAATGACTCACTTTGACTATAGATAACATTGGGGTTATTTCCTACAATCCTTTAGCATTTTCAATCATTTTTCAATTGTGTCCAACTCTTCATGATCCTGCTTGGGGTTTTCTTGGTACAAGAATGGTTTGACATTTTCTTCTCCAGCTCATTTTACGGATAAGAAAACTGAGGCAAATGGTGTTAAGTAACTTGTCCGGGATCACACTGCTAGTAAGTATCTGAGGACAGATTTAAACTCAGGAGTCTGAGTCTTCCTATCTCTAGATCCAGTATAGGCCCCACTGTGCCACCTAGCTGCCTCCTCTTAACGATAGGACCTAAAAAATGCTTTTTGAATTGGATAGTTTTTGTGTCAGTCACTTGATTGGTAGGCAGTTCTTTTCTTCTCTCCCTTGGATCTTATGGACCATAATTTTTCTTCAGAGAAAGAAAGTGCCGAGTGTGGAACTCTTTCTAACAACTTAATTTGTTGATTTAGCTTATATTTACTAAGGAGCTAACCTGCGACACATAAAAATTAAGTGACTTTCCTAGCATCCTTTAAGTAGTGGTGTCAGAGGCAGAATTTGAATGTGGGTCATACTGACTCTTAAGCCCAGTACTCAGAGTCTTTTGTACAATGCTACCTGTATCTACTGGAGTAATGACTCAAAAAAAGAAAAGAGATGACAGTTAAGAAAAATATTAAGGGGAAAGGCCTGTCTTTTTTCAGGTGTAGTATCAGTTTTACCCAAAATTTTTTTTAAAATGCAGTTGATTTCCCACCCCACACCAGTTCATGTATAATTTTATTGAATTCTAAATTCAGTGTTAAGATTTCATTTGCTTATGTGTATTATGCCTGTGAGATCATATTATGTACTGTTTACTGCTTAAAATATTTAATGCATAAAAAAGTTTTTCTTTCTCCATTGGTATAACTTATTCTTTTTATCAGGTTTCAAGACTTACTCAGAGAGCTGACTCATCATGATCAAAATGAAACACGGGAGCTAACTGAAATGCCACCACCTCAGTCGAGACTTTTGCAATACAGACAAGTTCAAACTAGAAGCCCACCAGCAAACCCTTCTTCATCCAATTCAAACCATAGTGTCCACTTTTCTAGCTTCAGTGACAGCATCAGAGACATTGAAATCGCCAACAATTCAGCATTTCAGCAACATCTGCCACCCCAAATATATAATCCCTCATTCCCAATACCATCTGAAAATCTTACCCCTCCTCCCTTGAAATACCTACCACCTGATGGATCCTGGACCTTTGCTAATTTACATCAGAATCACTTAATGGGACAGGGTTTTCACTATGGCCTACCACCATTACCCCACAGACCACAACAGAACCCTTTTATACCAATTCAGAATCAGCATGTGGTTGGTCAGGAGCCATTTCACCCACTGTCATCTCGTGTGGTATCTGCTTCTTCGCTCCACAGCTTAGAAGAGGTATAGTTCTATCTCCTACCTACCCCCTCATTGTTCGCTTGTTTATTTGATTGTGGAAAGGTACTTTCTTAACGATTTCATGACTGTTGTGGTTGGTAGCTTACTGTTGGATTAATACAGCTTCCATAGATATATGTTTTTTTTTTTCCGTAGAAGGTATTGAGTAACTTTTGCTAGTTATTATTAAACTTCTCTGATTTTCTGTCTTCTCTCCTATTATCCTTCAGAATTGTGATGGGATCATTATACTGAAACATGAATCCTCCCAAAGCCTTTTGTTGCTTCTATAGAAGGGCATTAGATGATGTGTGGTTGTTCTTTTTTTGAGCGTTCTTGCCTTTTCTAGTGTGGAAAAGCATTTTTTACGGGTTTTTTTTTTTCCAATTCATATCATAGCTCTTAAATCTGAAGAAATTTGAATTTTCTAAAATTTGGAATTTCTTTATAGTGGTTGGTTCCTTGGTGTTTTGCTCATTTTACTATTTCTTTATTTGAGAGTCAATCTATTTCCACTTTGTATCAATGGGTTGTGGACTCTGATGATCTAATTCTGTGTTCAACTTTTCCAGGTATTTAATGATAAGTTAAATGAAAATTTTTGAGATAAATTGAATTTCTACCTTAAAATATTTGTACTGTTTAGTATGAATATGCATGTATGTATGTGTGTGTGTGTATGTATACTAGTCTCTGATTTAGTAGTGATATTTTATGCTTATTTCTGTAGCTATTTTAAAATTTGCAAAGTAGTTAATAGATTTTGTACACAGCCTGTTCTCAACTTATCTTTCCAGTGTTATTGGGTATTATTCTCCCTCCCATCCTCTGCAGTCCAGCTAAACTGTTCTTTTTAGTGGTGGTCGCCTATATCCAAAGTGCACTTCTTCCTTTCCCCTGCTTTTCCTTGAAGAAACAGCTCAAGCACCATCTTTTTCATGAAACCTTTCCTGATACACCATGACTTCTAGTCACTTCTTTACTGAGTATTTTATATTTAATATTTTGTATGAACAGTTCTCACATTTCCTTTCCTTTCCCTGTCTTCTTAACTCTCTGCAATCTGGCTTTCCACGTCATCAGTTGACTGAAACTACTTTTTCCAATTATCAGAAAGTTGTCAACAATTCCTTAATTACCTAATAACCTAAATGCCTTTTCTCAGACTCCTCAGAATTACTGAGTTTTCGGTACCCTTCGATACTTGTTAGTCATCTCTTCTCCCGATTTTGATTCTCATATTTCCAATAGCCTAGCAGGCATCTTGAACTGGATGCTTTGTAGACTTCTTGAACTCAATAATATTCAAATTGAAATCATTATTTTTACCCCTAAGACAATTCCCTCTTCGTAACTTCTCTCTTACTGCCCAGAGTATCCTCCTCCCAGTAACCCAAGCTCACTAGGACCCTCTATGTCATGCTCAACTCTTCACTCTCATTCCCCATATTCAATCTTTAGCCAGATCCTGTCCTTTCTACCTTTACAACATCTCCTATATACTTCCTCTTCTCTCCTCCGACACTGTCATCCTCCTGGTAGAGGCCTTCTTCACCTTACTCCTAGAGTATTGCAGTAGACTTTTGTTTGGTCTCTCTTCCTCAAGTCTCTCCCCACTTTAGTCCATCCTCCCTTCAGCTATCAAAACTAATCTTTCTAAAGCAGAGGCAAATGCATGTCCAGCCCCTGCATGTTTGCCTTCTGTCTGTCTACACCCAGGTACCATGTGTTTGTTTCTAGCCCTTGCATGTCTCTTGTCCTCTTCATGGTGGAAATACTAAGGCTGGACATAATAGACTTTAAAGATATCTGCATAGGAAATATCATAGATATAGGTTTGATTTAATTTTATAGTGTCATTTAAACTTTGGAACTACTAAAGAAGGTGAAAAACAACAAGGCACAGCTGAACGTTTAAATTTGTGACTGAAATTTTAGTTAATAATTCTGACACCTTTTGAAGGGCTTCCTCTGCTGAAGAGATTTCAGATGCCCTTTCTGCACACCTTGAACATCCTCTAGGCAACATTTTAGGTGAAGTCCCTTTTGTTGGTTGTCTAGGTCAGTTAGGGTCTAGGTTATTCAGAGTCAGATAGTTGACCAATTTAGCACAGAGCCGGTCCCAGCAAGTAACAGGATCCAACAATGTTAATGATGATTTTGTCAATTCTCATATATGTCCTGATTTCTCTCAGATGTTTCCAGCTGAAGTGACACATCTTAGAACATCATTACAGGTGTCAATTGAATTAATGAATCCATACTCATAGAAATCTCCACTTATTACGTTTTAGAAGGAATAGATTGAAAATTTTAACATTTATTAAATGAACCAGATTTTCAAATATTAATGTCTGGTTTTATTAAATGAATCCAGGAGTTTTTTAACCTTATCAGTAACCAGAGGAATTTTAAAAACAAATCTGGAAAATCAAAAATATGCAAGAAGCTGCCTGGATTTGCATGCCAAGTAGGACTTACATTCTCTGTTGATCTCTATGAAGTAACAGAAACAGCCTTGCTGTATTGCCAGATACAAACGTCTGATTTATGTAATTATTTTCAAGGTGTATTTGGTTATTTCTCCACAGTTCTATTTCCATTGGTACTGAAATGTAAATATAACATCCTACCTGATGAAGAAAACCCAGTCTTAGACACTTATACATCTATACTCAGGTCTGGATTGGTCTTAAGCATTTTAATAATACAGATCCCAGACCAGATGGCCTTGAGTCCTTGAGTACTGGGTATAAAGAAATGTTGATCCAGGGGATATATTTTTATAATAATTTTTAACACCTCATAAATATAATTTTGGCCTGAAGGAATAACACATTTATAACACTGTCTGAATTTATAAGAAATGTGATTAGAACTTGTCCTGTAATTGGAGACTCATCTATTTAGTCAATGAGATGGACAAAGTCTATGCCTTAGTTTTAGCTATGTTAAGCCAAGGTCCTGGAGTGTTAGGAATGAATGCACGATAGTGTGTGTCAGAATGGCTGTTATGAATTGAGGATGGCTGTTACGAACACTTTTCTTTTTAATTGGAACCCACCATTGGTGTTACACAACATTGAAAAAGAATGTGTTCAGTGATCCAGTTGTATCTGATCTGTGTACAGTTCAGTACCATATGGTTGGCGCTGATATGGACTGGTTTACATGATGAGTGTATTAATGTTATTCATAGGCTATATCTGAGCAGCAAAACTTCCATGTAGGATAATGCTGGCTTTACTCTGAATATTAATATTTGTACAGAGTAAAGACAGAGTTGCTTCTCAAGCCTAATTCTTTTTAATTTAACTTTGGAACGTGTGGTCTAAGCCTGTGACAGGGAAACTGACATACTGGGACGTAAGACTAATCTCAGAGTCACTTGCATAAATGTTGGCACTGTGGTTCATCTATTTAATTATATGAAAATAAGGTTGTCACATCTGCAGAGCCACATTTAATGGAACAAAAGGTATGTCCTTAACTATAGACAGTGAAAAAGAAAAGGTACTTCTTGTGCAATCGAAGGTCTAAATCTAAAGGATTGATGGCATGACAGGGGAAAATACATACTTCTCTCTAGTGATATTGTCAGAAAAAAAATTAACTATGACCTTCAGCCAGAGGACCTTATTACATATTTAAATGGCTTAATGGAAGAAGAGTTTTGACAGCAAGGATGAGTCTAATATATCCACCTAGTTATGTTTAAACATTCGTTTGGCAACTAAGATAAAAATTGATGGGAGCAAAATTGATCAGTGTAGGTCCCTCTTTATGGCTCAACAATTGCCAGTTGGTTCCTGGAAGAGCTAATTTAGAATATATTCTGAAGCCAGGTCTCCATCAGTTTTAAAATCAATAACTATTTAAAAAAACAAAATAAAACAGATCAGGCTCACATGTTTTTTAGTCCCCTGTAAGACTTTGGCCTCAAACATTTTATGAAGGGCAAGGATCCTTAACCTGGTCTGCATACTGGCATTTTATTTCTGTGAATAAACAACCAGATTAGATTATGGTACTTTGAATGGATAGAGAAGATTTAGCTCTGGAGACAAGTACTGATATTAGTTGCCCCGCATGAAACACTTCCTCATGTTCTGTGCCACTGTGGGCATCACTTTGAGTAGTACAGTCATCCATTAGCATACTACCATTTTAACCAGATTGGTAAAATTGGTTATTTGAATTAATGAGAGATGATGAAAGCACCAAGTAAAAATGTAGAGAGAGAAGATGGCTTAGGACGCAGACTTGTTGTATACAGAGTTAAGTGATATGATAATAAATTGTGATCCAACAAAGGAAACTGAGCAACAGTCAGATAAGTTAAGAGGAGAATCACAGCAGTGTTATGAAAATCTAGAGAGGAGAAAAATCCAGTGAAGAGAGAGAATGGTATTTTTGTTAAATTATGCAGGAAGGCCAAGAAAAGTAAAGATTGAGAAAAGACCATTAAATTTGGTTGTAAGTGACTTTGGAGAAAACAGTTTCAGTTAAGTAAGGTTGGGAAGACAGATAGCAAAAGATTTAAGAGGTAGCAATGACTACAGAAAAAAATTTTTTAGGAATTTGGCTGAGAGAGAGAATATATAGTATAATATATTTTGAGGAAGTTTGAGGAAGACCTTTTTTTCAGTGGATGGAGAAGACTTGGCCATAATTCTAGGAAGCAGAAAGGAGGGAGATTTTGAAGACTGGAGAAAGAGTGATGATTGTAGCAGCAACTTGCTGGAGAAGACAGAGTGGGTAGAAGAAAGGCCACCTTTTCATCTGAGACTGGAATAATGGAGGAAAGAATGACACGGTAATATTAGGGTGCTGTGGGATGGGGGAAGGAGATTATGGTAGATTGGCTTTGTTTTTTCCAGGAAGGATTAGTCAAATTCTCAACTGAATAGGGTAGAGGACAGGTGATATGGCAGGCTTGAGAAAAGAAAAGTAACACGGAGTGAGTGTATCTAACCCTAGATTACTCCCAACTTCTGTTTCCTTCGTTCCCATTCAAGTACTGATATACGAAGCTGGAAGAAATTATGCAACTCTCCTAATTGAGTCCCCTGTAAATTCGTGTTATCTGATTTTACCTGGGCCGTCACTGCAGCAAGGCTGTTCTATCTTTTTCTAATTCTCTTGTCTGGTTGACCATTGCAGAAGTTCCAGACCTTCTCATCTCTTCTCAAAATTCTCATAACACCTGTTGCCCCAGCATTCCTAATTTAATACTTCATACATCACTAGTTACTGCATCAAACTCACCTCAACCCCCCAAAAAACTGAGATTATTTGCCACGAACTCTGCTTTCTCTTATCTGACAGTCCTCTAAAACTACTCTCCATTATGTCCTGCTGGAGTCAGAAGGTCTACTGGTCAAGGTTAGCCTCTCTACATGCATGTGTCCGTGTTCTATTTCCTTCCATATTCACCAACAGATACACTTTCTAACCTTCACCCTCTCCTTATCCACTGAATCCTTACTTGTCTGTAGCCCTCCTCCTTCCTTAAAAACTGTTCATTGTTCTGCCATTCCTGCTAGCTGTTATCCCTACAATGCCCCTTTCCAACTAAGCTTCTTTTAAAAATTCTCTCTGCTCATTGCCTCTTCTTTTTTTCTCCTCACTTTCTTCCAGATCCTTTGATTTCATTTTTCTCCTCTCACTTGTCTTCTAAATCCTCTGCTTACCACCTTCTCGTCTCATTATTCAACTGAAACTGCTTTTTCCAAAGTTGCTAATTTTCTTTTAATTGCCAGAATGACTTTTTTTTAATCCCAACCCTTCTTGACCTGAAGCCTTTGACTTGGTTGATCACCTTCTCTTTTTTTTCCTCTTTTTGTATTTTCCTAACATTGTTCTCTCAGTTCTCCTGCTTGACTAACTGCTTGTTTTCGGTCTTTGTTGTGTCTACATCATGTCATTTCCAGCTGTGTCCTGAATCCTTTTCTTTCTATATGTTCTCTCACTTGGTTTTGTGAACTCCCATGAGTTGTGTTATTACCTCTATACAAATGATTGTGATCTTTATTTCCAGTTCTAGTCCTATATCCTTCCTAAGACCCAGTCCTGTGTCAATAACTACCTATTGGCTGTCTCTAACTGGACATGCCATAGGCATCTCAAATCTAAAATGACCAAGTCAGAAATCATTATCTTTCTCCTCAAACCCTCCCCACTACCAAAAATTCCTCCTACAGGTTCATCCTTACCTGACTCTTACACACCCTCTCTATCTAATCCGTTGCCAAATCTTGTTTCTACTTTCATGACATCTCTCATATATGACCCCTTAATCTGCACTTACAGTCACCGTCCTGGTGAAGGCTTTCTGTGCTTACTGACTTACTAAAATCTTTCAAAGGTAATTGTCATTACAATATTGCTAGTATATAAATTGTTCTCCTGGTTCTGCTTATTTTACTTTGCATTCTTTCGGATAAGTCTTCCAAAGTTTTTCTGAAATTATTCTCTTCCCTATTTCTTACTGCACAATACTATGCTATTCCCAATTGATGGGTTGTCACCTTACTTTCCAATTTGCCACCACAAAAAGAACAACTATAAACATTTCTGTACATGTGAGTTCTTCTTTCTTGGAAATCTTTGAGCTGTAGACCTAGTGATGTCATGGGTAGATCAAAGAGTATACTCAATTTAGCAGCTTTTGGGGCATAATTCCAAATTACTTTCCAGACTGGTTGGAATAATTCATAGTTCTATCAACAGTGTTTTAAATTAATGTATCTGTTTTCCCACACCCCTTCTAGCATTTGGCAATTTCTTTTTTTTCTTCAAAGTGATACCTCAGAGTTGTTTTAATTTGCATTTTTGTGTTAGTGATTTGAGCATTTTTTCATATAGCTATTGATAGTTTTAATTTTCTTTCTCTGAAAACTGCTTACTTCTATCCTTTGAGCATATATCAATTGGGAAATGTCTCTTTTTCCTGTAAATTTGCCTCAGTTCCCCATATATCTTAGAAATAAGACTTGTATCAGGCCCTAATTCTTATTCCGAAGCATTTTCCTCTCTAGTTTCTTGGATTAGTTTTGTTTATCTTGATATGGTGTGAGATGTTGCTGTATCTCTGGTTTCTGCTAGACTACTTTCTGGTTTTCCCAATAGTTTTTATTGAATAATGAGTTCTTGATCTGGGATCTTTGGGTTTTTGAACACTACATTATTGTGCTCATAGGCTTCTGTATATTGTATGCCTAACCTGTTTCAATGATCAACCTTTATTTCTGTCCAGTAACACATTGTTTTGTTGATTATATCTTTTTACTACAGTTTGAGATCTGGTACTGCTAGGTACCAATTTTTCCCATTTGGTATTTCCTGACCTTTTGTTTTTCCAGGTCAATTTGGTTATTATTTTTTCCTAGCTCTGTAAAGTAATTCTTTGGTAATTTGATTGGTACGGCACTGAATAAGTAAATTAACTTAGGTAATATTGTAATTTTTATTGTATTGACTCATACCTGTGGGGACTTAACATTTCTCCAGATATTTAGCTTTGCCTTAGCTGTGTAAAGTATTTTATAATTGTGTATATATAGTTCCTATATGTATCTTGGTAGGTAGACTCCCAAGTATATTATACTGTCCAAATTTGATTTAAATGGAATTTCTCTTTCTCTCCTTAATGTTTTTGTTTGTAACATACAGAAATGCTAATAATATATGTGGATTTATTTTATATTCTGCAACCTTGTTAAAGTTGTTCATTGTTTAAATTCATTTTTAGGTAACTGTCATATCATCTGTAAAAATGCTAGTTCCTTCAGTCTTTTTTTTTTTTTTTTTGTCTTTTTGCTATAGTTAACATTTCTAGTATAGTATTGAAAAGCAATGGTGACAGTAGGCTTTCTTGCTTCATCCTTGATCTTCTTCACATTATAGATGTGGCTTGCTCTTGGTTTTAAGTAGATACTGTTAATCATTTTAAGGAAAGCTGTATTTATTACACTGCTTTTTAAATGTATTTTTTTAAACAAGAGTGTGATATCTTTTCAAAAGCTTTTTCTGCATCTATTGAAATAATCATATGGTTTTTGTTGGTTTTGTTATTGATGTGGGCAATTGTGCTTATGGTTTTCCTGATATTGAACCAGCCCTGCATTCAGAGTATAAGTCCCAACTGGTCATAGTGTATGATCTTTGTGATATGTTGTTGTGGATTCTTCACTAATATTTTATTTAAAATTTTTGTATAAATATTCATTTGGAAAATTGGTCAATAGTTTTCTTTCTCTGTTAGACTCCCTCTGGTTTAGGTGTCATATTTATGTTGTAGAAGGAATTTTGTAGGATCCTTCCTTTACCTATTTTTTCCCCAAAACAATTTATTTAGCATTAAAAGTATTTTTTCTTTAAATGTTTGGTAGAATTAATTTATAAATCTGTCTGATCCTTGACTTTTTTTTTCTTTTGGGAGTTCATTTGTATCTTGCTTAATTTTGTTTTAAAAGATAAGGTTATTTAAATGTTCTATTTCCTCTTCTATTAATCTGAGCAATTTATATGTGTAAATATTTACTCATTTCATTTAAATGACCAACTTTATTGGCATATAGTTGGACAGAACAGGGCCTAACAATTTCTTTTATTGCTTCCTCAAAGATTCCTGAATTTGCCTTTTTTTCTCCATTTTTTTTATATTGGTGGTTTTGTTTTCCTATTTTTCTTAATCAGATTTGCTAATAGCTTATCTTTTACAGTTTATAGTGGTCTTTATTTTCATTTTTTGTTAATCTCGATTTTCAGGATTTCTATTTTGATTTTTATTGGGGGTTTTAATTTGTTGGTGTTCTAGGTTTTTTTTTAATTGTGTGCCCAATTTATTGATCTTTCTCTTTTATTGATAAAAGAGTTTAGAGATAAAATTTTCCCTGATTCCTGCTTTGACTGCATCCCACAAATTTTTGTATGCTAATTGTCATTTTCTTTAATGAAATTATTGTGTGTGTCTAGAATTTGTTCTTTGACCCATCCATTTTCTGGGATTAGATTATTTAGTTTCCAATTAATTTTTAATTTACTTAAAAAGTCCTTTTTGTGTGTATTTTTTATTGCATTATGGTTTCTTGTTTATTTTTTGAATTGATTTATTATGACCTCACAGAGGTTAAGTTGAGATGTCTTACTATTATATTTTTCCTGTTTTTTCTTGTAACTCATTTAACTTTTCCTTCAAGAATTTAGATACTATGCCATTTGGTGCATTTATGCTTAGAGTTGACATTAATTCATTGTCTATAGTACCTTTTTAGCAAATGTAGTTTCCCAGTTTATATCTTTTAATTAGTCTAATTTTTCTTTTGCTTTTATCAGGGTCATGATTTCTACCCCTGCCTTTTTTACTTCAAGCGTAATAGCATATTGTACTCCATTCCAACCCTTTATTTTAACTCTGAGTGTATCTTTCAATTTTAAGTATGTTTCTTAAAACCAACATATTGTTGGATTCTGGTTTCTAAGACACCCTGCTATTCTATTCCATTATATAGTTGAATTCATCCCAGTCACAGATATGATTATTCTATATTTCCCTCTGTCCTAGTCTCTTATCTTTCTCTTTGTATCTCCTCCTTCCTTGTAAGAGTATGTTTTGCACTGGGTAATGCTCCCTTTATCTATTCTCTCTTATTTTTCCCTTTTTCCTTAACCCCTTTCCTTCCTGTTTTTCTCTTGGATAAGATGTAATGCTATACCCAACTGTGTGTGCATACATATTCTTCCCACTTTTAACCAATTCATATGAGATTCAAGTACCATCAGCTCTCCTTACATCCCACCTTGCAACTGCCCCCTCATTTTTGTATTAACTTCTTTTAATGTACCATATTTATATGAGATAATTTCCCCCATTCTTCCTCTCCCCTCTTCTCCCTCTTCCCTGCCAATTCTGTTTCTCTTTTAATATAGTCTAAACACAACAGAATCGCACTGAGGTTCTCTGTTTAATTAGGCCACCTCTGTGATCCCTGGTGATGACAAAGTTCTGAGGGGGCTATGTGTATCTTTTCCCTATATAAGAAAATAAACAGTTTAACCTTTAGTCGCTTCTTCATGTTTACCTTATGCTTCTTTTGACTTCTATGTTTCTTGTCTTAATGTTGGAAGTTCTCTATATCATTAAAGATTCATTTTTTTCCTTTATGGGATTATACTCAATTTTACTAAGTAAGTTGTGTTTTATTGTAATCCTAAATCCTTTGCCTTCTGGAATATCATATTGCAAGTTCTCTCCTTTTTAGTGATGCTGCTAAATCTTATATGATCCTGACTTACATGATCCACAGCTGGGATTTGAATCCTTTATTTCTCCTATTTGAAGAATTTTTTCCTTGATTTAGGAGCTCTGGATTTTGGCTATAATATTCTCAATTTTCATTTTGTACTTTTTTCAGGAGGTAGCTGGTAGATTCTTTTGATTTCTGATTTGCCCTCTGGTCTTTAGATTTCTTGAACTATGATGTGTGTGTTATTTTTGTTTGTTTTTGTTTTTCATGACTTTCCTGTTGTCCAAATGATTCTCAGATTATCTCTCCTTGATTTGTTTTACAAGTCAGTTGTTTCCCCTATAAAATATTTCATATTTTCCTCCATTTTCAGTCTTTTGACTTTGTTTTTATTATTTCTTGACATCTTAGGGAATTATTAATTTCAGTTTGTCCAATTCTAATTTTCAGCAAGTTATTTTCTACAATTAAAGTTTTGTGTCTTTTTTCTCTTTTTATCTGTCTTCTGTAGCTCTTTTATCTTCCCATTCTTTCCTCCATTGCTTTCAAATGGTTTTTAAATTTTTTTTAGCTCCTGTCATCCTTGCTTTAACTTTTCTTGTTTGACTTGTATCTGAGTTACATTTCTCTTTGATGCTTTTGCTTGTAGATGATCTAAAGTAATTTTCTTCTGTGTTTTATCTTGAGCTTACCTGTTTCCAGAGTAAGTCTTTATGGTCAGGTTCTTCTTTTTTTAAAATTTGTTCTTTCTTCTAGCTTATTTCTTGACTATATCACAAAGAAAAGGTTTGTCCCAAATCACAATTAGTGTTAGAGCCAGGACTAGAATCCAGAATAAATGTGAACATTATACGAATTTTACCTGTAAAATTGCATCCTTTTACTATTCTGTTCTATGTAAATATATTTTTAGTGGAAAGTAATTTTTATTTCCAATTTTTTTTCTATTAAGAAAACCAGTCTTAGCAAAAACCTTCACTTTCCTAAGATTATTCAAGATTTTGATGTCTAGATTAAGTCAGAGATTTGAATAGAAGAAAATGAAATATAATACAATATAAATATAATCATTTATTCTTTATTCTTTAAAGGAGCTTAAAAATAAAATTTAAAACTCTTACCTTCAAATTGATAAAAGCCAGTTTTCTTTTGGGGAACTTATGATTCTTTAGAGATAACTTTTAAATAGCTATGAATAGAACTGCTGTGAACTGTTCTTGAACAATCAGAACTGACATTTTTTTTCTTTTTAAGGGATGCTTTCTAGAGAGAGCCTGTATTTAGAAATAGAGCTATCTTATATTTCAAGGAGAATAAGAACAAATAGGTTCGCAGTAACTCAAAATGTTATAGCAGTGGACCTGACATATTTCCCCTCTAATATAATGTCTTCATGCATGATGATAATGATAGCTAACACTGTATTTTTTTAACCTCTTATTTAAATGTTGTTTTCTTCCATTCTCTTCAGGTTTCTGAAAACATTGTTCTTTATAAATTTTAAGCACCTATGCATGTGGATAAACTAATTAATTTTTATGTGCCTGTTTTAGTTCAGAAAATAATATTACCATCACATGTTCTTTTCAGGAATATGTTGTCTTGAACAAAACTGTGCTCTGGTTTTTGAAAGGGTGAAAGAAATTTTGACTTTAGTGGTTTATTGAGCTTTTAGTCAATTAGTATTGCTATATAATTTTATATTGTTTTTTAGATTCTGTTAAGAAAACCCATAGCTACTGCTATTATAGTCTAAAATTACCCTTAACACCTTGTCAGTGTAGTTAATATTGAACATCTTTTTGTTGTTTTGGTGAAAGTTTACTTTTCCACCTGATCTCTTCTTTTAACTCTACCCATCTATAGCCCATATCACTGTTAAATTTCAGCTATAACGCCTTAATGTAAAATGACTAAAAGTTTCTTCTTTGCATCTTTAGAAATTTAGATAACAATTACTGTGATATTTGTGAATTATTTTTATTCATTGATAGGCATATTTGATACACTTTAATGTCAGTTATGATAACATTTACAGCACTGTATAAAATGTTTAAAACATACGTTTTGAAGTTGAAAAAGCTATGAATGTTATACAAAGAATATTGTCTTCTTAAAAACAAAAGAAAAAACCCCAGAAAGTATGGCACAGATACTTGAAATAATGGAGAAAGGATGCAGTACTTAATCTGGATGTGCTTCATCATTCTGCTCTGAGGATTCTAGCTCTGTATATCTATGGGCCTGTGATTCTGGGAAGTTTCAGAAAATGAATGAGATATTAAGCTAATTATGAGAAAGAAGCTATGTAAATGTAACTTACTGCTTTGTATTCATTCAACCAAGCATTTACTTGTTTATCTTTAATTTGATATTTATTTTTTTCCAATTATATGTAAAGTTTTCAACATTCACTTTTGTAAAATTTTGAGTTCCATATTTTTCTCCCTCCCACTCTCCTTCCACACTCCCTTTATCCCCTCCCCACTCCCTAAGACAGCATGCAATCCGATATGGGTCATACAGTACAATCATGTTAAGCATTTCCACATTAGTCATGTTGTGAAAGAAGAATCAGAACAAAAGAGAAAAATAACAGGAAAGAAAAACCAAAAATTACTTTATAGTTCTTTCTCTGGATGTGGTTAGCATTTTCTATCACAATTCTTTCCATCGCAGTTGTCTTAGATCATTGTATTACTGAGAAGAGCTAGGTCTGTTACGGTTAATTATTGCACAGTGTTGCTATATACCATGTTCTCCTGGTTTTGCTTACTTCACTCAGCATCAGTTCATGTAAGTCTTTCCAGGTTTTTCTGAAATCAGCCTGCTCATCACCTTTTATATCACAATAGTATTCCATTACATTCATATACCACAATTTGTTCAACCATTTTCCAAATGATAGTCACCCCCTCAATTTCCACATGTTTGCCACTACAAAAAAGAATTGTTATAAGTATTTTTGTACATGTGGGTCCTTTACCCTTTTTTTATTATACAGACCTAATAGTGGTATTGCTAGATCAAAGGGGATTCACAGTTTTATAGCCCTTGGGCATAACTCCAAATTGATCTTAAAAATGGTTGGATAACAATGCATTGATATTCCAGTTTTCCCACATCTTCTCCAACATTTATCGTTTTCCTTTTCTGTCATATTAGCCAGTCTGATAGGTGTGAGATAGTACTTCAGTTTTAATTTGCATTTCCCTCATCAATAGTGATTTAGAGTGTTTTCTTTATATGACTATAGACAGCTATTCCTTACTCTCCTAATTTGCATATGGTGTCATCCCTTATGTCTAAATCATGTACCCATTTCGACTTTATCTGCAACAAGCATTTACTATGTGTCTACCATATGCTAGGGATACAAAAACAGAAATAGAGCCTTTCTTCAATGAGCTTATATTCCATTTGGGGGAAACATCCTGTACTGAAGTAAGTACATACAAGATAAATACAAAATAGATACAAGGTAATTTCCAATGAGAAGATCCCATGTAGGAAGTGTCTCTTAGGTGGTCTTTCAAGGAAGCTGATGATAATGAAAGGGGAAATTAGCAAGGGATGATATTCCATGTATTAAAAGAAAGACACAATAGAAAAAGGACATAAAATGTCACATAAGGAGAAAACAGTAAGTACACCTGCTTGACTGGAAGGTGGAATGAATGAGGGAGAGTAATCTGTAAAAGGACTGGAGAAACAAGCTAAAATCACATTGTGAAGGGCTTTTACTAAATAGAGGAGTTCATATTTTGTCTTAGGGACACTGCAGTTTCTTGAGGAGGGGAAGGACATGTCCTTTATTTAAGTATATCATCTGTGTGAATTGGAAAGGTGAAAGACTGGAAGCAGAGAAACCAATTAGGAGGCTATCACAGTAGAGAGGCAATGAGATTTTCATTATTGGAGAGGTGATGAAAATGTGCTTTCTAGACTCAGAATACAGTCCCTCTACTTAAATTACTCTCAGGAATGGTTATTTCCCCAAAATATGCATTTCTTCATGCCTCTTACATCATCTAAGCTGTCCTCTGACCTTTTTGCTAGCCTTCAATGTCATATCTATCCAGTTATTGAAACTTTAAAGCAGGTATTCTTCGTCTGGGGTCCATGCAGGCATTAGCTTTGCATTGAGAAGCATTGTTCTGAGGAGTCCAAACGTTTCATCAGATGTTGTTTTTCTTTGTATCCTCAGTGTTTAACACAGTATGTGATGCATAATAAGAACTTAATAAAGGTGTCTTGATTTGATTTGACCAGGCTACCAAAGAAGTTCATGACACAAAAAAGTTTAAGGGCTGTTGCTTGAAAGATCATGTTAGCCAGTATTGTGCATTTCATATAAAAACAACAACAGCAACAAGAATCTCAACTACTTGAAAGATGTTGATGAAAGCAATTCACAGGACATTTTTGAAGTGGAATTTCATGCTTCAGTGAAGCGTTTATAAATCTTTGTTAATATTTTCATTGTTTGAGGCCATCTACTATGGGACCTGTTAAATATCATCAGATTCCCCGTTGTCTGAATATATTTTCTTTTGATTTAGAGAATGTATTGGATTTTTTTAATGCCATTTTTTAAAAAATTTGTTTTCGGTTTTCTACAATCACTTCCATAAGTCTTAGATTTTCTCCCCATCCCTACCTCCTCCCTCCCCGAGAGGGCATGCAATCTTATATGGGTTCTACATATACATTCTTATTAATCACATTTTCACATTAGTCATGTTGCATATAAGAATTCAAATGAATGGGAGAAACCATGAGAAAAACCCAAACAAAACAAAACACAAGAGGAGATACTTTGCTTTGTTCTGCATTCCAAGTCCATAGTTCTTTCTCTGGATGTGGATGACATTTTGCCTCGAGTCCTATGGGAATATTTTATGCCCTTGCATTGCTGTGAAGGGCTGTCTACCAGAAAAATGTCTTGCACACTGTGGTTCTTACTGTGTACAGTGTTCTCCTGGTTCTGTTCACCTCACTCAGCATCAGTTCATACAAATCTTTCCAGGCCTCTCTGAAGTTTTCCTGTTCATCATTTCTTACAGCACAATAGTATTCCATTACATTCATATACCACAACTTGTTCAGACATTCCCCAATTGATGGGTATCCCCTCAATTTTCAGTTCTTGGCCACCATATGGAGAGCTGTCATAAATATTTTTGTATACATGGGACTCTTCCCTATTTTTATGATTTCTTTGGGATACAGTCCTAAAAATAGTATTGCTGGGTCAAAGGGAATGCACATTTTTGTAGCTCTTTGGGCATAGTTCCAAATTGTTCCCCAGAATGGTTGGATCAGCTCACTGCTCCACCAACACGAATTAGTGTTCCAGTTCTCCCACATCTTCTCCAACATTTATCATCTTCCTGTTTTGTCATGTTAGCCAATCTGATAGGAGTAATGTGGTATCTCAGAGTTGTATCTCTCTAATCAATAGTGATTTAGAGCATTTTTACATATGAGTATAGATAGCTTTAATTTCTTCCTCTGAAAACTCCCTATTCATACCATTTGGCCATTTATCAGTTGGAGAATTCCTATCCCATGGTTGATTAGAATTGTTACCTGTTCTTATTCCAACCTTCGCTTTTTGATTTATAGCATTTTTTGTCTGTAAAAGGCCTTGAGAAGAAGTAGGTACTTTTGACTAGCAACCACAGAAGGTTGGTATTTGCTTGTTGACACTACCTAGAATATTTTATAGTGATTGTTGCTTTGAATTTTTTCTTTTTAAATAAATTCTCTCAATAAGATAATGATGAGTATTTTTTTTCTGGTATCCATAGGTAGATTTTATAATATAGGTTCTAGTGGGCAATGATAGTCTAGCACCTAGATTTTTTAAATATTAAATGTTAATGCTAAAAAGGAAAACTTCATTTTTCTTTTAGGACTTAATGGTTCATTTTGAAAAGCTTTTGGTAAAATGTATATATATATATATATATGTATATCTTTCTTCATATGTGTAATTTAATGTGTTCACATACATATATGTATGTGTATACATATATGTTGTATGTTGTACATTATGTCACAAATTTCCTCGACTTAACTATTTTTGAGTTGGGTCAGGTGATTTCTTGAAGTTCAGTAATTTTGTTAATGACCTAGATAAAGGAATTGCGAATATGCTAATTTGAAATTATGCTAAATTAAGTGAATTTAATTCTCAAGAAAAATGAAGACTTTGAGAGAAAGTATCATATAAAGCAGGGTAAAATCAGAGAGTTGCTCAAGTTGCTGTATTTATCTGCCATTTTTTGGACCAGGCCTGTGATTTCCATAGTCATAATGACAGTGGTAGTAGTTAGCATTTATAGGGCACTTTTAAGGCTTGTAAGAGCTTTACAAATATTTTATTCTCACAGCTCTGTGAGGTAGATGCCGTTATTGCCCCCATTTTACAGATGAAGAAACTGAGGCAGACAGAGATTTGAGGGAATTATCCAAGGTCACGTAATTAGTAAATCAGAGGTTGAATTCAGGTTCTCTTGACTCTAGGTCCAGTGTTGCACCATCTAGCTGCCTAGGGAACTCTGAATGAGAAACTTTCCTCTGCCAGTGCAGATCCATACTGTCTCAGCAATTTACAGTGTTAGTTGCCTGGGGTATTGATAGTTACCTAGGATCATACAGCAGTATGAGGTGAAATTTGAACTTAGATCTTCCTAACACTGAAACCAGCTTTTTACTCATTGCTCTTTCCCTTTTCTTATTTGCTATTAGCACCATTGTGTTTATATTTACCTTAACTAGTCATTTTTATTTCTGCCTTTTTCCCATCAGAATTTTTCTAACATATCTAAAATATATATTGAATCTTCTTTGTAAACAAAACAAATTTAAGCAACATGAGTCCAACAAATCAAACTTCTCTGTCAGAATATGAGCCTTTAGTTCCTCACCTTTCTACAAGGCAGATACTTATAGACAAAAGAATAACAAATAATTGTGAAATCTTGGGTAGGCATACGTATAGAAGAAAAAGCTCTGGTAATGATGGTGAACCCTATACTGAATGTAATTCACTGGTATGTGTTTTTGTGTTATTGATTGGGAGGAAGGCCAACCTGATTCTAAAGGCTAAAATGAATATGAGGTTCAAGAAGTAATCCAGCCTGTGTGCATTGATTAGTCAACTCTATTGAGTACTCCATTTACTAGTCCATGTCGCCCCTTTCAGAGATAGAGGTCTTTGAGAGGGATATAGTTAAGAGAATGCAACAAATGAATTAAAGGGATAGTAGATAGATTCTGTGACTGAAATATAGAGAAAGAGGGATATTAAGCCTAAGAAAAAAGGGGAGGGAAAGTATTATCTTCAAATATATAAAGATTTTTTATGAGCAAAAAATTGATTAGCTGTTTTCTGTGTCTTTGAGGAACAAGTACTGTACAATAGTTTAAGTAAAAGTAGGAGAGGTTTTCGTTGGCTTAGTCAGTTGACAAGTTAGGCATTTATTAAGTGCTCTCATAATAGCCAAGCATTGTGATAAGCACTAGGGATACAAAGAAAGGCAAAAAATAGTTCTTGTTCAAGTATTGCAGTCTAGTGTGGGGTATAACATGCAAACAACTATGTACAAAGAAGACCTGTGCAGGGTAAATTGGAGATGATCATAGAGGGGATGTAATGACAAGTGTAAAGGAGGACTAAGAAAGTCTTCTTATAGTAGGTGGAATTTTAGCTGGCACTTGAAGGAAACCAGGGAAGCCAAGAGGTAGAGGTGAGGAGGAAGAGAATTCCAGGTATGACAACAGCTACTGAAAATAACCAGAGTTGAGAAGTAACTTGTCTGGTGCAAGGGATAGTCAGGAAGGAGTCTTTTGTCCCTGAATTTCAGGGAGCATGTAGAGGTGAATAAAGAGATAAAAAGACTGGTAAGGTAAGATGGGAATGTGTCAGATTGTAAAACACTTAAATTTGACACGCAATAGTTTATATTTGATCCTAAAGTAGATAATGTCTAATAAACCTTGAAAGATAGGTTAAAGCCAGGTTATTAAAGGCTTTAAATGCCTTGCAGAAGAGTTTCAATTTTATTATAGAAGAAAAAGGTTTCCATTGAAACTACTGAGGATGGGAGTGACCTGATCAGTTAGGAATATCATCCTATTAAGAGATGATATAAAGAGGCAATAGTCTAGGCTAGAGATGATGAGAGCCTGAAACAAGATTCTGTCCATTTGAGTGGACAGAAAGTGATTTATCAATGAGATTTCATGGGGATAGAATGAACAAGATTCAACAACTAATTGGGCATACTGAGTTGAAATGTCTTCAGGGCATAAAGGTGCAGATGTATGCCCTTACTGTTTCACTCTTTGGTTTCACATAGACTCATAAGATTTTTACAGCTAGAAGAAGTCTTAGAGGACTTCACGCATCCAGCCCCCTCATTTTGTGGGTGAGGAAACTATGGTTCCAAAAGTTAAATGATATGATCAAAATCACAAGAAAACAAAATTAAATATTATATTTTGATAGCCAAGTGCTCTATTTTACCATAGTGTCTTTGATATTGTATACTCCTGAAAAAGAGTATTGAAAATGAATGTTCTTAAAGAATTGTTTCCTAATTCGGGATGTCCCAAAAGTTCACTAAGACTTTTGGAACATGCCATATAGAAAAATTGGTGTGCATAAAAGGAAGTAGTGAACTTAAAAAGAAATGAGGGAAATACATTGTATTAATTTATAAAATGTCCTTTTTCATGCAGTATGAACCACGAGGACCAGGCAGGCCATTGTACCAAAGAAGAATTTCATCTAGTTCAGTACCGCCTTGTTCTGAAGAGCTAAATACTTCTCAAGACAGTCTTGCTCAATGTAAAGAGCGTCAGGACCATAATAACCAGTCTTCTCTCAACTATTCATCGCCAGAGCTGTGGGTAAACACCACCTCATCTGCTCCGCAGCAAAACATTCCGTGCAATGGATCCAGCAGAACAGCCCCGCCCAGAGAATTGTTAGGTAAGGCAAGGCTCTTTAGCTTCCATTAGTCTTTCATAGTTCTCTCTCTTTTTAATCCCCTCTTCCAGTATCTCGTCTGATTAACTATGCTTTAGAGAGGTAGAGTTGCTGCTTAAGTCAGGCTTATACATTTTTTGCATGGGATGAAGACAAAACATGCCAGTTCTTCCTTGGATGCTGAAACCAATTGGTGTCTGTCTTGTTACTGAATGGATCAAGTGACTGAGTCCCAGGCAAGTAATTTGAAGTAAGAGAGAATTACTCACCCCTGAAAACTCAGTTAAACATAATACAAATACAAATAAATGATAAAAATTAGTTAATGAGAAAATAGTAGATTCCATTATTATATAAAACAATAGTTTTATAACAGAAAGGTGAGGCAGTAGATAAAGTGCTAGACCTAGAGTTCCTGTGTTCAAATGTGACCTCAGACACTTAGTAGCTGTGTGACCCTGGGCAAGTCACTTAACCCAGTTTGCCTCAGTTCCTTATCTGTAAAATGATCTGGAGAAGGAAATGGCAAACCACTCCAGCATCTCTGCCAAGAAAAGCCCAAATGGGGTTACAAAGAATTGAAGACAGCTGAAGCAACAATAACAGCAAGGTAACAAGTTTGAGACACAGAAAAATCTGGCATGTTTGTTTCCCATAATCACTGAATTAATTAAACTGAGACTTGTTAAAGATCTTAGTGTGAAAAGACCAAGGTCTTCCACTGCATCCAGGGCCATCTCCAGTCATCCTGATCTATATAATTAAGATCGGTGACTGCACAACCCTCCCTCACTTAAAACTGATTCTCTAGCAAGTCATGGCATCACTTCCCTAAGGTCATGGTCATCTTTGAGAAAGAAGAACAGACACCAACAGCAGCAATTGGACATAGCAATCCATAAGTTATTTATCATTTTTCCATGAGCTTTGAACATCAGTGTTCTTTTTTCTCTCTTTTAAATAATCATTGTAAAAAGAAAGTCATTGATTTGTTTGAGCTCCCTAATGTTTTATTACTTATAACCCAGAGACATTTATAAAATCAAGTCTGTGATCTTTCAGGTGAATTTCTGCGCTGGATAGTTTTAGCTTTTGTATAAAAATTTAATTTTGTTTATCTGAGAATAAGATGTTATCATTATCATTGTGTGAAAATGTATATTTTTATAACATTCGAAGCAGTAAGACAGTTTCATTAGTTACTTGGAACTATTCCAGAAGGCAGTTTTTCCAGAATTGTTATATGAAATGACTCAATACACATAAAATATAATGGTTTGTATATGTGTATTTGGAGAAGCAAATGAAATGTGTGAGAGAGTGTGTGTGTATAAATAAATATATATGTGCGTACATATATGCTGTTTTAGATGAGTTTTGATGGCTTAAAATTTATTTAAAAATTTTTGTCATTATATGTTGTAGTGACCTTTGGACAGAAACTTTAAGATTCCAATTTGACTTGATAAGTTAAAAAGAAAACAAACACCCAGACTTCTTTCATTTCATTTTCTTTCACTGTCTAATAAAGTTCTTATTTTCATTGTCAGAAGACAGTCATAAAATTCCTTAGTTACAAATACTTCATTAAATGTAATAGAATCTTAATTCAAAGTCAGCCATGTCCTAAAGCATAGTTTTCTGTTGGAATCATTGTTGAGAATGAACAGGAATGTAATAGAATGAAAATATTAATAACTGCTTAGAGGAGTTGTGCCTTGTAAAGTATAAAATTAAGCTTTTAAAAGTAAATGGAACATTTACACATGAAAGGTGGAGTTAGATAGAGGAAAACATACTCAACTTGAAATCAGGAGAACCCTGGCTTCAAGATTCCATATTGAGCTATTTGAAGCATAGATTCTTAAAGGAGAAGGACCTTAGAAATCATGTAATCCATCACCTTCATCTTACAGATGAAGAAATGGACCAAGAGGGGTGAACTGACCTGGAAGGAAGTTGTTTCACATCCACATATCTTCTTTTTCTTTTGAAACTCTGAATTGCCTATAAGAGTGCTAGACACAGGAGATATTTGGTAACTTACTATAGCTGTTAGGCAAGTGAAATATATTCTGAGAAAATAAATGAGAAAACCCCTCTCCTATACCTGTACATGTATAGTGCTAAAATTGAATTCTACTGTCTAACAGGACTTCTGCCTCTGTTCTGCTACTATAGTGAGAGCTCATAATTTGGAAAATATTTTCTGAACCTCTATGTTCAGGTGGAAGTTTTAAGAGAAGAAAGAATCAGTGCACTCTCAAATCTCACCAGTTTGAGATTAAGCTAAGGTGACAAAGTCATCCTGGAAAGAATATTTTATAGGAATTATATCTTATTATTTTTAAGTATAATACAGTAATTCAAGCTAAGTTTATGGAGAATGGTGATTCTGCTTTATTTAATAGATGGGAATGTTTTTTAAGTGTTAGCATGCTGATGGATGAGCTTAAGTAGTATTAGTTTCTACTTATGCTAAGATTCTTCAACGGTGCTAAAATGTAGTTCTCTTAAGTAAATGGATGTTTACATTATCAGTTTGCTAAAGCAAGTCCATAGTTTACAACTAGCACAGGACTAAGTATTCAAAATGACTAAGGAAGTTTTATAGTAATTTATTTTTTCCTGAAATACAGTCCTGAAGGCAGAGATATATTTGAAACCCTTTTGAAACTGTGAAAAAAGTAGATAAATGACTAAATGATACTTACCAAAGAAATAAAAATTACTAATTTTTGAACTACGCTGCTTGTGTAATATATGTATTCATTAGATTCTTACAATGATTTTATGATAAATTAATCCTCTAAAAAAGAGTGGCCTTTTTTAAAAATAACATTTTAGCATAACCATAGTCATATTTTGGCTAAAAAGCTATAGGCAAGATGAATAACTAAGGAAAAGATTTTTAAATAATTTTATAAAGTTTAAAAATATATCAGCAATACACATTGGTGGCAGGGTGGCCACCTGGTGATGATTTTTTTTTTTTTTTGTCATGGCAACCTATGAATAACCTTTCTCCCTGTGTGATCCTCTTCTTCAACAGTGACATAGCAGAGTGATGGGGGAAGTGGCAGAGAGAGACTACTAAGAATCAAACACTTTTTAGACCATCAATAAACTTTGGTATTGGTGGAGGAACTAAATTACATCAATCTTGACTTTCTTGTTATAAACAAAATCAGAAAGAAATAATGAAGTTGAAACAAAATGAAAAGGAATTGACTGAATGAGTTTTGTTTTGCGTAAACTCAGAGGCAATGAAAATGGGCATTTTGTGGGATATTTGTTCAGTGTTTATTACAATACTACTAATAAGTATTTAGAAAAAAGACCCCTTTTAAAATAATTGCAGTTTATGTACTAATATCAGTTGCTGAAAATGAAATGGTAGAGAAATTATACAAAGAATTTGAAAAGAAGACCCTTTAAATGAAATCAACTTATATGCTGTGGTACTCAGTAACTTCAGGGAAAAGGTGAGTATGAGGGAAAATATGTGGGAAAGCATGAGTTAGGAAAATGCAATCAAAGAGGCCAAAAGACTTCAAGATTACCCTTTATATCTTGAGCATTTTCCTTAAAAAAAGAATTGAGAGATTAGTATTATCTCAAAATAGAGAAAAGCAGTGGTGGGTAGAACTAATTTAAAGAAGCTTGGCCTTGATAACCAACTAAGCAAAAGGATTCATTGACCATTGAATAATGAAAGTGGAAAGGGGACTCCAAACAGAAGAGATATGGTAAAGATTTTGAAAACCTATTTTAGCAATACTGTTTTTTTAATGAATGATGGCTGTAACATTAGTCACAGTCCCAAATGTACTTAAAAAGGAGGTAGAAATGGTCTAACAAGAACAAAGATCAAGAAAGCATTTGATTGGACCAAATACATGTACAAGAGATCCATACTGCAGGTGATAGTTTTGTAATGGCATTGAAAATTCAGTATATTAACTGTCAGAAACAGGTGAAGTTACTCAAGGTGTGGAAAAAAAAAAAACTTCAGACCTTATTAAATCTGAAAAAGGTGACCTTTCCCATCTATACAAAATGTTTGTGAAAGTTATTTATACATGAATCAAAGGCATCCTTAATGAGTATATTAGTAAGACACTCATAAGCTTTCACAGTCAGCATTCAGCACTGGACTACATCTTTACCATTTCACCACATGATGGAGAGAATATGAATTCTCTTTGTGATTATTATTTTTAATTTTTTTCTCATTGTGATTATTGTTGGTTGATTATGAAAAGACATTTGATTTGGTAGAACAAAACTCCTCCCTTCTGGCTCTTTTACAGCAAAATTTTACTCATCCATACATCAAGATTATTTGAAGGATAGAACAACAGAAATAATCATGTTCAGCGATAATCAATACTGAGTGAGACATAAAAAGAGGGAGATGAGTGCTCTCACCCATGATATTTGCCTCTGTGATAGAGGAGAACTAGTGAAGAGTCCAGGTCAAAGAAGGGTTCCTTGTGGATAACTAAGTCCTATAGGTGCTTCCATTTGTACACAAGATGTGCTTATTTTATTAAACCCAAAAACTTTGCAGAGCCTCCTGGGAAAGATCTGTAAACACTTAAAAGAGTACAAGAAAAAACAAGTGGATGAAGAATGTCTACTAGCTAAATTTCAACATCCAATCCAATAGTATATCTGGGACAGACAATACAGATAGAGTTTGGTGCAAAGTTGAAGAGGAATGAAGCACTTAATAAGTGCTTACTATGTGCAAAGCTGGGGAATTGAATACTGGGGAAACTCCTGGCCTCAAGGAGCTAACATTCTAATGAAGAAAGACAACATAGACGGAAGGTTTCGGTTACAAGTCAGATGGAAAGGTCTCTTGGTCCTTAGGGTGCAGTGGCAAAACAGATGGTAATGCCTTTTCTTTAATGTCATTTCCACTGATAAAATCACATTTATTTCTGAAGGTCAACCATCTGATGATGCCAAGGATGCTGGCGACAAGAACTTTCTTTTCTGGGTCTTCTATGAATCTGGCTATAGGAGCAGCTTCCAGGTTCATTTACACAAGGGTTGCTTCCCAGGATGATGGCTGAAAGAGGACAGTGGTTTATATTGATTTCATGAAATTGCCAAGCTCTTCTTCTGAAAAATTTTGCTCATAAACAAAAGACATTGAGACATAGAATATAACTGTCTCTGAAGAACTAAGAATGAGTTCCCTACAGTGGGCAATGTAAAACTTATGACAGATATGAGCAGGCTACAACATAAAACCAACAAGAAATTCCAAAGAAGTAGAGGAGTAAAAGATTTTGTCAGAGAATTTTGTCATTGGAAAAGAAGTTCTAGACATTTGACAAAATGGAGGGATAATAAGTGTACAACCAAAATTCTTCACTAATACCTCCTTCATGTTGGGAGAAGGTGAGGAAGGCCTTTTCTGTTCTGTTTGTCCTTTGTTCTTAAAGAGGACTAATGACTTCATGAGGGTGCTTGGTTTGTGTGTGAATTGGACTTAAAGTGAAGCAGGGCTGTGCAGAGTCCTTAGCCTCCCTCCTCCAGAATCACTGAAATTCAATGACAAAACTAAAGTCTTGACTGGTGACAGCCCAGTTTGTATTAGATGACTTTGGCCTTTCTAAATTAAGGACCTTCAGTAGTAAACTTTTAGGGAGGCATGAACATGCATTGCACAAGATGAGCAGCAGTGGATAGATTGTGATTTGCATCTTTGGAAGAGACTTATGAATTGTTGAGATCACAGATCCACTTAAATATCTGAATATTAAATATCTATATATTAAACAGTATTATTAAGTTAACAAGTGATATTTATGAGAAAAATAATTCTGCCCTCTTTTTCCTTCCAAAATAATAGCCTAAAATCTGAATAACAAATATTAAATAAGCTATCACTGTATTTGATAATCATTTCTCCAACCAACCATTCAGGTATACATTGCATGCATAACATATTCAATCCTGTAGGTTTTCCTTCCTCTTTAAAGAGTTGACATCTAGTTGATGAGCTCCAACTAACATCCATGAAATAGTAATGAGTAATATGAGAGCATAAATTGGTTGGTACAGAATATAACCCTCCCCGACTCACCAACAAAGAATGCTGTGGAGTGGTGGGAGAGCAATAAAGGTTGGAGTAATCGGACAAGAAATATTGTGGTATTCAGAAAGAACACTGGATTTAGGGTTAGAGAATAGAAATTCACAGTCCATCTGAATACTATTTCTGTGACCTTTGGCAAGAGTCTGGGTCTTGATTTCTTCTATTATAAAATGATGAGGTTGGACTAAATAATTTTAAATGCCCCTCTCAGGCTAAATCATAGGACTATAGGACCATTTGGAGCTGGAAGGGACTTTAAAAGCTGTTCCCATTTTGGTTCTGTCTTTGGTAGAATGGATCACTCAGAGCCTGAGGGTCAAATAAGCAATCCATTAAAAAAATATATTCATATGTATTCAAGTGAAAGCATTTCCCAAGGTAGTTAAAAAACAATTCATAGAAAGATAAAAACATATAAAAGCCATAACAAGGAAGTTAAAAACAATGAGCAGTGATGTTCTTCAGGGACTCAAGAGCTCCCACATCAGAATACTAGAGCTTACTTTATAACTTCCTTGTGTGAAATACCATAGCTAGTTCTCAGATCGATCCACATGTAAGTAAAATTAACTCAGTTACTCCAGGCCTACAATGTAACTTCTTTGCTCACAAGAGTTCTAACTGGCATTGTAGAAATGTACTCATGCCTCATGAAATCCGGCCCCCTCTTTTTTGTAAATGAGAAACAAAGACCCAGAGAGTTTTTAAGTGATTTTTTTTGCCCAAAGTCACATAGCTAGTAAGTGTCTGAGAAGCAGTTGGATTTAGAATTAAGTTTTCCTGGTTCCAAATTCAATGCCCTGTCACTTAAACTATGCCACCTCTCTTATGTTATGGAGAAAGTAGAGCTTAAAGAATTTGGATAGGTGGAGGAGGGAGCTGTAGGTATCCCAAGTGAAGGTAGCACTTGACATGAGCAAGGGACTCAAGGAATGAATGAATATCTGTAAGTCATAATCTAAGGAAAGTGACTTCATTGGAATTAAAGGTCGTGTGTTGGAGATGTGATGGAAAAGAAGGTTGACTAGCTAGCCTCAGCAAATGGTAGGAATTTTGAAACAGTTTAGTGGTGGTTTGGGGCATTCGGATCATTTCATACTTATTAAACTCTCATCATGGGACAGACCCTAGGAATGCCTTTATTTCCAGATGTACCCTTTTTACCGTCAGAGGTGAAACTGTCTATGCAGCAAGCTGTTCCTTTTGACACAGATTTTAATATAAAAAAAGTGCAATTTAGCAAAACCAATCAGCACATTATCCATGTCTGAATTTATATGCATCATTTCGACCTCTGTATAGGAAACGTTTTCCTGTCTCTACTCCAGGGCCAAGCTTAGTCATTATGATTCTACAGTGTTCATTTTTCTTTTGTCCTTTCCATTTACATTGTAGTAGGTATGAAGTGCTTACTGTGTGCCAAGTACTGTGCTACACACCGGGGATCAAAGAAATATCCAATGGGAGAAGACAACATGTAAAAAGAAGCTGATGGAGGGAAGGATACTGGGGCACAAAGGGATGGGAAATGATCTGAGGAGCTGTGAATTTCAGATTGATTTCATCTTGTAGAATGATGAATTTCTGGATATGAGGAGATCCAAGAGGGCAGCTGGGTAGGAAATGATGAGGTTAATGCCCTTTCCAATGTCCAACTTCCCCCCTCTTTGATCAGAGGGAGGAAGGGACCCTAGGGCCAGGGTGTGTTGATGAGGTATAAGTTTTAGAATAGATTTTATCATGGAGAATGATGAGTTTCTGAACTTCATGAAATCCAGGAGATACACACACACACACACACACATATACATACATACATATATACATACACAGACACACATATATATATATAGTTTTCTTGGTTTTGCATCAGTTTATATGTCTTCCTATGCTTTTCTGAATTTCGTATATTCCTTGTTTCTTGTGGCCCAGGAATATTACTGAATTGCATTATTATAATTAATATTACATTATTTCAGTATTATACAAATTACCTTCAGGTACTGTCCTTAATCAATGGGCATCTAGTTTGTTTTTTTCCCAGTTCTTTGCTATCACAAAAAGTGCTGCTATTCATATTTTGATGTTTTCTTCCTTTGAACTCTTTAGGGTATACTTCTAGCAGTGGTGTCTCTGAGACTAAGGATATGGATATTTTAGTCATTTTCTTGGCATAATTCCATGGTTTGATCAATTTATAATTCCAACAACAGTATGTTAACGTGCCTGTTTTTTGCAAAGCCCCTTCCAACACTGTTGATATTTTTCCATCTTTATCAGTTTCTCTACATTATGTAACAAAGATCTGTCTTTTATACTGTTACAGAAGTCCGAGAATACATGAAAATTAATTGTCAAATATTTCAGATAATCAAATGGTTTATAACTTGAGCACCTGCCATTAAATCAGCTTTGTTTCTTCTTTGATTTTAGCTCCATCAAAGCCCTTGAAATCCTCTGAGGATCACCTGAAATCTGAAAACCTTCAGCTGTCCAATTCCTTCAACTACAGCATGTTGCAGCATTTAGGCCAGTTCCCACCCCTCATGCCCAACAAGCAGATTGTGGAATCAAACAGCAACAGCCAGCCAAGTTCTGGGGGGAATAAACCTACTATGTCCTACGCAAGTGCTCTACGGGCACCTCCAAAGCCCAAACCTCCACCTGAACAGACGAAAAAGAAGAGTGACCCTTTATCTCTGTTTCAGGAACTTAGTTTAGGTAGTTCATCAGGTAGCAATGGCTTTTATTCCTATTTTAAATAATCAGTTTTTTTAAAAAAGAGAATCTGTTTCCTTTTTTGTTTGTGTCACTAGGATTAATATAGTTGGGCTTCACCTGTAGTTGCACCTATTCCTTTGTTTATATTAGTAAATATATCCTTACTTAATGCTTTTGCTGCTAGACTTGAAACTAATTTTTTAACTTTCATCCCATTATTTTGCATTTTCAATGTGGGTCAGAATTTTGACAGCTTTTATGTAGAACAACAAATATTTTTAAATTTGTGTAATATTACCTATATGTTGCATTAAGCTAGCAGCTAAAAGGTTAATTGTGCAACTATTAAAAAAAAAAAGAAAAAAATTGTCTAAATTGTATTTAAAAAGAAAAAAAAATTGTAAGTAGCATTTACATTTATTCAATAACATTAGTATACAATGCTGGGTTTCTGTACCAGAAATGGCCAGTTGATGTACAAATGTATGTTATTTTTGCTTAAATTCATTTTAATTTTTTTAAATAAAGGGGCAGCATCTTCTAAATACTTTCAGTTTTATCAGTTTTTTGTGAAAGGATGCTGCATTCTAAGACTTTTATAGTTTTAGATTCTGTATGATGTGGTATTGTAATCTCCATCCACTGTAGGATAGAGTTAAAAGTATTCTTTGCAGACACATTGAGTATACCACTGTTTTTTAAATATGCAAAAAAGCATGGGTGTACTTAATGCCCTCTTTTATTTTTGGACAGGCTACTATTTCAGGCTTGTTTTTTAATGTTAAGTTGATAGATTTTTAAAAATGAATCATGAAGCTGAAAATAATTTTTAGGTATTGGTGCTTAGTAGAATTAATAATTATTTTTTAAAAAAACTGCGTGAGTTTAGAAAAATACCTGGGTCTTTCCTCCCACTCTGCTTGTATAAATATTTGTAATTTGACTTCCCCCTTTCCCCTTCCCAGTGGTATAAAAATTGTGCCACTTTGGTTTTTTTCTTCTCCAGGAAATCTTTTGGTACATTATTTGATGTTTACATTAAAATTTGACATTATACATGGAAATTCAAATATTTGCTAACTATTTTGTTTGAGGAATATCACTGAAGAAGAAGTATAATGTTTGCCAAAGTTGTATCCAAATTTGGCTAAATTTTCATAATGACAGAAAATGATCCTTGTGTTTTCATGTGAGTTAGTTCTTCATAAACACTCCATCTATTTTTCCTTAAAGATAAAATTGTAATAGATATCTTAAGTATTTCACAGCCTATAAAATATTTTAAATGAATTTTTGGAAAAAATCCAAAGAAAAGTTTAACCTTTAGACATTGTGGTCTTGTACACTGTCCACCTTTAGAAGTAATGCCCTAAATTTTAATGTTTTTGTCTAAGAAGATGAGAATGAGAAGCGTCACAAGTCAGCTTAGCCCACGTAGCAAACCATTCAAATGCTTATCCAAGGACTGTTTTTGAATTGACAATCCTTTGTTACAGAAACACATTTATGAAGTTGAATTGAGAAGAAGCAAGGGTCAAAATAATTTCCCTCATTTGATTTCTTTCTTTTGAGTGGACTTCTGTTTAACCAAAAGTCTGTGTAATCTCTGCCTATTTTTAGAGTTGGAGAGTTCCTTTAGTAGAAAGTCAGTAAGCTACAAAAAAAATGAGCAGTGAGTACAATTTCACCTTGCAAATAATGGGTAACCAACTCATACTCAGTGGCCTGCACAATTTTGAAGAATTGGTATAAGTCACATTTGGAGTAGTAGGTCAACGAAGTACAACGCCCTTTCCATTGATGAGCCAAAATGAGCAGACATAGCCATATAATTTATTTCCTATGAACAATAATGTAACCAAAAGTAAAATAATAAAAATAGCCCTTGTCAAATATGGTGAGCATTTCCAAAATATAATAAGAATTTTAAAATGTGGAATTTTTTTGTTCCTGGTCTGCAGTTATTTGTGAATGTGAATTTTCTAGCCTGTGATGATGTCCTTATAAAATGTGCAAGACTACAATGCGTTAGATTTCAAATGCATTTCCATAATACTAAGATAGCACTGTAACTTCAGGGTTTTCAGCTCTTGGAGTAATCTCTTTATTCTGTTTACCATACTTGAACATTAAAAAAAAAAATCAGTTGCTAATTTTCGTTTATTTGTGATTAGTTAACTGCTTCCCTGGAGGAGACCACATACATGTCTTACCAACTTATGCAAATATACTGATAATCAGAGCTTCTGATAAAGAAGCTATTGTAAAAGTTGAGATCACAGATCCGTTCAAAGTGCTATTTCATAAATTTTGCAATATGTATGTATATATATTTGTATATATGGGTATACATGTATATATATATACACACATATGTATGTATGTATGTATCTTAAGCACATATAATACAATATCCCAGTAGTGCAAATGTTTTTCAGTAGCAGATACTTGATTTTCAGTTTGTTTTCATGGCCAAGGCTGCTGTTTCCATCTTTTTTTTTTTTCAGGGATCTGCACTGAAAGTTTATTTTAACCTTTAACAAGCTTACTCTTTAAACTTTATCATCACTATTTAATGCCCACTTTCCTACCACATTCTCCAGTAGATTATGTTATTGAGTGCAGAGTAGCTTCCAAAAAAAATTGAGCAAATGTTTTTAATAAACAAAAAACAAAAAGCCCAAGACAGTTTTGGGGGTGATGTGTGGCTGTGTTCTCTAAATATTGTTAATTCTGTTTGTCTGGTATTTGAGAATTAGTACACGCACCTGTGAATAAAATAAAATCTGGAGATATAAATATCATCAGGTTAAGTCTTTCAGCTATTAGACTTAAATTAAGGTCAGGAGTATCCTTGACAATAGCCCTTCAATAGTACCAAGTGCTACCAAGTTCATTGTTTTTCCAGGGCAGATTGTTCTCAAATGAGGTAAATTGTTTGTCTTCGTATTTCTTCTGCTCTTTGTAGCACTCTGAAGTTTCTCTTATTTCTTGCCAAGAAGAATTTTTATTCATTTTACTTTTTAATTTTACTTCTACATGAAAATTTGAAAACCATCATGTCTTTTTTAACAATTAGTAGTTTCGTGAAATGAAATTTTCATGTAGAATTTTTGTAATCTAAACGTGAATTTTTGCAAGTATAAAGTTTATTCAATCACTCTTGCATATATATGTATATGTATACATATATATTCTTTTCAGTATCTTTTAAGGTTTTACTTTTTCCATTTCCTTTTTCAGATTGTTGCAGGAAAAATTTCTTTGGGGAGAACTAATTAATAAAATAGTTTGTAACTATTTAAACTTATTTGACCTTATTTTTTTCTCACAGATATACCTTATTCTATCCCTTTTTGTGTTTGTATAACAAAGTGCTTTGTGCAGCTTTTGCATCAGAGGGTCAAGAACACGTTCAGAGTCAATGTAAGCATTAACTGCTTTTCTCAACGAATTGCAGATTTAATAAAATAATAAAAAATCCTACTGTATAAACATAATCAATTACAACATCCTAAACTCAAAGACCTATTTATGGGAAAATTTCCCTGCTAGAATTTGCTGAGAAAATTATTGGAATTTCCTAGCTTTGGGTATAATTAGTATCTTAGCCTTATATTTGAATTATTATAGCCAAGTTGACTTCCTATTTTAATATTTTCTATGTATCTCAGGAGCAAAATTATAGGCTTTTGTGACTTTTCTTTTGTATCCTGTAATAGAGGCTTGTGAGGGAGTGGACAGAAAATTTCAGGGTGAATTCTTGTATTTTTATCACCATTAAGTAAAACAACTTACTAAATAGTACTTTAAAGGATAGACACCCATTAGATAACATTGTTTTATTCTGGAGTTGATAGAAAGGAGACTTTCAGAAAAAAATAGACGAAGTGAAAAATTTTAATGGATCAAAGAATGTAATTTTCTGCCTTAAAATGGTATCCAGTACACTTATCAGTTCCCTCTTTTCATCCTAAGAAAATATTTTGGCCTCTTCTTTTGGACAGTTGATCCTTCCTAAGTTTAATATACAGAAAACTTTCAAATCTATTACCACCTTATATATTCCCCTCTTGCGCCTTAAAGAAAAATTTCAGAGTCCAGTTTTTCGCTTTCCATTATCTTACATGATCTAGATATGAACCATCTCTAGAAACCAAGAATAATGAAAATGGACCAGCCACAATTTTTATTTTTAAAAAATCACCTGTAGATTCACCTCTAGTGATATCACAAATGTCTTCATTAAAGAAAAAGGAAGAAGATTAATGCTAACCTAGAAAAATGTTCCTTTTAGCAGAATTCTCCCATTTCTTCTTTAATCAAGATTAGATGCACATTTGCTGTGTGATTCTACTGCATGCTGCTAAACTTCCATTTGCTGCCTTCATCCCTGCTTCATATGCAATTCTGAGTCCCTTGTTTAATGCAATGAAATTTACTAATATCTCTCTTATTTAAAACATTAAAAAAAAAGACTTATCATTTCTAAATCAGAATGCCAAATTGAATATTTGTTTTTTACCCATTGTGACATTTAAACATTTTGACACTAATCTGAAAGTGAAATTTTAAAAAGCAGATTCATGTTGGGGTGACAGAATTTTCTTTGTCAGAAATGACATTGAACTTAGAAAAGTAAACTGGTGTTGACACTGTCATATATGAAAGAAGTATGATAACTAGAACTATGCATATTTCAGTAGTTTCAGGTATCTGAAGGTTGTTAGACCATCAGACCCATCTTTATTTGGAATTTTCTGAACAGGGTTTGGTTTGGTACAAAAACTGGCAAAAAGTCAGTAAGTCCCAATCTATGAGTTCATTCATTCATCCAAGTGACATTTTTGGTTAAGTATTTGGAACACTCCTTGAGAGTTTTTCTACCTCCTGTATGAAATGTGATCCATTACTTCTGTTTCTTCATTATGCATTTGACTAGGCAGGAAATCACACAATTTCAGAGCTGAAAGAGACCCCATTGACCAGTAATCTAAACCAGGAGTATTTAATGAGAGGGGGGAAAAATACTTGTCTCAAGATGAATTGATTTTTAAATTGATTTTTTAAAATAAATTCTGCCTTCATTCCTATAAAAATTAAAAAAACACACACACACTGAAATAATCCTGTTGTCTGGTTTCTGAAAATTCAATGCTAAAGACTACATGAAAAAGTTGATAGGATAGAACATGTAATAAAAAATTAAATCCTTGTTTATAAATCTAAGAGAAAATTATGACACATAAAGAGAATGCTGAATATCTTTTTTTTCCACTTTGCAATTTCAAAGTATGGCGAGACAAAACTATTGGACCACTTTTCCTGTAACTCTCATACTACAAACAGAATATTGACACAGAGACCTTTAAACTGATCAATTATACTTTCTGGCCTGATGCCACTCTGTACACTTGACTCAGAGAGACAGTAATTTGTAAGCTCTTGTACCAGTCTTGTGACTGATTTTTTGCACACTATTATCAGTGCATTTTTCCAGGGAAGGGGAGGGAAAAGGAGAGGTGCAGTGTAGATGTTGTTGCCTAGTACTGAAATACAATTAGATCCTGATTTATCTATAAATAAAGGAGAAGTATCAGCAGAAAAGCATTTTAAGTGCGTAATTATACTTGGCACTATACAAATGAATTGTCCCAAATAGCAGATAATTAGGTAAATTAGATTTAGAGTTTAGTTTTTATGTTTTTCTCAGGCTAATATTAAAATATTTTGCACTCCCTGGACACCCACAAGCAAATATTAGGGTAGGTGATCCTAGATTTGGGTCATCCATAAAATAGACCTAATATGGCAGATAGTTTAGTATTGACTTTGATTACTAAATACTGTTTTCATACTTACACAAATTTGGGGAGCATGCCATCCACACACCATGAATAAGTTAAGGTGTGATGAGAGGGAAACTGTAATGTAATCAGATGAGGTGCCTTACCTGTTTTAAGATTTTGTTGTTTTTACTAACATTCACCCTGCAGTGAAATTTAATGGTGTTAAGTGCATCTTCAAATTTTCGTTTGGCTTTAGAATTCCTGAAGCACTAAGAAGATTGTTTGTTTGTTTTAAGGTAAAAGGCTTACGGAAAGGAAAGCAATGAGTAATGTAGAATGCCTATCATTGTAGTCCTTTAAGAGCAAGATTTCTTACTCCAGCTGATGCATAATCATTAGTCTAAGATACTTATGTGTTTAATGCTTTGTCTATCTTGGCCCACCAATGTGGATTTACAGTTTATCTGTACTGCTTTGCTGTACAGAATGTCTTGCATGAGGAACCTCTATACGTTGGAAATGGAATGATTGTTAAATTATTTCATCTGTACTGAAGGTGTTCTCCAATTTGTCTGACCCCCTAGAGCCTCTTTCCTGTGTATGGCAAGAGTCTTCCTAGATTAGCTGGATTTGAAAATATGCAAGTGAGGTCCACTATTCACCTGCTTCCAATCCGGATTATGAGGTTGTATTGTATTTTCTTTAATGTTGATCATCTCACTTGGTTTTTTTTGTTTCTTTTTGGAGTATCCAAGGCAAATAGGGTGCTTGAAATACCTCTTGTCAAAATTATGAAGGTGGTAGGTTGTATAATAGGGTGCTCTGATTCTTCTGATTCCCAAACCAGTATGTTATCAAACATGGCAACTTAAAAAACCAACACCCTGCAAAAATATTCTTACCCAGAATATTTCAACCTAATCCCTGCTACTTTTTTGCATAGCAGGTTTATTGAGTTGTATGTAGAAAAGGAACAATATAGCTTTGTGAGTGATTGTATGAGAACAAAAGTGATAAGTTCTTTTCTCCTAAAAGGAAAACATTTAGTAGTTTTGAAGGTATCTAATCATGCTTTACTTGTAACAAAACATCTAAATAATCTTGTTTTATACCTGAGGTTAATTGGTACTTCATTTTAAAAGCTCCAAGACCCAAAAGAATTTCTCTTTTAAAATGAAAGCAACTTTGATGTTCCATAATAGTTAACCTAAAGCTACTCTGTAGAACTTTTTTAAGCTTAATTTTTAGATTGATTAATTTCAGCCACTTTGATTCCTCATGAAATGCTTTCAGATATGGGGCTTACAGTACCTACAGTGTAATCATTGTCTTGGTGCAGTCTTTTTTGTTTTGTTTTTAAAGTTTAATGATAACACAAAATGTATTTTCCTGCTACATTTCAAATGTATTTATAATAAAATACCTTTTTAATAATGTCATGATTATCTGTGTATTATGTATGAACAAATTTCTTGTTTTTACTTCCTCTCAGATTGCTCACAATTTAGGAATTTTTCAGAAACCAAGGAGAGTATTTGGATTTAAATAAAAATATTTGTAGGTAAAAATCCTTTTAAATAAAATTGAGCAGAAAATTTAGCCAAGGTGCTGTTTTTGGAAAGTATCCAAAGATTTGTGATTTTTCCTTAAAGCCTAGGAATACAACAATCTCAAAAAATCTTGTTGATCTAAATGTTGGGAAATTTGAAAGCTTGAAAAATATATAGTGACCAGTTGACAATAAGTAGCTTTCAAACATCAAGTCATTTAACATAGATGTTTTGAATGTGAAAATGAATTGCTGTGAATCACTTATCAAGAGCTTGTTTTCATGGACCAGAATCTTTTCCATAACTCATAAACTGACATACATTCTCACATAAAGGGGTGTGTGTGTGTGCATGTGCACATGTGTATGGGCATGCCTAGGCATGTGTGTAGTACTTGACATTTCAATGTGACAGAAGTTCTTTGTTGACTGGGAAAATGATGCAACCTGTGCACAAAATGGCTCAGAGTTAAGACCTATGTTAAGACCCTGTTTTTGTTGAAGATCTGAATCTGCCGTGATGCAATTTTGAAGAGATTAGGCTGCTTATAGAATGCTTTGTATGTATGCCCTGGCCATTTTATTTTTAACATCTGATTAAGCTGGCCCTATAAATCTAACTTGAATGTAATAGGCTTGAAGTCTACAGACAGAATAGTCGATTTATGATCAGAACAGTAACTCCCATTCTTTGCAGTGAATTAGGATCTTACTTTGGGATAAATTGCCATTAGATGACACAGATCTATAACTTTAGAAAGAAAAATACTTAATATATAAAATTTACAAAGGTTTGGGGGACTTTAAGAATTGACTCCAAAATGAAAAAATGAATTGTAAAAATTCCCATTTTCAGAGGGAAATGCAGATTTGATACGCTCAGGTATTTTGGTGCCCTATAAGAGCTTCTCTGTAAGACTGGTACCAATCAACAGAAAAATAATTGATACAATCAATAAACAAAAAACTAATAAACGAATCACCATTTAACAGAAGTACTAAGATACAATATTTGTCTAATGATCAGGTCAGGCATGAGGATGAAAAGAGGGTTTGGCTTAGTGGATAACAGGACTAGAATAAAATGTGGGATGCATTTAAATTGCTAAAACAGGAGTATCTCAAATACATTGAAACTACATAAAAACAGCACTAATTCTAAGCACTCGGAATCCCTGGATTACAATGTACATTGATGTTTAAGTCTTTCAGCATTGTCTTAATTTCTTTAATAGCTACACACTCTGTTTCATGCTACTCTAACAGTTTATACACTGATGGTGTTTTCCAGTGTAACCTGACCAGAAGAGAAGTTGAGAGCTTTGATTATCAGCCAGCAAATATTAAGAGTTTAATATTGTCCAACATTGTATTAGGGGTACAAAGATAAAAATGTGACATAACCTGACCTCAAGGAGTTTATGTGTTCTGCAGTTAGTGGGAAGGGCGACATACACACAAAAATAAAATATACATAAATGAAATACTTTGTATTTTTAGGTACTAGTTATAGTAGGAAGAATTAGAAAAGCCCTTGCTCAATTTGATCAGGGCCCTACTCATTTTAATGGGATGGAGGATAACCTTTGCAAGAAAGTACAAGCCGTGGAGATAGATGGACACCCTAGTTAGTGAACACTTCTGGGAGGACACAGTGAACTCCTCACTGACTCCCAGTGACTGGGACTGTGTTGAAGATGGTAGCTGATTGAGAATGAGAGCTCTGGTCATGGGAACCTCCTCTCTTTGGTCTGTAAGAGTGAAGTATGCAAATAGCTCTACCTCTCTTCTCTCCCCCTCCCTCTCCACCCATTTTTCAAACACATCATAAACTCTCTCTACTTTGGACTTCCAACAAAAGACTGAAGGCAGAGGAAAGGATTATCTCCCCTCCCCTCAGTGGTAATGGTGACATGAAGCAGAAGTACATTTTATTGGGATATATTATCTTGCAAACCTGAAACTGAGACTTAGACTTTGCAGTACTAGTTGCCTTCTGCTGTTCTGTTTACTTTTTCTGAGCACTGGACAACAACTAAATATACTGAGAAATAAGCATTTCCAGTTTTAGCAGTTACTGCATAGCTAATTCAGAGTTGAAAATTCCTAAATCCCAGGGTAGGGTGCTGACTACCTAGAAAAGATTTCTCTAACATGCTTTTTAGAGAAGAAGACAGTCAACAGGAGTAGCCTGAAAGTAGAAAGGTAATTTGGTGAGGATCCAAGAAACTTGAACATTACCAATCTTCCATAATAATTTATGTGAGTTTTCTGGTGCAGGTCTGAAGTGAGTGTGAAATATCTATTCAGCAGTCTCACAAAAGGCTTTTAAATTTGGGGCTTGGGGAAAGATAACATAAAGGACTGAGTGCTTTATCGTTCTTTTACTGGTATTTTTATTAACTTTTATTTTTAAAAGAAGATGTATCTTTTCTCTCTCCCATCAGCATATCCCTACATGAAGAAAGCAAGAAAAACAAAACCCCTATTATAAACATGTATAGTTAAGTAAAACAAATTCCCTAATTGACCTGGTCTGACAAAATGTCTCAGTTTGAACTTTGAGTACATCATCTATCTTGAGGTGGGTAACACACTTCATCTAATCCTCTAGAATTGTGGTTAGTCATTTTGTTCATCAGAGTTCTCAAGTCTTTGGAAGATTTTTGTCATTACATAAATGTTAGAAGATGGTGGAGTAGAAGGATGGACCTGTAGAAGCTCCCCCCTCATAGCCCATAAAATACCTGTAAAAAATGACTCTAAACAAATTCTAGAGCAGCAGAAGCCACAAAACGATAAACTGAAAGATTTCCAGGTCAAGGCACCCTGGAAGGCTGACAGGAGAGGTCTATTGCACCAGGCACAGAGCAGAGCACAGCACAGCACAGCCCAGCCTTGCTGTTTCTCTTGGGTAAGAAGGGAATGCAGTCTAGCCCCTGCTCCAGGCTTCCATTGTTGGAGCCCTGGACTAAAAACCCTGGAAGAATTGAGTAGCTGCAGCCCTGAGTGGTGGCCCTGGGGTGAGGAGGAGTGCTGGCTGGCATGGTGGAGCTGGTGGAGGCTGTGGAGAGGGAGTCCTGCTCACAGGCCAGGAGAGGAACTCCTCTCGTGCCACCTCGGAGGAACTGAGAACTTACAGCTCCCCAGACTATACTCTCCTTTTGACAAAGAACTCAAAAGTCAAGTAACTGGCTGGGAAAATGCCCAAAAAAGGGAAAAAGAATACGACAATAGAAGGTTACTTTCATGGTAAGCAGGTATTCCATCCTTTCAGATGAGGAGGAACAAAGCAGACCGTCAGAACAAGACCTAAAAGGCAAAGCTTCTGCATCCAAAACCTCCAAAATAAATATGCAATGGTCTCAGGCCATGGAAGAGCTCAAAAAGGATTTTGAAAATCAAGTAAGAGAGGTGGAGGAAAAATTGGGAAGAGAAATGAGAACAATGCAAGAAAATCATGAAAAACAAGTCAACGGCTTGCTAAGGGAGACCCAAAAAAATGCTGAAGAAATTAACACCTTTAAAAATAGACTAACTCAAATGGCCAAAGAGTCCCAAAAAGCCAATGAAGAGAAGAATGCTTTAAAGAGCAAAATTAGCCAAATGGAAAAGGAGGTTTAAAAGCTCACTGAACTATAGTCATATGAAAAAATGCTCTAAATCACTATTGATTAGAGAGAAGCAAATCAAAACAACTCTGAGATGCTACATCATACCTATCAGACTGGCTAACATGATAAAACAGGGAGATGATAAGTGTTGGAGAAGATGTGAGAGAGTTGGAACACTAATTCATTGTTGGTGGAGCTGTGAGCTGATTCAAACATTCTGGAGAGCAATTTGAAAGTATACCCAAAGGGCTATTAAAATGTGCATGCTGTTTGACCCAGCAATACCACTTCTATCACTGTATCCCCAAGAGATCATAAAAATGAGAAAGGGTCCCACATGTACAAAAATATTTATAGCAGCACTCTTTGTGATGGCCAAAAACTGGAAATCAAGGGGATGCCCATCAATTAGGGAATGGCTGAATAAACTATGGTATATGAATGTAATGGAATACTATTGTGCTGTAAGAAATAATGAACAGGAAGACTTCAGAGAGGCCTGGAAAGACTTGTATGAACTGATGCTGAGTGAGGTGAGCAGAACCAGGAGAACTTTGTACATGGCAACACTCACAGTGTGCAAGGAATTTTTCTGGTAGACTTAGTCCTTCATTGCAATGCAAGGACTTAAATAATTCCCAATGGTCTCTTAAGGCAAAAATGCCTTCCACATCCAGGGAAAGAACTATGGAACTCAACTGCAGAATGAAGGAAATAATTTTCTTTTGTATTGTGTTTTGGTTTGTTTTATGATTTCTCCCATTCATTTTAATTCTTCCGTGCAACATGACTAAGGGGAAAATGAATTTAATAAGAATGTATGTGTAGAACTTATATAAAAACTGTGCCATCTCAGGGAGGGAGTAGAAAGAAGTAGAAAGATAGGAGGAAAGGGGAGTGAGAGGGGGAAAATATAAGATACATGGAAGTGATTGTAGAACACTGAAAACAAAATAATAATAATAAAAAGAAAAAAGCTTACTGAAGAAAATAGTTCTTTAAAAATTAGAATGGTGCAGCTGGAAGCTAAAACCAAAAGAATGAAAAAATAGAAAACAATGTGAAATATCTCATTGGAAAAACAACTGACCTGAAAAATAGATCCAGAAGAGACAATTAAAATATTGTGGGACTATCTGAAAGCCATGGTCAAAAAAAAAAGCCTAGACATCATCTTTCATGAAATTATCAAGGAAAACTGCCCTGATATTCTGGAAGCAGAGGGTAAAATAAATATTGAAAGAATACACCCACCACCTCCTGAAAGAGATCCGAAAAGAGAAACTCCTAGGAATATTGTAGCCAAATTCCAGAGTTCCCAGGTCAAGGAGAGAATATTACAAGCAGCCAGAAAGAAACAATTAAGAGTATTATGGAAATACAATCAGGATAACATAGAATCTGGCAACTTCTACATTAAGGGATAGGATATTCCAGAAGACACAGGAACTAGGATTAAAATCAAGAATCACCTACCCAGCAAAAGTGAGTAGGAAAAAAGGAAAAAAAAAATGATCATTCAATGAAATAGAGGACTTCCAAGCATTCTTGATGAGAAGACCACAGCTGAAAAGAAAATTTGACTTTCAAATACAAGAATCAAGAGAAGCATGAAAATGTAAACAGGAAAGAGAAATCATAAGGGACTTACAAAAGCTAAACTGTTTACATTTCTACATGGAAAGATAAAAATTTGTAACTCTTGAAATTTTTCTCAGTATTTGGGTAGTTGGAAGGATTATACACACAGTGCACAGGGTGAGATGAATAGAAAGGAATGATATGTAAAAAAAATAAAATTAAGGGGTGAGAGAGGACTGTATTGGGAGGAGAAAGGGAGAAATGGAATAGGGCAAATTGTAAATCCTCTATTTTGTTAACATGGAAGCTTCTAAATCTTGTGTGATTTCACAACATTTGAATTGTTTCTTTCAAGATAATTATAATATTTTCTCCTTGATCAGGGAACTCTGGAATTTGGCTCTGATATTTCCTAGAAGTTTTCTTTTTTGAGATCTCTTTCAGGAGGTGGTTGGTGGATTCCTTCAATTTCTTTTTTACTCTGTGGTTCTAGAATATCAGAATAGTTTTTCCTTGATAATTCTTTGAAAGATGATGTTGAAGCTCTTTTTTTGGTCATGGCTTTCAAGTAGTCCAATAATTTTAAAATGATCTCTCCTGGATCTATTTCCCAGGTCACTTTTTCCAATGAAATATTTCATGTTTTCTTCTATTTTCCCCATCCTTTTGTTTTTGCTTTTATTACTTCTTCACATCTCATTGAGTCATTGGCTTCCACTTGCCCGATTCTAATTTTTAAGGAGTAATTGTCTTCAGGGAGCTTTTGTACCTCCTTTTCCATTTGGTCAATTCTACTTTCTAAGTAGTTCTTTTCTTCAGTAAATTCTTGTACATCTTTTTCCATTTGTCCAATTCTTCATTTTAAGGTATCATTCTCTTTATTGAAATTTTGTGCTTCTTTTATTATCTGACCTATTTTATTTTTTAAGGTGTTGTTTTCTTCAGGTTTTTTGCATGTGTCTTTTTCCAAGTTATTGATTTTTTTTTCATGATTTAATTTCATCACTCATTTCTTTCCTCTTTTCCTCTGCCTCTTTTATTTGAATTTTAAAATTCTTTGTTCAAAAAGTTCAATATTCTAGGAATTCTTTTTGGGCCTGAACCCTTTCACATTTCCCTTTGAGTCTTTGGCTATATCTGTTTTGATATTGTTGTTTTCTCCTGAGTTTGTGTTTTGATCTTCCCCGTCATCACAGCAACTTTCTAGGGTCAGGTTCTTCTTGTTTTTGTTTGCTCATTTTCTAACCTATTTCTTGACTTTTAACTTTATGTTAAAGTTGGGTTCTGCTTAACTGGGGTTGGAGACACATTATCCCAAGCTTTAGGCTTTTTATGTTGCTGTTTTCAGAGCTAGTTCTGTAAGTTTTGAGTGCTTCCAAGGTGGTATGATCTAAGGAGAGGTGTGATCACTGCTTTCTTGGCCTATGCTCTGGTCTGTGAGTGACCATAGACACTCTTTTCCGCTCTGGAACTGTGAATAGGATCCCTACTCCTCCTTGTCCTGGGACTGTGATCCAGAACTGCATATGGGCAATGCAACAGAGTCCTGCTCTTAGTGCCAGCAAAGGATCCTCTGTAATCTTCTAATCACTCTTCTGATCCCCTTACTATCTATGGTCTGAGAATTCCTGATGCCACTGCTTCTGATTCACTTGCCACTAAGGACTTCTACTGGCTGATCAGGGCATGACCTGTGCTGGAATATTTGATTCTCACCCCAATGAGACAGAATTTTCCTGCCAACCTTCTAAGTTGTCTTGGGCGAGAAAATTGTTTCTCATTCTCCGGTTGGTTTTGCTGTTCTAAATTCATTTTGTGGTATTATTTTAATGTTGTTTGCATGGAAATTTGAGGGTTTTTTAAACAGTTTTCAATTTATTTATTTTTAGTTTTCAATGTTTACTTCCATAAATTTTAAATTTTCTCTTTCTCCCTCCTCCTCTCATCAAGACAGCATGCACTCTGATATGGGCTCTACACATGCATTCCTATTAAACACATTTTTCACATTAATCATGTTGCATAGAAGAATTATAACAAAATGGGAGAAATTCTGAAAAAGAAAAAAAAAACAAAAGAAACCAAAAAAAAATGGTCTGCTTCATTCTTCATTCAGACTCCATAGTTTTTTTCTCTGAATATGGATGGCATTTTCCATCCTGAGTCCTTTGGACTTATTTTAGGTCCTTACATTGCTGAGATGTCTATCAAAATCAGTCATTGCACACTGTGGCTCTTTCTCTGAACAGCGTTCTCTTGGTTTTGCTCTGGTTCACTCAGCATCAGTTCCTATAAGTCTTTCCAGGATTTTCGGAAGTCTGCCTGTTCATCATTTTTTATAACACAATGGTATTCCATTACATTCATATACCACAACTTGTTCAGCCATTCCCCAATTGATGGCATCCCTTCAATTTCCAGTTCTTGGCCACCATAAAAAGAGTTGGTATAAATATTTTTGTACAGATGGATCCTTTCCTCATTTTCATGATTTCTTTGGGATACAGTCCTAGAAGTGGTATTGCTGGATCAAAGGGTATTCACATTTTTGTAGCCCTTTGGGCATAGTTCCAAATGTTTGCATGACAATCTGAGAGAGCTCAGATGAGTCCCTACATTTACTCCACTATCTATTATAATCATCTTTCTTACTGGTCTTTTTTTCCTCTCCCTTCTCTAATCTCTGCTCCTGCCTGATTTATATTTCTAATGTACCCCTCTGATTACATTATACCATTTCCAGTGGTTCCTCATTGCTTCCCTACCAAAATATAGCTGCCCCAGTATCTGAGACCCTCCACAATTTGGCTTTACCCTCCTTTTTCAACTTCATGCTTGTAGCTAAACTGGGTTAGTCACCTATCACTCTTCTCAGACAGATAGTCTATATTCTCTGTGTATTTCTGCATGTCATCCCTTGGGCCTAGAAGGGCTTCCTCCTGTCCTCATCTCTGCCTATTAAAATTTCTCCTTTCCTAACTCAAGAAGAACCTCTTCCATGATGCCTTTCTTGGTCTTATTTGCTCATTTTCTCTCCTTTCAAGATGATGGTCAGAGATCTCCATTTTCAAATGTCTTGCATAACTTTATCAATATCTTGTCTTTATACACATAAACTAATAATAATTATAGTGCAAGACTGAAAGTTTTATCCACTTATTAGATTGTAAGCTCCTTGAGGGTATAGACTAAGTCTTATTTAATTTGCATAACAGCAGTGCAGAGTCTTGCTCCAAGTGGGAAATTTCTCTCATGTTTTATTTTGTCTGTTATTCTGGTTATTTTACTTAATGTTATATTTCTCAGCTTTGCTTCCTGATTCTTCTCATTTTACTGTATTCAAAGATTTTTATTGTAAATTTTTGATTGCCTGCTTCTTCAGTATTTCTAGGTAAATAGTATTTCCGTTTGTATCAGCAATATGAAGGCTTTGAGATTATTCTCTCGATCTGTGTGCATGAGCATATGGCCCCCCTCTTCCCCCTTTCTCCCCCTGTCCCCTCTTCCTTTCTCCCCCCCGCACCTCCCCACTGCTGCCTTCCTGAACTCAGGCTGGGCTTGCTTTCAAATCTGCAACAGAGAAGATTGGGTTTGCGAATCCATGATTTAGAAATCCTTTTTACTGGGAAACATAGTTGAATATCCTTCCATGGTTAAAGTCAAAAGAGAAGCCGTGTTTTGGGGGCTGTCAGGAAAAGTGGGGGCTAAGACCTAGATTTGTAGTGGAGGAGAAACAGAATCTCAGAAGTTCAGAAACTGAAGGAACCTGTATAGACAAGTGACTGGTTAGTTTTTGCTTTGTTGCTGTTCAGTTGTTTTTCAGTGGTTTTCTGGGAAAAGATACAGAAGTGATCTATAATAATCATTTTATAGATTAGGAACTGAGGCAAACATGGTTAAGTGACTTGACCAGGGTCACACAGCAAGTAAGTCTCTGAAGCCAGATTTGAATTTATGAAAATGAATCTTCCTAATTCCAGGCCCAGTGCTCTATCCACTGCACCACTTAGCTGTCTTCTGCTTAAAGATCTCCAAGTAGGAGGAACATACTACCTCTTCCAAGGTAGTTCATTTCACTTTTAGATTCCTCTCAATGTTACGAAGTTCTTTCTTCCAAGCCTAATTTGTCTTCTTGTAAATTCTGCTCATAGTCCCCTCTGGGGTCAAGCAAGACCAATCTAACCATTTTCCATATGACAGCCTTTTGGATACCTGAAAATAGTTATCATGGTCCCCTGAGCCTTTCCTTCTCTAGGTTAAAAATCCCATTCCTTCAACAGATACTCGCATGACATACACTTGAGACCCTCCTCTGGACAACTTTAGCTCATATGTATTCTTCCTAGACTGTGGTACTCATAATGAAACACAATACCCTGATATTAGATGACCATGGCAGAGGACAGGGGGGAACATTACTTCTTCATTCTGAAAAACAACCCTTCTTAATGAAGTCACAGATAACATTACTTCTGTTATTTTTGACTGACATATATAGAACACCGAGTCCAGATATTTTTCAGACCAGCTACTTTCTAATCAGGCCTGCCCCATCTAATGCTCTAAATATAAGACTTTACATTCATCCCACGGCATATTACTAATGTGCAGGCCAGGGCCCAAGTCATTAAAAACGTTGGGGCAAGCTTGTTCTGTTCGAGTGTAATTCATATCAGGATCTAAATCCAGAGAGTAGAAAGTAACTTTCTTAATGATAATCCCCTTAATTAACTTGGTTTGCAATATAGTAGCAATCCTTTGTGATGTGACTGCTTGATTATTTTTGTGTCAGTAACTACCATTTAGTGAGTCTTTAGTAGCAAGAGACAACTGCTTCCTGGTGAAAGCCTTGACCAATCCACAATTCCAGTGGAGAGATAATAAAGAACACTGCCTGTCTCCTGAGTGGGAGATAATGGACACTATATGAAGAATGAGGCATGCAGTTTTAGATGTGGCCAGTATGGGAATTTGTTTTGTTCAACCACACTTCTTTGTTATAAGAGTTTTGTATTTTGTTTTTGTTTTTCCAAGTGGGGTGTGGGGGAGGTAAAAAAAATTCTTGATAATTTTAAAGAATTTTTTAAAGTTTTAAAATTTTTTTAAACACCATAGCAGTAGAAGGCAGGAAGAGGCAATTGCACTGTCAATTAGAAATCAAAGTTTCAATAGATGAGTTCTTCTTCATGGGTTTTACTAACATTTTGTCAAAAGAAAACAAACTATATTGGTACATGTGCGTATTTCAATAGCCAATGATCAAAAAATTCCTTGCTGTGGCTGTTGAAAAAAAGTGACTTTGTATAGTTCTTCAAATCTCTAGAGGGGATCCAGCATCACTTGGTGATTCTTTGTATCTCTTATACAAAGATTAACCTTTTATAATATTTGCATGTTCCCACCATATTGCTTTTCTTTGTTTTTTAGCAGGAAGTAAACAGGAAAAAGACCAATAGAGGTAACCTTTAGTGGAATATGCATATACTAAAAGTCATAAAATCTAGGATTCTAATTTTATTCCAGCCACCCTCTATCCTTAGGCAAATCATTTGCCTCTCTGGACCTTAGGGTTTGGGGTCTTTTTTGTTTGTTTGTTTGTGTTTTGGTTTTGGTCAAGATAAAATACATCATAGACATAAACATACTTTGGAAGTGATGGCGCTAAGACAAGATATGATTATTGTTTAATTAGTGTGGGGGAGGGTGGGGCAGAATTAGAATCTATATCCAATGCTAGTTCTGTACCCTAAGAAAAATGCATGACTGTTTTATTACGAAGTACAAATCTGTCTGGCCGTTTGATACAAAAGCAAAAAACTGAAAAACTAGACACAACCTCAATGAGGTGAGCTTGAGGTAAGTAAGCTTGAGGTGAGCTTTTCTTTATTTGGATCCAGTGATTAGACAGCATCCTCCATGGTAAACTGGTTTTGGGAAAAAGAACAAAAAATGTGAATGTTTTTGTGGGCCTTGTTGTGTTCATTTTCTAGCTTGTTAGTCTCTATTTTTGTAACATTCTTTTTCTTTTTCACTGCAATGAATGAATGAATTCTTGGCAAAGGAGCCTGATCTGGTAGCGTCAGTCAACTAAAGCCCCTCTCCCCCGCCCCAAATGTATGGGGTCTTTAACATCCTTGGAGGCAGATTTCCCATAGCGTTTTGGTGTAGGACATAAGCCTGGATCTGAATTACTCTTGTTTATTTCTGTTCAGGTGAAATTTCAATCAATTATCAGAAATACCTCATCAGCTCCAATGTTTGCAGGCTTACTGCAACCTGGAATGGTTTAAAGCATTTTATCTACCTCCAAAGTATGGCTTTGTGTTGCTAAGGTAAAATAGATTTTCGTTCCTTATGCTTCCCACATATGCAGGCCAATGTTCTCACTTTCCCTCTCTAAGACATGAATGTAACTATTTATTTACATGTTGTTTCTTCCATTGGTATGTAAGCTCCTTGACAGTAGGGATTGTTTTTGTTTTTACCTTTCTTTTTCTCAGGTGGCTCGGGAGTAGACTGTATATAGAGCACTGGATCTGGATTCAGGAAGACGTGAGTTCAAATCTGACCTCGTACTTTGACCAGCTGTGTTACCCTGGACAAGTCTCTTAACTCTGTTTGCTCAACTGTATGATGAGGGCAATAATAGTACTTACCTTCCAGGGTTGTTGTGAGATCAAATGAAATAACACTTGTAAAATGCTTCAGCACAGTCCTTGGCACATAGTATTGTTTTTTAATTGTTTCCAGTTGTGCCTGTCTCTCGGTTGACCCCTTTGGAGGTTTTCTTGGCAAAGATGTGGAGTGGTTTGTTATTTTCTTCTCCAGCTCATTTTACAAATGAGGAAACTGAGCTAAGCAGGGTTAAATGAATTGCCCAGGGTCATGCAGCTGGTAAGTGTCTGAGACCAGATTTGAACTCAGGAAGATGAGTCTTCCTGACTCCAGGCCTGAGAGTCTATCCCTGTGCCACCTCAGCCGCCTGACACATAGTAGGTACCAATAGCTATTCATTAAAAGACTTAGTCCCTTCTCATTTCTATCCCCTTTGTATCCTTAGCACTTAGCACAGTGATTAGCACTTAGTACACAGTGAGTGCTTAATAAATGCTTGTTGACAGGCTAAGCAGTGGATGGAGTGCTAGAGTCAGGAAGACTCAACTTCCTGAGTTAAAATCTGGCCTTACACACTTACTACCTATGTGACCCTGGGTAAGTCACTTAGCCCTGTTTGTGTCAGTTTCCTTATCTATCAATTGAGCTGGAGAGGGATATGCCAAACCACTCCAATATCTTTGCCAAGAAATATTAGTCTCATTTACAGATGAGGAAACTGAGGTTCACAAAAGTTATGTGACTTGTCCACAGTCATATGTCTAGGAGTTTCTGAGGCAATATTTGAACCTAGGCATTCATGACTCCAAATCTATCTTTAAGTTTGACAGTCTTAAAAATCCATCCTACAACCAAGTCAGGAAAACTCTCTTACTTATTGCTGCTTTAGGTAGAGGGGTATGTTTGATGGTAGTGGTGGTGGAGGAGGAGAACAAACATTCTTCTCATCTTACACATGGGTAAACTGAGGCAGAGAGGCCTGATGCATTGTTATGTGCCAATTAGGAGCTCTGAAAATGACCACTTTTTCCCACACTAGTGCCTAGTTAGTGGGTTCCTGATTTACTTATTCAAGTTAGTCCCTTTTCTCTTGGGCAGAAAAATCATTTTCAAGTCAGATTGTTAGCCAGGGAGCTGTAGGTTGTTGGGGGCTGGCAAGTAGAAAGAGGTTGCTATCCTTCCTCTGTTGTCAGGAATAGCAGAAGTCCAGTGTCAACCATCAGAGGCCCATGACCTAGCTGTTTAAATTTTGGCTTAGCACTGAGAGACACATCACTCTTGGGCAGACAGACCTTAAGCCTAGAAATAGCCTGATTCTTATTTTTAACACCCTGTCTAGCCAGACAAAAGCTGATTCCTGGTTTCTCTCAAAGAACATTCCTCAAACGAAGGGTTTAAATGGAAATTTTGGACTCCCAAGCAATTCTTGTAAGGGAGATCCTCCCCTGCTCCCAGAAATTCCTCAACACCTTCCTTGGAACATCCCTCTGCTTCACCCCATAAGAGGTGACTTGGTCAAGAGCCATGCTTATGGCCAGAAATTCAAGTGAATTTTCAGGGAAGGGCACAGAAGGAATACATTTTCACAGAAATTTTATTTTAATCCACACTTCATTTCTTCCCAGTTGGAAATGCTCCTTAGGGATTATGATGAACATTAAGACATACAGGAGGAATTGACTTTGGAATGAACTCCAAGTAGCCCCACTGTGTGCCTTGGCACCGTGTAGAGGAAGGGTTGGCTAGTTCTACAAGTTGATCTCTGTCCATTGCTCTGGGGGCTTCCTTCCAGGGGCTTACACATAGAAACCATTAGAAAATTGACACAATGATGTGGTGGGGGTGGGATATAGGGATGCAGTGGTTTATAAAGGACAACCTGAAACTTGTTTGAAATTGCATACGAGACAATTATGAAGCAAAATTATAACATCTAGGAGACATATATCCTTGCCCAAGATCCCTACCTATAGGCACTGCTTGGAGTGTAGAAAATCAAGCCCTTGATTTAAAGCTGATGAGGCTCTGGACTCCCATTATGCTACCAGATTAGAGCAGAGGGCTGTCACCACTCAAATAGGAGCACAGAAAATTGTAGCAGCCTGTAGATCTAATGTAGTTATGGGAATTGGGGAAGATGTCACGCATCCAGACACCATTCTAGTTCATGGTGAGTGGGGGGGGGGGTGGAAGGTAGATTGGAGGAAGGGCAAAGAATGGAACTGGAATAGATGGAAAAGATGCCTCAGATAAGGGGAAATATGATCCCTTGAAAGGATAACCAGTTGTGACAGATGGGGATGGGGGTGATGCTGCCACATCCTTGTCTCCACTTTTTACCTCTGCTTGGCATCAGCCATTTGACTTGCATAGAGAGACCCTAGAGAGAGAGAGAGGCTGCTATTTTCCTAGTCGTCAGCCCAGGTCATTGGAAAAAGATGAAATCAAGCTAATGCTCAGGCTCAGCATCCATACAAGACTCCCAGGGATTCTGGGGCATACGGGGCAGGGAGATAAGTAGAAGAGTAATGCCACAGATGAAAAGGAGGACGAAGGAGGCACAGGCACAGGCAAAGGACCAAGAATAATAGTACTCTATCCAGACCGTCTCCTCACTGTCAATCATCCGCTTCACTGACTGCCGCATGACTTCCACAGAGACGATGATACAGAGGCCTGGAAGGACAAGTGAGGCATCATTCTCAGGTTCTAGTCTATCCCTCACCCCGCTGATGAATTTTGAGCTGGCAGGGACCTTAAAGATTATCTAGTGCAACTCCTTCCTTTTAAAGATGGGGAAACTGAGGCTCACAGAGGTAAAGTGACTCACCCAAGGTCACACAGTTAAGCCAATATGACCAGAACTTGAACCTGGCTCTGCTGACTCTATCCCATCACAATGAGAAGCTTGAGGGGGTATAGCTCTTATACGAATACCACTTTTCTAGGCATCTTTGTATAATATAGATGATGCATTCCTGACCCTGGAGAAAATTTCCTTGGAGCCTGGGGATCTTAATTATTTTTTTAAAAAATGAACTCCCCTACCCCAAAAGGCATTTGTCTTAACAATTCTGGAGTGATTAGCTCTCCAGGGGTGGGGAACCTGTGGCCTTGAAGCCATATGTAGCCCTCTAGGTCCTCAAGTATGCCCCTTTGATTGAATCCAAACTTGACAGAACAAATCCCCTTAATAAAAGGATTTATTCTGTGAAGTTTGGATTTGGTTAAAGGAATGCACTTGAGGACCTAGAGGGCCACATGTTGGCCCTGAGCTGCAGATTCTCCACGTTTGCTCTCTGTCTCATTGATGATCCCATCAGCTTACATGGATTTAATTACCATTTCTATGCACAAGATTTCCAGATTTATATGTCTAGTCCTAACCTTTCTCCTGAGCTCCAGTTTTGCATTACTGACTTAACTCAAACTAGATGTTATATAGGCATCTCAAGCTCCATATGTACAAAAAAAGAAACTCATGATCTCTTTCCCCAAACCCTCTCATATTCCCAACTTCTATTTTACTGTTGAGGGTACCACCATCCTCCCAGTCACTCAGGCTCACAACCTCAGTATTATATCTGCCTCCAGCTTACAGTAACTCTACATAACCAACGTGTTACTGAGTCTTGCCATCTCTACCTTCACAACATCCCTCATATGTATGCTCTTCTCCCCCTTCCCAGAGCTGCCCAGACTCTAATCACCTCAAGACTAATCTATGACAATAGCCTTCTTAATTGATCTCCCAGCCTCAAGTCTCTCCCCTCCTCCACCTGTGATGGCAAGCAAAGTGGATTCTTTTGCTGTTTTTGTTTTAGTATAATCAAATGTCTCTGATTGAATCTTGCCTTTATCAATCAAGAATCTTTACTAGGACTAAAGTATAGAAACAAGAGTTTCTTTAACAAAAAACAGTATATGTATTTCTATTGTTAATGTGATTAAAGATATTCCTCACCCATTAATGGGTCTGCCCATTAAGGGAAGTTTGGTTGGGGAAGATTTGTAGGAAGGCCCACACACTTTTGTTAATGAGGCCCTGGTTCTCAAGGGTTGGGGTGCCCTCTGATCCTAAAAAAAAGGTATAAATACTCTGAGGGTATTTACTTTGGGGCTTACTGACTGGAAGTGTTTGTTTGGCCAGAGGAGGACTCTGGGAAGCCACTAAGGAACCCCCAGCTTGGAAAACCCAAATGTTGGTGCTTCCCTCTCTGGTAACTATAGTTAGACTGTTGGACCTGTCTGTTGATGGTCAGGAAGAGGAAGCCATGTCTGTTGATCTTTGATATCTCTATTTTCTTTGAAGTTAACGGTGTTGACTCTCCTGAACTAGGTGAATGATATATGTGCTTGGTTAAAGGAATGATACATGTGCTTGATTAAAGTGATTGTTAACCCCTCAAAAGTTGCCTTTCTTATTAAGAACCTGTGGTAGCTAGGCCCCCTGTATATGTTGGGGTGCTTAGTGTTATACCCCACTGTCAAATTGATTTTCCTAAAGTGCAAACTGGACCATGTCATCCCCTATTCGATCAAATCCAGTGATTTCCTGTTGTCTCTACAGTCCAATATGAAATTGTGTTTGGCTTTTAAAGCCTTGCTGACTTGGTCTCTTCCTCCCTTTCCAGTTTTCTTACACTTTACTCTCCATATACTCTATGACCCCCCAACATTGTCCTTATCAGTCTTCCTGAACACTTCATCTCTCAGCTCTTTGGCTTTTTACCATCTGTCTGCCATGATTGGAATGTTCCCTCTCCTTACTTCTCCCTCTTAGTTTTCCAGGCTTCTTTCAAGACTCAGTTCAAATCTCTCTTTCTGCAAGAAGCCTTCCTGGTCTCCTCCCCACTCCCCCAAATGTTATATCCTTTTCTCTCAAATTGCCTTCCACTTGTACTGTATATATCTTGTATGTACAAGTCTGTCTCCCACCATTAGAATATGAACTCCTTGAGGGTTGGGAATTTGGGTCCTTTTTTTTTTTTATCTCTAATGCTTAGTATAGTATCTGATGTATGTTGTTGTTTAGTCATGTCTGACTCTTCATGATCCTATTTGAACTCAGGAAAAGGATTCTTCTTGATTCCTAGCCCAGTGCTCTATGCACTGTGTACCTAGTTGCCTGCCTAGTATACAGTGGGCACTCAATAAATGCTTGTTGAATGATAGACTATTAGCTCCTCCCAAACACTGCTCTCTTTAAGACTGACAATTCTTTCCTTTAAAAAAGAAAGAAAGACACTAATTCCATAAGAAACAAGTCTTTTCACATATCACAACAAATCCAAGATGGACAGAGAGGGTCTCTATCCTCAATATCTCTCTGCACTAAAGTAATAGGATCATGGTTTTGGAGCTGGAAGGGACCTTAAAGAGCATTTAGTCTAAATTCCTTATTTTACTAGTGAAGAAACTGAGGTCCTTTGTTGGTTTGTGAATTTGTTTTTAGAAGTTCTGTTATCCTCACTGCTCCACTTAAATTTAAGCCACACTTGGGCTATGATTCCCAGGGGATAAGGCAGGGCCTCTGTCTCTCTACCCCACCCTACTCTGCCCACCCCTACCCAAACTTCCTACCTGCAAAAGTGTAGAACAGAGATGCTGGTCTCAGAAGGTAATCCTTCTTTTTCCTGAAGGATAGAAGGATGAAGATGGTTCCCATGATCATGAAACCGATGCTGAAGATGGAGATGGCAGCTGCAGAGATGCTGTATTCTACCAAGATATCAATAAGGACAAAGACTGGTTAGCCTGTCCCTCTTCAGTACTATCTCCCTGCTGCCAAAAGTTTTGTTGCTTAGTGTGTGCCACCAAACCAAATTGATAAAATTTGGGTTTCCTTCCAAAGAATGAGGGAACCTCCCTTGGGTTAGAATGTCTGAGTGGAATGTAGTTCCTCAGTAGAAAGATTCAAAGTCACAGATCCTCTGAGAAGGGAGTCAGAGTTTATTTAACACATTAATGAGCACCCAGAGTAAGATACTATTCTATAGTACCCATATAGTACTCTATAGTCTCTATATAGTATTATATAGTATCTGTAACTATATGTTAACCACATAGTATTTTTATTTGCTTTGAGACTGGGTCCTTATAACTTACTGGTTAGAAGTGCAGTGACCACTCATGGATCCAATCCCACTGTTGATCAAAATGAAAGCTTTGACTTCATTTCTGACTTGGGTTCATTCTCCCCTCCTTCTGCAATCAGGAGACCTCCTGTGGCTTACCATATTGATGCTAGACTTAGTGGGGACACCCATTTAGCTTTGGTCATACTGCAGCTTAGAAATCTTGAGCTTAAATGACCCATCCGCTTCAACCTCCCTAGTAGAAGGATCACGTGTGTTCTCTCATGCTCAGGATCTGCTTTGTTGTTATCCAGTTGTGTCTAACTCTTCATGACTTAATTTCTCGGCAAAGATACTGGAGTGGTTTGCTGCTTCCTTCTCCAGCACACAGATAAAGAAACTGAGGCAAGCAGCATTGAGTGGATTACCCAGGGTTACATAGCTGGTGTCTCAGGTCAGATTTGAACCCAGGAAGAAAAAATTTTTTTCTTAGCACTCAATTTGCCTACACTCATTCTGAAAGACCACTATTGTAAGCTGCTACTTCAGGGACCTGAATTCTAACCCCCTAAAAACTTCTTGAATATTCCCAAACTACTTACTTGCAGGGGGTCATTTATGCCAAGGGGAGAATCTAACTCAAAACCAGAAAACCATAAGGGAGATTTAGGAAGCCTGCTTTATTTTAATTGTTCCATATACACAGTTCCTTACACATCTTCTTCTAGTCTTTGGTGGGAATTATGTCTATATCTACATATCTCCTTTTAGCAGACTTAGAATTCTAAGAAATACCTCTTTTATCCACAACTCTCCAGGACCTTCTGATTTTAAGGGACACCTGAAAGGGCTTCAACAACAAAGAGTGAAGGAAGAAGAGGCATGTTGACTGGTATGTCTTAATTAGCAACTGGAAAGTCAGCCCTTTCAGGCAAAGGACTTAGCATTTTTGTCCAATACAGAGCTCATCCTGGGAAATATAGTCCAGACCCCTTTCCCCATCATAGTCTTACCTTTTTGGGTGGTGACTTCAAAGATTTCTGAACTCTCTCCTGGGTTAAAATGTCTGAAGTATGAACAGTTCTTTTCTGTAAAGAAGGGAGATGACTGAATTGCTCTGGGAAGAACTCAGAATTTAAGCAGAGAAAAGGGAAGTGAAAAATAGACTTGGCCTTATTTGGATATTGTTAGGGAGCCCAAGAGATTAGAAATCTTCTCCTACTCCTCAACAGTGGCTTCCTAAAAACATCTCCATTTGTACCTTTTATTTGATAATGATGACTTTCATATGCACATACGTAATAATCATCATTATAAAATATTATATGTTTAATTATATATAATTATATATGAAGCACTATATATATGTATATATAAAATAATTATCATACCTAAACATTTTAAGAACAACTTATTATTATTTACTATTGCAGGGGAAGAGAAAGTATATATCACATATATATACATATAGGTGACATATACATAGGTGTGTATATATACATAAAGTTTTTCAAAGCACTGTGCATATATCATCTCATTTGATAGCTTCTTGGCTTCCTTCAAGGTCCAGCTAAAATCCCATGTCATATAGAAAGTTTTTCTCAGTTCCTTTTAATACTAATGCCTCCTCTTTGTGATGTTTTCAATTTATTTTGTATATGTGTTTGTGTGTAGCTGTTTGTATGTTGTCTACCCTCTTAGAATGTGAACTTCTTGGTAGGGTGTGGGGTAAGCAGGAATTGTATTTTTCCTTTGGTTGTATCCCCATTGATTCACACAGTGTCTGGTATACAGTAGGTGCCTAATATATGCTTGTTGACTTGATAATGTTGAGTAAAATATTTGAAAATCTTCAGGAAATTAGGACTGAATCTGTTGACCAGGGCAGAGAAAAGTGGGAGTTTGGACCCATAGGACAGACTGAGAAGTCAAGGCAAAGAGAGTTCAAATGACTTGCTAGGGTACATATGGTTATGGAGGGGACGCAGAACTAAAATCCAGAGTCCTTTAAAAATCATTGAAAATTGATTGGACTTCAAATGCCTGCCCTGCCCTTCTGAGATAAACTTGAAGTTAGAACAGAGATTTGATCGGGGGTGTCTAGGCTCTCAATGTAGAGCCAAAGATGAACATTGCTTTGATTTCGTATAGCTCTTAGTAAGTTTGAGTTCAATGGCCATAGTGCTCCCTGAATAATCTTCAGCTTGGTAAGAAGAGCTATAAAACCAGCAGTTTAAAATGATTTATTCTCAAAAGGTTTTCTGTCCTCCCACATTAAGATTTTGATTCACTGGGGGAGGGGAGGAGGAATAAGCGTTATATTGTGCTTACGATGCGCCAGGTACGTAAGCATTTAACAAATATCTCATTTAATTCTCACAACAACTCTGCAAGATAGGAGCCACTATTATTTCCATTTTGTAGTTGAGGAAACTGAGGTGCACAGAGGTTAAGCAGTTTGCCTGGTGTTACAGTCAGTAAGTGTCTGTGGTTTGATTTGAACTTAGACCTTCTTGACTCCAGGCACAATGCTCTATTTACCGTGCCACCTAGCTATTGTTGTTGAGTCGTTTCGGTGATGTCAGACTCTTTGAGACTTCATTTGTGGTCCTCTTGGCAAAAATACTGGAATGGTTTGCCATTTCTTTCACCATCTCATTTTACAGATGAGGAAACTAAGGCAACCAGGGTTAAATGACTTGCCCAGGGTCACTCAGCTAGTAAGTATCTGAGGTCAGATTTGAACTCAGGTCTTCCTTAATCCAGGGCCAGCACTGTATCCACTGTGCCACCTAACTACCGGCACCCATCTAGCTGAACTAGATCAAAAAGCTAGAGGTTCATTAATTAATGGTGGTGTCAACTCTTAACTTCAAAGGATACTGGGCTACCCAGTATGGTGAACCTCTTGTTATCTTCCTTGCTATTTCCCCCTTCTTCCCAAAAGGAACAATGGCCTTCAAGTGAACCTACAGAGATCATGCGCCTCCTCCTCCCTTCCACTCAGTTTTTACCTGGAGCTAAGCTGCTCTGATTGTTCCACAATGTGAGGACTCACCTTAATATACTGTATTTAGCTACCCTTTCAGACTTCTTTTATCTATATGACCTCATCTTAATCACTTGAATGGGTGTTGCCTCAGTCAAACTGAGACCTGGGAAAGACTTTAGCTTAAAAAGGCCAAGGTCTCCCACTGCATCCAGGACCATCTCCGGTCATTCTGATCTTTATTGAACTCAGATGACTCCACAGTAGAAAGTGAAACTGCTGACTTTGCATAGCCCTCCCTCACTTAAATCCAATTCACTCATCAGTCTTGGCATCACTTTCCTTATGTCATGGTCCTCTCTGAGAACTAAGGACCACCAACAACAATATTATAAAATACGAATCTAAAATCTCTTTGGTTCACCTTGAACCCCTAGCTGGGAAAAGTCCCAGGACTAGAGAGAAAATCTATCTCCCCCTTTCATATGCATCTAAATGTGTGTAAACACACATACATATGTGTACATGTGTATACATATACCTATACATATACACACATATGCATATATATATATATATATATATATATATATATATATATTGCAGTGATAAATTCCCTACTTTTGTATGCTTTAATATCCACTGCTCTACCTAATTACTTAGGGATACACACAAGCAATGAATGATATCTTAGAGAAACTTGTTTCTTTTAAAACAAATGACAAAACAAAAAGCAAAACAATCTCTTAAAGGAAATGAAAATTGGAGAAATAGATTCATCACTCTCTTGGAAAAACACAAGGGTCTGAGGAAACTAAATGTCAGAAAAGTAGAATCACCAGTTTTTGTTTTCAGAAATAGGGACAGATATAACTGCTCTTCATTTGTTCCATGTGGCTTCTATATAGTTTGGCTACATTCTTTCCCTTAAAGTCTTTCCTTCTCTCCCACCACATACAAAGTCAAGAAAACAGCAGTAGTAACAGCAGTGATGTGGGCTCACCTCCCTCCTGCCTCCTGTGTCCCTTGGAACTTCTCAACAGCATCACCTCTTCTTTTTCCTTTAAGAATGGGAGGGGCCAAGTCTTCTTGGGGACTCGGTGGATAAACATTGGACACCAGTCTACAATGTGCTGCTACCATTGCCTCAACTTCTATTTTGATAGACGCTGTCCCTAAGGGGTGTTGTATCATAACTCTATGAAAAGAAATATTTCTCTCTCTCTTTCTTTCTCTCTCTCTGTCTCTGTCTCTCTTTCTCTCTCTCTCTCTCTCTCTCTCTCACACACACACACACACACACACACACACACACACACACACACACACGCCCTCTCTCTCTTCCTATCTACCTCCCAGTTCCAAAGCACATTGGTATGATACTTTCCATTTATTGGTGGAGATCAATGACTGAGCCTGCAGGAAGGGCAGAGTTGAGAGAAGAGAGATCTTTGCTTTCTAAATTCTCTTGACAATTTTTGAGTCATTTTAGGTGCTTCTGGTTTTCCAGCTTTGAAAGAAAAGATGATTGATGCCCACCCCACTTCAGGTTACTGAAGGAAAAACTCTCTGGGAAGATGCCAGAGGCACTGGTAATCTCCATAACATCCCTATCCCTAACTTGCCACATTAGACATTTCAGGAAATTTCCTCTTGAATGAGATTCACTTCGATCTCTCTTGCTTGTCTTGAGTTACCTTGTACCCAATGGAAAAATTCTCCCACTCTGCATTGTGTGGTATGTATTCTTTTATGTATGCTTTCTTTGATTTTCATTTATTTTATTTTGCTATCAACTTGGATGATAACATCCTCTCAGGGGAGGGCAAAGTGGCTAAGCTTCTGGTCCCAAACTCTTTTTTCCTCTCCTGGTAGGAGATAAAATCTCCCTTGGAGAAGAGTAGGGGGAGATGAGACTGGGGGCCAGAGCCAAGATGGCAGAGACTTGCCTGAGATCTCCCAAATTTCCCTCCAAAAACTTTAAATAATGCTTCAAAACAAATTCTGGAACATCAGAGCCCACAAAAGGATAGGGCGAAACAATTTTCCAGCCCAAGACAATTTATAAGGTTAGCGCTAGGGTGAGAGTAAGAATATAGGCTATGGCAGCATAAGTCGCACCCTAGCAAATCAACAGTAGGCCTTGGGAGCAACTGAATCAGCCTGGAACTTTAAGCCCGCAGTAAGTGGATCAGACAACTAGTCAGAGGGAGATTAAAGGGGTCATTTTGTTGCCACTGATGCTGGACTCTGTTGCATTACCCACATATGGATCTCAGTTGCAGTCTTAAGTCACAGTCCCAGGGTGAGGAGGAGCCCTAGAGCTTGTGACCTCAGGGAAGTAGGAACCCTTCTCACAGTTTAAGGGCAGAAAAGAATGCTTGTAGTCACTCACAGACCAGAGCATATAAGGCTAGGAGAGTATAAACACTTCTTTCCTTAGATCATGACACTTTGGAAGAACTGGAAGTTTACAAACCCCCAGAATGAGCTACACACACACACACAAAACCCCTGAAGCTTGGGATTGCTCCTTTACCCCAGGAGCAGAGCCTAACTTTAATAGAAAGTTGAAAGTCAAGAAATAGGCTGGAAAATTAACAAATAACAAAAAAGATCCTGACCCTAGAAAGTTACTATGGTAACAGGAAAGATCAAAATGCAAACTCAAAAGAAGACAAAAAGTCAAAATTGCTACATCCAAAGCCTGAAAGAAAAATATGAATGGGTTTCAGACCCAAAAAGAATTCCTAGAAGAGTTCAAAAAAGTTTTTAAAAAAAAATCAAATAAAAGGGTAAGAGAAAAATTGGAAAAAGAAATGAGAGTGATAAAGGAAAATAAAAGTAGTGTCTACAGTTTGGTAAAGGAGGCACAAAATATGCTGTAGAAAATAACACCTTAAAAAACAAAATAGGCCAGATGATGAGAGAAACAAAAAAATCCAATAAAGAGAAGAAAACTTCAAAATGTAGAGTTGACCAAATAGATAAAGAATTACAAAAATTCACTGAAGAAATGAACTCCTTAAAGAGTAAAACTAGCCAAATAGAAAAGGAAGTACAAAAGTTTACTAAAGAAAATAATTCCTTAAAATTTAGAATTAAGCTAATGGAAGCTAGTGTCTCCATGAGAAATCAAGAAACCATAAAACAAAATCAAAAAAATGAAAAAAATAGAAGAAAATTTGAAATATCTCATTTGAAAAACAACTGACCTGGAAAATAGATCCAGGAGAGATAATTTTAAAAGTGTTGGACTACCTGAAAGCTATGATCCAAAAAAGAATCTGGACATCACATTTCAAGGCAATGTGGAAATCAATTTCAAGGAAATCAAGGAAAGCTGCCCTGATTTTTTAGAACCAGGGAGTAAAAGAGAAATTGAAGGAATCTACCAATCACTTCCTGAATGAGATCCCAAAATGAAAACTACTGGGAATATTTTAGCCAAATTCCAGGGCTCCCAAGTCAAGAAGAAAATACGGCAAGGAACCAGACAGAAACAATTCATATATCATGGAGTGACAGTCAGGATAATGTGAGATTTAGTAGCTTCTACATTAAAAGTTCAGAGCACTTGGAATATGATATGGTAGAAGGCTAAAGATTTAGGATCACAACTTATAGTCACCTACTTAACAAATCTGAGCATAATCCTTCAGGAGTGAGGGGAAATGGACATTCAGTGAAACAGAAGACTTTCAAGCATTCAAGATGAAAAGACCAGAGCTGAATTGAAAATTTAGCTTTCAAATAGAAGATTTATCATCAGTGATTTAATAAGATTAAACTGTTTACGTTCCTACGTAGGAAGATAATACTTGTAACTCCTAAAAACTTTTTCATTAAGGCAGTTAGAAGGAGTATACATAGAGGGCACAATGTGAATTGACTACAATGGGATGATTATCTAAAAAAAAATAAAATGAATGGGTGAGAAAGAGAAATTCTGGGAAAAGGGGAAAGGAGAAGTAGAATGGAGTAAATTATCTCATATGAAAGAGGTCCAAAAGAGCTTTTATAGTGGAGAGGAAGACAAGGAGGTTGGGGAGGGTTCATGAACCTTATTTTCATCAGAACTGGTTCAAAGAAGAAGTAACATATATACTCACTTAGGTGTAGAAATCTATCTTGCCCTACAGGAAAGTAGGGGAAGAAGGGGATAAGAGAAGGGGGTGCTGTTAGGAGGGAGGTAGGATTGGATGAGGTGGTATTCAGTAGCAAAACACTTTTGAGGAGGGACAAGGTGAAAGGAGAGAGGGAGAGAAAGAGAGAGGGGAAGAGGATGGGGAGAGAGAGAGAGAAGAATAAATGGGAAAATAGGAATATATTAGGAATAGTAGTAATTATAGTTAGTAGTAGTAGTCATAACTATGAAAAAAATTTTATGGCAAGTTTCCCTGACAAAGGACTCATTTCTCAAATATATAGACAATTGATTATAAATTTGTAAAAATCAGAGTCATTCCACAATTGATAAATGATCAAAGGATATGAACAGGTACTTTTCACTCAAAGTAATCAAAGCTCTCTATAGTCATGGAAAAAATGCTCTGAATCACTATTGATTAGAAAAATGCAAATTTTAAAAACTCTAAAAACACACCTTGATTGATTAATATGATAGAAAAAGAGAACAATAAATGTTGGAGGGTATATGGAAAAATTGAGACACAAATGGGTTTCTGTTGGAGTTGTGAATTGATCCAATCCTTCTGGGGATCAATTTGGAGCTATGCCCAAAGGATTATAAAACCATGCATACCCTTTGACTCATCAACACCACTACTAGGTACTATATCCCAAAGAGATAAAAAACAAAAAGGAAAAGGACCAATATGTACAAAAGTATTTATAGCAGCTCTTTTAGTGATGGCAAAGAATTGGAAATTGAGGTGACACCAATCAGTTGGGGAATGGCTGAATAAATTATGGTATATGATTGTAATAGAATATTTTTATGTTTAAAAAATGATGAGCAGGATTCTCATAGGAAAACCTGGAAAGATTTAAATGAACTGAGGTAAAGTGAAGGGAGCAGAACTAGGAGAACGTTATACACAGTAACAAGAGCATGATCAACTACGAATTACTTCGCTCTTCTCAGCAATACAATAATTCAAGACAATCCCAAAGGACTTATGATGAAAAATACTATCCATCTCCAAAGAAAAAACGAATGAAGTCTGATTGTAGATCAAAGTATACTTTTTTCAGCTTTCTTTATTTTTCTTGTTTTGTTTGTTGGTCTGTGTATTCTTCAACAACATAAAGAATATGGAAATATTTTTCATGACTGCACATATATATTCAGTATCAAACTGCTTGCCTTCTTAGTGAGGGAGGAGGGGAGAAAAAGAGGGAAAGAGAGAATCTGGAACTCAAAACTTTAAAAAACAAATCTTTCAAAATGTTTTTATATGTAATTGGGGAAAAGAGAAAATATTAATTTTTTTTTAAAAAAGGAAGAGGCTAGAGATATGTTTTGACTCCTTCCAAGACACACAATGACATCTTTATGGTACTTGTGGAGGAACAACCCTCACTATATATTTGTATATACTCATATCATTTTCTGGACTCATAATGGGCACAAAGTTACAACAGATATTAGTATGTAAGCATTCAGCCATGCAAAAATTATCTCAAATTGTCTCAAAGCAATTGGCCTGACCTATAAAGGAAACACACTGGAAAATTAACTGTCCAATTATAGTCAAAAATGAAAGGAAATAAAATACCAGTTTTTCTCTAGTGACTTTCTGCAATTCTGGGATAACCAAGAAGAGTCCTAGATTAAGAACTTCTCCAATGGGTTCCTAAAAATGTGTAAGTGGCCCAAATATATCCTGAATGAAGCCCCTACAGTACAGCATCCCCTTTTTAATGCTTCCTTTAAGTTTCACTTGAACTCACAGATTGGGTCCCCAGAGAGTTAATTTGAAAGGATACTTCCCTAACACTATCTTTAGCTTAATTTTTTTGTCCTATCTAATCAGGCCTTTGCCAAACCCCAATCTTCATTTACTTCCACCATTTCTTGCCTTCATTTCTATTCACAGGCTGCTAAATAGAATTGAAGAAAGTAAGGAAACTGCGGTGACTGTGTTCACTAAACAATCTTAACTCACTACAAAGTAATCCAGCATATACCCCTAATTGATTTGCTTTCCCACTCACTACAGCAGCTCCTCCAAGTCTTTTCATCCCTCTTTAAGTCTCTATTAGCACCCTCTCCTCTAACACTCTTGGTTGAGGACCACAACTCAAGATTTTAGCTGAAAGAATTGAGGTCATTTGATGCAATCTTCTTTTTCTTTACTCTTTTTCTTCCATTCTCATCTCACATCATTCAGATGTCTTCTCACACTCTTCCCTGATTTATGCTCTCCCATGAAGAGAGGGTACTTCATCCAATCAAGGCAGGCTATTCTACATACATACTTTATCTCATCTCTTCCCATATTCTCAAGTAGATTGTCTTCCTCTATCATTTTTCCTCTCTAATCTTTAATCTTTCCAATTGGTTACTTCCCTGATACCTGGTGCAGGTTCTCATGGCTTCATTCCTGGACTATTACAATAGCACTCTAACTGTTCCCCTTCCTCACATCTTTCCCTCCTCCACTCCAGTCTCTACTCAGTTGCCAAAATCATTTTCCTAGACATAGTTCTGACCATGTTATTTCCCTGCTACCTCATTGCCCTCCTTTTTTTCTCCTATAGTGTATTCCAGTGGCTCCCTATTATTTCCAGGATCAAAATTATCTGTTTATTTAAGACCCTTTACATACTAGTCCCTTCCTACATTTCCAATCTTCTTACCCTTTGCTCTAAGATCTAGAAGCACTAATCAACTTGCTTTCTCTCAAAATATTCTATCTCCCATCCAGGATCTTTGCACTGGCCTGCAAAGTTCCCATGTTGGGAATGCATTCTTTATTTGTCTCCACCTACTGGCCTTCTTGACTTCAAGGTTCACCTCAAATCCCACATTTTGCAGGAAGTACTGCTAGTACCTTCCCTCTGAGCTTACCTTCCACTTCCACTCTGTATATCTCGTATATGCATAGCTGTTTCAGTGTCTACCCTATTAGAATCTGAGGTCCTTAGTGGAAGGGAACATGCTTTTCCCTTTCTTTCCCAGCACCTAATAAGTGCTTAATAAATGCTTGTTGAAGGACATTCTAAGATCTGGCAATGTCTTGGGGCTATAAACTTATCATTAAATTACATATGTAAATAAATGCTGGTTCTTAAAATTATGGTTGACAGAATGTGGGCTAGTAAAAGCATTACTTTATTAAAAAAAATAAACTAAATGACGCTACAAATTATGTAAAGCAGATTGAGAATGCAGCTTAAGGGACAGGGGAAGGTGTTAGCTCACATTCTAATTTCATAGATACCAAGGTCTGATACCTCACAGAGGTGAGGTGGAGTTTATAAGGGCTATGTCACTGGAGGGATAACATATTGCTTTTCCAAAAACTAGCTTAGATGATTACAGAGACTCTCATCACCAGAGGGTTGGTCTTCAAATACTGGACATTGCAACCTAAGGAGGTTATGACCACCAAGATATGAAGGAGTTGTGATTAACATTGATGGAAGGAAAATCTAATCCAGTGAAACCACAGCTCTTTTTGAAACACCAAAGTGTTCAAACTCAATGGTTGAACTATTCTTAACATCCTCAGGTAAACCCTCATGATGCCAGGCTACTAGAAATTTAAAAAAAAATTTTAAATTAATGTTTGTTTTTTCTTCCCCCCACTACCATGAATATCCACCTGTGAGGGGGAAAAAAGGCAAACAAAACCCTTGTAACAAATAGTCATAGTCAAGCAATTCCCACATTGGCCATGTCAAAAAATATAGGCCTTATTCTATATCATAAGTCCATCAACTATCAGAAGGTTGGAGACATGAATCACCCTGGGAAGAATTGCTAGGGCTCTGAGAAAATTCCTCCAATTGACAATATTTCCTTTCTTTTCCAATTTTCAGAGAATACTTTATCTGGATTTCTCCTTTATCCACAATATACTGTGCCTTATATCTATCTACCTTGAATTATTTTTATCTGTATACATACATATAGTATCTAAAATTGAAATTCCTTAGAGGCAGGGATTATGCCATTAAAAAAAAAATCTGGGTAGCACTTGGTAAAGTGCCTTACACAGTAGGGATTTAGTGAATAATGTGTAGAGTTAAATGTAATTGAAGTGTTTTCCTACTCTGTTAACAAATCAGGGATAGTGCAAGCTCCTGGGCACATACTTCCTAACCCCATTGTAATGGTAACTTCAGGTTAATGGTGTATGGAGGGGAAGAGTTAAAGAGCTTCCCCACCCTTTAATAGGCCTCAGTACCTTTTGTTAATTTCTATTGAAGCACTAGGTGTGATGGCAAGCAAAGAGGGATCTTTGCTGTTTTTGTTTTAGTATAGTCAAATGCCTCCCATTGAATCTTGCCTTTATTAAACAAGAGTCTTTACTAGGAATAAAGTACAGAAACAAGAGTTTCTTTAACTAGAAACAGTACAAGTATTTGTATTGTTAATGTGATTAACATTAACCCATTAATGTTTAACATTACTTTTATTAATTTTTATAATCAATTAATGTTTATAATCAATTAATGAATAACATTTACCCACTCATTAATGGGCCTGCCCATTAAGGGTAGTTTGATTAGGGAAGATTTGTAGGACAATCCATGCCTTTTGTCAATGAGGCACTGGTTCTCAAGGGTTGGGATACCCTCTGGCTCTAAAAAAAAAGGTATAAATACTCTGAGAGTAAGGTTTTACTTTGGGGTTTACTGGAAGTGTTTGTTTGGCCAGAGGAGGACTCTGGGAAACCACTAAGGAGCCTCCCAGCTTGGAAAACCCAGAAGTTGGTGCTTCCCTCTCTGGTAACTATGATGAGACAGTTGGACCTGTCTGTGTTGGATGGCATGAGAATGCCATGTCTGTTGATCTTTGATTTCTCTGTATTTTCTATGAAGTTCAGGGTGCTGACTCCCCTGAACTAGGTGAATGATATATGTGCTGGGTTAAAGGAATGATATGTGTGCTTGATTAAAGTGATTGTTAACCCCTCAAAAGTTGCCTTTCCTGACCAAAAGTTTGAATTGCTTTATCTGTTATAAACTGTGTTAAAAATAAATTTTAAAAAAGTTACCTTTCTTCTTATGAATGCAGATCTAAGAACCTGTGGTAGCAGGCCCCCTTGTGTATGTTGGGGTGCTTACTGTTACACTGGGTCAGAAAGTCCTGCCTTCCAGCTCTGAAAAATGTGTAAGTTCTCTGAGATGATGTTTTACTTTGGGGCTTAGTTTTTGGAAGAAAGTTCGTGTGCCAGATGAGACTCTGGGAAGCCACTAAGCAACCCTCTGGCTGTAAAAACCCAGATGTTGGTGATTCCTTCTCTGGTAACTATGTATGTATGGTCAGGCAGTTGGATATATCTGATGATCTTTGATGTATGTATTGCTTATGATCAGGCAGCTGGAAGCCCTGTCTGTTGATCTTTATTTCCTCTGTATTTTCTCTGAAGTTCAGGGTGCTGAATTTTTCCCCTAAACTAAGTGAATGATATCTGTGCTTGATTAAAGTGATTGTTGACCCCTCAGAAGTTGCTTTCCTTTTGGAAAAGCAGATCAAAGAACCTGTGATAGCAGGCCCTCCTGTATGTGTCAGGGTGTTTGATTTTATACCCACTCAGGAACTTATCTTACACCAGCCACTAGCTCCTTTAACTAGACTTGAATTAGCCCATGAAACTCTTGGTTTTGTCAATATTGTGTTTCAAGGTAGTCTTGGTTAATCACAGTTGATAGTAAAAACTACAAGAGAAGTGACTGAATAGATGAAGTGAATGAATAGATGAGAAGTATTAATTAATTAAATATTTACTTTGTGCCAAGTGCTGGGGCTACAAATGGAAAAAAAAAATCACTGCTCTTAAGGAGGTCACACTCTAATGGAGGCAACCACACATGGAACAACAGCATGGACTAGGTAGACACGATCTCCAAGGGAAATAGGGGTATTGAATAAGTTGCTTCTTTTCCCTGCATCTACTGAACTTTGCAATCAGAAAGAAACACATGGGTAGTATATAACAGCATCTTCATCAGGGGGATAGGGAATGATACTGAGAGGGTATGTGTGTTTGAGAATAGAGGGCCAGAGCAGGGGGAATTGAATTGATCTCATCTGTATTATTATAGTTTGTAGAATGTTTATACTTTTCTTTTAAAGACCTTGGGAAAACCACCTGAGGAAATTTCCAGCTTCTCAGACTTAAGAATTCTATAGTTGGAAGGAACCTTCAGAAGTTTATTTTACCTTCCCCTTCTTTCTCTCCCCCTCTGCCACCTAGGTAGAACCTCTTTGAAATTCCATTCTGATATCTTGTCCTTTTCTGTTAGGAATGTCTGGTCATGTTTCAGGTTGAGTTAAAGGAAGGATGTTTTTGGATTTCAAAGGCAAGTCACAAATGGATGATGCTATTTGTTGGTGACTTGAGACTGCTCCTACTTGGAATTGGAGAAATTCAGAGAGACCTGTCCCTGAGACAAGAAGGATAAGAACTTGAAAATGAAATAGAGCATTTTTCCAAAAGAAAAGAGAGGCCAGGGAAGTAGATAGAGCTATGTTGAGGTTATTAATGAGCACAGGCTTTGCCAGGGGCTGGTACTCGGGCTGGAGGGCAAAAAAAAAAAAAAAATGGAGCAGGTGCTCAGTACCACTGGTATAACCAATGCTAAGCCAAAATCAGGATGGGAGGAGAGGTTCCAGGAACATAGCTCAGCTACATGGATTATATTCAAGGCACGGCTCCTGGGACAGGTCATATTCCACTGCCCTGTGGCTCAGTTCACTGAGTCTTCTTGTTTCTTCCTTGTCTGGTTCATTCCCTTACTGGAAAAAATCATTGAACTTTAAAAAGCAGGTTCCCCAGGGTAAGGTGGGTAAGACCAGACCTTTTCTGCCTTGTCCTATTCATCCCCAGCCCAAGGGAATTGGTAAAGTGAGAAATATGTTTATGGGGCCACATTTAGCAGGAAGCCTGGGCATTACTGCTATGTGACACGCAATACTCACATGCTAGTGTCTGTCAAGATTTCTCCTCGTGCCCCTCAACTCTCTGTCTTAAGAAGATGTTTTCCTGTGAAATTACTGAGTCTTAAATGGTTTCAGTAAGAGTTAGAGAAGGCAGAGGTTTTTTGAAGCAAATGGGATGGGAGGTGGATATGGGAGCATAAGGTTTTGACTTCTGTTTTTTCCCTAAATATAGTACTTTGAGAAAGACTTGGCATTCTATATTAACATCTTATATAGCTCAAGGGCTCTTTTTTTTTTTTTTTTTAAACTCTGGGCTCTGTTTCTAGGATTCATTCCCAAACTCCAAACATCAGTGATCAATTGTGAAACCAGAGGTTGATCTTGACTAGTCTCAGGCATGAAGATGTACCTAAGTCACACTGCCATTTTGGAGAAAAATCGCAGGAGTGTGGAATCTTTGAATGTTAGAGATGGAAGGGATGTTTAAGAGATCGTTTAGTATAACCCTCTCCATTTGCAGCTGAGGAAACTGAGGCTCAGAGGAGTTTGATAATTTGGTCAAGATTACTCAGGTTGAGCTGGGATTTGAGTTCAGGTTTTCTGATGTCAAATCCACTCATCTTTCCTGCCTCCCATCCAGCTGCCTCCCATAATTCCACAGTGATATCATGCAATTCTTTGGTCACTTAACCTGTACTTCAGTTCTCTTAATTGTCAAGTAGTGCTAGTAATAACACCTACCCCTGCCCCCCGCCCCGAGGGCGTTATGAAGATCAGATGAGATATTTGTAAAGCATTTAACGCCATGCCTGACACATAGTAGGCTCTTCATAAATGCTCATTTCCTTAATTTGTGTTTTAGGTAGTAGGACATTGCTGAGTGGTATAAATTAAAAACAACTTGAGTTTGAAACCACTGGACCTTTGATTTCTTTGGCTCTCCTGTTCCATTGTTCCGTGATTCTAAAGCATGGATTTTTAACCTGGGTTCCATGAACTTGTTTTTAAAAAATATTTTGCTGTCTTTTAATAAGATTGGTTTCTTTTGTAGTCTACATATTTTATTTTATGAGTTTAAAAAACCATTATTCCGAGAAGGGGTCCATAGATTGTCAAAGGGGATTCATGACACAAATGAAAGTGAAGAATCCCTGGTTGAAGAGCTGGTATAGCAGTTTCAGATGCGAAGCCACTGAGAAGGGTTGAAAATCCCTGCTCTCTACTCTTTTTGCTTCCTAGGCCTTCATCCTGACTATCTATCCTTTTTTCCCCCTTGGGCTGATAACCTCTGCCTTGGGAAGACACAAGTAACAAGAGACAAATGCAGTATATATAGACCCTAGCCATGGGAGGCAACGCTATCACCACAAACCTTTGCAATCAAGATCTTAGGGGCTGGAGGAGACAAGCAATTTTCTAGAGAGATGGGAACCCCAGACATCATCGGTACATCATCTGCTCTTTTCCACATGCAGCTTTTTAGAGGGATAGGGTTGAGGTGGGAAAGAAAACAAGGAAACAGGCACATTACCCCCTGGCAGGTTGATAGGTCCACAGCTCTTGTCATTGGGGTTGCTCACGTAGATTCGTTTGGTGCAGAGCCTCCAGAGACCAAAGTGGGCTACCTCGCAGGTGGCATTGTACCTTTCCACCTTGGGACTCAGAACTGCCCAGTGATCTGTCACCACCGCGGCCATTAACAAGCAGACACCCACCAGGATGATGCAGAAAGTCAACCGGACTTTCAGTGGCTTGGCTTCAGTCATGACCGAAAGTAGGGTTCGGTAGGCTGAACTCAAGAGAGCTGCTTCCCTCCTTTCCAAATGGCTTAGAGCTGGTTGAGAGTGGGCAGAGGCAGCGATTAGTGAGGGGTGGCAGTTGCTCCAAACAGGGACGTGGGGTGTAGGAGTGGTGTCTTAGTGAGTCTAAGCACTTTCAAATGTCAGCCCCAAGGAGCAAAAGCAGGCCAGTCAGGGACTGGAGCATTTAGGCAAGTGGGCCGCAAGCGCAGCTGCTAAGTCCTGTCAGGGGCAGTGAGAAAGGCTTCTATTAATGCACACATTGAGTAAATTCAGGGTAGGCTGCTGCTCAGGTTACAGCATCATGCTTCCCAAGTTGGATCTGGAAGTCCCCATGGCTCCCTGTGGGGAGGGAAGCTGACTGAGCAATGAACCCCACCCCTTCTCACTGGGGAGCCTTAAGGCATAGTCATTACCGAATAGCTGAGTGGGGTGGGGAAGGAAAGTCATCTCAAATATTGTGTGTGTAGTTGGGGATCTATGTCAGATGGTTGCTTGAGAGTCTGACTGCTAAGAGGTGGGGGAGGAAGATGACATTTGACTGAGGAGAGTGGATGGAGCAAGGGAAGAGATGATCTTTTTGAATTCTAAGGGTGCCTCTGTTCAGTTGCTGGGGTTAAAGGTACTACAGAGATATGAGAAAGATTGACCTCATCCTGCAGAAGTGTGAATGCAAGACAGTCTGGAATTCTGCCTAAAGTAATCCAAGGTCTTTGGGATGAGCCCAAAGCCCATCTCCTAGTTTATGTTGGATCTGGGGCCAAAATGTGGTACTTGTAAATCACGGAACTGCTAACAAAAGCAGGTGTACTTTAATACAGTAAAGATATGCAACAAGGAAACAGTGGTATTTCACTTTTATAGATCTAGAACCCCCTCGTTTCTATATGGAAGCCTGACTGGCTGGCAGAGGACAGTTTAGGATCACTCATAGACTTCAGACATTGATCAACTACAAGGGACCCTGACTCCGTGTGAGGATTCACCCTTGGGTGAATCTACATCAATGCCCAGGACGGATTTGTTGCCTTTTAGGGAAAACTAATCTCTGTTTCTGGGAAAAAAGGGAACTGTGGTTGTCTACTACCATTTCTACCACTACCACTACTACCACCACCACTGCTACTACTACTACTACTACTATCACTACCACTACTACTACTAACTACTACTTCTACTACTACTACTATCACTACCACTACTACTACTAACTACTACTACGACTACTACTACTACTACTACTACCACTACTACTACTAACTACTACTACGACTACTACTACCACCACCTCTACCACAATAATAATAACAGCTAGTATTTATTTAGCACAAAGCAGTTTACAACTACTGTCTCATCTGAACTCACAATAACCCTGAGAAGCAAGTGCCTCTCATTTATCCTCATTTTGCAGGTGGAGGAGCTGAGGTAGACAGAGGTGAAATTTTTTGCCCAGGGTCACACAACTAGAAGGTGTTGCAGGGATGGAGAAACTGTGACCTCAAGGCCACATGTGGCCCTCTAGGTTCTCAGGTGTAGTGTTTTGACTGAGTCCAAGTTTTACGGAACAAATACTTTTATTACAGGAATTTGATCTGTGAAGTTAGAGCACTGTTAGAGTTCTAACAGTTAAAGGATAGATCTGAACCCTTGTCTTCCCTTCTCTAGGTTCATGGCATATTAGCGGTGCCACCCAGCTACAGAGCTTTTATGGGAACTTTACACCTAGGACAAAGTGGGAGGGAAAGTTGATAAGTGGTATGGGGGAATAGGGAGAAGTGCGTGCTTGGATACTCAAGGTTTCTACGCTGAGTGCCAGGAGATAGTGTAGGGTTGGCTGGTAAGGCCACTGTCTCTGTGGGTAAAACCAGTTTGGGAGAAGCTCACCATACTCTCAGTCCTTTCTAAATGTTGGCATCTTTGGAAAAGCCCTGATCACTCCCTTGTAGTTACTGCCCTTATCTCAAGGAGCTTGAGATTCTCTGATAGGAGAAGATAATACATAAAGAGAAGCTAGAGTTGGAAAGGGGTATGAGAGTGGCCTGTTGGTCAGACAAGGTGAAGACTCACCAATTGGAGTCCAGGGTCTCAGGTATAGAGTCCAAGTTCTGGCAGCAGCAGGAGGAGGGCTAGAATGCAGGTGATGTGGCTTGGAAACAGACAAGTAGATGCCGCTACTGGAATAACAGTAATTAAATTAATATTAATAGTGATGATGGGGGCAGCTAAGTCGCACAGTGGGTAGAATGTTGGGCCTGGAGTCAGAAAGAACTGAGTTCTAATCCGGCCTTAGACACTATCTGTGTGCAAGTCACTTAATCCCCAAATGGGGTCATGAAGAGTCAGACACAACTGAAACCGCCAAACTACCACTACTACCACCACTACTTCTACCTCCTCTTCTTCCTCTTCCTCCTCCTCCTATTAATATTGTTGAAGTGTGCGAGGCTTAACAGTTTACAAAATGTTTCAGTGAACATTATCTCACTTGATTCTCATAACAACCCTATGTGGTATGTGGCGGAACGTATCATTATCCCCACTTTATATTTATATTTATTTTTTATATTTTTTATTTATATTTTGTATTTATATTTATATTTATAGATGGGGAAACCTGAATCTCAGAGAATTTAATGTATTTGCCCAAAGTCACACAGAGAATGAGTGGGAGACCTGGGATTTAGCCCTAGACTTCTACCTCCAAGTCCATTTTTCACTGCACCACAATAGAGACCGATGAAGCAAATACCTTGAATTCGGCTAGAGTAAAGTCACTCAAGGGAGACGCTACACTTTATCTATCTCCCTTTGATATAGGGAACCACTTTCCTACCACCAAATCCTAGTAATTGCAGATCTTTACTTTTGAGTTTGTACCCAACCTGAGTTTTTCTCTGAGGCTTTGCTTGTAGATGTTCGGGAATCGTCTCTTCTTCTACTTTTCTATTTTGAGCATCTTTGCCACCACAATAGCTCATTATGGTGGGATCCTTTTCTGGTTCACCCATTCTTCCAACTTACTTCCCGACTTCAGATTTAATATTAGGGCTGGACTCTGCCATGCTTCTGGAGGGAGAGTCTGAACTGGACCTGTTGCTTTCTGGGAGCACTGAGAGCTGTGCTATTCCAGAATCTCAGGCACAGACTGGGGACCTGAAAACGTTCAATACTCCCAAAGTAGCCTGATCCAGGACAAAGTCTGATTACTGCCCCACCTTGGTCTGAGATCTGTAAGTTCTGACCTGGGTTTTGTTCTAAGAAATAGTAGACTCCTGCTGTGATTCTACTCATCATTTAAGTGGAAAGCTCTGTTGGTCCAGAGTGGCAGAATTGCCACAATCTTTGGTTATGCATGTTCCCCTCTTCTTAGCATCTGCTCTGTTGCTTTCAGTTTTGTCCAACTCTTCATGACTCCACCTGGCAAAGATAATAGAATGGTTTGCCATTTCCTCCTCAAGTTCATTTTGCAGATGAGGAAACTGAGGCAAAAAGGTTTAAGTGATTTGCCCAAGGTTACACAGCTATAAATGTCTGAAGCAGGATTTGAACTCATGAAGATGAGTCCTCCTGACTCCAGGTCCTACAGTTTATTCACTGTGCCACCTACCTGCTCAAAATAACATATACAAATAAAAAGCAGTTTTAAAAATGAGAATGCTTGAAGTTAGGGAACTGGTTAAAAATATATATATATCTGTGTGTAGCTTTATCTATATAAGTTTACATTGTTTGCTTGTCTCATATCTGTAATATCAGTTCTTGGAGATCTTGGTATACTTCAGCTTTAGGTTAGTCAACCCAAACATAGAGGGCATGTCTGTCCATTCCTTCAGGCAGTCTTCAAGGAGAGCCTCCATTTAGGGTTCTCTGCTGATAGAGTGGAGGAGTTAGTGCATCAGAACTGTATCTCATTAACGTACCCTCTATAACAATAATTACAGTGTCTGACTGTGAGGTTAATATACTGTCTTGTCCATTCTTCCCAGCAAAAGATTCCATTACCATCAGGTGGTATGCTAGAAATAAAAATTAACTGCCAGTCATTTCTCTGTTAATTCTGTTGTCTCCCTGGGAGCTGTACATAACTAGCCAACAATCAGGTGACAAAGTATGGGTACTAATGGGGAAAAGCACCTTGGTATGGTTTTCAGTATGCTACCAAACCCATGTTTTTTTAGCTGCCCCTGTCCTTCCATAAGGAATTAGATCCCAGGATGTAATGACTTTATTTTAATAACCACTTGATTATTGAATATTGATTATTGAATTATCATGCAGATAAATGACATTGAGAAACTGGGCAGAGTTCCTGAAAGTATGACCATGCATGTGTTGAAGAATTGACAGTTATTAGCCATCAGTTCAAGAGTATCCAAAGTAATAGATCAATGATTCACAAGAACATCTATTTTCATTCTAGATTTCATTCATGGTTAGTAATGCGTATTGGATGGCAAGGCAGTCACTTTTCCACATGAGATTCTGAGCCCTAACTTGGAGAAATTTCATGATGTGATTTAAAAATGCCAGCAATCCTCCTTAGCCTAGACTCAATTGAGTTCTGTACTCTTGACATTCCCTTGGTATGCTGAGACCCACCGCATGGTCTAACTAGAATAGCGTTAATTTCATGAGGCTCTTCTGATGTTAAATACAGCCATTCAATCTGGCCAAGGACTTCTAGCCCTAGTCTCTCCTCCCACCCCCATCCCTATTCCCACCTCGTAATCTTATGGAGAAGCTGATTATTCTTCTGGGAGAGCTAGAGTGGTTCTGCCTCTATGGTATAATGGCAAAGGCACAATGTGGATTTTGGGCATGTATCCTGGAGTATTTCACTGACTAAGTAAGTCTAAATTTCCTCAGAAAGGCACCAAATTGGGTAATGGTTCTAAGGGTGCAGATCAGGCTCCCATCGGTGGGCTGGACTAAAGAGTGAAAGTTGGAATATCAGTGTTTTGAAGGAGGAATTTATGGAGCCTCCTCTCAGTATGATCACAATCATGATATGATAGTGCTATACATGATCACAATCAGGGAATGCCATCTATATTGGTACCTATAAATAGGCCCTTGGGATTATTGCTAAGTATGATAGTGGGATAAGAGTGATTGGATATCAACAACTTCCTATCCATTTTCCTGAAAATTAATTACTGAGGAACTCCCTCACTGGTAAATTGCTTTGTCTCATGTTTACGTTACTGTGATTTGTAGGTCATTCTGTCCATGTTCTATTGAGAACTTCCATCATCATCAGGGTATCTTTTGAAAGGGTCCTTCTGGTAACTTTCAAAGATATCCAGGGTGTCCCAGTACTTTCCAAAGATATAGAAAATCAAGAGAGTGAAAATAACCTGGTGAAGAGAAAGTAATGGGAAGGTCTTCTTAGATCATTACAACAACAATGTCTCTCTATCCCTCTGCTATAATTTCCCCCCATCTATGGTAATTTCTGAGGCATCTATGCCTAAACCACAACTTTGTGGTGTTTGGGAGCATTTATTGTACTGCTGGGAGAAGCAGCCTAGGTCTAGTTAATCCCCTGTAAAGAAAGATTCCTTACCTTAGAACCAGATCCTTTAAAGGAGTATGTGGGTATAAAACTCCTTATATATTCCTTTAGTAGCTCATTCATTCTTCCAATAAAACCAGGTGATTATGGATTATAGAGGATATCTAAAACTCATTTAATACCGGATTCTGCCACCCATTACTAGACCTCTGGGCTACTAAATGTCCAGCTAGGTCTCAAGCAGAATACCTTATGTTTGTAGTAAGTAGCTCCTTCTATTCAACATTACTTTCTGGTTAGATTAGGCTGTTGGATAGGTGTCTAATCAACCATAGTTGAAATATGTTACTTATAGGATTTGATGGGAGAGGAGAGAGAGTCCCTCTACATAATCAATATGTCAGACTTGAATGTGACTTTTCCTGAATCTGATTTTCCCCTATGGTCTTTTTCTCAATGGCCACAGTTCTATATATGGAGCAGTGGTGTGCCATATCCTTTAGTGTAACAGGTAGCCTACACTGGCATGCTCAAGCATAAGAACATTCTACCTACAGGTATTATTCTGCTGATGCACCCAATGGGTCAGACTATCTGGGGAATGGGTTATTGCCATTACACTGGCCAATTCATCTACTTACTTGAGAGCAGGATTGGCAGCATCTCCTTTAGGGGTATGTACGCTGAAGTTTCGTCTATTGAATTGGCTTTATCTCACAGTTCTTGTCACATTTGAATACTGCTTAATAAATGTTTGGAATTGATATTCTACGGAGATTCTTTCTACATGCAGATCCACGGGGTTAGGCAGCTCCTCTTATGTGCCTCCTAGTTCTTGGTATATAGGTATATCTCAGTGCCATGTTGTATTTCCAGTGCTAAGATGATTACAACCTTGAACTCAGAAAACTGAAAGGACCTGATTTTCTCTGTAAGTGCAAGAAAGTCTCATTTGTTAGACTACATACTAAGGCTACTTTTATAGAAACACCTAAAAAACAAACAAACATGTATTTCTCTGTTGCTTACATAGGGTTTAGAAAAGGGGAACTTCTAAGAAAGGAATAACCAGAAGGGGGTAGGTAGGGAAATTTCAAAAATGATTTTCCTACTGATTTGCTGTTGTATTTTAGACACACCTACTATTTATGTTTTAGTTATTTCTTGCAAATACAACTTCCTTTTAAACAGGATGACTTGTTGTGGGCTACCTATGACCCCTTAACCCATTATCATTAACCCACCCTCTGATGGACAGTTGGATTCATGATATGACTAACAGAGCTATCACTTAAGGAATATATAATCATAATGTTACATAAATTTCAAAAATAGGGAAAGCATCAACTTACCAGATTTATTCTATGAGACAAATATAGCTAAACCAAGGTGGGGTAAAGCAGAGAAAGAAAACTATAGACAATTTCTCTAATGAATATTGATATAAAAATATTGAATAAAATATTAAAAGGGAAGTTATACTAAGAAAGATTATACATTATCAGGTTAGGTTTATACCAGAAAGGCAAAATTGATTAAATATTAATAAAACTAAAAACCTAACAGACCATTTTAAAGACAAAAAATAAGATTATGTCAATAGATTCAGAAATGACAAATATTGGAGGGGTTCTGGCAAAACAAAACACACTAATGTGTTATTGGTGGAGTTATACATTGCTCTAATTATTCTGGAAACCAATTTATGTACTAAAAAGGCACAAAACTATGAGTACCTTTTTATCCAGTAATACCACTAATATACCACAGTGTTTTCAAAGAAAGTAGAAAGGGGCCCATAGGTACAAAAATATGTGTAACAGGGTTTGGTTTTTTTTTTGCAGTAATAAACTGGAAACTAAGGAAATTAGCACTTAATGGATAATGGCTAAACAAATTATAGTATGTGAATGAAATGGAAGAAACATACATTTTTTGACATGACCAATGTGGGCATTTGTATTGTTTGACTATGCTTGTTTATCACAAAGGCTTTAGTTTTTTTCTTCCTTTTTTTTTTTGACCAATGAGGGGCAGAATTTGGAGAGAAAGAAAATAAATACTTGTTAATAAAAAAAATTGGTAAAATTTGAAAAAATTCACACGATCTTATCAATACATTTAAGAAAAAACTTTTGAGAACATAAAACTTCATTATGCTAACCTTAAAAGATTAGGAATAAATGGACCTTTCCTTAATATGATAAATATTACCTCCCTAAAGCCAAGCACTAGTGTTATTTATGATAGAGAATTGCTAATGACCTTCTTATTGATAGAGGTAAAGCAAGGATATACTTTATCTCCATTATTAATTTGCTGTAGTTCTAGAAATGTTAGCGATAGCACTGACAAGAGAAAGAAATTGAGGAACTAAGAGGCAAACATGAAACAGATATCTCTTTTGTAGATAATTATGCATCCATTCTCCAATTGATGGGCATCCCTTGCACAAGCTGTAGTATATAAGTGTAATGTAAGACTACTATTTAAAAAGAAATTATGACAGGCAGATTTCAAAAACACCTGGAAATACATATATGAACTAATGTAAAGTGAAATGAGCAGAACCTGGAGAACATTATACACTGTAACAGCAATATTGTGGGATGATCAACTATGAATGACGGCTCTTCTCAGCAACACAATGACCCAAGACAACTACAAAGGACTCATGATGGAAAAATGCTATCCACATCCAGAAAAATAACTGATGGACTCTGAATGCAGATTGAATCTTATTATTTTCTTTTTTGTGTGATTTTTCCTTTTAGGTCTGTATCTTCTTTAACAACTATAACTGATAGGGAAATATGCTCTACATGACTGCACAAACGCAACTGAGATCAAATTGCTTCCCATTTTAGGAAGAGAGGAGGTGAGCGAGGGAGGAAGAAAAATTTGGAACTCAAAATTTTGCAAAAATGAATGTTAAAAATGATCTTTACATATAATTAGAAAAATATTATTAAAAATATCAGCCACTTTCCATGTTACTTTAAAAAAACAACAGAAAGAGAAAGAAAAAAAATTCCATTCAAATTAACTACAGAAGGACTTCTCTGTCATACATCCAACGAGATGGAAGACTAGACAGTCGCTCTATTCCTTGCTAACTCTCAAAAACTTGCCAAAATTGGAATTGTATGCCAGAGAAAAAGCAAAAACAGCTTTCTTTTCAAGCGAAGACACTTCTTAGTGTCTAAGAAGTCTAACAAAGTAACAGCTTTATGAATTAGTAACGGAGAATGTTACTTGCTTAGTCAGAATCCATTCTCCTCTTCTACCTCAACACTTTGGCAGAATAAACAGCCTGATCCAACTAGCTTGAACTTTGTAATCCACTTGCTAATTTTGATGCTGCTTCAGTCCCTCCAGGCACACTCTGCCCCTGCCTTCACTTGGGGTAACAAGCAGGAGACCTCAACTCTGCTCTTCCACCTATGGGGGTGAAGTATAGGATATGCTTGGCCTGGGGCTACTGCATATTGTGTATGGGACAGGGGGTACATAGGACAATGTTCAACCAGAAAAGTAAAGAATAGAGGGCACAAACATGTCTGCTTATGAGGTTGTACCTGGCCTGAAGGAGGGGAACTGGCATCTAGTTCTTGTTTCTCTGAAAGACTCTTGGGGTAGGGACTCAGGCAAGTTAAAAGTGATTTCCCTAACCTTGGAGAAGGTTGAGATAGTTTTGAAGATATATAATCTGAGATTATATAATCACCTCTGAGATATATAATCAAAGGGGAAGGAGTCATAGGATGAGTGACAGGGGAAAATCAGGGGAAAAATACTAAATTCAACAAATATCTCAGGAGGAAGAAAAATGAGTTAAAAATCTAAAATACAAGTAGATAGATAAACAGGAAAGATATTAAACAAAAGGAAAATGGCTACTGATATATCTAAATGATTGTGAACATCTCTAAATAATTATTTAGAGAAATAAAATTGAACCTGAATGCACAAAGGACCCTGGAGATTCCCAAGAGAACATCAAATCATAGCAGGATGTTGCTTCCCTAATGACAAAGAATTAAAGAGCCTGGAGAAGGAATCTGTACATATAAAGACCATGAATGAAAGAACAAAAGTTCAGAATAGAACAAGCTAAAAAAATTCTTTTTTTAAGAAAAAAAGTATAGAAAATTAAAAAAAACTAACAGCAGTCAGTGGGAAGAAGAGAAGGGGTGGATTTTAATTAGCTGCTTAACTGAGAGAGAAAAAGAGAGGGGAAAATTAGATAACTAAATAAAAAGAAGAAAAAAGTAATCAATAAGTCAAACTTTAAAACTAGGAAATGGAGTAAAAAATGATAACATGGGTCGAGCTTGAAGGTTCAGGGAAGAGAACCTATGGTAGGTCAAGCAAAGAAAAGCTGAAGCAAGGAAATATTGTCTTAAAAGAGACAGAGGAACAAAAAAATTATCATTCACAAAAGTATATGTAAAATTCTGGGAGTCCTCCTGTCAAGACACAACAGAAGTTATATGATGTAAACTATAAAACACTCTTTAAAGAAATAAAGGAAGAAAGGTATTTGGAGAAATAGTAATTTTTCATGGTTATGCCATGCCAATATAATAAAAATGACAATGCTACCTTTTACAGATTTTATTTAATTTACAGATTTAATACTATACCAATTAAACTGCCAAGGGACTATTTCATAAGACTGAAAAAATAATAACCAAATTTACTTGCGAGAAGTAAAGGTCAAGAATCTGTGGGGAAATAATGAAACAAACTGAGATGAAAGGGAGCCTAGCAGTACTGGATCCCAAACTATTCTTTAAAATAGTAATCATCAAAACTATTTAGTGATGGTCAAACAAATAGAAAAGTTGATTATTGGAATAAGTGAAGTTTTAGAAAGGAAAGTCAACTTCACTGATAGAAGTCTCATATCTAAGATATATAGGTAACACACTCAAATATTTTTTCTTTTCCTTTTTTTATTTGTTTTTAGTTTTCAACATTCACTTCCAACATTCAATTCCATAAGATTTTGAGTTCCAAATTTTCTCCCTATTCTTTCCCTCCCTGCACCCCAAGATAATGTGCAATGCAGGCTCTACTATACATTCATATTAAGCATATTTTCCCATTAGTCATGTTGTAAAGAAGAATTAGAACCACTGGGAGAAATCACGAGAAAGAAGAAACAAACAAAAAAAAAAAAAGAGAGAGAGAGAGCAAATAGTAGGCTTTGATCTGCATTTGGACTCCAAAGCATTTGGACTCCACAGTTCTTTTTCCTGGATGTGGATAGCATTTTCCATCATGAGTCATTTGGAGTTGTCTTAGATTCTTGCATTGCTAAGAAAAGATAAGTCTATCAAAGTTAAGTCATCAGACAATGTGACTGTTACTGTGTACAATATTCTCCTGGTTCTGCTCACCTCACTAAGTATCAGTTCAATATAAGTCTCTCCAGGTTTTCTGAAGTCTTCCTGCTTATCATTTCTTATGGAACAATAGTGTACATATATCATTACATTCATATACCATAACTTGTTCAACCATTCCCTAATTGATGGGCATGTAATGTTAATGAGATTTATGTTAATGAAAGATCTTCCCCATCTCTTAATAGGCCTCAGATTAGGGGAGATTTGTTTTGCAGTAAGGCCCATGCCTTTTGTTAATTGCTAATGAGGCACTGGGTCAGGAGAGTCATTTCCTCTGGCTCTTTAAAGCGTATATATACTCTGAGGTGAGGTTTTGCTTTGGGGGCTTCTTTGGAAGAAGGTTCATGTGCCAGATGAGACTCTGTGTAGCTGTGGCCCCTCCACCCCCAGCTTTGAAAACCCAGATGTTGGTGCTTCTGTCTCTGGTAACTATGTATGTATGTAATGGTCAGACAGTTGGATCTATCTTTTGATCTCTGATGTATGTATTGCTTATGGTCAGATGATTGGAAGCCCTGTCTGTGGGTCTTTATTTTTCTACTTTTATTTTCTCTGTTGGTGAATGTAATGAAAGTAGATTGTTGACTCCTCAAAAGTTGCTTTCCTTTTGGAAAAGCAGATCTAAGAACCTGTACCTGAGGTGCTCCTATGTATGCTGGGGTCCTTGCTGATATAGGGCACCCCCTCAATTTCTAATTCTTAAACTCCACAAAAAGATCTGCTATATATATTTTTGTACATGTGGGTCCTTTTCCTGTTTTCATGATCTCTTTGGGATATAGATTTAGAAGTGGTATTGCTGAATCAAAGAGTATGCACAGTTTAATATTCCTTTGTGCAGAGTTCCAAATTGCTCTCCATAATGGTTGGATCAATCCACAACTTCACCAATAGTGCATTAGTGTTCCCATTTTCCCACATCTTCTCCAACATTTATCATTTTCCTGTTTTGTCAGCCAATTTGATATGATATGGTACCTCAGAATTGTTTTGATTTGCATTTCTCCCATCAATAGTGTGATTTAGAGCATTTTTTCATGTGGCTATAGATAGCTTTAATTTCTTCATCTGAAAATTACCTGTTTATATCTTTTGACTGAATCAATTGGGGAATGACTTGTATTCTTTTAAATTTGACTCAGTTCTCTATACATTTTAGGAAAGAGGCCTAGGACGCTGGTTGTAAAAATTATTTCCCACTTTTCTGCTTCCCTTCTAATCTTTGTTGCATGACCTTTGCAAAAAAACTTTTCAATTTAATGTAATCAAAATCATCCATTTTGCATTTCATATTGTTCTCTATCTCTTGTTTGCCATAAATTTGACAGGTAAACCATTTCTTGCTCCCCCAGTTTGCTTATAATATCAGCTTTTTAATCTAAATTGTGTACTATTTTGACTTTATCTTAGTATAATGTGTAAGATATTGGTCTATGCCTAGTTTCTGCCATACTATTTTCCAGATTTCCCAGCAGTTTTTGTCAGATAGTGAGTTCTCATCCCAGGAACTGAAGGCTTTGGGTTTATGAAACAGTAAATAGCTATAGTCATTGATGACTGTGTCTTGTGTACCTGGCATATTCCAATGATCCACCACTCTATTTCTTAGTCAGTACAAAGTGGTTTTGATGATTGCTACTTAAAAATACTGTTGAAGATCTAGTATGACTAGACCACCTTCCCATGCATTTCTTTTCTTTAATTTTCTTAATATTTTGGACTTTTTGTCCTTCCAGATGAATTTGGTTATTATCTTTTCTAGCTCTTTAAAATAAACTTTTGGTAGTTTGATTGGTGTTGCACTGAATAAGTAAATTAATTTAGGGAGAACTGTCATTTTTATTATATTAGCTCAGCCTACTCATGAGCAACTGATGTTTTTCCAGTTATTTAGATCTAACTTTATGTGTGTGAAAAGTCTTTTGTAATTGTGTTCATGTAGTTCCTGGATTTGTCTTGGCAGGCAGACTCCAAAATATCCTATAATGTCTACAGTAACTTCAAATAGAATTTCTCTTTCTATTTCTTGCTGTTGGACTTCTTTAGTAATATATAGAAATGCTGATGATTTGTGTGGGTTTATTTTATATCCTGCAACTTTGCTAAAGTTGTTTATTATTTCTAGCAGTTTTTTACTTGATTCTCTAGGATTCTCTAAGTATACTATTATATCATCTATAAAGAATGATAGCTTTGTTTCTTCTTTGCCTATTCTAATTCCTTCAATTTCTTTTTCTTCCCTTATTGCTAAAGCTAACATTTCTAGTACAACTTTGAATAATAGTGATGGTAATGGGCTTTCCTGTTTCACCTCTGGTCTTATAAGCTTCGAACTTATCCCCATTGTATATAATGCTTGCTGATGATTTTAGGTAGGTGCTACTTATCATTTTAAGGAAGACTCCATTTATTCCTATGCTTCCTAGTGTTTTTAATAGGAACGAGTGTTGTAGTTTGTCAAAAGCTTTTTCTACATTTATTGAGATCATATGATTTCTATTAATTTTATTGTTGATATGGTCAATTATGCTGATAGTTTTCCTAATAACTGACATATATACAAACATTTATTCCCTAATAAAGTCAAAGGAAATGAAAAAGAAATTCTGAAAAGAAGAGAGGTAAGATATCAACAATCATATTAAAAATATTCTCCAAGTCACAAATAATAAGAAGAAAAGTACAAATTAAAACAATTCTGCAGTTTCACCTTGCATCTATCATATAGACAAAGATGACAAAAAGGAAAATGACCATATTCATAGAGGCTGGGGGATGACAGACACACTAATGCATCCTTGGTGGAATTGTGAAGTATTTTGACCATTCTGAAAAGTTATTTGGAACTATGCCCCCAAATTACAAAACTACAGAGCTTTTGACCCAGTGATATGACTATTAGGTTTATATGTCAAAGGGATAAAAGACAGAGGGAAAGGAGCAGTATTTTATGTACAAAAAGACTTAAAAGCACTTTTTAATAGCAAAGAACTGGAAACAGATTTTGCCCATCAATTGGGGAATGACTGAACAAATCATAGCATGCTAATTAGTGGAATATTATTGTGCTGCAAGAAATGATGAAAAAACAAAGCCCCTGTAACAAATATGGTTAAGGAAAAGAACTTCCCATGATGTCCACCATCAAAAATGAATGTATTATTTATCTTAAGCCCATCATGTGTTTGTTGGTAAGATGTTAGGGTACTTCATCGTCAGTCTCCTGGAATTGTGATTGGTTATTACATTGACCAGAGTGGAGACTTTGAGAGTAGTTTTTCTTTAAAATGTTGTTATTATATAAATTACTCTCCTGGTTATACTCACTTTACTCTTCCTCAGTTCTGCCCTTCAGACTCAGTGGATGCCAAAAGACCAGGTGGTGAGTCACCACACCCTGCCCCCTTGAACAGAAGTGTTTCCATATGGAGACTGGGGAACGGAGGGGATTACATTTATAGAAGTTAAGTGCTACCTTATCCTTGTTGCATATCCTTGCTCTATTAGGGATAAGTAAACCTCTTTTTGTTAACTGTTCAATGACTTTCCCATGTTTCATTTCATCTGACCTAAATTAATAGACCTGCCCTTAATATTTGGAATAATCAGTAACTGAGATGAGATGAGAGGAGATGAGAGTGACTCATATCATGGTTGAGTTGGAAGAAGGGTGATGAAGATATGTAGGAGGTTACTTGGTGGTAATAGCTTTTCTGATTGTGCAAGGGGAATCTTTTCAATAGAACAAGGAGCAGGATCCATCTCAGGTGGAGTGATTAGTTATGTGGGTGTTAGAAGAAGCTTCCAGAAAGAGGAAAGAAAACACCAAGTCCAGCATTCTCTGGGTGTTGCTGACCATGCTGCAGAAGTTACATTGCCAACATGAGATGATTGAAAGAGAGCTGGTCCCTTTGACATTTAGCAACTAGAGGTAGGGATCTTAATACTTAATCACTGTGTAATTGAGAGTAGAGTGGAAGCTAATGGGGGCCACCCAAGTATGAGGAGCTGTTCTGCTGGGGATGCCACAGCTAGGAAACTAGGAACCCACAGAAAGGTCTTCAAGATTGGAGTCATCTCCCATTGGAGAATGAGATTGGAAATAAGGAGATTTAGGAACTTCCACTAGTGATTTTAAAAAAAGGCCTCAGATTTATTTTATTACCATTTTAGGAAGAAGGGTGATTTCCTGCACTGAAAGAGCAGGAGGTGGGAGTTCATGACCAGCGTACTAAGCATGTTTTTATGAGATGTTCAAACAGATACCTGAAGAATTATTGGAACAGTGGCCACTGAGGCCATGATCTAATGGAACCAATGTTGAGACTCTATAGTTGACTTTCACAGATTTAGGGATCTCTTTGAGTATTTATTGCCACAGTCAGCTGAATCAATTGGAGTGTCCAGATAAGGACTCCATTTGTCCATTTTTAGGTGAATAAGATGGGGAATTATTTGCATCTGAAGCCATAAATATAAATTTCCATTGCAACAAAATCTATGATGGGGATGTGTAAGGCAGGAAGTGAGGTTCCTAAAGGAAATGGGTTTGATAGATTGAATGTAAGTGGTTCTGACTCATGGTTTGCCACACATTATGATCACCCTGGCTTGGGGTGAGTTAGATTCCAACTTCTGGACAGAGCTCTACCAAAAAGACTTTAGAATTCAGCAACGGATCTTGCCTACCATACAATTATCTGGGTGTAGGTTGATGAACTGGTGAAAATTGAACAGATCTTATGGACAGCTATGGCTTGGGTAAGTATTGCTGTCAGTATGAATGAGTGTCCTGGGATTGGAGGTGGAAGGAGGAAGAGTTATAAAATTCAAGACCCTGCTAGATGGTCATATGATGATGGCACTCTTTTCTGGAGGGAGCTTTGGGTATGACTCTTGAAACATGAAGTTGATAAGAAAGCAATTGATGGCCAGTTCAGGAGGTGCTAATAAAATTGTACATGGAAATGCAGTACTAGGGCATAAGGGGTTCTTCAGTTTGACCCAAGCCTAAGGTATTTGGTAAAGCCCCTACCCCATTTGTATCCTTCAGGGGATGCTACAGAAGGTAGACTATGGAGGGAAGATGTATAGGTGGGCCATTTCAGCAAACTCTACGTGTGTTATTTTGGGTAGGGTCAAATGGAAGTCTTTGGACTTTCCTGAACCATCCTATGGAGTTAATACCAAACAATAATTTTCCCCAGGGAGGGGAAAGACATTTTCTCTCTAGTGATAGAGATAAAGGAAGCTAGTATATTATTATACCAGCTCTCCTTACAGTAACACTCTGCTGCCAGTCAGAGAGGCAAATGACTCCTTGCAGCTTACAGTGGACTTCAGAATTCATCGTTTCCAACACTACAGCTATTTCTGACCTTGTCAATATCATAGACAAGGTTGCCCAGGCCCAGAGTGAATTTTCTGAGGTTATTTGACCTCATCATTATGTATTGTTCTCTATTGCTGAGGCTGAGACAAATGAAAAGCAGTTTGTTTTCACCTGGAAATGAGTCCAGCATATCTTCAATGTCCTTCCTTAGGCTATGTGAATATGCTTCATAATAGCACATTATAATGGGAAGAGATCAGAAAGGTCTTTTTCCTGAAGACACTGGTGTACAATAATGGTGTCAAACCAAAGAAAGAGAAACTGGGGGCCACTAAGCCATAATAAGAATCCTTATTGGCATATGTTGACTTAGAAAACCACCTATTAGCATTATCTTCATTTTATTGCATTTTTATTTATTTTGTTAAATATTTCCCAATTACATTTTCATCTGGTTCCTATGGCACTTGGGAGTTTTATGAGCTTTAAGTGGCTTTGTGTTGCCTGTTTCACACCATTATGTTGATGGCATAATGTTGACCAGGCCACATCCCAAGATCAGAGTGGCAGAGGGCCTAGACCAGATGATGAAGATTTAAGAGACAAGGAGTGGGAAATTAACCCTAAGCAAATTCAGGGTCTAACTTCTTAATTAAGTTTTGAGGAAGACAGTGGGTGGAGGAAACCTAAAGGATTCTAAACATAGTCTAGAATAACCTATCAATATTCACTTTCCTATAATATAAAAAAGAAAGTCCATCCACTCATTGTACTTTTCAGATTTTAGAGAATAAATATTCCCTACCTGCGTATCCTGAGGCCCAGAAGAGACTACAGCCCTGGAAGATGTACAGTACTCTGTCCAGCAGTCTCCCTCCCTGGGCCCTTAATGACCCTTCCAGGCCATATTTCTTTATGGACACGTCTGTGTCCATAAAAGACCAAGCTCAGTAGAACCTTTGACAGACACGAAAGGGTGTCCAGAATAAGCTGTTGTTCAGCGCCCAGAGCTCCCAGTTCCCTAGAACACTCATTCATTATATTGCTTTTGAAAAGCAGTTGCATGACTCTTACTGGATCCTAGCTGCTACTGAACAGAGGACACGGGGTCATATAAAGGGACATTTTGTTGTGTTGCCTATTATGAGTTGAGTGACACAAATGGTCTATCTAATAAGATAAGTAGGACATGGGAGACTTCTATTGTTGAATGGAAATGGTTCATTCAAAATCACTCTAGTCTGGGTTCCTTCACAATCAGGTGGAGTCTATGTCAGAGACCGTGAGCTCCATTTCAAGCTTCAGAAGCCTGACTTCTCTACCGGCTCAGTGGTTTCTCATCTGTGTTCCTGTTTCCTGAAATACACCATGTTCCTTGGTTTACCAATAGCTCCGTCCACTATAAGAAAGGCAAATACAACTGGACTTTTGTAGCCACTAATCTAGTAGCAGTAGATACTTTAGGGAATAAGCGAGAGGGGCCTGGGAAGTCGTTCTAGTGGGCTGAACTCCATGCTGCATGGTGGTATGTGATGGAGCCTTGAGAGAACAGGCAGAGCAAATGGATATTTCCCAGCTGGGCAGGATGCAAGGGCAAGGAGCACCAAGGAGAAAGGTCTTAGAGGGTTGATTATCTCAAGGTGAGTGGAGTGAGCTAGTGATTAAGTTCAAACTTAGAGATGATTATGATCAATAGACACTAGGGCTGGTGAGAAGCAGTGACTAGCTTCATGCAGTGTTTCTTTTTCTCACTCTGGCCCCCCAATAGGTAAAGACATTTTTTGTCAGTTAATCATTGACTCCCTGAAACAAGGGAGACAGAAACACAGACTTTGTCCTTTCATGGTCCCTAACTAAAGAAGTTGGCTTACTTTCGTTTCTATACTATTTAATCTGTTATTTATAGAAACTAAATGGCCATTAACCTGAGCTTGTTAGTTTAGTGTATATACGGAACAAGACTGAGGGAGGAGGAAATTAGGATCCTCTCTCTCTCTCTCTCTCTCTCTCTATTTTTCCTCCATACTTGGGCTGAGATAAGGCTGGAAAAGCAATGATTTAGTCACTATCTGATAATTTTGCAGCTTATATATAATCTACTGTTAAGGAAGCAGTATGTTCTAGTGGGGAAAGCACTGGCTTTGGAGTCAAGGTGCTTGAGTTCAAGTCTTTCTTTGAGGTTTAGTAGTGTCAGGCCTGGAGCCAGGAAAACTCATCATCTTGAGTTCAAATCTGGCCTCAGACACTTGCTAGATTGTGACCCTGGGCATGTCACTTAACCCTGTTTGCCTCAGTTTTATCATCTGTAAAATGAGCTGGAGAAGGAAATGGAAAACCACTCCAGTGTCTTTGCCCAGAAAACCCAAATGGGGTCACAAAGAGATGAACACGACTGAAATGACTAATCAACAACAACTCATGTAGGTAAGTCACTTCAACTCCTTGGATTTCAGTTTCTTCATTTATAAAATAAAAATTGGACTGGTTGGTGTCTGAAGTCCCTTGTAGCCCTAGACTAATGATCCCATGATTCCATTCTAGACATCATAAGACTCCATAAAACTGGAATCTACAAGCCGTGGGCCATGGACAAAGTAGCTATTTTAGCCAAGGGAACCTTGGGGCTGCCAGCTCTGGAACCCTGAGGCCAATAGTTTGCTATGATAGGAGATGTGTTTGTTTTGTAGAAGCTGCGGTTGCTTGTATTTGGCACTAGAGGGCTCCTAGCCTCAATCATACATTCCCCTAAGTGACTAGAAGTAACAGTGAGGTGGTCCCCTGGATATAGTGCTGGACTTCCCAGTCCAGATAGTCTGAATTGAATCCTGTGTCAGACGTTTAGCTAGCTGTATAGCCCTGGACAAGTCACTTAACCTATCTCAGCCCCAGTTTTCTCATCGGTAAAATGGATATAACAATTGCATCCACCTCATAGGGTTGTTGTGGGGATCAAATGAAATAATATGCGTAAAGGGTTTTGGAAACCTTGACATGTTATATACATGCTAGCTATGATCATTCCATCATTTGACAATAGGCTATGGAGCTTCGCATGAAGAAGAAAACTTTTATCCCCAAAGTTACAGCCTTAGCAAATTTGATTTCATTGATAAAAGTCTGATATATAGATAACTGACTCAAATATATAGGAACAGTCATTCCTCAACAAATAAATAGTCAAAGGATATGAAAAAGAAGTTCTCAAAGGAAGAAAATTAAGTTATCAACAAACATAAAAAATTCAGAGAGGACTGTATATCTTGAGAATAAAACTGAATTCATGATCTTTAAGATGGAATCTCTTTATCTGTATGACAATCTTGAAAATCTCTGGCTTAGAGCTACCATCTTGATCTTATATTCCCCAAAGCAGTTTTTTAAAGATAGCTCTGTGAAATTATACCACTGACCAAGGGGATTCAACTGTACTTGATAGTGGTTTAAAAAAATGCAACTCTACTCTGAGTGACTTGGGCAAACATTAGTAATATTTCCTATATCCCTTTAGCATTTTAAGTGTCTTTTCAATCACATCTGACTCTTCATGACCCCATTTGGGGTTTTCTTGGCAGAGATAAAATAGTGGCTTGCCATTTCCTTCTCCAGCTCATTTTACAGGTGAGGAAACTGAGGCAATCAGGGTTAAGTGAGTTGCCCAGAGTCACTTAGGTAGGAGGTATCTGAGGTCATATTTGAACTCAGGAAGTTAAGTTTTCCTGACTCTGGACCTGGTATTCTATCCACTGCACTATCTAATTGCCCCTTTCCTTTAGCATTGATCTGTAAAAATCTAGTTCTAGTCTGCCTTTCCAGCCAGATCTACCATACATCCCTGAACATAATCTATGACACAAACAGATCAGACCTTCCACTGGCTGCACTTTCTAGTCTCCCTGCCTTCACTTCTAGTGTCTCTTAAAATCCCCAGCCTCCAACAAGAAAGGGTTATGGCAAGTGCAGCATCCTACCTGAGTCCTTTCTTGATTCACCAGTCACGTAATGGACCTTCCCTGCCCCTTAGTCCTTTGAATTTGCTTGGGATAGATTTTGCATTTATTTACTTGTCTATCTGTAGCTTGCCTCCGGTATATATTAGTTCCTCAAGAACAAGGAATGTTTTGCTCTGGCCTTTGCATCCTTGGTTCCTAGCGCCCTACCTAGCACACTGGTACTTAATAGATACCTACTGAGTATTCCCTATAGCTAGCATTTATAGAGCACATGTAGGTTTGCAAGCTGCTTTATATGTACTATCTTGTTTGATGTTCACAATAATCTTTTGATCTGGGGGCTATTATCCCCATTTTACAAATGAGGAAAAATGAGGCTGAGAGAGGTTAAGAATATTTTTAAATATATTTAAATATTTTTAAACAAGCATTGAAGTGACTAAAGTGCTAAACACTTTATAAATATCTCATTTTATCCTCACAACCACCCTGAGTGCTATCACAATTTCCATTTTGTTGTTTTTGTTACAATCCTAATTGGGTTTCCTTGGTAAAGGTATTGGAGGGGTTTGCCATTTCCTTCAGCTCATTTTACAGGTGAGAAACTAAGGCAAACTAGGTTAAGTGACTGACCCTGGATCACACGCTAATAAGTGTCTGAGGTCAGGAAAATGGATCTTCCTGATTCCAGGCTTGGCACTCCATTCACTGAATCCCCTTGATCCCCACTTTACAGGTAAGAATTCTGAGGCAGAGTCATACAGCTCAATCTTGGCTCTTAGGACTGTTCTAATTCCTTTGGCTGTATCCACTGCTTCACCTGCGCACCTTAGTGAATAAATCCAATTCTCTCCCTCTCCCTCTCCTATCCCAGTTGTTCCATCTTCCTCAGAGAGGTAAAGGCTCTGTCTAGTTATACGGGATGACCTTACCAATAACCTCAGAGATTTGAGTTTTTTGTTTGTTTCCACACCAGAAAGAAAACATTTGAAAAATGTTTTTTATTATTATTTTTAAAAAGACAAAACCAACAACTGGGAAACAATAGTAGATACAAGATTCACATGGTGCTAAATGGGTAGAACATACATGAATTGTAAGGGGGTCAGAAGGAAGGATGAGGAAAAACAAGTCTCCCCCTCCAAGAGGGTTAGAGCACCACTGTCTACTCTGTCTCCCCCAGGGGAGCCCAGACTAACAAGGAAGAGTGAACCAGCTCTCCTCCCTTGCTGGGGGCCACCTACTGAGCCTAGACTGAAATCCAGCAAGGAAGGGATCAGTGGCAAGAGACAGGTCATGCCTTAGAGATGGGTAGGAAAGGAGGGGGCTAGAGGTAAAGACATCTGAGGGCCCAAGGCTCAGAGCTCCTTTAGCTGTCTATTATTGTCCTTTCCTTTCTCAACCCCTCATTCTACCACTTCATCCCCCATCAACCAGGCATGTTTTTTTTGCCTGGGCCCGTGCAAGGGGGTAAAGCTCCTTCTAAAATATTTTAGCTGCTTTAGAAGCAGAGAATTTGGAGATGACCCATTTGGGACAATTGCAGGGCAGCCTGGCTCTCTTGACCTCAGAGCAGAAGCATGGGGACATTGATAGAGGGTGAGGGTCTACAGATCAGAGCTGGATTACAGACAGAGAGGATCCTGATCTGACCTGGATAAGATGGTGTTGGTGAAGTTGGCCCAACAGCTGAAAGAAAGGTTTTTTCAAGACAAAACCCTTACCCTTCTTTTTGTTGCAGCAAATAGTCAGAGATACTATCATACAAATGCCAACTTCAGCTTGGAAGGAAAGGATTACAGTAAGACACAGAGGGGAAACTAGTATCTACTGTTTATCTTACTAACACAGGGAACAATCAGTTGGAGGAATTGCACCTAGAAAGGGACTTACTCGAGCAGGTGCAAAGGAGGACGGTGTGAGTGTGATGTCATAATGAGACAAAATGGACCAAATTCTGTGCCTCCTTACTCCCATGGAGCTGAGCCATTAGCCACTGGGAGCTGTGAGCCAGTAGCTGAGGTAAGAATTTGACAGATGTTTTGAAGCACATCTACTGTATCCAGAGATGGCAAATCAGGTTGTATTGTCTCAAAAAAGTAGGAAATAATTTCTTTTTAGAAAGCACAAAGGCATGTTTATATAAAAAGGGGGAAAGATTCATGTCTTTCTTTTGAACTTGGACATACTCTACTTTTCCCTCTTCCTTCAGGGGAAAAAAAAGAGGAACTACGAAAAGCAAAGATTGTATGAATATGTTCCCCCCACCTTGGGTTGTATTCCAAAAAATAAAATGAAGTATTAAGTTTTTTTTTATTTTCAGAGTTGGAAACAGAGTGTTTTTGCCCATTTATCTAAACTTCCTCCATTCAATCCTCTCAGATTTTAACAAAATAGATTATAATGATATGAGTTTTTAAAGGGAAAGAACCAACCAATCAACAAGCATTTATTAAGTGCCTACTACATACTGGGCACCATGCTAGGTGCTGGGGATACAAAAAAGGAATGGACATAACTTGTTCCCCTGGCATGTATCTGTAATAAAACATGTTTAATAAATCTACTGAGTGGGTTTGTGTTCTCCGTATTTCTCATAGCATCATTAATATATTAACTCTAAGTTCACATATCTGGACAAACATTCTCTATGCCAAACACTGGCTAGCTCCAAAGAGAAGCACTGCAGAGACATCCACTTAGATTAGCTCTACCTCGCCCTGCAGAGACAGGCAAAGGAGTAGGATCCATGATTCTGCCCCATGTTCTTTCTTTCTTTCACCTTTTGTCTGGATAGCTCTTTGCATCTACAGCCATGCCTCCCAAACTGAGGCCTGAATCCACCTTTGCAAAGGCTGCTTGGAATATTTCCATTCGAACATCCAGTTGCTTATTTCCTTCCTGGTGGCCCAGTCCATTGCTGTCCTCAATTTATCTAGGTCTCCAAACTCAGTCATCAGTGCCTGTGGAATTTCAGGCCAGCTTCCCATCTTCCCTAACTTCTGCTAATGGAGCTGGTGCCCAGCAACAGGCATTCTAGAAGTAGTAGCTTGCTGCTGGTTCTTTCGTCCTCTGCTCAGAATTTTTCAACCCACATCCACTTGCATGAGAGAGAGAGAGAGAGAGAGGGTGAGAGAGAGAGAGAGAGAGAGAGAGAGAGAGAGAGAGAGTGAGAGAGAGAGAAGGTGAGAGAGAGAGAGAGAGAGAGAGAGAGGAAGAGAGAGAGTGAGAGAGAGAGAGAGCAAGGGGGGGGGGACGGTTGGGAGAGCAGCTTTGGTTTCCTCTTCTCCATCACAGAAAGCAAGTGAAACACTATTCTGAGGAACAGCAGTGATCTCCACAATAGCCCTCCATTGTGTAAAGTGGAGGCTATCCAGTAGTTGTGGGTGCTATTAAGCATAGGTTCATGGAAATCCCATTCTTCTGTAAAGTTATATTTTCAAAAGGAGATAATGGCTCAATTTTGTGTTCCAGCATCAGTAAGACTGAGTTACCCCAGAAGGCTCAGGTAAGCACTTTTGCCTTCTTCTGAGGCTGACCAAACCTTAAGGCATTTGAACAACCTCCTTGCTTAAAGTCAGCCTTCAGCTTCTGATTGCTTTTCATATTCCACTATCCCCAGGTCCTTATTTGTAAAAACCAGCACTTGATGTGTTTTGCAGATCAGGGAAAATTTTTTTGTTTCATGTTGAGTTTTTTTCTTTTTTTTCTTTTTTTCTCTTTTGGTCTGTTTGTTCTTTTAAGGATCTTCCTGTTTGATCAAAAGATCCATTGTAGTAAGGAGATGAGAATTATTTTGAAGGGGAAGGAGATCCTACACTCTCCTCACACAGGCGTGGTCCGCCGATTAATCATGCTGACGTGAAATCCTTCCTTCAGTTCCTTCTGCAGGAAGTTGTGAACCTGGAGGAAGCCAGCCTCTTGCTCTGGATTGTAGCTTGCTGCTGTGGTCACTTTCAGAGGTTCCCTGGATAGGGTGTACATGGAGATCTCTCCCATGGGGATGGAACTTGAGATCTTCATGCTGACAGGGGAGACATCCCTGGAAGGAGAAGCTTCTGTGGATTGGGAGCTAGACCTGGACCTCCTCCTTCTATACCTGTAACTTGGCATTCTAGCATAAGGGGAAGAGGAAGAAGTCTTAAGGAACTCCCGTTTGGTCTTAAATCTTAACTCTTTATTTTTCTCAATGTAAATGTTTACAGCCAGGACGCCTATGGTCTCAGCCACAATAAAAGACAGAGCGCCAAAGTAAAAAGACCAACCATAGTTATAGTGGTTCTTTTTGTCTTCATCTCTCTTATCACTTGGGTCTCCTGCATTGCTGGAGATATAGACGATGATTCCGATGATGTTACTCAGACCTGAAAGGGAAAGGAGAAAGGAAGAGGAATACCAGATGTTGGAACCCAGACAGCTGGATCGTTGGGAAGTGATGAGCAGGGGATCATTTGGATGAGGCAAACAGAGGTTCTACACTTGCCAGAGGAGGTCTAGATTTCAACCTCCTGTCCTTTTTGGCATGTTCCAAAATTTCCTACATGGACATAGTTTGCCTTTTAGTGGTTCCCTTCCTTCCTCCTCCTTCTTTTCTCCTTATTCAACATGGCATATTTGCTTGCTAAAACACTGAGAGTGTTGGATACCTTTGTTATCATCCTTCCTCTACTACTAACACCATATGTGATCTTGGAGGTGGGGGGGAAGGTAAGTCTCTTTTCCTCTTTGGGCCTCAGTTTCCTTACCTATCAAATGAGTCCTCAATGACTTGCAAAGTTCTTTCTAGATTAAATGTTCATCATGTATTTCAACTTTCCAAGAATATTTCCTTATTAACCTCCTGATTGTTCCCCATCTCTCTAGCCATGCAGTTCTTTAGTCTGGTTCCACCTGGAGATAAATCCTCCTTCTTAGGCTAAATTTCTCCATTCTCATTTTGGTAGACACCCAGGTCTACCACCATATTTCTTGGCCATAGGCATGAACGTGTTCAGTTTTGTTCCCATATTCCACACTAGCATACCTAAAATTTTACCCTGGATAAAAGTGGAAGGATGGGCTATATATCTTAGACCTTATCAACTCTTTGAACTTTGCTAACTTTAAGAGCTTGGAAATTCTATTCTCTAATGATAATCTCCTATCCTAATCCTCAATGTCTTTTGCTCTCATTCTAACTGTTCATCCCTTGATCTTTCCCTTCACTTAATCCATTTTCCCCACTCTGGTTTTTCTTGTCTCCAAATTCAGCTGTGATCTGTTATTTTAATAATTCTTTAGCTACTACTTTAGAATCTCTTACTCATGACCCCCCACCATTCTCTTGACCTGTTTATACTTGAGCCCCATTTTCATTTGATGCCTCTATATCTACTCCTGGGTTAAACATTAGAGCTGGGAGAAGCCACAAGCTCTAAATTCTTACAGCATTTTCAGGTGGATCGTTACTGCTCTTTGGCAATCCTCCTACTTTACTTTTAGATACTCAAGCTGTCTATACCTGATGTCTTTATTTCCGCATCACCCACTCTCTCGTGGATGCCTTTAAATCTAGTTCTCATCCCGATCCTTTAGGTACACTGCTCTCTCAGAGGTCACTTCATCACATTTTCCTAGCCATATCCCTTTTGACCTCCATGCAACAACTAGCACTGTTGAAACCTTCTCTGTTAACCTTACCTCTGTTTCCTAAAAGAACACTAAACGTTCACTTCCAACATCTCCATCTGCCTCTCTAACTGATCTGTCTTTCAAATGTCTCCAACGCAAGCTCCTCAACATTATGTTTTGGTTCCTTATAGGGGGCATTCTCATTTTCAGGCGCTGTCCTCACTCCTCTTCTCTCTCTACACTCATGGTCCTTTCCCAATCTCATTCATCATCATCATCATGACTTTTAACTGCTCTCATCCTTTTACCCCCTACCTATTTAAAGTCCAATTCCTCCATGAAACCTTTCAGCATCTTTCTGGTAAATAATGCTCTTTCCCCGTTTAGATTTACACAGTACTTTGCTTTAACCCCTGTTGTGCACTTATCATGGATTATTTTGAATTCTAGTTATTTATATATGTATGATATCCCTTATTAGACTGCTAGCTCCATAAAGCTAGCATTCATGTCTCATTTAAACTTCATATGATCTCAGCATCCTCACTAGCTATTTTGCCCCAATAATATATGTATATATACATATAACTATATTTATATATATAAAATATATGTATATATAATATTATTCTCCCTATCTTAACCGATGAGGAAACTGAGACTTAGATACTTTTGTTTCACTTGCTTGAGAACTTCAGAAGTAGGATTGGAACCCATAAGTTCCTGGCCCTGGGGCTTGCTCTCTCTCTACTACACCATGAGTAGTTACTGCCCTCTTCATCAACCCAGACCACATTTCATCCCTGATTAAACTCCCTAATACTAATCATATTGTTGTCACTGACCACACATTCCTGTACACAAACTAAAGACTTTCTCTTCCTACAAAAGATTATATGACTCTAGCCCTGGTTGTATTACTCAGTGGTGACTACATTCCTCAATCCTGACCCTTGATCCCTTGTCCATGTATTCTTTGGGTCATTGGGATAGGAGGAAAAAGAGAGAGGAAAGGTGGGGAGAAGAGCACATGTAGGGAAGAAAGGTGAGGAAGAATGGTGCTCCTGAGAAGCTACCATTCATTTATGAGAAAGGGAAAAGAATTAAAATTTATAAAAGGACACAAGTGAACATTGATTTTTCTTCTCTCCTCCACCCCACCCCAACCCTACTTCCAACCCACCATCTAAGATCCACTCACATGTAATACTGAAATTATAGGATGGGAGGAATCTCTGAGTATAGAGTGGTTTAGGGGAAGGGACATGGATTTGGAATTCAGGAGATGGGTATAGTACTGGTTCAGCCACTAACCAGCCTTGAGATATTGGTAAATCATTTCACCTCCCTGGACCTTATCCCCTGATCAATAAGGAGTCATTTTATTCATCCAGTGAGTCTTTTTGAGCACTTAATTAATACCTCCTTTATATCTTGAATAGAAGAGTTATAAAGTCCAGTGAGATATAATAGAATCATAGAATGTGAGAAGGGCCTTCAGAAGATATTTATTAATTCGAAAAACATTTCTTAAGTACCCAATGTGTTCTAGACATTCTGTTAGGTTCTGCAGATACGAAGATCTGCAACTCTAGCCTAAAGAAAGGAGCTTATATTATATTGGGGGGAGATATGGATAGAAATAGGTAAGTCAAACAAATATGCCAAATGTTTCCAGCAGTGAGGGAGAGAATGAAAAGATAGAACCTGTACTTAGACAGAAGTTAGGGATTCTAAGAGGAAATGGTAAGGAAGGAGCATCGAGATAAGAAATAGAATGTTGTATACTGCGAACAGCAAGTAGTTCTGTGTGTGAAGAAGAGTAATAAATGCAGAAAAATATATTGAGAACCTGGATGTTAAAATGCAGAATGTTCGAATGTTAGTGCTGGAAGGGGCCTTAGTACTCAAAGAATTCCTCATTGAGGAGAAAACTGAATTCTAAGAACAGGAAAGGATTTTCCCTAAGGTGATAGAACTGATAAGCTAGAACTAACACTTATAATAGATGGGAATGTGTTTGAGTGCTGTTGTTATAATTTTTTTTCTGTTAGGTTTTCATGGGAATCTGTGCTAGAGTGGGGCAGGGTAGAATGGGATGGGGAATGCTATGGAAGCGTTCAGTACTGAAAGGTGTTTTAGCCAAGTGAGCTGAGAAGACACCAAAAGGTGCAAGGTTGGCTCTGCCTGTCCTTGTACTTTCCCAGCTTTATCCCAGTGGGAAAAAGGAACAGATGGAGAGAATATATTTACCTGCAGCAACGAATAGGATCCCCGCACTAAGGATGATGTTATTCCTGCTGCTGTAAATCCTCCCGGCACCAATGCAGAGACCTCCCAGCAAAAGAAAGACAGTGCTGAGAATAGGGAACACACTGGAAGCCCTAACGATACCTGCAAGAAAGGGTGAGAGGGATGTCAGGAAGCAGAAGAAAGAAGGGACAATGAATTATCTAGTTTTCTTCTAGACCTGGGGTAAAGATGAGATTATCCATAGCTACATTGTGGCTCCAGTCTGTCTCTTTGAGACAGAATTTCTCACCAAGACCCCAGTTTCAACATATGTAAAATGGAGGGGAGGAAAGTCATTATACCTACCTTTGGTGTTAGGAGATAAAATAAGATGTATTTCAAATGTGTCAGGAATAAACTGTATAAAAATGCAAGAAGTAATTATCCATTCTGTATTGGAAAATATGTGTAACCTTATTAACATTGTTGGGCAGGAAAACAGAGTATAACAGAAGATGGTTGATTTTCCCTTCTACTTATTCAAGTTCCAGGTTTTTCCTAAATTTTATTCCAGTCATCTATTCAGGACTTGTAGGAAGGCACTAGCTAAATATACAAGTAAACTATATTACTCATTAGTGACACAATGCATTTTTCTAACAAAGAAGAAGGGAATTAGTTGTGACTCCAATTTTCTGAAGTTGAAGAAATAGATATCATAGCTCACCTATTCTCCTCCCAGTGAAGTAAAAGTGGAAAACAAGGGCAGCAACTTGCCTTGGAAAAGAACTAGCCTGATCTATTTGTCATGGGTATTGATTAATATTCCTCTCATCATACCATCCAATCTTCTAAAAGGAGAACATGACTACTCAAAGACTTTTGTCTGAGCTCTACATGTAAGGCTGGCCAGAAGATACGGGGCATAAGTAAGTTTCTCAGTAAAGCTCTGAATTGAAGGTGAAACACCTGTTCAATCATCCTACAGTGGTTCATATTGTAAATTGTTACTGTCTTTTACCCCCCATTTTGAAGAAGACCAATGGCATTGTGGTAGTGATGTCTTGACTTGCACATGAACTGTATTTAAGTGAGGCAGAGTTGCACAAAATGGTCAGCCTTACTCTTCCAGAGTCATTGAAATTCAGTGGCAAGACACAAGTCGAGACAACTGGCGATGGCATCTTCAATGTCTGCCCAAGCTGTAAGCATTCCACAATTCCCGCTTCAATTACTTTTATGATCTTTGGAACAAATTGTTCTCCTTTGCCCATTCTGCCAAGTCTACACATGATTGGGTTAGACATGTCCCTTATTTGCCAACTCTTGGTCTCTCTCAACCTGGATTAGCCCATCTGCTGGGATGATTTACTGCCATGTGGCCTCTTCCACATCTTCTTGGGGCCACAGGTGAGAGTTGAGTAATAAATTGACACCTAAGGTGGATGAGAAGCCCTGAAGAAGGCTCAGTAAGTCCTCACACCAGACGTGTAAGTCTTCCCTGAACACTCCAATATTTTAAGTATCAACTTCCCAAAGGAGTATAATAGGTGTCATGGGTTACTATTTCATGTTTTAAGTATTTATCTATATGTGCTATGAGTCTTTTGTGTTTTAAACAATTCTTTTGTGGTGAAGGAAATGAACAACTATCTTAGACCTAATCTACTTTATGTGTCTAGTTCTTTTTTTAGAAGAGATCCAGTAAATCATTTTTGGGTTAGATGTGAGCCAAGCCTGAGCTTTAAAAGATTTTCCTTGGGGCCTTCTTGATTAAAGATGTAACAAGCCAGAGAGTGAAAGAAGAGCTTGATCCCATAGTTTTGGAGTCAGGATCCTTTAGGACATGAACCTTGTTTTATGAACCCAAAGTTGGGTCCCCTTAGGGGGAGAAGATTTCTCTTCTCCCCCAGCTCCCTAGGCTATAAGATTTACACTTCTGAAAAAGTTTTTCAATTTTATGAAATTGAAATTATTCATTTTATTTTCTATGATAGTATGCCTATTAGTTAATCTCTATGCCTTTAGTTAATTCTCTCCCCCAACATAGTTGTGAAAGTTATCTCCTTTCCTTCTCTAATATGTTTGATAACACCTTTTACATTCTCATGTTTCCATTTAGAACTTATTGTGGTATATAGTATGAAATGTTGGTCTAAATCTAATATCTGCTGCACTTCTTTCCAATTTTCTCAATAGTTTTTGGTCAAAAGTTGAGCCCATATTATTGTGATTGGTGTCCTTATATTTATCAAATCTAGACACTATTATGTTCAATTGCTTTTGGGTCTTGTACACCTAATTTGTTTTAATGATCAATTTTTCTATTTTTTTAAACCAGTACCAAATAGTTTTGATGATTATTTTTTTAGAGTATAGTTTAAGCTGATATAGCAAGGGCCTCTTCATGCCTCCTTTAAAAAATATTTCCCTTGAGAATTTTTATCTTTTTTTTCCTTCAGATTATTATTTTTTAGTTCTATAAATTTACCCCTTGGTAATTTGATTCATATGGTACTAAATCTGTAAACTAATTTAGGTAGTATAACTTTTATTACATTGGCATGGCCTCACCATGAATAATTGATGTGTCCAATCAGAGGCAGGGGGCCCAGGGGCAGATGTAATTTTGGCAGTATGTGTTCCAGGGATGAAATGATCTTCCAGAATGAGGAAGTTTCTGGGACCAGTGAAATGTTGGGAGTCAGTCTATTCAGGAGTGTCTTATTTGAAGAATAAAGCAGCTAGGTGGTACAGTGGATAGAGCACTAGGCATGGAGACAGGAAGGCCTGAGTTCAAATGTGACCAGCTATGTGACCCTGGGCAAGTCACTTAACCCTATTGTCTCAGTTTCCTCATCTGCAAAATGAGCTAGAGAAGGAAATGGCAAACCAATTTAGTATCTTTACCAAGAAAACCCCAAATGGAATCATGAAGAGTCAGGCATGACTGAAAAATCAGTGTGCCAGGCACTGTGTTAAACCCTTGGATTTATTGTTTGGTTATGATTTTCAAGGAATCTAATGATTTTTGAAATGACCTTTCATCTCATTTTCTGAGTCAGTTGTTTTTCATAGTGGATACATCGTTTCTTGTTTCTCTTTGAATTACTAAATTCTAGTTTTCCTTTTTCTTTAGGATTGTCACAATTGTATTGCTTTTTAAACTTTTTTTTTATTATTATTTTCTATTCTTTAGCTCTTGTTTTAGCTCTTTTGGAAAGCTTTTAGCCAACCTACTTTTTTGGGGGAGGGAGTCTACTTATAATTATTGTGGAATTAATTTCTTCTCCTTTGATTCTATTTTGAAAGTCTTTTATTCATAGTAGTTTGTTCTTCTAAAACTTTTCTTCTGTTGACGTATCTTTGGCCTTAGTTCCTAGATTTGGATTGTACCAGGAGTACATCTTCCCTCACATTTTTGTATAGGGTGGTTAAACCTAGGCCTTGTCTTTCACTGCCGCCCTAGGGTGGGATAACACTGTACCTGGGGCTAGGTCCTAAAGTAGTTTAGATGCCACCGCCCTGTGGCGATTTCAGATGGGATGGCTGCGTCCCATCTTCTTTACTGTATAGTCCCTGACTGGAAGCTATCAGAGGTCAGGCCCTGATTCCTTTAGCAGTACTGTTTTAGACTGAGAGTTGAACAGAGTTATGTATGACCTGCCTCTGCTCTCTGCTACTGTCCTCTTGCCCCTGTCCCTCTTTCCTCTTCTGTCCCTCTCTCCTTCCCCCTGTCTCTGTTCCTTCCTCTTCTTTTCCCTCCTCTTCCCCATTCCCCACCATGAGCTTTCAGCAAAAATAAAAGATATTTTGGGAGAATCAATACTTATATCTCAGTTAATGGCTTAAATGAGATAGTGTGCATTTAAAAGAAAGGCTAAAGTTTCCTTAGCCTTTAGAGGAAGCAAACATAAAGCCAGTAGACATAATTACTGTTTCTTTTGAAGGAGCCCCTGACCCCTGATCCCAGTGACTTCAGGCCCCATTTTATAGAAGCCCTGACTGTTGGCTTCAGCCCAGCTTTGGCATCCTGACTCAGCCATCCACAGGAAGGCATGGGGCTTTGGATTTTACCTCTTGGTCAAACCTGGGACAGCCCTCCGTGGATATCACCAGTTTCTGCAACCATTAACTGGTACCATTAGCTTCTATCTGGAACCTCTGTCGCTTTTGCCTTGTCTTCTGGTGCAGTCCTGGACTGGAGGAGAGACCTTTCTGATGTTCATTTTCATTTCTCTTAAGTCCTTATTTCATACTGTACCCTTCTTAATTTTCCTGAAGTGCTCTTCAGAGGATCTGGACTTGGCTGAAACTTTGGCTGGGAGATCTCCTATTGGCTTTCTCTCAAATGCTTAGAGATTTCCTCTTTGGATCCCTCTGGGGAGGTGTCACACTTCTGCTAGCAAGGCAAGAGGAGAAAAATACCCCCAGGGCACCAAGCAGATGCTGGGGTGTGGGGAGGGAGCAGTAGTTCCAGGGGTGGAAGCTGTAGTTGGGAACAGTAGCAATAGGGAGGGGGAGGAAGCAGAGCGTAAGTGGGAGCCTAAGGATGAAGCCCAGAGATTGGCTGCCTCTGAGATGTGCCAGAGCTCATCTGTCCATCTCCAGAAAAAGAAATAACCAAGCTGACACTCAGAGACTCTTAGAAAAAAGTGGGTGAGAAAAAATGTATTGGGGGGCATTTTTGAAGGTTCTTTTAAGGCAAATAGGTTGGTTGAATCCTTGCTGTTTCTGAAAGCAGAGTTTGGGGAAACCAACCAACCAACCAACCAAAAAGAAGCCATAATGCCTTGCTTCAGAGTGAGAGGAGGGAATTGTTCAGGGGAGAGATGGCCCAACCTCTGCCTTTCTAAGTGGAAAATGATTTACACTGCTTTTCTATGTCAGATTGAAAATGTGACTGAGAACAGCTTCCAAATGCTACTCCTGGTACAGTGGAAGGAGCCCTTACTTTTCCTTTCCTCATTTGGACAAGAGCTTCCCCAGTATTACATGACCCTTCCAGGGCTTCATTTTCTTTTGAATGCTGCAAGAAGCCTGTAAAAGGAGCAAACTGCCTGACCAAAAGTGGCTGTTCACTTCCAACTTGCAGGCTGCTGCTGGTGTGATTTCCTTTGATTAAATAAAGAAAAGGAAGGTTTCTAGAAATATCTTGGGTTTGGATACTTTTCACCAGTCTTGTTATAATCTAATCTGTCCCCCTACTTGGCACCCTCTCATCTCTAAAACAAGGGGATTCTTTCTCTCCCTCTCTCTTACTTTTTTCCTCCTCCCTCTCCCTTCTCTCCACCTCCCTCCCTTTCTCCTCCTTTTCTCTTTCTTCCCATTTCAACTGTACCTCCCACTTTTACTTCCCTTCTACCTCTCCCTCTCTCTCTCTCTTCCTGTTCCCTTCCCTTCTCCTCCACTTCCCCTTCCTCTTAGCTTTCTCTCTTTCCTTCTATCCTTTCCTCTCTCCTCGCCCACTCCAATTTCCATTCCCCTTGTCTTTTTCCCTCCTCCTCTTTTCTCTTTCCTCCTCTTACCTTTTCCTCTCCCCTTTCCATCCCCCCTACTATTTATGTGTATGAACATTTAGTAAAAATGGAATTTCTGTTGATCAACAGTTACATAACACTTGATGACTTAGAAGAGAGAGTAGGCTTTTAGGGTAAAAAGTAAAGCTTCCTTAGTTCCCGAGGAAAGCAGCTAGTTTAGTCAACAGATAACCTACCATACATTCAGCCGCCCCAGAGAGAAGGGAGACAAAGGAAGCGGGGAAACATCTCTCTCCTTAGTCCTCAGTCTATCAGCACCAAGTGTAGATTGTTGTGCTCAGGGATCACCTGACTTAGAACATGCACAAGGGCCCTGTTTGGAAATTGTCTTAGTGTTAAGGGCCTTTGAGCTCAAATCCCAAAGAGCTTGTCAAATAAGGCCATATTTTTATTTGCTCTTACATTGTAAAGGAAGTTGTATTTCTATTATTATAATTAATTGACATTTACATAAGTGTTTTCAGGGTTGTAAAACATATATATGTATATGTAGATCTCTCTCTCAAACCTTATTCAATCCTTCCAACAACCTGGTGAAGTGAGTGCCACAGTTACTATTATCTCTATTTTATATATGTAGAAACTGAGAATGAGAGAATGATGTCACTGGTCTCCCAGACCACTAATTGAGCATCTAACCCCCGATAACGGTCCTTGTTTTTTCTCTACCCTCTACTCCTGGCTCTCCAGAATTTCTCTATTATGCTCATCATGCCCTCATGTGTTTATACTTCCTACCATCACCCCTTTCTATCTTTTAGATGCTATTTTGAAAGTAAGCACCTTGAAGGCAGGAATTAACTTTCTTTCTCCTTGTTTCTGTATTCCCAGGCTTAGCACAGCGGTTGGCTCATGTTCAGTCATTTTGAGTTGTGTCCAACTCTTCATGACCCCATTTGGGATTTTCTCGGCAAAGATATTCAAGTGGTTTGCCATTTCCTTCTCCAGCTCATTTACAGATGAAGAAGTTGAGGTGAACAGGGTTAAGGGACTTGACCAGGGTCATATACCTAGTAAGAATCTGAGGGCAGATTTTAACTGGCACTCCATTCACTGTGCCACCTAACTGACCACTTGGCACATAGTAAGCACTTAATAAATACTTATTGACCTGATCAGCTTATGTCATGCTGCTGCTATAATAACTTTTCAAAAAAGCACTTTTTATCTGCTCTATCTTTTGAGTCTCACAACCACTCTGTAATATACTCAAAGTATTGTTTTTCTATTTTATAAATGGGGAAACTGCGACTGAAGGAAGTCATTTTTTCATGAATTGTCAGAAGAAGGAATCAAACTTAGGCCTTTCTAACTGATTTTCTCTCTATGTGCTATACTGTTACAGAACTATTAACCAGGAGATAAAAGAATCTTTCTGAAGTCTCATTTAGTAATTGGATCTCAAAGGGGCACAGCTAGTCAGCTGATCATTTGGATTTTTTCTGTCATTTGGAATATTAGGAGAGGCAATGGAATATGTGGAGTGGTAAAAAGAGTTCTTGATATGGCATCAAGAGACCTTGGTTCAGACCCTGTCCCTGATACTTTATTAGCAATGTGACACTGGGTAAGTTGTTTCATTTCTCTAAGTTTGCGTCTTTCTTCAAATGTAGCACAACTACACTCACAGGTTGTACTAGAGGGAGAAACTACCCCAGATTTCAGTTACTCAGTGGGTATATACTCTAAATAAGTGGCTCCCACTGGTGTGTTCAACCATGAATTCATCTAGTTGGAGGAGCAGCTAGGTGATGCAGTGGATAGAGCACCAGTGCAGGAGTCAGAAGGACCTGAGTTCAAATCTCACCTCAGACGCTGACACTCACTAGCTGGGTGACCTTGGGCAAGTCACTTAACCCCAATTGCCTCATCCTGGCTCATCTCCAGTCATCCTGATGAATATCTGGTCACTGGATTCAGATGGCTCTGGAGGAGAAGTGAGGCTGGTGACCTGCACAGCCCTTCCTCACTCAAAACAAAGTCAAGTGCAAGTCATGTCATCATTTCTCTGAAGGCATGGTCTTTTTGGCAAGGAAGGACGAACACATACACCTCTCCAGTTGGCACAATTAACAAAGGCATTTACTCAAACAGGATAGTTGGGATGTACTCTCTCCCGATACACAGCATCAGTGGGAAGAGTAGTAAACACATACATGTAATATACTAGTATTAATGAGCCCCTTAATGGAACACAGGTGGCCAAAGCCACCCAATGTAGATTCCTATGACTTTTCTTGTGGTTTCCTCATGTTGCTCCCCCACGATATAATGTCTCTTTAGGTTTCCTGAGTCTTTTACCTCTCTTGAGTTCATCTCTACTATCTGAGACTCTTCTATGAGCTGCTCTGATGTCATTATAGATGGCACAAAGAGAGAAATCTCCTTCCCTCCCCCTCTCCCCAAAAAGATGCAAGGAAAAAACAAGATTGTCTTTCACAAGCCAAGTTCTTTCTCTTTACTGCCAGGGAGGACTCTGTTCTCAGAGCTTGCTTGTGCTTTTATAAGCCACCAGGGGTAAGGCTGAACCTTGATTAACACCAAAGTTGACAGAAACTTCACACCTCTTAAAGGAGCAAATATGTGTGAACATTTCTTCACATTTCCTTTACCCTGACCCATAAAAAAGTGAAAGGAGTGAACCCTTTAAAATTGGCAAATATATCACTTAGGGTCTGAACCACTCAAGGTTTTACTCCTTTTACAAGCTTTGAATGGAACCATTCAAAGTCTGAAAGGAGTAAAATCCTAACACCTCATTTTTTTCCTGTTCCCTACCCCTTTTACAGCTGTTGGGAAAAGGGCTCAGTTATTCAGGAGCAGTCAGATCAATCTCCTTCTCTACATAAAGAAAGAGGACAGTAATTTTTACACAGCCTATCTTCCTTACAGAGTGGCAGTGAGGGAAGTGCTTTATAAACTTTTAAAGCACTATCTAAACACCAGCAGTCATTACTGCCTTCACTCTAAGGTTCTGGCTGCACAAATAGCAGCACATCAAAATAACCTATATCAAAACAATGCATTAAGTTAGATAGACTTGTACTCTCAAAAACTGGGTGAGTACTATCAAACAGAGCCGAAGTCTGTGTATTCTCTGGAAGTTGGAAGAAAGGCCCTGGACTCTGATGGCATTGATGGCAGCCTAGCTAATAGAGGGACAAAGACAGCTTTGGAAAGGAATGGTTCCCCCCAAATTGCTCTCTTTATGAGAAACAGTCCTTTCCATCTCACTTTTGAAATTTTATTTCAGTAAGAGCAACTAGAGGTAACAAGGGAATTTTTCCATACATACTATGAAACAAAAGAAGGTCACAATATAAATCCAGTAGTTTCTTGGCTTCTTAAGTAGGAAGTAAAGGGTTGATGGAGGGGATTTGGTCACTGAGTCATTTATAGCTGGCTGGAAAAAATATGGGCATGTCTCACCTAATGTTATTAATTATTTTTGTTAAATCAGGGCATCAGGTGAAAGACCATAGTGTCCACAGCACACTACTGTTTTGCATGGGCAGTTGCCAAGGAAACATTGTGAAAGGTCTGCCTGATGTTAGGCAGGGTTTTGTTATAACATTTAATGACTGTTTTGCAGAATGAGGTTCCACTGTTTAGCACAGGGCCCGGCACATAGTAGGTACTTAATAATTGATTGTTGACTGACTATTGAATGTAATGCTATGGGGAGAGGAGTGGTTTCCTGGATTCACTGGATATTATGAATATATCCTTAGACAATGGATCAACAGGCAATGACATTCAGAGTCTGGGAATGTGTAGAGCACCACTTCAAGAATCCTTTACTCGTGGACAGCCAGTTAAGTGAATTATAATTTTTCTTGAATGTAAGGAAACAGGGACATACAAGGAGATGAACTCCAAGTGCCTTGGATTGGAGTCCTGGGAAACCTGCCAGGTATACACTCTCTTGCATTGACTCCTCTAGTCACCGCAAATACATCAGACCAATAAATCCTCCAGGCCTTGTTCCTATAATCCTGGACAGCCAGGACTGTCAGATGGAAACTGAGAGATCATTTGGCCCAATCCCTTCATTTTACAGTAGAAGAATCAAGACATTGTTGTCAAACGAAGAGGTTGGCCCAGATAATCACTCATCCCTCAAATTTGATGACTCTTAGATTCTAAGACTGATAATAAAAAGAGAAAAGAAGCAGGAACTAAAAAAAATAGGCAGTCTAACTCCAGTGAGTATCATTCTGAGTGGGAATTCTTGTCTTTCTGAACTACAGATTGAAGTATGTTATTCAATTTATAAACCTTGGTTGCATGGCAAACAAACTTTCCTATTTCTATCTCCATGGGATGGAAAAAACAGGTCCCCATTGGGGAATGAGCTCTTACTAGAAAGAGAGGAGGCACTGCGACAAATCCAATTCCCTGATCTCTCCCTTTCTCCCTCCTTGCCCCTAAGTCTCTCTGATTGTTAACAAATCTCCTCCTCCCAAAAAGGATTACTCAGGGAGACTCCTTCCCAAATGGGCAGTGATTGCTAGATCGCTGTCACTATCATTTTACTGGGGTGAGGGTGGGAGTGGAAATCACTCCTGCAATCCCCTCCTCTTTCCATCTCTCCATCTCCCCTCCTCCTTGGAACTATCTGGGAACTGAGATCAACAACCTACATTCTTCTTCTTGGAGAACTTAGATTTCAGAACTGTATCACTCCATTGTGCCACAGGATGGGTATAACCTGGTACAAAATGATGTAAAAGGTATGTAACCTGAGCAAAGAGGTGATTTTCAAATCAGAGGCAAGGGGAGATCAAATTCAGTTTCACTGTTAAAAAAAAGAAAGAAGAGAGAAAAGAAGGTTGAAGCTGTAATGGTGGGGTTTGCTTTAAAATATTCACCCAGAGGAAAGAGAACAGAGCAAAAGGGGGCAATTCTGGAAATAAGAGGGAGGGGAGAGTAAGCAAAGGGAGATTTGATTCAGGTGAAAATAAAAGGTTGGGAACAGCATGGGGAACTTGCTTGAGAATATTCACCTAAGGGAAGGGAAACAGATTGGTTGAAATATTGGCTAGTATTTCACCAAAGCCAACTCATGAGGCCAAACTAGGTAGAATGTTCAGAGCCTCTGACCACTGGGGTGCTGACTGCCCTTTCCTCCTGGTAGGTGGGTATGGGTAGTGGCTTGGGGCGGGATGGGATAGGGTAGGCATGAAAGAAGGGTGGCTGGCAGAATGGATTTGGAATCCCTGGGTACCTGAGGTAAGCTATTTTGGTTCTGAGGACAGGAGGAACATGACTCATCTATTCCCTGGTCTCTTGGACCCTCCATAAATGTTTATTGGTGAGAGGGAGAGGGAAAGAAGAGAGGAGGGAGACTGAGCCAGAGGCTGGAAGGCTGACCTGATTGTTCACATTTCTGACGCTGACAGAGATTGGTTTCCTGGTTGGAGCTGTCCTGTCCCAGGGCTCCATGGGAACGACACTAACATTATATGACACTGGATGATTCATTGCAAAAAAATCCATTTTTTTCCCTTTTTGAAAAAAATTACCCCTAAGCAGGTGCAGAGTGAATTACTTTTGCTCAAAGGGGCCTGGTATTGATTCTCCGTAAATGAGTCTGAATCTACTCCATCCTGAGGTACACCACTGAGAGACACTCTGCATGTGTCTGGACATTTTGCTGTGAAGACAATGAAATGGCTTTTAGATGTTACTGTCCTTTCCTTAATTTCTAGATTCCTTCTCTGCTGGTGTGCTCCTCTCCCCCTTTTCCTTCCCTCTTTAGCCTTCTAATGTTCTATTTTAATGACAAAGGATAAAGTAGGGAGAGGGCTCTGCCTAGAGCTTGGATCAGAATCCCTCACAGACTACAGAAAACAGGAGAATATATAGGAGAATCCCATGCTTTGGGGGAAGGGGTGCTAACCTGTTGATGCAACCAGATAGTTGGACCAAGACTCAGAGACACAGATAGTTGGACAGAAGCACTCAGATCATTCAGTTGATGATTTAAAATATAGTAAGCTTTCAGGGATCTTGTGCTATCAATGCTAAAGGAAAGCAGACCAGATATCCCCTCCTCCTCCCTTCTCCTCCATGCCTTCCACACATAAGATTAAGGTAGTATTGACCACTTGTTTTTCAATTAGTCAATAAACATTTATAAAGGGCTTCTTACATGTTAGTCTCTGTTAAATGCTGGGGATACAAACTAATCTTTCTGAAGTTACCATGATTTCTTAGTTGAGAAATCCCAAGTGGCCTTTTCTCAATCTTCATTCTCCTAGACGTCTCCAAAACCTTTGACTGTAGATGATTCTTCCTAGATAATCTCTTCTCCCTAGGTTTTTGGGACACTTCTCTCTTCCAGTTCTCCTTATCTGACCACTTTTTCTCAGTCTCCTTTGTTGGATCCTCCTCCAGGTAATGCCTTCTAAATGTAGGTGTCCCACAGTGTTCTGTCCTGGGTCCTCTTCTCTTCTCCCTCAATACTGCCTCACTTGGTGAAGGTTCCATGGATTTAATGACCATCTCTATGCTGACAATTTTCAAATCTACTAATCCTGCCCCAATGTCTCTGCTGGCCTCCAATCTCGCATCACCGTCTTTCATTTATCTTGAACTGGATGTCCAGTAGACATCTTAAACTCAACATGTCCAAAGCTGAACTTATTATCTTGTCCCCTAAACCCTCCCTATCTTCCCTATCACTATAGAGGGCAACACCATCTTCTCAATTCCCCCATATCCAAGGTGTTGCCAAGGCCTGTCAATTTCACTTTGCAATATCTCTTGAATATGCCCCCTTCTTTTCTCTGACACAGCCACCACTCTAGTGCAGGCCCTCATCACCTCATGCCTGGAATATTGAAATAGCCTGATGGTGGGTCTGCCTGCCTCAAGCGTTTCCCCATTACAACCCATCTTCTGTTTAGCCAGTAAAATCACTTACCTAAAGCACAGATTCAACCCTGTCCTTTTCCTACTCAGTGAACTTCAATGGTTCCCTGTTGCCTCCAGAATCAAATACAAAATCCTCTACTTGGTGTTCAAAGTCCTTTTCTACTTTCCCAATTTCCTTTCACCTCACTCTCTGCCAATTCTTAAGGTCAGGGACCGTCTTTTGGCTCTTTTTCTATCCTCAGCACTTACAGTGCCTGGCCCAGAATAGGGACTTAATAAATATTAATTGGTTGATACAAAGAAATGTAGAAGACAGTCCCTGCTCTCAAGGAACTCACAGTCTAATGGAAGAGACAACATGTTGACAAGTGCTTATTAACAAGCTATATTATACAGGATAAATTGGAAGTAACCAACATGGGGAAGGGACTAGAATTGAGAGGAGTTGGGAAAGGCTTCCTGTAGGAGGTGAGATTTTATCTGGGCATGAAGAAAGATGGAGATGTAGGACAATATTCCAGAATAGTGGACAGCCAATGAAAATGCCCAGCATATTATTTGAGGAACAGAAAGGAAGTCAGTGTTACTGGGTCATAGAGTAGGTGAGGAGAGAAGGGTCTAAAGTGTAAGAAGATTAGAAAGGAAAGGAGAACAGATTATGAAGGACTTTGAATGCCAAAAAAGAATTTTGTATTTGAACCAGTAAGATTTATTTTCCCCTCAAGTCTTTCCATGATGTTTTATTTAACCCGATTTCACATGGATATAAATATTGGGGTTAGGGAAGAGTGGAGGAAAATGTGTGATTTGCCTTAAGTGCTGTTACCACTCCCTTCTTTCCCCCTCCCTGTCCCCTAATCTGGCTCCCATCTGGGTCAGGAATGTTTTCCTCAATGTTCTTTTACCCAACCCTAGTCAACCCTTAACATGACAGAAACATAAGCCGGAAACTTAGACAGTTATGGATGATTAGAAAATTCACCCCACCATGCAAAGACATAGATCCTTCTATTTATTCTCTTTCATAGATATCCATCCATCGCTGTGTTCTCCATTCCTCTGTCAATGAAGATACAGGTCCTATCCCCAATGCTAACCTTTGTATATACTTACATAACAGTGCATGGAAACTGGAGTGGTCTGGCTGAACAGAACTAGTTACTCCTCCTCTCTGGCTCCCATCTTCATATGGATGTTCCTCAGGGTTCTGTCCTGGGTCATCTCCCCTTCCCTCTCTATATGATTTCATTTGGTGATCTCATCATCTCCCATGGACTTAATGACCATCTCTATGTTGAGGATTATAAAATCTACCAGTTCTGCCTCAACTCTTTGCTGACCTCCAACCTTGCACCTCCAACTGCCTTTCAGATAAGCTCAAACTGGATGTCTAGTAGACATCTTAAAGTAAACATGTGCAAAATTTACTCATTATCTTTTCGCCTAAACCTTTCCCACCTCCTACCTTCCTTTTCACTGGAGAGGGCAACACTGTTCTCCTGGTCCCTCAGTCTCACAACTTAGGAGTCATTTTTGACTCCTCACTATCTCTCACTTCCTATATCCAATCTGCTGCTAAAGCCTGTTCTTCCTTACTCTCTGGTTGCCATCCTTGGCTCCACCCCTGAGAGAAAAAATTTCCTTGAACCTGCCTCAAGTGTGGAACAGTTTGACAGCAAATTTGCTCGAGAAAACAATTTTTTTACTAAGCCTTCTTTCCCACCTAACCCAGTAGGACTCATTCTTCTTTGCCCGGAGGGAATCCAGATTCATGTACTATAACTTATACTTTGCTTTTGAAGACATATAATGCTTTGTCACTAAAACCTCCTTTCAAGCCCTCAGATGTTGAAAAATCCCAGCAAATTATTTACTCTGTGTAGCTGGTCATAGTCTCCCTTTCAATGTTCAGTTGTTTCAGTTATGTCTGACTCCTATTTGGAGTTTCCTTGGCAAAGACACTGGAATAGTTTACCATATCTTTTTTCAACTCCTTTTACAGATCGGAAAACTGAGACAAACAGGGTTAAGTTACTTGTGCAGGGACACACAACTAGTAGGTGTCAGGCCAGAGTTGAACTCAGGAAGAGGAGTCTTCTTGACCCGAGACCCAGCACTCTATCCGCTGTACTGCCTTACTGCCCTTTCAATACCTTTGAGCTTTTAAAAGTCATACGATCCAACAGTGTACTGGGTTAATTCAGTTTTAAATTATAATTGACTTTTAGAGTATAGGTAGTCAACAATGTAAAATGTGAACTTTAAAGATCCTGAAAAAAGCTTTGAAATGGATTCATACTAACCTTGTGAGGGAGAGACCTGAAGAGTTTTACCAGTGGTAGTTCCTTGCAAATAATAATAGCCATAGTGTGTTTTGCTGTGGCTTTGGGGGATCTTACATTTCCCTCTTGATTGTGGTAGAAGCAGTGGTGGCAAAGATGGCAGGGGTGGTGCTAATTCTATTTTTTTCTCAACTGTACTACAGAGAAGTTGGGAACCACTTGGTTGCTGGATATCCCTAGAGTTGAAGCTGCTTGGATTCAGATACAATTGGGAAAGGCTTGATAGTGGCAGCCTTCTTGTCTCTACCCAATATCATGGCTGCTATGGGGAATTTATATCTATCAGCAAGCATTCATCTCCAATGCATCTCTGTTCTTCTGTCTGTATGAATTATTTCTCCTAGCTAGACTATAAGCTCTTTGAGGGCAGGTTTTTTTTAAAAAAAATTTTTGTCATAGTCTCCCTAGTGCTTAGGATGATAATTGGTAGATTTGTTGTGGTTTAACCGTTCAGTCTTATCCGACTCTTCATGACCCCATGGACCATACTGTTCATGGTGTTTTCTTGGCAAAGATACTGGAGTAGTTTGCCTTTTCCTTCTCCAATGGGTTAAGGCAAACAGAGATTAAGTGACTTGCTCAGACACAGCTAGTGTCTGGGGCCACATCTGAACTCAGGTCTTCTTGACTTTAGGCCTACTGCCCAGCCCTGAGCCACCTAGCTGCCTCCCTGCCTGGCAGACAGTAGACACTTACTAAATGCTTGTTTGATTGATTGGTTGTAGGACCTGGCATGTACAGGGCTGAGTTTTCTAATTAGTGAGGCGTATAATTACCCAGTCACGTATCTCCAGTAGTGACTAACATCTCATTGTCATTATAAATATATCTTCATCAACTACCTTTTTCTAAAACAGAAAGAGAATGAGGAGTGCAAAGCAGACAGACGTTAAGGCATGATCACATGAATTTATCCTATGAAAAATCATGATTTGGGAGCTTCAGGAGCCTTAGAGACCATGGAAAGATGGCTGGATTTGGAGTCAGATTCCTGGGTTTCAATTGTGTCTTTGCCCCTTACAACCTATATGGGCACGTTCATTCCTCTAGACTTCCATTCTCTCAAGAATAAAGCAAGGGGTTTGGACTAGATAGAATTAAATTTGCTTCTGGCTCATTCTAAATGTATGATACTATGATCTCTCATTTCATAAATAAGAGAATAGAAACTTGGAGGGATTAATCAAATTGTCCAAGGCTACATGACTGCTAAGTGGAGAAAGTGGGAGTCAAATCCACTCTTCAAACCCATTCACGCTCACAGTACCCTTTCCTACCTCCTTCCTCTTAATCCCTGGAAGAAGAGTTAGAATCCCTGGCTTCTTTAAAACCCAGATTAGGCTCCACCTCCTACATGAGATCTTTCCTATGTCATCAGTTACCTGCCCTCTAAAACTGGCACCTTCATGAAACTATATTATTTTTTGCATATACTGGAAATACATCTCCACCACCTCCCCCAATAGATGTAAACTCCTTGAGAGCAGAGGAACGATTTCAGTTTTGTCTTGGCTCAGGGTCTTGCATATAGCAGGGACTTCATAAATGTTTATTTAATTGAATTGAATTGAAAAGTTGGTCTATCTTTCCTCCACACTGCCTCTTCCCACCTCCCTCCCCCTCAACAGAATTGGTTTCTGTACTTACGCAGAAGATATTCTGAGCTGTCATGGTCATAATCATTGTCTTCTGGGAAGTGGTTGATCCGGAAACAATGACCTTTATAGATCCCTAAAAAGAACAGAAGGAGATCAGTCGAATGTGCTGCAGAATGAATGAATGTCTCAGTAATTTGTGTGTGTTTTAAATAAAATTTGCTCCAGAAAATCACAGATGCATTTTGCCAACCATAAAAACACCTAGCATCTCTCCTGACCCAGATCCCATGAGGTTATTGATCAGAACCAGTGTTAACTCTGGATTAGCCTTATAAACAGGGGACAGTGAAGAGGGTAGTGGTGATGCACGATCAATCAATCTCCATATCTCATCCACTTCAGACTGTTCATGACTCTATTTAGGGTTTTCCTGGCAAAGATATTGGAGAAGTTTGCCATTTCCTTCTCCAGCTCATTCTACAGACAAGGAACTGAGGCAAACAGTTAAATGACTTGCTCAGGGTGACACAGCTAGTGTCTGAGGCCAGATTTGAACTTCCTGACTCCAGGCCCAGAACTGTATCCACTGTTCCACCTATCTGTAGCAATAAAAGAAGGGTGGTGGTGCTGATGAATCATTAATCCACCCCCCTGCATCATTTTAGGCCAGTGTGCCATGCTTGCACAGAGAGATCTGAAGTCTTATCTCTTACCCCTTCTCTTCTCCAGGGAAACCCTGAAGAGTTGAAGAGAAAGAAGCAAGAAAAGCTAGAGACCTGGAAAATCCACCGAAAAGAAAACAAACACCTGAGTAAATCAGTTCAGAGTCGATGTATGCAGAGCTTCTGCCTGGGCCTGGCAAAGATTGAGGCCTAAGAGCTAGACAGAGTTAGATGGTCATTTGTTTCAAACATCTTTTGTTTTTCACTGGTTTTGGAAAGAAAGACAGAGTTCCCTTCTGAACCCTGGAGGTATGAAATCTTGGACTTGAAGACAACAGAGTGGAGCTAGGTGAGGGCCAGCACAGAGCCCTTCCAGGAGTACTTATGCTGAATTTTTCCAGCCCAGGCTGGATGTCTTTGACTTGAGTTTTGACTAGGTCAAGAGAAGGCCTAAGCATTAGAGGTAATGTTAAACATATAATATGAGATAATATATTCAAGTGTTTTGCAAACAAAGTATCATATAAATGTTATTGTAATTAGTGGAAAAGGTTCAGTGACTCTTGGCATCCATCAGTACATGAAGCAACAGGGGTCTGGTAAGACTCGTTTGGTGTTTCCCCAGAGCTCTCCCGGGAGCAGAAGCCCATTCCTCTCTTTATTTCCTCCATCTACCTCTCTCTTTTACTCATCCCAACAAAGAACGGGGTAGAGGAGAGGAGAAAGCACTCTTTTAGTGGCAGACTGAGCAGCTGGCATCTGCAACTGTTATCTCTTTTAGGCAGTATTTGGGGTTTTCTTGTTATATGTTTGAAATTGTAATTAAACCAGAGAGCTATTGAATCTGTGCCAATTTTGCTTACTTGAAATGAGTGTGGGGAGACTGAAAGGAGGGAGGACAAACCTGAAAGAGCAAGAGATCTAAATTATTGAGTTTTTATAAACTTAATATGAATTTTGTCAGTGCAAGCTGGCTGGAGATTCAGAGGTGAAAACTGACAGGGAGAGAGAGACACACACACACAGAGAAAGAGAGAGAGAGAGAGAGAGAGAGAGAGAGAGAGAGAGAGAGGAGAAGGAGGAAGAGATGACAAAAAACCATATTTTTCTTCCCTTTTCTCTTGAAGGTAATGAGATGGGTTGAAATTTTTTAAGTTATCTACATCCAGAAAAAGAACTATGGAGTTTGAATTCAGATCAAAGCATACTATTTTCTATTTCTTTTTTCTTTGCTTCTTCTTTCTCATGGTTCCTCCCATAGTTCTAATTCTTTTTTTACAACATGACTAATGTGAAAATATGTTTAATACAAATGTATATATAGAGCCTATATCAGATTGCACCTATCTTGGGGTGGGGGGAGGGGAGAGAAGGGGAGAAAATTTGGAGTGCAAAATCTTAGGGAAATAAATGTTGAAAACTAAAAATAAATAATTTTTTTAATGAAGGAAATTTTTTAAGTTTAATTTTTTTCTGTTGACACTAATCTATTTATTCTTCCTTCCTCTTTGCAAAGGAGGGATTTGGGAACAAATTTGGGAACTTTGTAACAAATAGTCATACTTAAGTAAAACAAATTCTCACATTGATTGAGTCCAAAAAATATATGTCATTCTGTATTTCGAGATTATCACCTCCCTGTTAGGAGGTGGGTAGTACCGAAGTCCTCTGAAATTAGGATTGATCATTGAAATGATCCAAGTTTTTAGCTCTTTAAAATTTTTGTCATTACCATAGCATATCATTATATAAATAGTTCTTCTGATTCTTCTCACTTCATGATGCATTACTTTATATAATTCTTCCCAGGTTCCTTTGAAATTGTCCCTTTCATCATTTTTATAGCATAATAATAGTTTATTATGTTCATATACTGTCATCTATTCAGCTACTCCCTAATTGATGGTTATCCCTTAGCTCCCAGATCTTAGTTACTAAAAAAAAAGTACTATTTTCAATATTTAAATACAATTGGAGAAATGTCAGTTGCTCATGGGTAGGCTGCACCAATATAATAAAAATGACAATTTTGCCTAAACTAATTTACATACAGTGATGTATCAATCAAATTACCAAAAGTTTATTGTATAGAGCTTGAAAAAATAATGAAATTCATCTGGAAAAACAAAAGATCAAGAATATTAAGGGAATTAATTTTTAAAAATGCAAAGGCAGGTGGCTGAGCAGTGCCAGATCTCAAACTGTATTATAAAGCAGTAATCATCAAACTGTGGTAGAGCAATAGAATAGATTAGGCACATAAGACACAGTAGTAAATGATCATAGTAACCTAGTCCTCAATAAACCCAGAGATCTCAGACTCTGGGATAAGAACTCACTATTTGGCAAAAACTACAAGGAAAACTGAAAACAATATGGCAGAAACTATGTATAGACCAATATCTTACACTGTATACCAAGATAAGGTTAAAATAGGCACATGGTTTAGACATGAAGGGCAATACGATAAACAAATTAGGAGAGCAAGGGAAGAATTTATGACCAAACAAGAGATAGAAAGCATTATAAAGTATAAAATAGATAGTTTTGACTATATTAAATTAAAAACTTTTTGCACAAAGCCAATGTGACCATGATTAGAAAGGAAAGCAGAAAGTTGGGAAACAATCTTTATAGCAAATGTCTCTGATAAAGGTCTGATTTCTCAAATAAACAGACAACTGAGTCAAAATTTTAAGAATATAAGTCATTCTCCAATTGATAAATGGTCAAAAGACATGAACATGCAGTTTTCAGATGAAGAAATTAAAGCAATCTATAGTCATATGAAAATGCTCTAAATCACATTTGATTAGAGAAATGCAATTAAGGTACCTTTGAGGTACCACTTCACACCTATCAGATTGGCTAACATGACAAACAAGGAAAATGATAAATGTCAGAGAAGATGTGGGAAAATTGGGGCACCAATGTAGTTAGTGTGAACTGATTCAACCAGTCTGGAGAGCATTATGGAACTATGCCCAAACTGTACATACCCTTTGATCCAGCAATACTCAGTCTGTATCCCAAAGAGATGAGGGAAAAGGACCTACATACACAAAAATATTTCTAGCAGCCCTTTCTGTGGTGGCAAAAAATTAGAAACTGAGGGGATGTCCATCAATTGGGGAATGGCTAAAAAAGCTGTAGTATATGAATGTAATGGAATATTATTGTGCAATAAGAAATGATAAGCAGGCAGATTTCAGAAAAACCTGGAAATACTTATATGAACTGATGCAAAGTGAAAGGAGCAGAACCAGGAGAAGATTGTATATAGTAACAGCAACATTGTATGATGATCAACTGTGAATGACTTAGTTCTTCTCAGCAATACAATGATCCAAAGCAATTATGAAGGACTTATGATAGAAAATACTATCTGTATCCACAGAAAGAACTCATGGATTCTGAATGCTAATTGTAGCATACCATTTTTTACCTTTTTGTCTATGTTTTCTTCCTTTCAGTCTGTTTCTTCTTTCATAATGTGATCTATATGGAAACATGTTTTGCATGATTGCATATATATACATATATATATTTATCACCTTTATCAAATTGCTTACTATTTTAGAAAGATGGGAGGTAGAAAAATTTGGAACTCAAAATTTTGTAAAAGTGAAAATTAAAAATTGTCCTTTCATATAGTTGGATAAAATAAAATACTAAAAAAATTATATTTCTGTATATATGGGTCTTTTCCCTTCTTCTTTGATCTTTGTTGGCAGTGTAGGTCTAGTATTGTTTATCTACTGAAGTTGTCAAAGGCTATAACACAATTTAGTGACTTTTGGGGCATAGTTCTAAATTGCTTTCTAGAATGACTGGATCAATTTTCACATCTCCACCAATAGTTTGATCCAAGGTTGAAAGGAAAGCTCACGGCCCAGAAGAGGAGTAAGTTGTTAGGTAAGTGTCAAAGGTAGAATTCCCCAGGCATGCATAATTAAGCTCCTAGGCTTAAGGGTAACTTCTCTGGAGCTAGCTTGAACAGCTAGCCAATTTTTAAATGTCCATTGTGAGCATTTCTACCTCAGAAATCAACAAGCTATAAATCAGGGCTTGGCTTATTGTTTTATTGGTTGTCTAGACTTATTGTTTTATTGGTTGTCTAGAAAGTAATGGAAGGAAACAACAATGCAGGGTAAACTTAAAAGTGTAAAAATGGTTAATATTTTTTTCCAGAGAGCTGGTTGTAAAACATTTATCTCTAAGATGATATGAGCCAATTTACCAGCACATCCCTGGGTTGCTCCTTGAAGTAGACTTAAAGACATCACAGGGGATGTCTTGGCTTGTGCATGAATTGTATTTAAGTGAGGCAGAATTGCACAAAACCATCAGCCATACTCTCTCTTACTGAGTCATCTAAGTGCAGTGGAAGGACAAAAGTCAAGATGACTGGCGATGGCCCAGGATGCAGCATCATGATTGAACCAAGCTCTAAGTGATCTATAATGCCTACTTCAGTCACCTTCATGGCTGTTGAAACAAATTGTTCTCATCTGCCCATTCTGATGGAGAAAGTCTTCACAAGCTTGCATCCTCCTAATTTGTCAATGGGGTTGAGGTCTATTGGTTACCCTCAACCTGGTTTAGCCTGTCTGCTGAGATGGTTTGCCAGAGTATGGCCCCTGCTCATGCTACAGCTTCTTGGAGCGATAGGTAAAAGTTGGGTGACAGATGGACACCAAAAGTAGATGAGCAAGTCCTCACATCAGAGGACTAGTCCTCCCTGAACACTCCATGCATCCCTGGGAAATTGTGTCCTCAAACTACCTTGCTCAACAGCATCCCCTGGAGGGTTATGCCTAATATAAACATACCATTTACTCAATATAAATTAAACTTGAAGGTAGGAACAATTTATATTCTCCCTTTGTATCGCTATCACACCTTGCAGAGCCCAGTACAAAGGAACGACTTAATAAATGTTGAAATAAATCAGCCTATTACAATTTAATATAATGTAAATTAAGGGAAAGACCAAAGGACTAAAAGTCTTGGGTTTTAGGTTCTGACCTCAAGCAAATCACTCTTTGAGGCTGTTTCCTCATTTGTAAAATGATAAAAATCCTGTTTACCTTACAGAGGGATTGCAAAAAATAAATGGGATGATAGATGTGAAAATAGTTTGTAGTCTTATCAGAGGTAAGGTATTATTAACAAATTATTATTTTTATTCTAGTGGAAAGTAAACTTCTTGCTGGCAGGGACTACTTGTTTTTACTTTTATTTCTGCAATGCTCCCGCACTAGCTCATTACATAGCACATGCAGCTCAGTCCCTAGGGGCTTAATGCATTCTTGCTGAATTATGTTGAATTAACCCCAGAAAACCTTCCATTTTGCACAGTTCTCATCCCTATCTGCACCTTTGCCCCAATTTCTAGGCTAGAGCTCTATCATGGTAGGAATAAACATGGGCCAGAAGAGTGAGGATGGTTTGCATTTGCAGCAACATTTTACACTTACAAGTAAATCTTTGTAAAAATGTAACAAGATCACCAAGCACGTTGGCCACTATTTCCCAAGATGCAGCATGGGTCAGACAATGAATGTCCTCAACAATGTTTTATCCTCCTCTTGCCCAAAGTGATACTTGCTTAGGCTTACTGGCCACTGAGGGCAATCCATTTTCAATTGCTTTGTAAGAGAGCACATGTTGACCTTAGCTGGCTAGCAATGCTTGGAGCCACAGAACTGACCTCAGTGTGGGTCAGGTGAGATTTTTAACACATTCTAATTTCTGCACAGCTCCAAGAGGCATTCCGAGTTCAGTGTAATTGGGAGAGGCAGTTAACGAGCACATCTCTCTTTCCGCCCCGATGTCCCAATTATCGGTTTTCAGCTGACCTCGCCAGTCTTATTCCCTTTTGCTGAGGCCCCATAGGTCTCCACAGATTCTAGTCACTCCCAAAGTCACCTGATGGGCACAGGATTGCAGTTTCCTATGTGACTGACAGCCAATACCCTCAGAGAGTTTCACTGCAGTCAGCTCGGCATCAGGAGGGGATGTTGTCAGCCTCAATGGAGAAGTGAATACAGCTGCTGGAAAGGACCACAACAGAGGCGTTCTGGCTTCCTAGTCCTGAGAATGATCCTTTCTTTGTATTTATTATTCCATTTCTTCATCTCCGTGCCTTTGCATGGGTCATTTGGCCACCATGCCTTTGAATGTAATCTCCCTTTACCTTGGCTTCTGGGAATGTCTGGCTTCTTTCAAATTCAGCTCAGATTTCACCTACCTTCCACCATTCATGATCCTTTTCGTGGCTAGGACTCCCTTTGCCCCAAGTATAGTGATGTGACTAGTGGTTAAGAGAGCTGGTCTTGGAGCAGGGAATACCTCTGACTATTAGTAGCTGTTTGGTGCCAGGCATGTTATATGACCTTCAATCTCCCTGGAAACTCTCAAAGACTTTAAGATGGGGAGCACTTTCTGATCTAGATGGGTAAAGGTAATGTCCTTACTGACAGTTCCTTACCCCAGTGAACTTACCAGGTAGCTAGGTGGCAGAGTGGATAGAACCTTGACCTGTAAAGGGCTTTGCAAACCTTAGAACACAATACACATGCTGTCATCATCATCTTCACCTAATAAAACAAATACTCTGTATTTATATATATGCATCTATATATATGTAAGAGCATATATGTGTGTATATGTACAGTGTGTGTGTGTGTGTGTGTGTGTGTGGGTAGGTAGTGTAGTTTTGACTATATGTACAGTGTGTGGGTAGGTAGTGTAGTTTTCTACATTCTAGCACTGAGCCTGTAGTCAGTAATACCAGTGTTCAAATCCAGCCTCAGGTACTTATTAGCTGTGTGACCTTGGGCAAGTCACTTGACCTCTGTTTGCCTCAGTTTCTTCAACTGTAAAATGGGGATAATAGCACCTTACTCCCCAGGTTGTTGTGAGGATCAAGTAAAATAATATTTATTAAATGCTTAGCACAGTGTCTGGCACATAGTAAGTGTTATATAATGGAAAAGGAAATGGCAAACCACTCTAGTATCTTTGCCAAGAGAACCCAAAATGGGGTCACAAAGAGTTGGACATGACTGAAACAACAGAAAAACTGCTATAGAAATGTTAGCTATTGGTATCTACTCTTCCTCCTAATAGAATGTAATCTTCTTCAGGATAAAGACTTTTGTTTCTGTCTCTATCCTCAGTAACAAGGATAGGACCTTGTCTTCTCTGTTCAATTAAACTGTAAACATTTCGAAAGCCAGGGTCTTTGTTCTTCTTTCTGTTCATTTAGATCAGAACTGGGCGCAGAGTGAACACTAAATACTTTTTGACATGATTTGTCAGATAGCTAGTGGGACTTGGGATTATTTTTTGTGGCTGTGAAATAGAATTTTTTATGCAAAATTGACTGGCCTAGATAAGATGGAACTTGGGAGTGATCACAAAAGATAAAATAGATGCCTTTGGTTATATGAAACAGAAAAGGTTCTGCGCAATATAAGAAAATAAATGCAACTAGGATTAAAAGAGAAGTGATTGATTGGGAAAGACCTTCACATTAAATATTTCTAATAGGGATCTGAAATCTAAGATATATAAGGAATTAGCAAAACTATATAAGAACAAAAACCATTCCCCAATGGGTAAGTGGTCAAAGGATATGAACAAGCCACAGTCCTCAAAATAATTCTATACCAATAACAATTCTAAGAAGACTGTTCCAAACTGCTATTAATAAGAGAGGTATGAATCAGAGCTGCTCTGAATTTTTACCTCACACTCAACAAATTGGCAAGGATGACAAAACATGGGAATATTCAATGTCAGAGGGGTAGTGGGAAGATAGGCACATTAGCATGCCTTTGGCAGAGCTGTGAATTGATTCAATGATGCTGGAAAGTAACTTGAAATTATACAAGAAAGTGACTAAAATATCTATATCTGTATGTCCCTGAGAGCTCACTGCTAGGCATCTACTCTAGGAGAGCAGTGATAAAAGCAAGCATGTTCTGTGGTAGCAAAGAATACTTGGGGAAAAAGTAGACACTTATTAATTGGGGAATAGTTAAAAAGGTTGTGGTACATGAATATAATGGATTATCACTACTCTGTAAGACATGATGAATACATACATGAATACATGCATGGGAAGACACATGAACTGATGCAAAGTAAATTAAGGAAAGCCAAGAAAACAATATGCACAATGACTATAGCAATATAAATCTAAAGACCAGAAACAAAACACTCAAAACTGAATGCTGTGTAGTTATAATGGATAAACTTGAACCTTAAGGGGAGAGATAGGACTGGACTTCCCTACCTTTCTTACAGAGGTGGGGGACCAGGGAAACTGAACGCTGAATATAAGACTTTATTGATACTGGTTAGTTTTGCTGAACTGGGTTTTCCCTCCACTTTATTATTCTTAATTATAAGGAATTGCTCTCTGGAAGAGGGAGAAGGGAAAGATATATTGGGAAATGTAGGTAAAATAGGTATTCCTGCAGGTCCTTAATCTCTTGGTGGGAGACCCTGAATGGCCAGAGGAAAAAGGGCCAGGAGATCTCCCCCAGAATGGTGGGGCAGGAATCCTCCACTACCCATGTCTATCCCCTACCAAATCCTGCCTTTCCTTACGGTGCTTAGGGCCACTATCCCCACCTCGGTCCCCCTTCTCCACTTTATCCCTCCCCCATCTTTTCCTTTCTCTACATGCTCTTTGTGAGAGAAAACTCATGGATGATTCCACATTACTCATGTAAGATTCCTTACAAGAACAGTTTGATAACTTCTCTTCAACATCTTAGTCTTAGAAAGCTGCCGAGAGAGCTGAGACATTAGGTGTTTTGCCCAGGGTCACACAGCCAATATACATCAGAGATAGGTCTTTAACCAATATCTTCCTGGTTTCAATGACAGTTCTGTGTCTACTATACAACACTACCTCTCAGAAGCAAAATGATAAGGGAAATAAAAAACGTCTGACTTGGGAATCCAGAAAGACCCGAGTTCAAATCCTACCTCTAACACCAGCTGTACAACAATGGGCAAGTCACTTGTCTTTTCTGAGTTTCAGTAGATTCATCTGTCAAATAAGAACAATAATACTTCTAATAGCTGAAATACAAATGAGATAATATATGTAAAATACTTTGAGACTTTCAAGTACTATATAAATTCCAATAATGATGATGGCGTTGATGATTATCCAAAGCATCTGAGCTAAGTGGCCCAGGCAGTCAGTATCCATAGTGAGAATCTCAGGGCTAAGTTCACTACCAGCATGGTTGACTCTATCCAATTCAAGAGCTATTCTAAGAGATGCCAAGAAACAGAAAACAGGGGGAATACAGTTTCCAAATCAAAACACCCCTTTCTACTTACTGGTTCAGTATAAACAACTCCCAGGGACTTGGTAACAGAACTCCTGCATAGACTGCAAAAATCAGGATGTGGTTTTGAGGAAAGAAATGTAGACTTCTAAGATTAAAATAATATCTTTTCCTAACAAGTCTTGGTAATGATATTGCATCGTTATCATCTAAGGTAAAATGGTGGTAAAGTGGCTGGAGATTTTGGGCCAGGAGTCAAGAAGACCTGAGTTCAAATCTAGCCTCAGATACTTATGTATGACCCTGGGCAAGTCACTTCTGTCTGCTTCAGTTTTGTCCTCTATTAAAGAAGGATAATGATAGTGCCTACCTTCCAAAGTTGTGAGGATTAAACAAGATATTTGTAAAGTGTTTTGCAAACCTGAAATGCTTTATAAATGCTAACTATTGTTAACCCTGTAAAGAAAATGACAGATTCAGCAGCCTGCAGAAGCAGATTACTTTTCTGTCAAAAACTTTGTTATTTTTTTTTAAAAATAATTTTCTTTCTAAATTTAACAAACAGTGAACAAGATGAGAATCTTCATACACAGTGGAACAGAAAGAGAACTGTATAAGGAACTGTGGCTTCTATTGTATACAGCTCACTTTTCTTTTCAATTATATAATAAATTCAACTCATACCCTTCAAAGGTGCCCTGCTCCTCTGTGATTCTTTCTGGCCTTCTGCTCCCTTCAGTGCATTTTTAAAAAGCACCTCAATGATCCTCTTTTCTGATGAGCTATGTTTTCTTAAGCACTTCTGGAAAATCTTTCTTCACCCTGGGCTCTCTATATTTCCTTCCACTTTAAAATGAAGACTTTGCATTAAATGATCTCGATTTTTATTTGTATTGTAAATATACAACATTTAATTACAACATTCCAAGGTCTTATTATCCAACAACTTAAATATGAAGGTGTAGAAATGGTCCAGAGTTTTTAACCTTTCCTATGTTCCATTTTCCAATTTTCTTTCTTTCAATGACTAGATTTCATTTACTGTTATCTAATAAATGCTAATTATTGTTATTTATTATGAAATTACTGAGAAGTGACCATCTCGGGGGATCACCCAACTTGCAGGCAATGGAGATAGTAATGAGTAATGTTCTGAAAGCTGCTGGCTATCATTCTAGTTCAAGCCCTTATCACTTGTTACCTGTTGCAATAACCACTGGTGTTTTTGCCTGGACTCTTTTCTGCCTCCAATGTCCCTCCTCCTTCCCCACCTGTCAAAGTGCAGATTTTCCTACAGTTCTGGCCCATTTTACCCCCATACTCCATAAATTTCAGTGGTTCTTTGTTTCTTCCAGGGATTGAATTACATACTGGATTTGTGATGTCATTGTTGTATCTATCTATCTATCTATCTATCTATCTATCTATCTACATATATAGGTGAGTAAATTCTCTCTGCTAATGAAGGTCAGCACCATCCCTGCAGTTTATAGCTTTTGAAAGTTGTCTAGAACATTGAAAGGCAAAAAGTCATACAGTCAATATGTGTCAGAGGCAATACTGGAACTCAGGTCTTTTTTGCTTCTCTATCCAAGAGACCATGTTTCCTTTCATTATGTCTAGGATCAAATACTAATGACTCCATTTGACATTTAAAATCCTTCCCAACCTGGCTCCACCCTACCTTTTCAGCTTTATTACCAATCATTCTCCTTCCTTCATACTATAACAAATATAAATAGCATACTTCATACTATAACAAACATAAATAAAGATAAACTGATCTTGTAATTGATCTTGACATTTAGCACTCCATCTCCCATCTCTTTTGGAGCAGCACTGGCTGTTCCATAGACCTGGAATGCAAATCCACATTTTAGACTCACTAGATTTCTTGTGGCTTATCTCACACATCACTTCCTTCATGATGCCAATGGTCCTGAGCCTGGCGACTGTTACTAGTGTCTGCCTTGCAAAATTATCTTGCTTTATGGTGGATCTATTTTGTATATACCAAAATCTACATGTGGATACTATGTATATATTTACAAATACATATGTATATCCAAAGTATATCTATTTTGTGTATACATGTACTTACATGTATACGTATTATCTCCCCTTGCTAGATTATAAGCACTGAGAGAGTGCAGGTACTATTTCACCTCTGTCTTTGTATCTCTAGCATCAAGTAAAGTGCCTAGTACATAATAGGAGCTTAATAAATGCTTGTTGATTGAAAACTAGCCACAAGACATTGAACAACTGACTTCTCCCCTCTGGGCCCCATTTTCTTTATGAGGAGTTGGAATAAATAATGAGGATTTAAATATTCTAAGTATCATAATGATTTGGAATTAAGGAAAAGCCATGGCCAACTTTACAAATTATAAAGAGTGATGATATATTCGAGTTGAATTTTGACATAATTCAATCCAGTCAGTCAAACAAGGTTGGGAAATAAAAAGAAAAATTGTGTTTGTCCTCAAGAAGTCTACTAGTAAGAAAGGAGATATAAAATATAAATACACACACATACACACACACACACATATATGTACACACACATATGAATTTGGGGAGAAGAGAGAGAAGGGGATCAGGAAAAAGCTGAATTTTCAAAAAAGCTGAAGATTCTGAGAGGTAGATAGAAAGGATTATATTACAGGCCATGGTGGACAAAAACATGGAGGTGGGAGAAAAGGAATCAAGTAGTGAAGTCTATTGGAAACTGCTAAAACTGGGCTCTCAAACCACTGTTAAATTTTCAGTGGGAGCATTTATGCCTTTGAAGTCAGTAAGCATTCCAAATCAAGGTTTGACCTCTGTTGATTGTCTAGACTTAAAAAAGCCAAAAGAAAATGTTAATAATGCAGATTATACTTAAAAATGTGTCCTGCCTCCTTTCCTACCTCCCAAAGCTAGGTGTTAAGCATTTACTATTATACCCCTGCAAGTGGGTCAGTTACAATGGAACACAGTAGTATTCACTGTCTGAAATTAAGTGTATGAGGCTACATTTAAACTCAGGTCCTCCTGACTTCAGGGTCAGTGCTCTGGTTTTGTTTTTGAGTATTTTTTTTGTTTTGTTTTTTTAACCAGATGTGATTTCATCTCTGAGAGGTTTCCCCTCTCCAATGTAGTCTGACACCTTCTTTGCAACTTACAGTTTAAGGGTTTCCAGGTGACATTGAGAGGTTAAGGGCCTGGGAGAAGGTTATAGACAGTATGATACGAGGGTGGGATTAGAAACCAGGTCTTTCTGACTCCAAACCTGATTCTCTATACTTTATTATACGACATCCTCTAGGAACTGGAGATACAAAGACAAAACAAGAAAAAGTCTCTGTCCACAAGAAGCTGACTGGCAGAATGTAACCTGCACAATTTATAATACACTGGTGTTGACCTAATATACAGGTCTGACAAGTCTTCTGATAAAACAAAATCTTCAGTGGCTCTCTATAGTATAAAACACAAATTCATTATCTTGGAAGTGCCAACTCAAATTTGGCTCCCACTTATTTTTATAGCTTTATTTCCCATTACTTCCCTTTACAAATTTTATGTCCTAACTATATTTGACTGGTGACCATAGTTATTCAAATCTTTTTGGTTTGGTTGATGTTATTGTTTTTTTCTGTTGACATCATTATAGTCATGTATGTTGTTTTCCTGAGTCTGATTATTTTATTTTGCATCAGTTTAATATGTTTTCTCATGTTTCCTGAATTTTTCATATTCATCTTGTGACTCAGGAATATTTCATTTAGCTTAGCCATCCCTTAAATGATTAGCAATTACAATAGTTTCCAATTCCTTGCTGCCACAAAAATTTGTTGTAAATGAATGTTTTGACATATAAAGGACTTTTCTTTCTCTCGTTGAACTCATTGGGTTATATGCCAGCAATTGAATCTTTGGGTCAAAGGCAGGAGCATTTGAATCACTTTCTTAGAATGATTCCAAATTGATTTCTAGGAGGGCTGGACAAATGCATAATCTAACAACAGTGTATTAGTGTGTCTCTTTCCACAGCCCCTCCAGCACTGAGTGTATTCCTCTTTGACAATTTATGAGGCTTAACATGAAACCTTAGAGTTGTTATAATTTGACTTCTCTTACTATTTGTGATTTAGATCAGTATTTCATGTGTTTGTTAATAGTTTCCAATTCTTGTGAGAAATGTTTGCTTTGGCCACTTATCCACTGAGTAATATTTCTTAGCTTTCTATATTCATATATAGTTCTTTATTCATTATACATTTCTACTTCTGACTTCTGTGGGAGAAGGCTATGGGAGAAAGAGTTGGAGAGAGATGGATGTGACTTGAATGAGAAGGAAATACTATGGGTGACTTGGAGGGCTTTGGATCAATGAGGAAGGTCAGACACTGAATTGGAGGAGGAAAACCGGAGAGATATAGGAGATGTTTGAAGTAGAACTATCTCTAGCCTCAGATACTGGTCTAGATTCTACTTCCCTTTTGGCAGAGGAGCAGGATCAAGGATAAGTAAGGAACATATAAAAGGATTATGGAGGATTATGGAGAATTAGAGAGTAGAACCTGAAGAGGTTGAACCCAGAAGGACCAGAAAAACATAGTCCCTAGACTAGGCAGGATAAATAAGTGAAGGTAAATGAATCAATTAGAGAGAGTTGAGGCAAATTAGTAAAACAGGAAGTTGGTGAAAGACTGAAGGGAAATTGGGGGTGACTGTCAAATTTTTATTGAGACTAAGGAAAGGAGGTTGAGCGGGATTATCAAGTTATTAAGAGGTGATAATTAGTTGTAAAAGTTTTAACCAGATGCTTATGACTGAGGTGTAAACACTCACAAGTCATAAAAAAAAATCAAAGCTCAAAAGCTCAACTATTATGCAGAAGGGAAAAATGTGCTCAGTGTTTGTATTTTTGTCACAGTCAAGTGACTGTTATTTGTGTTCCAAGTGCAAGCTGATCTATCTTAGAGAAGGTAAAAGCACATGTAGAGTGCCTTTCTACACTCCAGGTTGCTAGGGAGAATGTAAAAAGTCTGTAAGCTTAACAGAAGTCAGCCGTTTTATATGACAGTGAAAATAAAAGCTGATATGATGTTGGGATGCATTAACAAAGGAATATCTTTTGGAAGGAGGTCATGCATGGTGGGAGGAGAAATGGAATGTCTGGACTGGGTTAATAATGTCTACATTCCAAAGGGTGGGGATTTGAGGAAGGAATGGACATGGGTCCCTTTTGTTTTCCACAGTCAGTCAAACAGATCTCCAAAGACAAAGGTGAAATATTGGAGATTTTGGTCTAGATGATCACTGAGATTCTTTCTAATTCTAAATCCTATGCTTCTGTGGTTTTTGGTAGTCTTATTGATATGTGTTTTATTTCATTCAATAACATATATTTCTTAAAGATAGGTATCATGTCTTATTTATTATTGTATCTCCCTTGTCAGACAACACAGCGTCTTGCACTTAAGTCAATACTTAACTGTCTACTGAATTTATTGAGGGAAATTGTATACAGGATTTGTTAGAGAGAAATTGAGGCCCAGGGTAGGGAGAGTGACTTCCCTTAACTTACATGGAAATGGATCAATAAATCTAGCAACAGAAACAAGATTCGTGACTTCCCCATCCAATGCTGTAAGGACTTACTCTTCTGCCCTTAGAACTGTTTACAGGACTCTTGGGTTCTATATCCTCACATTTCAGCTTTTATGTTACAAACATGTCCAAATCAATGAGCCTTTCAGTAAAGACGTTTTGACATATCTATGACAATGATGACGATGATAATGATGATGACGGTGGTGGTGGTGGTGATGTGTGTGTGTGTATGTGTGTGTGTGCGTGCGTGCGTGTGTGTGTGTGTGTGTGTGTGTGTGTGTGTGTGTGTGTGTTAGGGTGGGGGAAGAGTTCACAACAGCAACCTCCACACTATACCTCATGGTCTCCTGTTCCTTGTCACTGTTTAGAGGCCTGCCTTGTCTCTAGATGAAGAGGATTATTCCTGTCCTGGCTGATGTTGCTTCCTGAGGTAGAGCTCTACCCAGCTGTGTTTGCTCGTATTCTAAGGGCCAGATGGGGATGACTGAATAACGCAGAAACAGTAAAATGCCAACAAGAACGATGGCACCAGCCTAGGTTTTCTGCTTGCTTCGGTGCTGATTCCACATGTAGAAACTCTAAGTTACTCCTTCCCTAAACTCCTCTCAACACCACTGTCTTCTTGTTATTTGTGCCTTTCTCACAGAGAAAGAAGACTTCCAGAAAATCTTTAGTCAAACTTAAGGCAGAGGACAGCCAAGTTTATATGTGAGTAGTAGTGACATAACTAAGGCAGAGTGACCAGAGATTTGGCAAGCATACAATCAATCAACAAACATTTAAGCACTTACTAAGTGCCAGGCATAGTGTTAAGCTAGAAGATACAAAGAAAGGCAAAATCATGGTCCCTGCACTCAATCCAAATTAAAATGCAAATAACTATGCACACAAGATATATACAGTATAAATGGGACTAAACTAATCTTCCCTTACAGGGAAGGTTCTTGAAGTGGGAGGAACTAAGAACAGTTTTCTGAAGAAGGTGGGATTTAAGAAGTCACAAAGGAAGCCAGGAGGTAGAGATGAGAAAGGAGAGCATTCCAGGAGTGGGAAACAGACAGTGAAATGGCCTTGGGGGGTATGAGTGTTGTGTTCAAGGGAGAGAAAGAAGGCCAGTGTGGCTGTATGGTAGAATATGGAGGGGTGAGGCTGAGAAGAGGGGGAGTAAAGTGTAAGAAACTTGGATAAGTAGAAGCTGAGTTGTGAAAGGATTTAAATGCCAAATAGAAGATTTCATATTTGATCCTGATGATAATGAGTTAATGGAGTTCACCGGGTATAGACATGACATGGTCAGAACTATGCTTTAGAAGATCATTTTGGCAATTGAGTGAAGGATTTATCGGAATAGGGAGAAACTTGTGGCAGGGAGCCAATCAGAAGGCTATTGCAATAATCCTGGTGTGAGGTGATGAAGGTCTACATTAGGGTCATGTCTGTATGATGGTAGAGAAGGGGGTATCTATGAGTGATATGAAGGTAAAAATGGCAAGACTTGGAAACAGATTAAATATATGATGTGAATGCAAGAGAGGAGTTGAAAATGATACCCAGTGTGAGACAGAAGTTTCCTGCCATGGCACTGGTAGACTGTCCATATTTCACAGGCATACAACCATGAAGTCAGCACAACAGCTCTGTAGACCTTCAGTTTGGTAGTCAGTCTAATACCTCTTCTCTCCCCAACTTTTCTTTGAAGCCTCCCAAACACTGAGCTAGCTCTGGCAATGCGTGTATCAACCTCATTGTCAATGTGTACATCCCTGGAAAGCATACTACCAAGGTAAGTGAATATATCCACAACATTCAAAACTTCTCCATTTGTTGTAACCAATGGTTTCATGTATGGATGGCGTGGTGGTGGCTGATGGAGCACTTGTGTTTTCTTGATTATTAGGCCAAAATTAGCACAGGGAGCAGAGAACTGATCCATACTTTGTTGCATCTCAGCTTCAGAGGCTGCATTGAGTGCACAATCATCTGCAAACAGAAAATCATACACCAACACTCCCTCCACTTTCTTCTTGGTTGTAGCCTTTTCAAATGGAAGAACTTACCATCAGTATGGTAGCTAACCTTGATTCGGTGTTCATCCTCACTGAAAGCATTTGACAACATGGCTGAAAACATCATGCTACAAAGCATGGGAGCAAGCACACAGCCCTGTTTCACTCCATTGGTGACTTGGAAGACACGAGAGTGTTGTCCACTATTCAGAACTTGGGCAAACATGCCATCATGAAACTGACATACATATTGATGAATTTCTCTGGGGCAGCCAAATTTTGACATAATTTTCCATAAGCCCTCATGATCAACAGTGTCAAAGGCCTTGATCAGATCCACAAATGTTGTGTATAGACCTCTGTTCTGCTCTTGGCATTTTCCCTGGAGTTGTGGGGCAGCAAACAACATATTGACTGTTCCTCAACCCTTTCTGAAGCTACACTGGCTCTCAGGTATATGCCTATCTTCCAGAAGAAGGATCAGTCTATTAAGGAGGACTCTAGCAAGAATTTTGCTAAGACTAATTTGACTAAGAGAGAGATCCCCCTATGATTGTTGCAGGACAATCTATTCCCTTTACCCTTATAAAGATGGACAATGGAGGCATCCTTGAACTCCTGGGGGAAAACCTCCTCTTGCCATATAACCTGGAAAAATTCAGTCAACTTTTGTATGAGCAATGGTCCCCCTACCTTGTAAATCTCAGCTGGAATAGAATCAGCACCAGGTGCTTTGCCAAGTGAAAGGAGCCTAATGACCCTCTTTTAATGAAGCTCTTCTCCAGTTAGAAGTTTAGCTAAGGAGTGATTGACTTCAACCTGAGGAAAATGGTCAGTGACCTCAGCATTATGATGATCTATTGAGAACATTATGGAAGTGTTCAGTCCATCTCTCTAGGATCATGTCCTTATCACTAATCAATGTGGCTCGATCAGCACTGTGTAGTTGTGATGCATCATAAGTTTTTGGTCCATAAATGGCTTTCAGGGAATCATAAAAGCACTTTGGATTGTTACTATTAGCATAAAACTGAATTTTATCTGCCCTCTTACTGAGCTAGGGATTCTGTATCTCTCTAAGTTTTGCTTGTACTTTGTTTTTGATGGAATTAAATGCTGCCTTATTAGAGGTGGATGAACTATCTTGCTGGTAAATTCTGTGGAGTTCTCATTTTTCATTTAGCAGCTTCTGGATTTCCCCGTCATTTTCATCAAACCAGTCTTGGTGTTTGTGAGTGTTCTGACCCAGATGAGCAAATGCAGTGCTGTACACCAAATCTCTGAAACTGCCCACTCCTTTTCTGTTCCACTGTTGCCAACTGTGTGTTGGTTCCACTTTCCCTCCAAGTTAGCAACAAACTGCTCATGCTCAGAGAAGAGTTCTAATTTGTTGACATTAATTCTTCTGGTAGTCAATTTGCCTTGGGGATGGCACTTTTGATGAATGCAAATATTTAGCTTCGAAAGGATAAGCCTATGATCAGTCCAGCACTCTGCACCACACATTGCCTTTGTCGCTCTCGCATCTTATTTGTCTCTTCTCCTTACAATGGCATAGTCTATTAGATGCCAATGTTTGCTGTGAGGGTGCATCCATGAAGTTTTATTGTGCTTAGGTAAACAGAAAACAGTGTTGGTGATAAGGTCATGTGATGCACGAATCCTCAGAAGTAAATGATCGTTGCTGTTGCTGTTACTAACTCCATTCCTCCCTAGGACTCCCTGCAAAGTCTGGTAGTCTGAGCCTACTGGTAGATAGGGAGAGAATGAAGACAATAGAGTGGGGGAGGATATTGAGAACAATCTTCATGAAAAGATGGGAGTGGATGACATCAAGAACATGTGTAGAAGAATTGTCCTTGGAAAGGGAAAAAGAGGGGGAAGAGTGAGGGAGAAGGAAAAGTGGAAGGAGGAGGACCCAAGTAGTTAAAGAAATAGAGATGTTCAAATGGTCATCCTCATAATTTTGCTTAAGGCTGACCTACCAGAAGACTCAGGAGGACAGAAATACATCTATCTGAAGGTTCTAAGATTCTCTGATCTGCTGAGAGAGTAGAGCTCTCATATTCTTTCTGTTATCATGGTTATTTTATATTTATTAATCCATTGAAAAATATACATACATACATGACCTGGGCTTGTCTGGGTATGCCTAGTTGTGCTAACACAGAAGTGCCCTGAGGGGCCATTAGAGCATGCTAAGATTGCCTAACATGGAGGACTCTGAGGTGTCTACCATATAGGTGAATGTACCTACCATTCTTTATGGGCTGCTTGCCCTTTTGAAACTAGCAAGACTAAGAAGCTCCCTTTTGTCTGCTTCCTTCCTTGCCCTTCTTTCTTGTGTGCTCCTTCCTGTTGTGCATTCACTCACAGCATGGATACCATGAACTGAACCAGTGATCAGGGAAGTGCTTCCTTCTCTACTTTCCCCTCTTCTACTTCAACTCTGAGAAATAGGTCTGGTGGGATTTGTTTCTGTTCTGTGTTGTCTTCTTAACTCTCAGGTACAGAAGGTGATCCCTAAGAAACCGAGAATTTTGAGTCATGACTACATTGAAGACAAGATTGCAGGTAAAATAGTACAGTCTGTCAGCTTGCCATGTTAGCCCTGAGAAGTCAGAGTGTCTTGGACTAGAGCCTGAGGTGGTCTTTTAGACTTAAAACAGGGACTATACTCTGCAGTAACTAAGCTAAACTATGAACCTAATCCCCTTTTCTCTTCCAGAGACTGAGATAGGGCAAAGAGAGGGAGAGATAATGCCTCTCATATCTTGTGGGGGGCAAGTTTGTATAATTCCAACTATACTTTTTGAAGTAAAAAAAAATTCCTTTGCTAAAGCTAATTTGACTATTAATAGCTAAATGGAATTGGGGTCCAGGGGATTCTCCGAATAGTGAGGGAATACTATAGAACCTAGACACCCCTAATCTCTTTAAGGGGACCAGACAACTCTAAGGGAGGGGTGAAATGTAATCATCTACCTAGTTCAATCTTCTTATTCTATAGAATGGCCTTCAAGCAGTGGGGTCCAGGGTAGTCAGTATGTCACACATATTACATATCTTTACAAAACAGTGGCTGATGCTTATATAACACATTGCGTTTATAAAGAGCATTGTGTACATTATCTTATTTGATTCTCATCATAACCCTGTAGGATAGGGCAGGAATGATTTTCTCTGTTTTATGTGTAGCTTGTTGGATGACTTGGTTGCATTTTGTATAGCGCTCCAGAGAAGGTAGCAAAGTCCTTCCAAGTGGCACAGGGTTAAATGCCAAGGGAAAAAACTGGGAAAGTCCACATGATATAATTCCTTTTCTTTTCTTAACAGTTAACAAAAGTAGATTTACTTATTCATCTTAGGAAAGAAAAGGGGACTTAACGTGGATAGACATTGAGATTACCTCAAGTTTATTCAGATGAGTGAAACCCCTTTGCCTGAGTTGCCTATTGTTTTCCATGAACTACACATCATAGAGCAGCTGGAGTTTCTCATGGATGTTTTGTATTTGAACAAGCAGGAAGTGATGTCAACAATGTGAACCTTTAGTCCTCTGAGACATCCAAATCTCAACAATAGCCTTAATATCTTTTAAGGAAAAAGATAGCCAACCTTCATGGAGTCATGGATTAGGTTATTACTCCCGAGAAAGATCAAGAAGGAAAAAGACTGAGAAGAGGTCATTAGATTTGGCAAATGAGATCTTCAGGAACTTTTGAGTGTTTTTTTTTCTTTTCTTTTTGTACAGAAAGTAATATTTAAAGCTAGTGAAGGTCCTCCCCCATCATTAAAATTGCCTCACTTTACCAGACTATCTAGTGAATTTTTGGATAGGCTTCAAGTGTTTAAAGGACATCCTAGATTTTAGAGAATTCTAGACTACTGACTCCATTGAGATTAAAATATTTTCCTTCATCCTCCTTCTTCCCTCCAAACCCCTTGTTGAAATCCCATCAATTCAGGGCTAGGCTAAGCTTTGGCTCAAAATCAGCTACTTCCTATAGCTGGTATAGGGGTTTATCTGGGGTGTTATTTTGGTTGACTGTCATCAGGTTCTGGGCTTCAGCTGTCTCGGCACCTTTGAGATTGACTTAGTGAACTTGGTGTGGATTGCATGCTATTCCAGGAGGAATTCAGCTCTTGAAGGAATGACAGTTCTCACCCTCAGTTCTCTTACCCACATTGTCAACCAGTTGTAACCAGTCCCAAATGTGTCTTAGTACTAAAGAGATGGTTTTTATATAAGTGAATCAATAAAATAACATTAAAAACATTTATCAAGCACCTACTATGTGTGAGATACTGTTAAGAAGTGACATGGCTCTCTAAAAGGTACAACTTTGAAGCACTAAACTCCACCCAAAGCCTTTCTTTCCCTTCTTCCAACTTCCTCTTATGTACTATCTTTACCTATTAGATTATAAACTCCTTGAGGGTGGGAACTATCTTTCCTTTTCTTATTTGTATCCCCAGTACTTAGCACAGTGCCTGGCACACAGTCGATGCTTAAGAAATGGTTATTGAATTAAACTGTACTGAAGTTTTAGGGAACATGACCAGGGATAGGAAAGGGGGAAGAAATCTCTTCTTTTAATCTCCTCTTCATTTCTATAACTACCATCATTCCTATTATTCTCAATGATTATAATAACCTTTTAATTGATCTTCCTGCCTCAAATATCCCTCTTCTCCTACATATCTCTATGTAAGGGCCAAATTGACATTCCTAAAGCACAGATTCCACAATATCACATCCCTGCTCAAGAAGTAACATCAGCTTATTATACTTACTCTAGGATAAAAAATGAATTTCTCTGATATTTAAAGTCCTTCCCAATCTGGAATGAACCTATCTTTCCAGGCTTACTGCATATAACTTTTCTATTTGAGTCCTATCCTCCCCTGTTGGCAAATTATTTTATATTTAACATATATTTTTATTAATCAAATATAAATGTAGTTTACCCAAATAGAATATAAGTTCCTTGAGGGAAGGGGCTATTTAATTTTTAATTGTGTCCCCAGACTTTAGCACCATGCCTGGCACATAGTAGGCACTTATTAAATGCTTGTTGAATTAAGGTAATATAAAAAAAATAAATTAAAAAGTAAAAAATAAAGTATTAAGTTCTTAACTGCATTTCTCCTTGTCCTGATTGGGAATGGTGACATACAGCTGTAATCCCAACCTGTGGGGGAGGTTGAAGCTGGCAAATATCTTAAACTGGAGAGTTTTGAGTTGCAATGGACTTTAATTGATAGGGCATCCACACTAAGTACTGCACCAATGTGATGAGTCCTGAGGAGGCAGGGGTGGGTAGGTAGGGCACCAGGTTATTTAAGGAAGAGTAAACTGGCCCTTTTTTGGAAATAGAGGATGTCTACGCTCTTGTGAAGATCACTAGTGAAATTAGGCCTGTGAACTTCTAGCCTGGGCAAGATTGGTAGACCCAGTCTCAGAAATGCATAATAAAACTATCACCGTCCTAGACCTTATACAAAGAGAATCATAACTCAAACACACCTATAACTGAAACCTCAAAAAAAATAACCCAGCTTACCTATGAGAGAATTAAAATTCTTAGAAGAAATGATGTAGGAGTTTAAAAAATATGTAAAAGAAATGAGAACTATGGAAGAGAGATATTTTGGGGAAAAGATCAATAGCTTAAGAGATCCTTACCTTCATAACAAATTCCCTAAAAATCAAAATGAACTAAATGGAAATTAATGACCCCAGGAGACAACAGGAATTCTTAAAGTCAAAAGAATGAGAAAAATATTGCAAACTATTACCCTGGAAAACAGATTAATAAGAGATAACTTAAAAACCATAGTACTACCTGAAATCCATGTCCTAAAAAGAACATGCATATTGTATTGCAAGAATTCATTAAAGAAAATGCTCAAACATTTTAAAACAAGAGGGCAATGTGAAAACAGAGAGATCACATGAAGAAAACCTGTCAAAAGTAAACTCCCTGGAATGTCATTGTCAAAATTCAGAGCTTCCACATAAAAGAAAAAATACCATAAGCAGCCAGAAAGAAGGAATTCAAATGTCAAGGAATGACAATCAGAATTGCACAAAGTCTAGCAGTTGTTTGTCCTTCATTTCAAAAAGGACCAATGATATCATGGGGGATATCTTGACTTGCTGGTGAATTGGATTTAAGTGAGGCAGAGTTGCACAAAGTCATCAGACTCACTCTCTCCCAGAATCATCAAAGTCCAGTGGCAAAATAAGTCAGGATGACTGGCAATGGCCCAGGATGAAATGGATGACCTTGGCATCTTTGATGCTTGACCAAGCTCTAAGCACTCCATAAACAGCACCTGCTTCAGGCACTTTCATGTCTGTTGGACCAAATTGTTCTCATATGTTTTTTCCACCAGGGGAAATCTTCACATTCTTGGGTTAGATACCCCCTAACTCACCAGTGGGTTTAAGGTCTGTTGGTTACCCTCAACATGGTTTAGCCCATCTGAGATGGTTCACTGGGGTGTGAATGTTGTGCATGCTATAGCTTCTTAGAGTCACAAGTGAGAGTTGAGTGCCAGGGGAACACAAAAGGTAGATGAGCAGCCATGAAAAGGGCTCAGCAAACCCTCACATCTGAGGTACTAGTACTCTTTGAATACCTGGAGTCAGAAAGACTCATCTTCATGAGTTCAAATTTGGCTTCACACACTTCCTGGCTGTGTGACCTTGGGCAAGTCATTTAACCCTAGCAATTATCAGTATAAAGAAGCAGAGAACGTGGAATTTGATATTCCAAAAGGCAAAAGACAAAGATTTATGACCAAGAAAAACAGCCAACAAAATGGAATATAACCTTATAAGGAAAAAATAAACCTTCAGTGAAGTAGAGAATTTTCAGACATTGTTGACGAAAAAACCTGAAGTTGAAAAGGAACTTTGAAATGCAAACATAGGAGATTGGAAAGAGAAAATGAAAGTGAACAATTAGAGTAGATTTTATGAGGATGAACTATTTACATTGTAACAGACAGGATATTAAAAGAGTTTGTTCTGAATCCTTATGTCACAAACAGTTAAAGAAATAGCCACTTGAGAAAGCTATACATAATTTTGACACATTTTAAAGATGCTGCAAGAAAAAAAAGGGAGAGGGGTAAAAAGCATACATAAGAGGAAAATGAGAGGAAATATGGGGCAACTTATTGACTCGTAAAATTGAAGTTTTCAAGTAGGACTATATAAAAATATAAAGAGTGGGGGAACTTAATTTTCATCTAAACTGGTCAAATGAGGGCATACACATAGACACATACACAGAGTCTGGTATAGGAATACATTGAACTCAGCAGGGATATAAATAAAACAACAAGAAGGGAAGGGGATCCTAAGAGGGAGAATAGATTCAGGAAGTCATAAGAAAAACAAATGCTAAGTTTGGAGATAGGATAGTGAAGAGAAAGCTACAAGGGAATAAAGGAAAAAGATAGCAATTTGAAATAAACAAGGAACAAGGCATATAGATGAGGAAAAGCATGAGAGGATGGGATGGAGGTAAATGAACAGTTATCATAATAGTAAATATTAATTGAATGAACTCACCCATAAAATGGCAGAGATTAGAATGGATTAGAAAGCAAAATCCAACAATATGTTATTTACAAGAAACACACTTGAAACATAAAGACTCACATAAAGTTAAAATAAAAAGTTAGAACAAAATCTATTATTGGGCAACTGAACACAGAGATACAGGGATTGCAATTATAATTTCAGTGTTGGTAATCAGAAAAATAAACTTAATTAAAAGGATTAAAAATGAAACCACATTTTGTGGAACAGTAACATAGACAACAAAATAATTTCCATATTTAACATATATGCAACAAATAGCACAGCTTCTAAGCTCTTAAAGGAAAAATCTAGGGAATTAAAAGGAGAAATACATGTTAAAATTGTGATGGGGGGAAACCTCAATTTACTCCTATCAGCCTGAATTATTCTAATGATAACAAAAAAAAAGTTAAAACTTGAACAGAATTTTTGAAAAATTAGATATGACAGACCTATGGTGATTAACGAATGGAAACAGAAAGGAGTATACATATTTTAACTGTGTATGGTACCTTTACAAAAATTTATCATGCTGTAGGATCAAAAGAACGACATGAATTAGAAAGGCGGAAATAGTAAAACTTTCTTGACCATAATGCAATCAAATGTAAAACATTGAAAATATATTAAACAAAAGCTGAAAAGTACTAAAAATCTACTAGAGACTTTTGACAAAGAACAACACCTATTTCTGTTAAGAACACTAGAGAACTCAGGAATAAATTTATCTTTCCTTAAAATTATATATGTATGTGTGTATACATATATACACACATTTTTAGTTTCTGTTTTCTAGTATTTTTTAACATGCACACACACATATCCCCTGGTAATTTAGATTAGTTCATTACTGGAATGGAATGAGACAATCCCAGATCATCTGACTGTCAGTAAAAGGAGATTTACTCCATAATAGCAAGAGAAGTTTCATCATCAAGGATGAATACTGATGACATGCCAAGTTGACTCACTTTGGCTGAGTTGCCCATCTTGGTTTATCAGCCAAGAGAGTGCCTGGAGCCTCAGAGAATACCTGAAGTTCCTTGTGGCTGTTTCATGGTCAGTTGACCAGGAAATGACATCAACATCTTGAGCCTTCAGTACTTTGAAACACTTAAATCTCAAGGAAGGTTTCAAAGACTTTTAAAAGGAAACCTAGCCTAATTTGCATGTGAGCAGGGAGATTGGGGTCATTGCTCCCACCACAGGATCAGAGAAGGATTTGGATTTAAGTTCTCTGACCTCGGGGTCACTGGTCTTTCTACTCCACCCCACTTTATTAAGCTGCATTATCAGAGAAATTCAAAGGGTTGATTCTGCTCATGAACTGTGAGACCAGAAAGAACTGGAAATTTAAGAGGAATTCAGTTTTTCAAATGTTGAGTCTGAGGACTCTCTGGATATCTCGGTTGAGATATAGATCAGGTAGATCAGAGATAGAAATAGATATTTGCTAGCTGAATCCATAGGAGCAGATGAAATAATCAAGTAAAAAGTCCCAAGATAAACAGAGAGCTAAGGATGAAATGGGGCAGCTAGGTGGTGTAGTGGATAGAGTACTGAACCTGGAGTTAGGAAGACTCATCTTCTTGAGTTAAAAAAAATTCTGGTTTCAGACACTTACTAGCTATGTGACCCTGGGAAAGTCATATAATCCTGTTTGCCTCAGTTTTCTCATCTATGAAATGAGCTGGAGAAGGAAATGGCAAACCACTCTAGTATCTGCCAAGAAAACCCCAAATGGGGTCATAAAGAGTTGGATACAACTGAATAAGAATGAGATAAAAAATTATTTTCTTTCGATTTGTATTATTGTTTTGAATACTAAGTTCTTAAGAAAAATACTTATCAACTTATATACTTACATATATAATAAACACATATAAAATACAAATATATACATACACACATATATGCATATATATATATATATATATATATATATATATATATATATATATATACATGAAATATATAACGAAAAAAATGGGACACTAAGAATGAGGTGAACCAAGAAGTTTGGGAACCTCTGGATTAAGGAATAAATGAGTGGTGAGGAAGCAGACAGTATAAATACATTATTATTATTTTTTTTTAACAATTTGGCAGTCAAAAGATCAGTAGCTTGAAAGGGTAGCCACACTGAAAGAAGTCACGGTGGAGAGAACAGAAAAGGCTGGAAGCGATCACTCTGGGGACCACCATAGGGAGTCAATGAAATGAAAAAAAAAGGACCCAGGTGAGGATTAGAAGAACAACAGATGCGAGACTAAGTAGCAGATATTTGTAATAGGTGAAATCAGTTTGAATGGAGAAAGTAGACAATGGAAGTTACCCAGGGCAGGACAGAAGCTTAGGAAGACGTAGAGATGAGGTATTCTGCAGAGACAGTGAGTGCACTGCTGATATAACTGGCCATGGGATGCAGGTGGAGCAGGGAAGAAGATTAAAGTCAGAAGAGGGGTGGTACCCTGGGAGAACACCTCGATCATTTCCTACACCCCAGGGAATGGTTCATTTGTCATATTTTTGTCATCCATTGAAGACAAAGCCTTATTCCCCTCTTCCCCTCCCCTTCCCTTTGTCTCACTTGGTGAATTCTTCAATAACATTATAGATAGACTTATAGCTCTTTCAACATTCTGTTCCACGCAGCCAGGGGTTTTCCAGACTTCCAGCTGAGGTTTAAAATTGAGAGAAGCCAGGGAGAATTCCCTGTAGTTCATTATGACTCTCTCTCCCCCATCACGGCTGCCCCCTCCCAGTCTTGCCGCATGAATCCTGAATGCTCAGTTATTGTTCTCTCCACAACTCAGACTGAAGACTGTCTTTTCTTCTTTTTTTTTATTATTATTTTTGTGTATGGTAGCTTGTTTTTATATCAGTTAATCAATCTCTCTTGATTTTCCCCAACATCGAATCCTTCCTTAGTTAGCCTCCAGGGGGAGTATGTGAGCAAGACCAGGAGCCCTCTTGCCCCAAACAATGACAGCCAGCCAGCTGCATTCTCACTAAAAGTCACGCATGTATGATTGCTCCCTCTCCCTTATAGGCTAAGCTGTTAGGCAGCCAAGTGGGAAGCTGGCCTCCCCAATGGGCACTCAAGCTAAAGCGGTGGCTGTTTTTCCTACAGCATTGCTTTCTGGCTCATGATTTATATGCATCTCTCTGTTTCTAGGGTATGATCAGGACTTATATTTACTGTGGAAACATATAAAAAATAATACACTCTCTCTTCAGCACCAGCCCCCAGCCCCAATCTGTAATGAGAGAAAAATGACTGCTACTCCTTTATGGCTTTTCGCTTCTCCCCTCTTACTTTCTTACAGTATATTCAATAAGACATTATCTCAGGTTGATGGTCATCAAAGTTTTATAACAGTAGTTTAAATAGCATAGACACAGAATATCAGCAATTTAGTTAGTAATTTGCCCCAAAATGGCTGCTTAGAGATATAATGATGTGAAGACAAAAATTGTTTTTTTTTCTCATTTCCTCTTTCAAACTTCAAGTGGAAAAGCATGAAGTGGAGAATCAACTGGTAAATTGGAAAACAGCTTCCCTGGTGAAGGGATGGATAGAGGAAAGAAAGTGCTATTAAACAGGTTAATGTTCCAATCCAACCCCAGGGTAGAGTAGCCACCATCTTGCTCTTGCCAGCTTGCCACATGGCTTGTGACTTCATCTGGTTAGTGTATTCCTTCCCCCTTCCTGTAATGCCCACCCCTCCTTCCCTCCTCCCTGCCATTTTTCTTCCATGCCTTAGGAAATTGATGCTCAGAGAGCTTAATTAACTTACTCAGGGTCATATAGTTAGGAAGTATCTGATTTGAACCATATCTTCTTGACTCCAAATCTACTGTCAGTCCTGCTATCCTATGACTTCCAAAACATCAAATTATTTCTGTGAAGTTAGGTAACAAAAATCTTATTGGATTCTATTTATATTGTGGACAAACTACTACTTAAACAATAACAACAAAACAAAACCTTTCAAAGGAGCACTGGTGGCAGACATGTAGTAGTACACTAGTAGTAGACATGGTAGCCAGATGACTGAGGTTTTAGTCTAGGTATCAGACCCCTATCCACTCCAGATCACCAGATTCATCAAACCCCCTTTCCTGCATAGCATACAAGGGTTCAGTGTTCATCTACCACTTCAGTGGAACCATGCTCCAGGACAATAGTATTCTGATATTCTCTGGGGATAAGATCTATTCTACCTCTTGACCCCCAAGGCAAGCCAGTCCACTAGATAGCCCTCTTGATCAGATTCCCATATATCTGCTTGCTCTTGCCTGTTCTGAGGCAGGCCTCCTTGGACCTCACAGGACAAAGCATCACTTATCTGCTACCAGGCTGATTCTCAAAGGAAGACTTTTACAATCTAGTTTTATGCCTTCTCCAAAGGATCTCTCTCCATCCATTTATACTATGCCTAGACACACTCCACAATAGTATAATTCCATCCCCTTACACTCAACCCATGCCAATGATTCTGGTTGCCAAAGTACAAGTGCTGTTCATAATAACAATGATGAAAATAGTAATAGCTATAATTTAGTTGGACATGACCGAAATGACTGAACAACTACATTTTACAAAGTATTTTACAAATGTTATCACATTTTGTCTTTATAACAATCTTGGAAGGTAGGTGCTATTATTATGCCTATTTCACAGATAAAGAAACTAAAGAAGATAGAGGTTATGTGACTTGCCCAGAGTCACACAGTTAGCAAGTGTCTAAAGCTAGATTTAATCTACTATCTTCCCTTCTCCAGGTCCAAAACTCTACTCACTGGACCATCCCACCTATAACTCACTGATCCTTCCTTTATATTCACCTCAACATCAACTTCACCCTCCGAAGTTCTACGCCAGCTCTCCCTGCCCCTTTCACTGTGCCTTTTGGAATATCAGCTCTACAATGAACAAACTTCCTTTTGTTTGAAATGTCTTCCATGTTTGAGATCCGGCTGCCTCCTGATGACAATGCTTCCTTTACCACCCTTTCAAGTACAGGCTACGTTTTCGTTCATATCCTGATCTTCACTGAGGGAGTCAGAATACTTCTTGATCTCAATGTCAGATTTTCCCACTAAAATCTTCACTAAATCATTTTTCCTCCTTTGAATTTCATACCACCCTCATTTATTAGTCAATGCAGATCTTCACGGCTGTTACCTATCAGTGCCCAGGACAATACTAATAAAATGTTCACAGCTTGCCTCAGAGTCCTTCTCTCCTCATCCCCATCTTTATTCTAAGGCCTTCAACATACATATTGATTGATGATCCCTCAAATACCTTATTATTTTTTCCTAGTTCCTCAATCTAATCACTTCTCATGATTCACTCTTCAGTTCCACCTTAGCTATACACAGAGATGATTATATCCTTGGCACTTCCCAAATTGTTTGTTCACAAACTTTGAAGTTCCTTTGTTTAATCATAATTTTTATCATTCCACATTTCCCTATGTCTTATGAGCTTGAGCCCTTTTCTTCATTCTCTTTGTACCCTCCTTTTTCTCTACTCTTCAGTTCTCTCCAAGGATATCACCCCTGCCCTGGTGATACATTTCTTCCTTCCCTATCTTGACCTCTTGGTGAACTAACTCAACTCCACATTATCTTCCATTATCAAATCCCTTTGTCTCATTGTGTCATTGGTCACATTTTGCCAAGACGCAACCCTGCTTCACTATCATGATTCTACTTCTTGTTCTCATGTGCTGCTGTGTAGAACTAGAGAAAAATTTTAAGGCAGCTGATGGGGGGGGGCACTAGAAATTTATGTTTGTAATACAACAGTGATAAAAATCTCAACCAAGTCTTCACTGAAGCAAGGCAAACATTCCATTTCTCTCCTTGAGCCTCCCATGGTATCTTTTTCCTTGTCCTCTTATGTTAGGATTTTGCAATTTTTGACAAAATTGAGGCCATTTGCTGAGAGCTCCTCCTCCTTTTTCCTTTTCCTCATCTCCTATCATTTGAACATCTTACCCTACTAGCTCCTCTTTCATTCTAGTCTTAGATGAAGATTTGACTCTTCTTTCCTCAACCAACTTATCTTCAGGTATCCTTGATCTCATCCTTTCTCAATTTTCTCCAACAGATTTCTCCTACTATCTCTCTTACCTTTGATTTTTCCCTGTCTATTGACTCTCCTTCCATGTGGCTTACAAACACACTCATGTTTACCCGTCTTTTTAAAAATAAAAACAAAAGCTTGATCCTACTTTCCTTTCTAATTATCCTTCTGAAGCTTTAGTCCCTTTCCTGGCTAAACTCCTCGAGAGAGCCGTCTATAATTGGTACCTTCATTTCCTCTCTTCTACACCTGTGATCTGGTATCCAAGTCCATCATTCAACTGAAACTGCCTTCTCCAAAGCTACCAATGATCTGCCAGACCTAATAAGTATTTCTCAGTCTTTATCTTTCTTGACTTCTCTGCAGCAACTGACACACTATTCATCACCTTCTCTTTCCGAATATTCTCTCCTCTCTGGGTTTTTGTGACACTGCTCTCTCCTGTTTGTCTGTCCACTACTCTCTATGCTATCTCTCTTGGTGATGTCATCAGTTTCAATGGGTTCAGTTATCATCCCTAGGCAGATGATTCCCAAATCTATATATCTGACCTTCATTTCTCTGTTGAGCTCTAATCCCACATCATTCACTGCCTTCTGAACATCTTTAATAGGATGTCTGCTTTTGTTGATGTTATTTAATAATTTTTCAGTTGCATCTATCTCTCTGTGACCCCATTTGGACTTGGCAAAGATACAGGAGTGGATTGCCAATTATTTCTCCAGCTCATTTTACAGATGAGGAAACTGAGGTAAACAGTAAGTGACTTGCCTGGGGTCACACAGCTAGTAGTTGTCTGAGGTTATATTTGAACTCAGGAAGTTTTCCTGACTCTAGACTCAGCGTTTTATCTGCTAGTGGCTCTAGGATGCCTGATAGATACCTCAGACTCAGTATGTTCCAAAATAGACCTATTATCTTGTCCCTCCCCCCAAGTCCTTCTTTCTTTTCCACTTCCCTATTACTGTCAAGGGCACCATCATTTCCCTAATCACCCAGGCTCAAAATAATAATGCCACCCTCACTCCCTTCCTTTGATGACCACTAATTCATTACCAAATCTTGCCATTTCTTCCTTCACAGCATATCTCATCTATGTCCCCTTCTGTTCACTCACGCAACCATAACCCTAGTTCAGGCCTTGATCCCCTTCTGCTTGGACTGTTGCCATAGTCTTCTATGCCTCAAGCTTTTCTCCATTAAAATCTAACCCTTTCCCCACATATTGCCTGGGTGACCCTGGACAATTCATTTAACCTAAGAGTGTCTTAGTGCCCTAGACAATTATCTACAACTCTAAGTTTCAGAGAAGGTATTGACTTGCTTTAGGAGGAATTCCCCATGCCAATGAAATCATAGGTCCAGTCCCTATACTCTTCTGTATTGCCATTTCCATCCCTTTCTCTCCTACTGCATTTATTTCTAGATTTTATTTGCTTACTTTATTGAGTTTTAACTTCTTTCCCTCCCTTCCACTCTCCTCTACCCATTGAGAAAGCAACTTCCCTTTTTTTCTTAAAGACAACAACATCTCCTCATACCTTCAGTTTGCCTTTCTTAACCCCCTCTATGACTGTTAAATGCAGTGGGTTACCATGGGACCCTTGTGTCTTCACCTCCTATTAGAATTGAAGCACTTTATCACCATTTAGCTTCTCAAGGGCAGACCTAGGCTAGCCTAAGATAAAGGTGGGAGGGATGATTATGACTATGATTCCTTGTTACTTGAATTTTTTCTCTTTTGGGTTTCTTGTGCTATATTTTTCTTTGATCTGGAAGCTTGCTTCTTTGGATGCTACTGTCACCTTATATCTGAGTGGGCTGGTAGCCAATAGATATGAGGCCTCAACCTCTGCCTCCATCTCTAGCGTCTCTCTGTCTCCTGGCCTCCCTGTGTTAGCCTTGGCCCATCTCTGTCTCTTTCTCCCTGCATAATCTTTAATGGGGAGTTAGTTTTGTCCCTTGCTCTGACCCTAAATGGACGTGAAAAATTATATTCATCTCAGTTCTTCTACATGGCCTCTCAGCATCTTCACCCCCAGGCACTGAGCTGACCTTGTTTCTGGCTATCATTCCCAATCTTCCCAGGAATGCACAGCTGGACTCTATTTCCCTGTACTGTGACCTATGGGGACATGCTGTGCCCCCTGTTTCTATCTTGGTGGGTCAGGGTCCAGGTCTCACCAATTGGCAAAGCTTCTATTAACTTCTTCCTCCTCTGGAACTTTGCTGTTCAGAGCATCTATAAGCTCCCAGCACCCCTGGAACATTCATGCTCAGTGTCAGTGAACTTCTGGACCCCCTGGAGTATCTGGATTCAGATGTATTAGTCAGAGCTTGAGATGAGCTTCCTTGCCCTGGCCATCATATTGTACAGCCCTATACTACTGCAAAGAAGGGCTTGTTTCCATTCCCTTGGTCTTCTGGATCATTATCTAATCTGGTGCTCTTTTAAGATCTTTGTTAGAGTCTATGTGAAGAGGCTGGAACTCTTTGCAGCCTTTCAAGTCACCATCTTATCCAGAAATGTGGATAGCTTTTCTTTGACTCAGTCAGGGAAATGGAATTTTGGTAAATTACAGAAAGTGTTCTGACACTTGAAAGCAAAACATTTCTCTATGTAATTCTCTTTCTTCAGACTATTCCCTTTAGCAGAACCTTAGGGCTCAGATATAGTTCACTGTCTCTTGATGGCTTCTCAGGACCTCCATCTAACTCTACTAGGGTACTTCCCTGCCTTTTGTCTGAGAAAAATTTTATATAATAATAATACCATTATCAACTCATTTCTGTAGTGTTTGAAGGGTTACAAAGCCCTGTTATCTATATGAGATAGTCACATGAGTACTATCAAATGAGATAACATTTATGAAGTGCTTAGCATAAGTGCCTGGCACATAGTAAGTGCTTAATAAATCCTTGCTCTCTTGTACCCTTTTCCCTTTTGTGGTGGAAACTTATGATTCCATTGCTGTTGGAAATTGTGAAAACACTGTCCACTAATACAGGACAGCAATTTTTCTGTAATTTGAGAGGTTAAATGAGTTGGTCACAGTCATACTGATAATATATATCAGAAGCAAAATTTGAACCCAGAGCTTGAGGACTCCAAGGCTTTCCCCTGCACTTCTAAGTCACACTATCTCTTGGTCAGTGAAAGTATTATTAACCCCATTCTAGAGATGAAAGAACTGAGGCTCTGAGGGACTCTTGGTCTCCTGATTCCTTGTTCAGTGTTCTTCTGATGTCACCTTCCTGCCTTTTAAAACACATGGCTTTCCCTCTCAGCCTGTATTCCCCAACAGGATATAACAAGGATAGAAGGGATATCCCTTTTGCCCCTCAGGGTGGCTGGCTTTTAAAGAGTAGGACTGGAGATATCTAGGTGGGTAAGACCTCCCTTGGTCCATAACCAAAGTGATATCTTGTAACTCTGCTGCTAAATATACCAAGGACTGCTTCACTAGGGTGCTGGTTGCTTGCTTGTGATACCCTGGGCCTGTCCACATCTTCTAGATCTCTCTCCTCTTAGTACAGCTCTCAGTAGCAACTCCTTTTGCCAGTCTTCTGAGGTTTTTCACCTCCTGCTATGGTTTAAGGTTTCTCTCTATCCAGAGAGCATCCCTCAGAAAGAAGCTTGCCTGCTGAGAGTTCCCTCTACTCTTTCTAAGGATCCATTCTCTCAGCAACTTTCTCAGGTATTCTCTGGGATTGCTTAAGAAAACAATCTTAAGTAATAGTACATAACACCTGTCAAACTCTTAGCTTCTTTTGCTCTGCCCTGAGGCAAGGCATAGGTTCACTGACTCTCTCTGGGCTCACAGTGAACTGTATTCATCAAGATTGAACTCCTGAGTGTGCTGGGTTCCCTTCATATGGCAACATCCAGAGGACTTGAAAACAATCCCCCTCCTACCCACTGCATCCTCATGTATTCCCTACTCCAATGAGGCACCTGACACATATGGGAATGGAGTCCCAAGAAGACTCCCACGTTTTCCATAGTTTCCCAAGGCAAATACTCAAATGACTTTTGATACTAACCATTGACAAGTCATTACAGCATGGTGGCAAGAGCTCTGGATTTGGAGTCAGGAGACCTGATTTCCGTTGCTTAGCTTTCCTGTGTAACCTTAGGTAAAGTCATTTAATTTCTCTGGGCCTTAGTTTCCTCTTCTGTAAAATGAAGTGGTTGAACTAGATTAATGGATTTTTAACCTGGGGTCCATAAACTTTTAAAAAAACAAATTTGATAAATGTACTTCAATATGATTAGGGTTTTTTGGTAATTCAATGTATTTTATTTTATGCATTTAGAAATATTATTCAGAAATGGGGTTCCTGTGCTTCACTAGACTGCCAAAGAGGTCCATGACACAAAAAATTAAGAACTCCATATCCCTTCTCGCTCTAAATTTTGCAATCCTTAAAACTTGTTCCTTATCGTTTGACCACTATTCTTTCAGTTACAAAACACCTTTCTGTTTCCAGCCTTTTTAATTCCCAGTTGACAGGTAATTTTTGCCTCTAGTATCCTCCTGGAAATCTGGATTTAGGCATTGAATTCTCCCATGCATTATTGAAAAAGGGTGGCTCTTTTCCCTTGATAACACAGAGCTTCTTCAAGAAGCAGGGGGCAGGAGCCCTTTCTCCCCTCCTGGGAGTGATCTGATTGTTGCCAAAGGTACCATAGAAACAGTACAGGGAACAAAAGGGAGCAATTGTCACCAGGAGTTAAGCAGGTCATCCCTGAGCGGGATTAAAGTTAATGGAAGAGCCATATTACAGCTCCCAAAGGGAAAACCAGAAAAATGCAGAAGCCAGAACAAACCTGGAAATGCAATTTTGTTTGAGAGATGAAAACACTGCGGCTCAGATGGATGTAATCTGGGTACTGGAAATGTGTAATGCAGCGGCATATTAATCAACTAATTAGGAAGGTAGTCAATGTTTTGACATCACTAATTTTATCTAAAATTTCCATTTGGCTTTTAATCTATTATACCCACCATCAGGTGCTGTCCCTTTCACATGCCCATTTAAAGACCATTTAGAAAAAGGAAGCAGCTTTCCTTAATCCATCTAAATTAAAGCCCACAGTCAGTCTTTTGGGGCTGCACAGGTTGACAGCCAAAGCTTGCATTCTCATTTATTTTAATGGTTAACTGTTGTCTCCATTTTCTGCCAGACGGCAGAGACCTATAATGGACATGATTCAGAAGATGGATGGAAAGAAATGGTCAACTCTTGAGCCAAGTAGATATCCAAGAGCAAGGTCTAACAGCCATGACTGTGGCTCAAGGAGCTACCTTAGTGTCTGGTTACTGACCTCAGCAGTGGAACCTTCCCCTATCCGAGCTTAAGAAGATAATAGGTACCTTTGGAAATGCCTATAAAGAAATCAATTGAGAAGGCAGCTTTGAGTGTACAAATGATCCCCAGCAAATCAGATTTGTCCTGGAAACAAAAGGAGGTAGTAGAAGAGTAGGTTAAAGATCAACCATTATTCTAGAGAACTAGGATCATTATAAAAGAAATCTGTTCACTTCATGTTGGGGATGATGGACTAAAACGCAGAATAATAAAATGTATTATGGAATGTGACCAAGATGGAAATGTTTTGCTTTACTGTGCATTTTACGTGTATTACGTTATAGGATCCTCACAACTATCTTGGTAGATAAATGGCCACCATTATCTTCATTCTATAGATAAGGAAATAGAGGCAAACAGAAGTTAAGTGACTTGCCTGAGGTCATATAAGTAGGAAGTATCTAAGGCTGGATTTGAACTCAGGTTTTCCTGACTCCAGGTCCAGCGCTCTACCCACTGAGCCACCTAACTGCTCATGATGATGATTAATGATGATAGCTAGCATTTACAAAGTACTTTAAGATTTTTTTTTTTGCAAAGCACTTTACATATATTATCTCATTTAATGAAAAAAAGCAGTTCGCTAGGAGGTGTGATGATGATTTCAGAGGCCAATTCCCCAAGGATGTAGAGTAGATTTTTTTGTTTTATCAGGCCCTAAATCATTAACCCTTGGGATACTGTTAGACTAGAGGATCTAAGTCAGGGGTTCTTCACTTTTTTTTTGTTATCATTCCTTTGAAAAGTTCTGGCAAAACCTGTGGATCCCTTCTATGAAGAATGCCTTTAAATTTATAAATTAAAATACACTGGATCTCAGAGGAAACGAATTACGTTGAAATACAGTTATCAATGAAAAAAACCAAACAAATAAGTTCATGGACACTTGGTTAAGATCCCCTACTTAAGATGACACCATGAACACCCAGTTATATGGGTTCTCCATGCCTGTACTCTCTTTTAAGGCCATCCCAGGCTTCTCCCTCCCTGAAGTGCCCTGAGAATTCAAAGATGTCTTACGGTAGGTGCACACTGACCCCAGATTCATGTTCACCATCTGGAGAGAGTGAATCAGTGGGGCAGATAAAAAACAAACAAAACAAAATCTTTTTACAAAATACAATCATTGAGTCAGGATATATATATATGACCAGGTGCACTCACCAGGACTCCCTCTGATCAATAATAGCTGGCATGGGAACAAAGAGTCTGTTGAGTCCAAAGAGGTACAATGCCCTTATTGACTAGTTTACTCACCAGAAAACAGTCCTTAGTGCATTTAGCCTGTTCCATCTAGAGTCTTCAAGACTAAGGCCTATGCACACTCTTTACAACTTTAATACCATGCTGGACAGAACAAGGAACATCTAAGATCTCTTGGTCTCAGTACTCCTGTGTTTACACTATACCAGTCAAAACTGAGACAGTATTTTATGCCTAGTGATAAATGACCAAGATCTCTGACCTTGGTGCTAACAAAAGTCAGAACACTTGGCCAGACAAAAACTATTCAAAAAGTCACATGGAGCTGGAGGTCAATTGAAGTTATCTCTTTCAGGAGAACAGCAACCAGGCACATAAAGCCAGTTCTTAAAGGACTTGAAAAGCATCTATACTCCAAAACATCTCTAAAAAAGGCAATTTGAAAGTCAACACTAAAAGTTTATAATCCCTTTGTTCACAACTTGCTCCTTGACCTAAGATGCTCTCTCCCTCGCCCACATTTCCCCTCCCATTCTATATTTCCTCATCCCTTGGCTACCACTTCTCCCCCCAAGAGGGACATCTGCCCCAGGTGACAAAAACCGCATTTTCTAGTCCAGAACGTAACAAATCTTAGATTCCTCTGGGAGTCTGACTGCTTACCCTCTGACTTTTACCCACAGTCCAGGCAGAAAGATCATAGCTGACAGAAATGTTAGAGGTTGCTAATTAGGCAATGCCTTCCCTTATCTCCCCCTGAACCTTTCCCTTATTTGGGCTGTGATAGAGTCACTTGTACTTCTCATGGTCAGGGTCCACCATCCCTCCCTCCTTGACCTTCCGGGAGATGATCTTCCCAAACCATCCAGGGAAAGAGGTGAACGTGAGGTTGAAAGGCATGTCTTGCATTTCTCTTAGGGATAAGGAGCCTACATGCTTTCAGTATCATGTGGTTCCCAATAAAACTGGAGTAGGAATGATTTTTTTCCCCACGAGACAGTACTAGAATTTTGGTTAATTGTAATGCACCCTCATTAGGCAATAGCATTAAGGAAGCACTTACCTGAGAAAGAACCTCCCCCCTTCCCACTCAACCCTCTTATATGAAACCAGCTCAAACAGGAGCTGATTATTAAATTTTCAATGTGAGCATTTGCTGATTACTGAGGTATAAATGCTCACATTGAAAATTTAACAACTGGCTCCTGTGTGAGCTGCTTTCAGCACACCTAAACAAAGGAAGAATGAAAGAAAGAATATTTATTAAGCACTTACTATGGTCAGGCACTATGCCAAGTAAGGGGCAGGAACAAATAGAAGTAGGTAAATCCATCTCTGGGGTGACAAGAAGACTAGCCCAGCCCATCCCATTCCCTGAAACTGGGGAGGACAGCAGACCAGTGGTTTGTGCCAGAACCATTGTGGATGGAACCATCTGCAAACCAGGTACCAGAGTGGTCCAGTGTTCAAATCCTCACAAGGAGACATCTAAATGCTTATAGTTGACAATGGGAGGGGGAAGGTAGAGGAGGGGAGGGGTAGGAAGGGAATCAATGGGGACATCACCCTTGGTAAATCTGTAGTGACTTTTTCATAGAGAATTCTAGCACCATTGGATTCAGATTGACCCATTCCTGGACTCAGCTCTGCCCAACCTAATAAAGTTCATGTCCATTTTCAAGAAGGAAATCTGAATAACAACCTCCTCCTTTTTCTCCCCTCCCCATGCTTACAAGTTTAGATAATTTGGATAAATCAAGGGGCTTTCACTGAGCCCTCCCCTCTGTAATAGAATGGGCTGACAAAACAATAGCACAAACTGAGACCTAACAAACCTAACAAATCCATCCCCATTGTACATGGGGATCACACTGATTTATGACTATGATAGGCACATATTCTCCTAGTTGTCCCACCACCTTTTCCAGAGAGTGTTCTTTCCCCCTGATGTATCAACTCCCTCCAAACCTCCTACTTCCATATGGTTTCCATGTTTAAACTGAATGGGGAACACAGAGATGAGAGTCACCTGACTTTACTGTGTCCAACAGACTCCCAAAGATCTGAACCCCACCTCCTACCCAATAAATGGTCACCTGGGCATTAGGCTGCCTATGAGAAAAACTGACTAAGTTTAAGGAGGTTGATCCATGAATGACAGTCTTTAAATTCCATAAAATCAGAATCCAAAAGGATTGATGAAGGTGATGGAGGCTCTGGGGTCAAAAGACTCTTCCTTCTTCTTTTTCACATTATTTTTCACATCCAGGGTGCTAAAGGGCATCCTAAATAAAATGTCAGTCTTCCCCTTATCAACCCATGTCAGTCTCCCATTTTATCAGCCAGATCCATAACTATTTTCCTACACAAGGTCTCCTGTTTGTTCATCCTTGCAGAGCTAGCCACCTATTGGGACAATGTTTGATACTGATGTAAGTCAAGGAAGGGAGTAAGGTTTAGGTTTCTTTCTGCTTGGGAGAAAAATCAAATTCCATGGGAGGAAGCCTTCATATGTCATATAGTAATACAGAAGTAAGGAGATATATGTGTGGAGGTGTAAGTCAGATGGTGAGGGAGAAGACTAAGGGGAGCCTCTCAATGTGGAAACACCCTCACCTACCAGTGAGCTGCTCCAGGGGCAGTTAGATATACAGGAGCAACAATGTGTACATCAATAAAGGAATCCAGAAGAGGATCCTTGAGGTGAACTCAGAAGGCAATCTCCCCTCTCCCACTCTCACTCCAGGATGGCTTTGACCTACTTTGCCAACCTATCTTCTCTAGCCTAAGGAATTTTAAAACTTGCTCCAGGTTGTCAATCTCTCTGTTTACACTTTCTCTTGTATACAGACTTTGATCTGACTAACAAGCACAATCACCAGGAGTGACCAAAAGGCTTGGAGTCTCCTGGGGAGGAATCATTACTGCCATTTCCCTGCATGCCTTTTGCTGGATGTTTTCCCAGACAGATTAGTTTCTCCAACCTCTATGCCCGATGCTAGCGTTGATTACGTGAGAAGGGTTGGTTAGTGGCCACTGATTTCTATAAAGGGGAATAAGTAGCGTAACAACAAGGGGGAGAGAGCAGAGGGGCAAAGGGGGATAGTTTATTGGCTATACTACAGCTAATACCAGGATCTTTTGAATACAGGGGAAGAAAAGAGCTTTTCTGCTTAGATCATTCCCCCTCTCCCCATCCCTTTTGAGAAGGAGATAAATATAGACCTCAGAGGAGCTGCTCAGTTAGAAGAGAAGTATCTTTGTCTCATTAGGAGAGAAGGCAGTGTCTCTGAGGGGTGCTAGGATTATCTCACTAATCATTGTTACTGTCAGAGTGACAAATTCCTTTATTAACCTCAATGAATGCAAATCAACAACTTATCATAGTCTCTCAAAAGGGAAGAACCTGGGGTGGAGGGGAAAACATCTGGGTACCTTGTATTTTCTCACATAGCACCAAGCTAGAGGATGCCACATAAATTTCAGTCCTTATTTCCTCACTCCTTTTAGCATCTCTCCTAAAATTCTCTGTGAAATTCTTTTCAGAACTCAATCAATAAGCATTTCTTAAGCACTTATCCTGTGCCAGACACTAGGGATACAAAGGAAGGCAAAAAAAATAGTCCATGCTCTCTTTTGGAAGATACAACAGGGAAATAACTAGGTGCCCACAAGACATATGCAGAGTAGCAGGAAGGCAATCTGAAAAGGGAAGACAATTAGCAGTAAGGGAAGAACTCCTGCAGAAGGGAGAATTGGAGCTGAGTACTGAAGGAAGTCAGCAAAGCCAAGAGGAAGAGATGAGATGGTGGAGCATTCCAATCATAGACAACAGTTAGTGCATGAAGAGATCAAAATTAATATTACCTCAAATTTTTTGATTCTATAATGTAACTGATTTTATGCTATCCTAATTGTATAATGGAGTCTACAACTGTTTATGTCCTTGAGTTGAGATCAGGAATTTAGCTTTCCAGTAGACTTAAAGGTATAATTAAAAGAAAAGTTATTATCTACCATACCATTAGCCCTGGCATCAGTTTGTTATCTTTAAGCCACAACAAGTTAGGTCATCTGTCCTTGCCAATCCTTGTACAATTAGGGGAGATTTTATCTCTTCCAAGGAGACAGCAAGTTTGATAGTCTTGATCCCCTGGCAAAAATTACAAGATACAGATGGGTCCCATCAAACAATTAGCATACCTTCATTGTTTAGCCTCACTTGAATGCCAGTCCACTTTTTCCAATATAGCCAATTGTAATATTCCATGACTATCTACTTTCTTGAGAATCACTGACTTTACTGAGATGGTCAATCTGATCCACTTTGTTAACAGTTTGTACCCATCACTGTTAATAAACTGATTTGTTTGGAGTATGTACTGAGATACATAGACTGAGGTCTACCTTTATTGAATTTGCTTGAGATAGCAGAACATTGAGATTGGAGATGAAGTGTTATGTTTGAGGAACAGAAATGACACAGCAGGTGTATGACAGTGTGGAGGGAGTAAGGGAGGAGGAGGAGGAAGAAGAAGAAGAAGAAGAAGAAGAAGAAGAAGAAGAAGAAGAAGAAGAAGAAGAAGAAGAAGAAGAAGAAAGATGGGAAGAGATCAGGTCATCGAGAGCTTTAAACGTCAAACAGAAGGTTTTACAGCTGTTTCCGGGAGTAATAGAGAACCAGTGGAGCTCACTGAAAGCTAGGGGAAGGTAAGGAAAGGTGCCTGTGACATGGTCAGATTGGTGCCTTAGAAAAATCCTTTGAGGACAGGATTGATTGGAGTCAGGAGAGACTTGAAGCAATGAAATGCATTAAAATGCTATTGAAATAGTAATGTTGTGTTTAATGGTGAAGACATTAATGTGTATAATGGTGAGAATCTGCTAATGTTGTGCCTAAATGAGAAGGGTACCTAAAGAAAAGATATTGAAAAGTAGAAATGACAATATTTGACCATGGAATAGATATGTGAGAAAAATAAGAACAAAGAGCCAAGGATGACACTGAAATTGTGGACCATTGTCTGGGCCAGTATTAGGAAATCTGGAAGGGGAGAGGGTTTGGAGAAGAAAAATAACAAGTTCTGTTTTGGACACATTGATTTTGAGATGCCTATGGGACATTGGATTCAAGATATCCAAGAAATGTGTGACTGTAGCTTAACAAAGAAACTAGAGATAGATGAAAAGGTATGGAGATTATCTGTACGGAGATAATAATTGAACTCATGGAAACTGATGAGGTTATCAAGTGATAAAGTATATTGTGAAAAAATGAGGCCAAGGACAGAGCCTTGGGGGACAGCCATGGTTATTGGGGAATGACCTAGATGAAGATACAGCAAAGAAGATTGAGAAGGAGCAATCAGATATATACGAGCAAGGAGAACATTTCATTACCTGTCATTAGGAAAACTTGTCATTAAAACCTAGTGAGGAGAGAGTGTCCAGAAGGAGGAAGTGATCAGTAGTGTCAGATGCTGCAGAAAGGTCAAGGAAGAAGAGGATCGAGGAAAAGTCAATAGATTTAGTAATCAAGAGATTATTGGCTCTTTTGGGGTGTAATGTTAATGTAAAGTTAAAGATTTTCCCTGCCCATTATTAGACTTCAGGTGAGCCCATTAAGGGGAGCTTGATTAGGGGAGGCTTGTTTTCTTGAAGACCCATACCTTTTGTTAATTTCTAAAGAGTTAAAGATCTTCCCCACCCATTAATGGGCCTGCCCATTAAAGGAAGTTTGATTGGGGAGATTTGTTTTTAGGAAGGCCCACACCTTTTGTCAATTTCTAATGAGGCACTGGTTCTGAGGTGGTTATGATGCCCCCCCTTCTCCCCCCCACTGTCTGAAAAGTGTTTATATACTCAGTTTTGCTTTGGGACTTACTCATTGGAAGTGTTTGTTTGGCCAGAAGAGACTCTGGGTATCGGCTAAGGTATGTATGTAATGGTCAGACAGTTGGATCTGTCTGTGGATCTATGATGTATGTATTGCTTATGGTCAGACAGTCAGAAGCCCTGTCTGCCGGTCTTTATTTCTCTGCTTGTATTTTCTCTGTTGGTATATGCGTTTAATTAAAGTGATTGTTGATCCTCAAAAGTTGCTTTCCTTTTACAAAAGCAGATCTAAGAACTTCTACGGCAGGCCCTCCTGTGTATGCTGGGGTCCTTGCTGTTACATGGAGAGGGCTGTTTCATTTAAATGATGGGGTTGGAAACCATATTATAGAGGGTTTCAGAGAGAGAAAAGGAAGCAGAGGCAGGAAGTATAGGAGGTTTTCTCAAGGAATTTAGCCTTTAAGGGTAGGTAAGTAGAGAATTAAAGCTAGAAGGGGTTGGCTGGATCAAGTGGAGATATTTTAAGGATGGGAGAGACATGGAAGTGTTTGCAGGTGACAGTAAGAGTACTGGCAGCTAGGAAGAGATTGAAAATAAGAAAAGAGCAAGGGTGATAGTGGGGGTAATTTGCTGGAGAAGTCAGGAGGGGCTAAGGGCACATGTGAAGTGTTGGTAGTCACAGTTCTAATGTGTCATTGGCTGAAGGATGCTAGGTGGTATCTCCATAGCAACACAGGTACAGAAAACTTCTGATCTATTTAACAATCAAGGAGGCCCATCCTGTGTTCAAACTTCAGAAGCACATCCTGAGCAGTAACAGTTAGGGAAAGGCCCATAGCAAGACACAGCCCCTAATCAGGAGAAACACTCTAGAAGAGCCTTACTCTAATGGTCCCAGAGGAAGCAGGATGTTCCTAAGGAAATGGGGACTTAGTCACCTGAATGGTATAATACAAGCCATCAAGGACCCTCAACTCTTTCAGATAGCAAGCTTTCACTTTATTCCCCATCCCCAACCCCCTGGGGTCTGTCTCTAGATCTGTACAGGATAGGCAGGGGACTAGTTCATCCTTAAAGGGACAAGCCTGACTGACTCCCACCTGAACCATCTGAAAAAGAGCTACAGTTCTCCTATCCTGACTGTCTAGACTAGAGCTTCATTAATTTCCTAAATTTATGGAATTCAGCCTCTGTAAACAAATCAGTGTGTTTTCATTGCTTATAAATGAACCACTTTTTATGCCATGGACCCCTTTGGCAGGTGCGGTGAAGCCTATGGATTCTTTCTCAGAGTAATGCTTTTAAGTGAATAAAAATCATGTAGGATTATAAAAGAAACCAATTATACTGAAATATAGTTATCAAAATATTATTAAAAATAAGTTCACAGACTTCCTATAAAAAACCCTAGATAAAATCTTCCTCTCTTCTCCTTCTGGTTTTGTTAAATGTAAATATTCAGAAAAGATATAGTTATCCCTTCCAAGTTGTAGTATTTAGGAGCACAGCACTCCTGTGAGCTGGAAAATCTATGTAAAATTTTTTGTCCCTTTCTTTATACCAGAGAAGAAGTCTGAATTTTTTGTTTCTCTTTTATGGGATATTCACAGCACTTTACTGTAAAATCTGGGTTGATATAATATAATACTATGCATATATTTTATTCATTTCTGAATTTTTAAACTTTTCTTGTGTCATCTGCTTGCCTTCCCATGTTGTCTGTGTAACTTCTGAAATACTCCTCCAAAATTCCCATTTAATTTTTTATGCTGATACATGATAAATTGAAACGGTGATGGGGAAAATTACAATGTGGAAAGAATAACTGTTCATTGATAGGTGCAGCTCTCTAGGTCCCCAGTCATAAGATATACTGAGGTTGTAACCTTATTTCTGCCCAAGTCTGGAGAGGTTTCCCTAAAGGACAGCCCTTTGATAAGTGCCACATATAAGAGAGAGACATGATTTTTGATTGTTTGAGACAGATGGTGCAATGATGGTGTTTATCTGAGTAAGGGGCAGACATTATAGAGAGAAAGAAGTTGGTAGAGAAGCCATCACGGTGAAGCCTATTTCAACCATTTCTCTTGATTTCCAGATATGCCACTCTAGACATTGCTAAGAGCAGATTCCCTTTGGTGAGATGATTCTTTCTTTCCTTTATTGAACTGAGAGCTTATCTCACTCCTAGAAGAACTCATTTACTTTTATGTATTCTTTGTTCTATTTTAATTGAAACAACACTAATTTCTGTTTACTGACTACTTTGATAAAGAGTTTCTCTTGATGGTCTTTTGTGTAACTAGCATTTGATAGGAGGGAGCTAAGTTGGGAGTAGTGAAATTCTCCCCTTGAGAGTGTTCAGGGAAAGTTTTTATTCTGACCTTTTATTGTACCTTTCATTCAGTTCCCTCTACTGTACCCCTAGACCAGTAATATTTGATGTGTGGCAGAGTGATATAATTCTAACTTGATACCCCTGCTTGAAGACAGTGCAATATAGGAGAGATCATCCAGTCAAGGAAGTCCTGGATCTTGTCTAAACCTTTTCCCACTCCAATACTGGAGGTGTAGGCACAGCCTTCTTTGTGCTCCTCAGAAAGGTAGAAATCACAGTCTCCCTTGGAGATTAGATGGGCCAGATCCCAAATCATGTATCTATCCATGCCACACATGGGCCAGTTATCTTTATATTACTCAACCCAGCCACATGTATCTATCTCTACAATAACAACAGCCTGTAGAGAAATAAACAGTCTGTCAGCTCTGAAGATGTACACTCTCTTCTTGATGCTGGTTTATATAGGATTCACTAAAAAATGGGTCTCTGTGAATTTATCCTATTCCCATTCCAAGGCTCCACGACTTAAGGACTAGACATTCACTTTAAATCATTAACACCATTCAGCTCATTCCCTTAGGGCCCAAGACTAGAGCACGATGAGTAACACCTAAAAATCAATGGGAAGCCCATTTTAGAAGTTTACTGGCATTGATTCTCAAATTTATTTGTTTCAATGAAGAGTTTGATGGCTGGGGTTCACTATACTTGCTCCACATGCCCCACTGAAAATGACCTTCCTGTCTGTCTGTCACCAGAGTGATGAAAATTTCTTATATGTCACACATGCCCCTTCTCTGTCTCTCCTCTTTTTCAGGTAATGATAGTGTAGAAATGTAGAAAGTCAGAACAATAGTGACACATGAGTGTAATAGAATATTGTTATGCTATGAGAAATGATGATTATGAAGAATTCAGAGTAACATGAGAAGACTTAAATAAACTGATGCAGAAGGAAAAATTAGACCCTGGAGACCACAGTAACTATAGCGATGTAAAAGAAAACAATACAAAAAGACATTCAAAATCAGATTAAGTACAATGTCTAATCTTTGTTTCAGAGAATTACGATAGAGCACATTTCTCTCATTAGCATACCCTGTCTGTTTAAAATTACCTGACTGAGATGGTCTCTCTTTCTTTCTAGCACTTCTAGGGGAAAGGACTTATTCATCCATAGAAGTTGGTATCAAATGGCAAAGTGGGGGAAGTCCTGAGGGTCACCTCTCTCTTCCCATAGATGATGTGGCCCTGAAAAATGGACTTGGGATTGGTCTATTTTGTTTTTCCTTTTTAGTTTTAGCTTCAGGGAGTAGAGTACAGGACCTGGGATCGAGCTGTAATAATTTTGGAACCTAGGAACCTAGAACATATTTGTAGCCAGTCTAGCAGAGAAGTCAGCATCCAGGGACGTTAGCCTATGGAGATTTGGACTTAAATGTTGTGGGACTAATTCCATATAGGAACCTACTTAACCTGTGAGCCTAATCCCTCCCCTCCCACTTCTCCTTAGAGACTGAGCTAGTATAAGTGTTAATTATGCCTCCCTCCTGGAGTTGGGGGGACATGTTTGTAAATTTGTTTTTGCTAAACTTTTGAAATGAGCATTCCTTTGTGAAAGATAATCTGATTTTAAATGGTTGAATGGAACTGGGATACTTAGGTTTCTAAAATTTGGGGAATGCTACTACCTGTGGCAGAGAGTAAGAAACCCCACACTTAACTGTGGGGGAAGAGTGAAATGTAACAGCAAACCCAGTCTTTTTACATGCACTCTGGGATCCAATGACATGGGCTTCCTTGCTGTTCCTTCAATGAGACACTTTTTCTCTTGACTGAGCATTTCCTCTGGCTCTCTCCCATACCTAGAATTCTCTCCTCCCTCATTCCTGTCTCTTGGTTTCCCTGTCTTTCTTAAAGTCTCAATTAAAATGCCACCTTCCATAAGAAGTCTTTCCTAATTCATCTTAACTCATGCTTTCCATCTGTTGATTATCTCTAATTGAATCTGTATGCATCTTGTTTGGACATAGTTATTTGTATGTTACCTGTGACCTCCTTGTGAACAAGAGCTGGTGTTTTATTTTGTCCTTTCTTTGTATCCTCAACAGTTACTACAGTGCCAGGAACACAGTAGGTGCTTAATAAATGCTTGTTGACTTAAGTGTGGAATGTCAATATCGTTGGGATAGTTAATTTTGAATCATAGCTTTTCTTTGTTATGATGAGAAGCAAGGTGCTAAAGTGGAGTCAGAACAGCATGGATTCAAATCCCACTTCTCATGTTTAATAGTTATGTGACCATGGACAAATCTCCTAACCTATCAGCCTCAGCTTAACTTCTTTCTCTGAAAAACAGATGTAATGTTTGATGTACACATCTTACAAGTTTTTTGTGGATCTCAAATGAGAATATAAAGCACTTTACAAATTTTAAGTCATCATCTAAATGTCAGATGTTAAGGGAGGATTCTATGGAGGAGTTAATTAAAATTTCTCCTGGGAGCCCCTCCCACTCTGCCACGGTGAACTGAGTCTCCTGAATTCTAGTCCTGCCTGCCCATGTGAGTTTCCCAGGAGAGAAGTGATGGTGTGCCTGCCAGAGGCTAGTCCAGGACCAGTGGAAAAGCTCTATGTCTCTGAAGGGGCAGTTGAGATTTTCCAACAAGATTCAGTGATTCCTTCCCTTTCCCAGCGGTGTCACTGGTGGCCAAAGATGCCTACCTGCAGAATCTAGCTCAGAAAATCTGTTTCCTGCAGACGTCGGAGCCACAGAAATGAAAATGGGCTCCCAAACCTGGTGATCTAGAAACCAGTGGACCCCCAAAGAAGGAGAAGAAAAAGAAGGAACAAAAAAAGAAGTTCCTGAAGCAGGATGAAAAGGCCAAGAGTGTTCAGAATAAGCCCTCTGACAACAAGCGATCTGAAGCTCCTAGCACCAAGAAATCTGAAGTCACAGCGGGGAAGGCAGGCTCTAGCTCCAGTGGAGGCTCCACAGTCGTTCCTGCAAGCAAGCCAAGCTCCTTCCTAGCCATGGACATTCTGTGCCAGTGGCTATACGAGAAAATACAGGAGGCCAGGGGTCAGGGCCACATCTCCTGCAGCACTGGAGAAGAGGCAGCCGAGGAAACAGGATCGGGAGAGGGAAAAGCAGAAACTCAAGGAGCTCAGGGCCAAGGAGAATGCAGCCAAGGCCGAGGATGCCAAAGCCGAAGTCAAGGAGGATAACCCAGAGCCCCCAAAGGAGGATCCTCAAGCCTGACTGAACTGGTGTTCAACAAGTTGGAGGTAAGCGAGGGGCAGCAGTATGGCCCAGAAGAAGAGGGAAAAGAGGCAGGGGGTGAAGGGGCACCTGAGACCCCTGCGGAAAGAACTATAAACAGTTGTTGGAGATCGTGCGGGCCCCCAAGAACGAGCTCGAGGAGCTGAGGGAATAGAATGAGGAGAAGGCAAGGGAGAAAAAGAGCAGAATGAAGTGGACAAAGCTTCTGTACAAGGCAGAAGGCATGCAAATGCTTGACAATGAGGAGCTTCTGAAGCAGCCATGAAATGCAAGGAGAAGTGCGAGCCCTGAGGAGGTGGCAGTGCATGGCCCATGTGGTAGAGAAGATGCAGTAGCGGCAGAACAAGCGGCTCTGGAGCTGGCACAAGAAGAAGGGGGCCAAGATAGAGCATCAGAAGGCCAAGGTTCGTGAGAAGGGCCGAGTCCTGCCTGAGGACCTAGAGAAGGTGAGGTTCCACTGAGGGTCTCCCTAAATGCAGCCATGCATTTTCTCTCCACTCTGGATTCCTGCCTATGGCTACCCCATGCATCAGAGAGAAGGTCGAGTTTAAGTGCCTGCTCTGTGTGGAACATGGCAGAAACAAGAGACTCAGTGATAAAAACTAAAAACATAATCTGTCTTCAAGGAGTTTCTTAAGACACAACTCAAGTCTTCCATAAACCTTTTGGCTTAATGCTGTCCTCATAGCTGTCTATGCATGGGGTTGCTTCTATGACCTTATTTCCCTCCCTTCCATCTCCTCCCCGTTCCTCATTTCCCAGTAACCCTCAGCCCATCTCTAGGACCTCTGAACTGGGTGACACAAGAGCTTGACATCTATCCCAGCAGGGCACAGCACCCTGAAAGGTGTAAAACACAGGGGCTGCCTGTAGGTTCTCCAGTCCTGTAGGAAATTTACATAACTGGCCAAGAGTGTAGGATTACTCCTGAATTTCTTAAACTTCTTGGACTCCAGAGAAGCCAACACAATAGTCTCTTTACCCAGGTTTAAAATTTTTTTTAAACTTTTTTTATTGTAAACTGGACAAGCATCAGTAAACATAAACATTTTCCATATTAGAAAAAAGAAGAGGAAAAGAGGATTTTATATGAAACTGTGAACTTCTGTTATGCTTAGAGTTATAGCAGTTAAATCAACACACATGGTGGTTACAGGATCCAAGATCCAAGAATGAGGGAAATTTCTCTAGTATCTCCTTCCAGGAGACACGTTGGCCATCAGTTGGATTGAACAGTCCCATTGGAAAGCCAAATGGAGAATTCGGTTAGGTCCCTTTCTTACCTTGCCCCCTCCCAATTACCACTATAGGAGCTGTTGGACCAACCTGCTTGGTTCTTATGAAGGATGGAAATAATTGTGTCTGGGGGTTTTAGAATAAACAAATTCTTAAGAAAAATTCTTATGGGTGTATGAAATAAAAAGCAGTGATAAAGCATTTTAAAAAATACTATAGTCATATGAAGGTTAGAAATATCATGAATTTTAGTAAAACAAATTTAATCAAAATGAATAGGAAACATAAATAAAGTGTCATACTTTTGATGAGACTCAGATGAGTTTTAATAGTCTAGGTAAGTCAAAGACAGATCAGGATTTAGGACCAAGCAAATCATTGCATTAATTGACACACCTGCTCCTAATATTATTTTACCGTATTCATTATTGTATGATAAACTCAATTGCTTTAAGTGACTGATTTGGGGGCCCCCTGGAGTATCCCCATGACCCACATTTTGACAATTATTTATCATTTAACTACACTTTGTTACTCTGGATCTCAGTGTCCTTATCTGAAAAACGGGGATAATACCTGCACTGGTGACCGCACAGGGTGGCCCTACATGAATTTAAAAGAGCTATGAACACCTTTTATTTTCAATCCCATATGTGATAACAGGGGACAGGAAACACAGGTAAAGTGTTTCTCTGAACCTCAATTTTCCAATATGTAAAATTAGGGTAACAACCCCCACCCTCTATTTATTATAGAAAGGCAGGATAGGAATAGGGGAAAGAACCCTGGAAAGGGTAGAGGAGAGTTCAGATTCCTGTTCTGCTATTTATTACCTGTGTGATATCAGGAACATCTCTTAACCTCTCTGTGCTTTGGTTTCCTCATCTGTAAAATGAGGGTTTGGACTTAAATAACCTCCGAGTTTCCTTTGAGTTCTTAATTCATGTGGCTGTAACCAAGCAAATAAATTGGACTCAAGAACAGTAAAATAAACCTTACTAGAGAGAGAAAAGATTGGGCATCATGGTTGTCAACATCATATACTATGTACTAAGGGATTCCTGACAATCTGTCATTTCAGTTGAACAGCCAGCATTCAGAGAGAAAAGCCCACAGAGGCAGAGGCTAATTATATGGCCCCCAAGCCATGGTACTCCCCAGAGAAACATGAAACTCTTCTTTCCTCAGGCTGTCCTCATGGCTCTGTAGATTTGCTGTACCATGTCATAGAAACCCCTTTACTCTGGAAGTTCACTCCACCCCTGGACTTCTTAACCCCTTGGGACTCTTTCCGCTGATTAACTGGTTTTTCTGAGAAGCTCTATTTTCAGGAAAAAATGTCCAGGCCAGTCATGTCTTCATTCCTCTCCAGGTTCTCCTCCTGACTATGGGTCTATTTCTACCACAATCTCTCACTTCCCTCTCCTTTCAGCATCCTTTTATGCATTGTCTTGCTCCTTCAGGGCCAGTTCTGTCTTTCTTTCAGTTTGCATTTGTATTAGCAGAGCTAGCTTCGGATTGGGGAACCTGCCTTGAGGCCACATGTGGCCTTCTAGGTCCTTGGGTACAGCCTTTTGACTGAGTCCAATTTTACAGATCAAATCCTTTGATTAAGGGGATTTGTTCTGTGAAGTTTGAATCCAGTCAAAAGGCTGCACCTAAGAATGTAGAGAGCCACATGGAGGCTGCAGGTTCCCCACCCCTGGCTGGCATATAATAAGAGCAGCTAGGTGGTGCAGTAGATAGAATGGTGGCCTAGAGTCAGGAACACCTGAGTTCAAATCCTACCTCTGACACATACTAGTGGTGTGATCATCAACATGTTATTTCAGTTCTTACATCTGCAGTGGGCAGCTAGGTGACACGGGGGATACAGTGTCAGACCTGGAGTCAGAAAGACTCATCTTCCTAAGTTCATATCTGGCCTCAGACACTTACTACCTATGTGACCCTGGGCAAGTTGCTTAACTCTGTTTGCCTCAGTTTCCTCATCTGTAAAATGAGCCTGAGAAGGAAATGGCAAACCACTCCAGTGCCTTGACAAGAAAATCCCAAATGAGGCTGCAAACAGTCAGACATGAATGAACAATCTCCAATCCAGGGCTTAATAAATCCTTGTTGATTTTATGTTTAGTTTGAAAAAGAGCTCAGGACTTGGAGTCAGGAGAGACTCAGGTTTTCATCAAGTTTTTGATGGAGCATCTGTATAATAGTGAACAAAACACTTCAGTTTCTGAGTCTCAGTTTCCCCATTTCAAAATGGTGACACTAATACCTACAGTAGTTGTCTCACAGGACTATGATGGGGATCAAATAGGAACTAGTATGGAAGCCTTTGTTTGCCTAATGTCAGCTGAAAGCTCACTACTGAGCTAAACCTGGGAAGAAGCCAGAGTGTGATATTCAAGCTTTCATTATTTATTAGGAATACTTTTCTCGCCAGCTAATCCCAATTCCCAGATTTCACAGAAGCTGCCTTCACTTCTCGAACTGATTCTTTTCTCTTCAACATCCATGAATAAAAGCCAGGGAACATGATTTGCAAAAGGTAGAGAAATATCAGGAAGATAAAACAGGTCAAGTTAATTTCACCCTCTCCAAACAGAAGAGTGAGTGAATGCCAGGACCCAGGGTGCTTTCCACACTATGGGCATGAATATTTTACAATTAAAGGATCTGAATCATGGATGTTGTGCCTTTAGATACGATGGAGCAGCTTCATTTGAAATTGGCCTTTCAAGAGGAGAGAGAAGTATTTGCTAAAGACAGATTTTAGAGTCTAATGGACAGTAGCACTATTGCTCTCTAAGGTCATACTCACCTTGACACAATTTTTTTGCATAATTCAGGAAGAAAAAATTTCCATGTGCCAATCCCCATGAAAGGGATATGGTCCATGTCCATGATCCCTTCCAGAATATTTTTCCCTCCAAACCCTTAATTCTATCTAAATTGTAACCACTCTCATTTTTTACTTGCCTTACCCCAATCCCTCTATAATAATAAATAATAGTGATGATGAAGCTAGCATTTTATAGCATTTTGAAGTTTACAAAGTATTTTACAAAGTACTTTTTTAAATCTTTACAACAACCCTGGGAGGTAGATGCTATAAGTATCCCCACTTAATAGAGGAAGAAGCTCAGGTGGCTTGCCCAGGGTCACACAGCTAGCAAATTTCTGAGGCTGGATTTGAATTCAGGCCTTTCCATAAGGTCCTGAAACAGTGTTGGCCAAATATCCTAGACATGTCAGTGAAATAGTAGCTGAGGAAACTGGATAGCGATGGGACCTTTGCAGAGAAATGACTAGGGCAGGGCAGTAGGGCTTTGGATCCATGTGGCAAAATTTAGAGGGTACTGATAGCACTTGTACTTCTCAGCAGATAGAAGTAACTGAACTTAGAACCTAGTTAGCAGTTAATCAACAAGCATTTGTCAGCCATTATGAGCCAGGCATTATGCTAAACATTGTTCTCTTCCCTTTAAAGAGCTCACGCTCTAAGATATACATATAAGATACATACAGTGTAAATGAATGGCAAGTGATCTTGGAGGAAAGGCACTCCTGGAGGTGGAGGTAGAGGTAGGAAGGGGTGGGATTCAATCTGAGTCCCAGGAAGCCAGGAAGGCAGTAGAGGTAAGAGGGGAGAACATTTCAGATGTGGGGAACAGCTAATGAAAGCACATGGAGGTAGAAGATAAAGCTTTATAGCAAGAATAACTTGTTAAAACAAAGAAGTGATTGGAGGATAGCTTGGTACACTGGTTCGAAAACCAGCCTCAGAGTCAGGGAGACCTGGCTTCAAGTCCTTTCTCTGACATATACTAGTTGTACGATCATGGGCAGGTTATTTAATCTTTCAGTGCCCCAGGCAACTCTAAGTCTTTAAATTGCAGACAAGTTGCCAAATTGTATTGATGGAGAGAATTTTTATAGCAGGAGTTCCCTTGCTAGATAAAACCACAGGACTGAACCAAAAGGAACAAGACAAGCCACCAGAGGGTACAATCCCTCCACCCCTGCTTAACACAATTTGTCCTAAAAAAAGATGCCTTTCCTGGGCATGTCCCTGGTACATGATGTGATGGATGCCCCAGGAACAAGAATACCTACTTAGGGCTCTGCTACTTTGGAAGCTGGGCTCCAGAACTACATTCACTGATTCCTTCAACTTTATTCTATTAACATGGGGGCAGGGGAACCCCTGATTTTTTTCTAGTGAAAGACAAAGAAATCTGATACAGGTGGTTGGAACTGTGCATATCTAGGGCAATGCACCTCCAGGAAGGATGTGACAAATGGTCCTCACTGCAAGGGGAAGATCTGCCTTTGCCCTGAATGCAGATGCCTGCTTTGAAACAGCTCAGAATCATTTGTGGGTTAACAGGGAGGAAGGCAACAGGCAAAAAGCAAATGCCAGAGAAAACATTTCAGCAAGAGTGTGTGCCAGCAGACTGGACTACTTGACCCCTCTGCGCCAGAGCCTCCCACTGAGAGCTAATTCCCAGGGATGCTGCCAGTGCTCATTAATAAATGATTAGGATGCTCTTAGTGGATGTAAGCCCCCAGACACTGCTCGAGCAGTGACCCCAGGACTCCAGCCCAGATTGAAAAAGGGAGTCAATCAGACCTTTAAATTACTAGGAATCTGAAGCCAAATTTTTCAAGAAGACTGAAATCCTAAGGCCCAGTGAGCAGCCTCCAGGGCATTCAAGTCTTTTAATTGCATTTCATGTGCTGACAGGCAAGTCTATTCACCATATTAGATCTCTTACAGAGGACTCAAACTGGACCAGATTGAACCTTGTATTTGATACTAAAATGTGGAGAATTTTCAAGATGGAGGGTAGGGGGTATTCCTTTGAGACACTTCTCAGTCAGCCCAATCCTAAGTACTCTGTTTGCTGACAGGAGTCGTGACTTCTAAAGTCTGAAAGGTCAGTCTGATTAGCTTGTTTTTAAACATCCCAACAAGTAGAATAGGGAGAGGCTTGAAGCTGCTTTCCTGGACACTCTGTCTGCTGGGATGGTCTCCACCCAGCCTTGTACAAGTGGTGGAGTTCATAAGAACACTGGTCTGCCAGATTTTTCCCTAACGGGTCTCAGAGAAGAGTTCTGAAGATAATCGGTTTGGAGTGAGATAACCTTGGAGGTAATTTCACCCAATCCCTTGTTTCTACTACTGAAGAGGAAACGGAGTCTGAGAGAGGTTATATGATTTGGTTACATAGGTAGGTAATGACTAGCAAAAGACACTGCCAGATCTTTTAATCTGCCAGCAGGTAGAAGCAAATGAATTTAGCACCTAATTAACAGTCAGTTGGTCAACAAACCTTTATTCTTTAGTCTCTGCCAGACGCTGTACCAAATGCTCAGGACACACACACACACACACACACACACACACACACACACACACACACACGCATGCGCGTGCGCAAACACATTGCTGCCTGCCCTTAAGGAGCTCACCCTCTAAAATGGGAGATACATCAATAAACTCTACATACAAGATATATACAGTATAAATGAATGGAAGGCAATTTCAGATGAAAGGCACTGGAGGGTGAAGGGGAACATGGGGAAAGGTCTCCTGAAGAAGGTAGGATTTGAGCTGTCTTGGGTCCTCTTGACTCCAAATCTGATATACTTTTTATTTCATCCATTCAGAATGAGTGCTGGGGGAAGGTGGGAACCCTGATGAACACCAATGCACCCCACAACCCTCGCATCATAAGGTCTGTGCTAAAGGAAGAGGGTAGAGACTCATATTCTCCTCCCTTTCTCTCTCCCCCTCCTTCTCTTTACGTCTCTGACTGTCTTTAAAAGAGCTGATTGGTTTTAATCTGATGAAAGTGAATTCCATGGCCTACAGCTTGACTTCCTGGAGCTGTTCTGAGCTTAAGACATTTAAAACCAGGTGGGGCTACAGCCTCTCAGTGAAGGGCAATGGAAACTGTTTGAAAAAGGTTTTTCGGAGTTCTTCCAATGATTCTGAACATACTTAAACTGTTAAATTGTGCATCTGTTAAACGGACCAGCATGATGACACCATGTGAAAAAAGGCATGTGCCAAATACCTGCTTCAACTCCATACTATTGGCTTGACTGAGACCAATGGGGAAGCAGTAGCCCAGTGAGTTCAGCTAGTCAAATGTGAGAAAACATTACCAATGTCTTCAAGCGTGTAGAGAGCCGAGCTTTTTAGAACAAGAAAGTGTTTTTCACTGATCATCATTTGGTCATCATACCAGTTCTGGGAGACAGATAGGCAGATTGTCACTGGGAGAGCTGTTCAGTCATGTCTGACTCTCTGTGACCCCATTTGGGGTTTTCTTGGCAAAGATACTAGAGCAATTTGCCATTTCCTTCTCCAGCTCACTTTACAGATGAAGAAACTGAGGCAAACAGAGTTAAGTGACTTGCTCAGGGTCATACAGCTAGTAAGTGTGGCTGGATTTGTCCTTAGGAAGACTTCCAGACTCCAGGTCTGGTGCTCCAACCACTGTGCTACCTACCTGCTCAGATTGTCATTAGTCTCATTTTGCAGGAAGTGGTGCATGGGAGACAGTGGGATATAATGAATAGAATGTTAGCATTGGACATGGAGTCATAAAGACCTTTGTATGAGATATGTCATATGTACATACTAACTGTGTCAGCCTGGACAAATTAAATAATTTCACCTTTCTGGGCCTCAATTTCTTCATCTGCAAAAGAAGGGGGATGGACTTGATGACTTCTAAGATCCCTTCTGAATTTGTGATCCTTTGACCTTGGTCATTCATTTAACATTATCTTGACCTCGTTTCCCTCATCTGCAAAAGGAAGAGCTTGACAAGGTGTCTTTCAGCTCTAGATCAATGACTCCATGATCTTAAGTTCCCAAAGGCTTATGTTAGCAGACCAAGTCCTACAAAGCTGAAAAGGCTTCAAATAAGCCATGATGAGATCATATGAAGAGACACCGATGCCAAGAACCTACTTCCACTGTGTAGCTCTCCCCTTAGACAATCAGTACCCTGAAAGCAGGGGCTACTTTTTGCTCCAACACCCCCCTGCCCCACGCCTCCAGCCCCAGCACTTAGCACACTGTCTAGCATATCAATTCTATCACTTTTAGTAATGTTCAACTCTTTGCAACCCCATTTGAGATTTTCCTGGCACCAGGTTTGGAGTGAGGAAGACCTGAGTTCAAATCTAGCCATAGACACTTTACTAGCTGTATGATCCTGGGCAAGTCACTTGTCTGCCTCAGTTTCTTCATCTGTGAAATGAACTGGAGAAAAATGGCAAATTACTCCAGTATCTTTGCCAAGAAAATCCCAAATGGAAATATGAAGAGTTGGACATGACTGAACAATAACATCCACAGCATCTATCCTAAAAATCACACATCACATCCACTTCAAAATCACAGGTTCTTAACTATTAACATTATAATTAACCGCCCCACTTCTTACAGTTTTGAGAAAAAATTATTAGTCACTGGAACTATCTGTGTTGGTGTCTTATTCTCATAGCAACTTGTGAGTTCCTGGAAAAAAAGGAAAGTGTCTTATCAAGACTTTGCATCAGAATGTAATACAGTAGGTCCATTAAAAGTGCCCTTCCTACAAGGCAGTAATTGGTGCAACCAGGGTTCGAAACTAAGTCCTGTGGGTCCAAATCCCTTTCCCTCTTCACACTCTAGGTTTCCAAGGGTGACAGATGGTTCACTCTGCTCTTTTTGCAGCAATGGAGGGACAGTATAATGATCTAGGTTGTTCCTCTTATCTTTCACTCTCCTATTGTCTCCTTGCCCAAATGGGTTTCCCAGTATAAATTCTCCTCTTCTCTGGAAAGCAGTATTAAGGATCTATAATTCTCTTTATCTTTTTTAAGCTCCAAAGCTCCCAGTCAGAGACAGTGATAGAGCAAGACACTTTAAATCAATCTTTCTCTCTTCTCCAAGGATGTTCCCCCATAATAGCTCCCATTAGCTTCCTCCCAAGTGAGCTTCCAATGAGTTCAACCAGATTGACAAAGGCCTGTAGTTAATGTTGTTTATAAAAACAAAGGCAAACAGATTTTCCTCACACTGTGAGGAAAATATTTGAGGTTATTGTGAAGGAGGTTAGTGGCTAGAGCACTGGGGTTGGATTCAGGAAGACTCATCTTTGACTTCAAATCCACTCTTAGACACTTGCTGTGTGAACCTGGGCAAGTCACTTAACCCTGTTTACCTTACTTTTCTCATCTGTAAAATGAGCTGAAGAAAGAAATGGCAAACCACACTAGTATCTTTGCCAAGAAAACCCCAAAATGGGGTCACAAAGAGTTGGACACAACTGAAATGATAGAACAAGAAGGAGGTCAAAAGGAAAAAGGAGATAATAGACTACTTCTGAAGGATTTGTAGCCCTGGAATGTGGCCTGGATTCTCCCAGATCTATATGTCTTCTTATAGTTTCCTGTTCTCCAACTCCATAATATGTTAGCCTATCCAATCAAGAGCTGGATTCCTCTTTGAGGCTGCCTCCTGAACTCAATGAACTGAATTTTAATGGTCACTCAGAGGCATGACCTGTCATTCTTCATTTTCTGGATTATTTCTTTTCTGATGCACTCAAGGGACTCATTGGCACCTTGTAATAGGATCAAATCGCATGGCTAAATTTTTAATAGCCAGTTAAATCCTATTATCTGGCACCTTTTCTGTGATCAGTCCTATCACAGTACCTGGAACATAGTGGGTACTTAATGAATACCTGCTGATTGGTTATGAAAGATCCATTCCTTTATAATTAATTCCTGCCCCACTCCAGTAAATCATTTGTTCTCCCCAGTAAACTTATAGAAAAGATATTGAGCATATTCAATACTGGATAACTCTATAGTGACTTTAGATGTAAATCATGAGTAGTACATATTACATGAATATGTTACAATGGTATACAAATAAATGTACATAGAAAGCAATGTAACAATAACATGTAATGCTGGGAAACATTTGGGCAGGGAGACAATGTAATAATAACATGTAGATTTACCTAATATTAATTAGCACATGCATAAATAGCAACAAATAGACTAACAGCAAAATTATGCACAAAATAAGCAAATGATCTATAGTATACACATATTTAATAACTACTATATGCCTCAATGAAAGTACAATTATATGTAAACTGGGCTGTTGGATACTATAGTACTCAAGTCTTTTTCACTTGAAATGTCTGTTTTTGAGCCTTTGTTTGGTGATGACAGTCTTTGCCCAACTGGTAGTAGTCTCTTTTGCTTAAAATCCACTGAGATAAGTGCCCATCGGTTTCTTCCTGCTCATCAGGAATTTCAATTAACATAGGCAATAAATGGCTGTGGTGAATTGTCTTTACTGGGCCCCCACCAGTAAATAGATAAATTACCCAATGTGTCCACAACTGGGTTTGGAGTTTACTAATTTACTAACTTTTATTTCCTACGAACACCAAGATTTCTTAGCAAAACTCTTTCTCCTTATTCAAGGTCTTGATAGAGAACACAGGCATCTTAAAACTATTTGTTTCTATCAGTGATCTTTGAAGCTGAAGTCATAGCTAGGTAGTAAGCTTTTTTCCCCTTCTCTCTCAGTCAAGAGATGTACTGATTGTGAATATTTGAAGTCTTCTGTCCTTGGAAGCTCCAATGCACATCAATAGGTAGGAATGAACCTTGCCCAAACATCAGCAAATATGGTATAAAGCCTGTGGAATTAGTTCTTGGTAAGGTTGTATGTATGCACTAGGAAAGTTGTCTAGTGATGCTACTGAGATTTCTATTCTGGTCCCAATGTGCCTAATATATTTAGCAGTGATGTGATTGAAATACTCACGTTTTTAATACCAGTTGATGCTAACATCTCTTTTACTCCTTACGTTGAATAATACTTTTAATATAATAGTTTAACTGATGGAAGTTTTATGGTTCCTCAATGGATATGCCTGCGAATAGCTTGAGGAATGATCTGTAGCTATCAGGATATGTATTATGTTTTTTACTTTTTTACATTATAGTGGGGCTGGAGTCAGGAAAACCTAAGTTCAAATCCAGCCTCAGACACTTATTAGAGGTGTGACCCTGGGCAAGTCACTTAACCTCTGCCTGCCTTAGTCTCATCATTTGTTCAATGGAAATAACACTAACATCTACCTCCCAGGGTTGTTGTGAGGGGTAGTAATTGTAAAGCCCTTAGCAGCTAATGGACACCCAGTTAATGTGACATAAATGTTTGCTGGGATTATTTAAGATCTAAGGGTTTGACAATGCTTATATTTTGCATGGATATGTGGCATGAAATGGAAGTACCTTTCTTCACTCACAATAGGCACAGGCATCATATTTCTTGGTGACATCTGTTTGTGGCCATCTTGAGACAGTAAAATCTGTACCTTACTAGCTCTAGGGTCCTCACTGACCCATTTGCTCTAAATTAACACATAAGGCTTCCAAAATTCTGGTCAGAATATGCCGTTGAATTGTTGTCAGATCATACATATACCTTTTCTCCATATACACAGTCTCCGAACTTCTCAGTAACAACTCATTTAAAAATCAAGCTTGTTTATGGGTTAATGATGGATGGAACTCAATTTTCTGCTGGCAAATGCAGTTGATTTCTGGTAACTCTCAGGTTCATGCTATGGGACTGCCCCCATGCCCTTCAATTTGACATCTGAGTGCAGGATAAAAGGCTTGTTTGGCTCTGTATGGAACAACACTGGTACATGTGTGAGGCAGTTGACCACATCTTTAAATATTTGTGTGCATTTTGTCTACCCAATGGTCTGCAAAAGAATTTGTTGATTTTTAAAGGCAAATTTGTCTCTTTTTTTGGTCTTTTATTTTCTTATTCTCTTCACCTGTGTATATATGAATGCATTCACTCAGTGGCCCAGAAAGAGAAGCAGAATTCCTAACAAACTTGTGGCAAAAATGGACAAATACTAGAAGATTGCATAGATCTCAAAGCTCTTGAGGAGGTGACCCACTTCAGGAATGATCATCTCTGGGTCATTCATCGAGACACTATGTGGCCCACGCACTTGAAAGAGGTTCTACAAAACTAGCACTTGTCGACTGAGTACATCGTCATTCCCCAAAGTCAACCTAACACTGTTACCAGTCTCTCCTTGGTTCTTCCATAGTCTTTCAAAGACAAATATCCACAAAGTACCCATGCAATACTTGTAGCTCTTGATTGCAAGTACTTTTTCCCTCAGTCTTTGGAAATTGGTAGGCATTCCTGAGATGCCTGAACATATCCTCAAACTGTTAAAATCCAGCTGGCCAGACAAAAAGCACTTGCCTTTGTCTTTATCTGTCGTAGGAATCTGGTAGTAGCCAGTAGCTAGGTTGTGCAGCTGATAAAGCACTGAACCTAGAGTCAGGAGAACCTGAGTTTGAAGCTGGCCTCAGATACTTACTGGCTATGTAGTTCTGGGCAATTCATTTTACCCCATTTGCCTCAGTTTCCTCATCTGTAAAATGTCCTGGAGAAAGAAATGGCAAACCATGCCAATATCTTTGCCAACAAAACCTCGAATGGAGTCACAAAGAGTAAAAACAATTAAACAGCAACAACATGGACTAATGGACTGTCTGATGATACTATTGGTCAGCAAGTCTTTGAGATATTTTCTGAGGTCATTTTTCAGATGAAGGAATCTTCCTAGATTGTTTCAGGTCATAAGTCAGTGAGATGGACTCTAAAGGTTGCCTTGGGTGCATACCACTTTCTACTCATGTTGAAAGAACATACCTGTACTCTTATTCAGTCTCTGCCTCAACTGATCCTTTCATTGTTTTGGCACTCAAGTTGAGTCAAAGTCAAATATCTCAGGATGTCTCGAGATTGAAGTGCCAGTGATCTTGTAACATTCATTGTTTTCACTTGCTTTTATCTCCTATAGCCTCTGTAAAGGCTGCATGACTGGTCTAAGAGTGTAGGTATTGGATCTCAACTTGTTTACAGTATCCAAATAGTGTCTTTCATGGACTAGAGAATTGGTTCCAACCATTGTTAGTAAATGTCTGAGGTCAAATTTGAACTGAGGTCTTCTTGACTTATGGTGTTGCTCTTAAATTCCTAAGAGCTCTCATCAGTGCAATGACTAGGGATGACTCCATAGGTCCAATGATAAAGCAAGTTTCCCACCACTTGGCAGAGAGCTAATAAGCTATAGGTACAAAATGAGACACACATCAGGGTAGCTAGATAGTACAATGGATAGAGCGTTATCTTGGAGTCAGGAGGAAATGAGTTCAAATTTGCCCTCAGATAGTTACTAGATATGTGACTTAAGCAAGTCACTTAACCCTAATTACTTACCCCCACCCAAAGAAAAAAAAGAATGAGACACATTTTCTGATGTGACCAATGTATGAATTTGTTTTGGTATTTTGTTATGTAGGAAAACTTTTTTTTTTTTGGAGGGGGTGGAGAATAGGTGGAGATTTGTAGAAGGTGTGAGTAAAGGGCTAGTGATGAGCCAAAAAAAGTAAGAAAAGAGTTATCAATGAAACATTAGAACATACACAGAAGAGAGCAGAAGAATGTTTAGAAAGGGACACATACAAGCAGGACAATGTTGGTTGCATTGTGATTAATTTAATTAAGTAGTTTTTAAAAACCCACGTTACATGTAATAGAAATCATCCATTGTTTCATATCTAATCTTTTTTTTCCAGTTTTTCTTTGTATATAGAAATGTTCATATTTATTTATATTTTTCAAGTTAGGTGATGCAGTGGGTATGAGTGTTGAATTTGGAGTCAGGAAGACCTGAGTTTGAATGTTACCTCAGACACTGACTTTGTTACCCTGGACAAGTCACATAACCTTTTCAGCCTCAGTTTCCTCAACAACATATTCTGACCAGAATTTTGGAAGCCTTATGTGTTAATTCAGAGCAAATGGGTCAGTGAGGACCCTAGAGCTAGTAAGGTACAGATTTTACTGTCTCAAGATGGCCACAGACAGATGTCACCAAGAAATATGATGCCTGTGCCTCTTGTGAGTGAAGAAAGGTACTTCCATTTCATGCCACATATCTTCATCTCAGGACAATAACAGCACCTACTTCACAGGGCTGTTGTGTGAATCAGGTGAGACAACATATGTAAAGTGTCTTTGCAAGCCTTAAAAGTTGCATAAATGCTAGTATAATGTATAAATGTTCTTTTATTACTAAATTCATAATAAAAAATTTAAAACAGTTTATTAGCATATGAAAAACCCAACTATTTTCTTGTGGTTACATCTCCCAAATCTCAGCACATAGACTTGTTCTCCTGACAAAAACGAAGGTTACTATCTTACATAGATATTCCTCTTCCTCTTGGTAGATAATCATAGAATTTTAGTGTTTGAAAGGACTTCAGTGATCAACTAACTCAACTCACCCCCAAAACTGATCCCCACTAAAATGTGCCTGACAAATGGTCATCCAAACCTCCACTGAAGAACACTTTCCATTTTTGAATAATTCTAATTGTCAAGACATTTTTCTTCATCTCAAGCTTAAACTGTCCTCTTTGCAAATTTTTAGCTCTTGTTGCAGGTTCTACCAATTGGAGCCAGAAATAAACTTCCTCCCTCTTCTCTATGCCAACTCTTCACATTCTTGAAGTCCAAAGTTATGTCCTCCTGAGTCTTAATTTCTAGGCTAAACATCTTCAATTCCTTCCCCTGGTCTTCATGTGGTTTGGGCTGAAGGCCCTTTACCATCCACTGGGTGGTGATCTTCTACTTATTCATCACCTTCCTAAATTTCAGTGCTAAACACAGTATTTCAGATATGAAACCTGCCTGCACGCTGGTTGGAATGCCAGAGGACAAAGTTACAACATTAGACTGTCTTTCAGTTACATACCTGAAGATCTCACAATTACTGGAAGAACAGACTGGGTTATTTTGCTTTTGTATCTAGGTCTTCTTTGCTTAAAAAGAAAGCAGTGTACTGGCAGTCAAGCGTGAAGGTACTACATCTGCTCAGCTTTCATGAGGAAGCTCAACTCTATGAGGGTCTTTCTCTCAGAGGAAGGAGCTAGAGGCCCTGGTGCTTCCTTCAGATGCTTTCAAGAGCAAGCTTACAATCTCTACCAATGGTATGGACACTTGGCATTTTACAGGATCATGGAATCCCAGCGTTCATGGGCCATTGTATCAGGGACCAGTGGACTCCAGCCAACTATTTTTGTACCTCTCAGAGCTAATGCTGGTTTTTACATTTAAGTCGGGGGTGTACAAATAGGGGCATGTAGGATTTGATTCCCCAGACCGTAGCAGACCCTGATCTAGAGCAATCCCTACCTAGGACATGACTTCCTTGTACAACATTACTGGAGAAGTCCTTCTAGAAAGAAACTTTTTCATAGCTGCATAAGGAAGGAACCTCCCTGCTGTTGATTATCTCCAATTATCCTGGATATATATGTTGTTTGTGTGTGGCTGTTTGCAAACTATCTTCTTTATTAGATCGTGAGCTCTTTGGGAGGAGGAAACAATTTTTGCCTTTCTTTGTATTCCCAGTACAGTTCCTAGTGCACAGTAGGTGCTTACTAACGGCTTCTTAACTTGATTTGCTCTAATATTTCCAAGGATGTAGAAATCTTTTAGCTAAGCAATTCAGGAGTCAGAATTTGTTAATAGTTGGAAAGATTTTTTTTTAGGACCACTAAATTGAGTTCTTGAAAGGCTGAGATGGGAGACAGGCAGAAAAGGAAAGGAAGGAAGGAAGGAAAGAAGGAAGGAAGGAAGAATGGAAGCAAGGAAGGGAAAGAAAGAAGAAATGAAAAGAAGAGAGGGAGGGAAGAAGGAAAGAAGTAAAGAAAGGAAGGAAGGAAGGAAGGAAGAAAGCAAGCAAGGAAGGAAGAAAGAGACAAAGACAGAATGGCAGAGAGATAGAGAGACACAGAGACACAGAGATAGAAATAGTGAAAGCCTGGTGTCTTACCAAAGGGTAAGACTATATCATCTCAAATACAGAATTTTTAAAATTCTCCCTTTTCTGGGAGCCTGGGAGCTCAAGTTTATTGGAAGAACTTGGTATACTAAATTTCTAATGGTAAAGCCATCATCTGATAAATGTAAATAATTTACATACATGTTTGCCAGGAGTGCGAAATGCATGATTAAATTCTTCTATGGAGTGTTGTCCCTTGTTTTATATGTTTAGAGAGCCATTGTCTTATATGGGAGAAAGCATGGGAGTTGGAGTCAAGAAGACTTGTGTTCAAGTCCCATCTCTGACCCTCACTAGCTCAGCAACCACAGATAAATTACTCCATGTCTTTGAGTCTCAGTTTCCTCACTGTAAAATGGGGAAAATAGTCGTGCATACTTCAGAGTTATTGTGAATGCCAATTGAAATAATAACTTAAAACCACATTAAGACTTTTGGGACACCCTGTATATGGTAAAGTTCTCTGCAAATGTTAAAGCATTAAAGAAATGTCAGCAACTATTTTAATTTTTTATTTTGTTGACAATTCTTAAATTTATGATAACATTTTTTTAAAAAAATTCTTCTTAAAAGACACATCTTGCCCAGAATAATTTTGAACTTCTTGACTGACATATCTCTGTCCTAAGGCTGATCTCCTACAGGGACTATTCCCTCTACATTCTTATTCAGTCAGCTCCATTAGTGGGATCACTATAGGCATAGTTTGTGTTCCCCCACTTTCAGATGTCTCATCTTCTTCATGGAGTGTTTTTTAATAATCCCTACTCAATCAACCCAACTTATCTTACCTTCTTCTGGATCTCTATAAGACTCAGAATGTGCCAGTGACTGGACCCTTGCCATGTATATTCTTGTGTTGTTGGTTATTGCTTCCATGTCTATGTTTTGCCTTTCCAATTACACTGTAAACTGCTTGAGGAGAGGGACATCTTATACTGTCTTTTGGGATTCGATTTTGAATATTAATAATTAATTATGCAATACCTCCCCCATCCCTGCCAAAAAACCCCCAACCATTCCATAATTTCATCCTCCATGCAGGATGCATTGTTACTATACTCTTAGGATACTTACATATTTAATATTACCTCAATTAAATATTACCTCAACAAATACTTATCAAGCACTATTCAATCAATCATTGAGCATTTATTAAGTGCCTTGTCTTTGTTGAGATGTTTCAGTGTTGTCTGATTCTCTGTGACCCCATATGAGGTTTTCTGGGCAAAGATACTAGAGTGGTTTGCCATTTCCTTCTCCAGTTCATTTTACAGATGAGGAACTGAGACAAATGGGGTTAAGTGACTTGCCCAGGGTCACACAACTAGGAAATGTTTGAAGCTACATTTGAACTCAGGAAGATGAGTCTTCCTGAGTGGGAGGAGGTGAGAGGGAAAGAGTGAACCTTACTCTCATCACGTTAGGTTTAAAGAGGGAATTACATGCACATTCAATTTGTTATGAAAATCTATCTTACACTACAGGAAAGTAGGGGGTAAGGGGATAAGTAGGAGGGGTGGGATGATAGAAAGGAGGGCAAATAAGAGAAGGGAGTAACTAGAAGTAAACACTTTTGAGGAGGGACAGGGCCAAAAGGGAGAATAGAATAAATGGGGGGCAGGATACGATGGAGAGAAGTATAGTCATTCATTACTACGAAAGTGTTTTTCATAACTACAGATGTATAATCTATATCAAATTGCCTGCCTTCTCAGTGGAGATGGGTGGGGAGGGAAGAAGGGAGAGAAGTTGGAACTCAAAGTTTTAAAAACAAATGTTAAAAGTTTTTACATGCAACTGGAAAATAAGATATACAGGCAATGGGGTATAGAAATCTATCTTGCCTCACAAGAAAATAAAGGGGATGGGAATGGAATAAGGGAAGGAAGAGGTATGATAGAAGGGAGGGTAGATTAGGGGAAGGAGTAATAAGAATGCACGCTGTGCTGGGATGGGTGGAGGGGAGAGATGGGGAGAAAATTTGGAACTCAAAATTTTGTGGAAGTGAATGCAGAAAATGAAAAAGAAAAAAAAAAGATTTTCCCGTTAAAAAAATAATACAAAAAAAAAATACCTCCAAAGGAGGGATTATAGGAGAAAAAAAGGTAAGTCTTCCTGACTCCAGGCCCAGCATGCTTTTCCATTGTACCATCTACATGTCTACTACGTACCAGACCCAGTGCTAGGTGCTGGTAATACAAAGACAAAAACAAGAATCTCATTTTAGAAACATAGAAATAAATAGAATACATATGTAAAGTAAGTACAAAGTAATTTGGGAGGGAGGGAATGGTGGCACTTGCCCACTGGGGAGATCAGAAAAGGCCTCATGTGGAAGGAAACTTTTGAGTTGAGATTCATAGGAAATTAAGGATTTAAAGAAGCAGAGGTAAGGCAATTGAATTCTAGGCATGGGGTAGATTTTTTTTCCTTTTCCTGTACAATGGAATAGAAATTGAAGGTAGATTGTTCACATGAGGAGCAAGCAGTTCAATCTGACTGAGAAATAGAGGGAATGAAGGGGAGTGAACCTAGGAAGGAAGCCTGGAGACAAATTGAAAAGTCTTTAAATTCTCTGCAAGAGAGTTTGTACTTGTTTTACCCTAGAAACAATAGAAGGCATTATTGTTCTTTAAGCAGGGGAGTGACATGATTTAGATCTGTATTTTTAGGAATACTAATTTTATTATTTATTTACTTATTAATATTTATTATAAATTTTAAATATTAATTAATTAACAATACTGTATTTTAGGAATACTAACATTAATGTTCTTTGGCATTTGCATGGAGTAGACCTAAAGATAAGAGATTATTTAGCAGGCTTTTGGCCCAAACTTGGGTGGTGGCACCTATCATGTTCTAACATACCCACTCTTTCCACAATAAATATTTATTAAGCATCCATTCAATCAATCAATAAGCATTCATTCAATGCTGTGGGCTAGGCCACAGGGATACAAAAAGAAGTAAAGGATGGTCCCTGCCCTCCAGAAGATTAAACTATAGGAGATTAACTATAGATCACAGATTCAGAGATGAATGAGACTCAAGACATCCTCTAGCAATCAATTCCAACCTTTCCATTTCACAGATGAGACACCTGAGGCCAAAGTAAGGGAGCTGACTTGCTCAGGCTCATACAGGTGCCAGAGTCAGGATTCCAATTCAGGTCCTCTAACTCAGAATCCTGGACTCTTTCTACAATATTTGACTGTCTCTACTGTCAATTAAGGCATCTAGAAGAAAAGGCTATATTGCTGGGTAGGTGATTCTTGGCTTTAATCCTATCTCCTTTGACCTCTGGAATATCATTGTCCAAGCCCTTCAATCTCTTAGTGTAGAAGCAGCTATATCATGTATTATCCTGATTGTATTTCCACAATGCTTGAATTGTTTCTTTCTGGCTGCTTGTAATATTTTCTCCTTGGCCTGGGAACTCTGGAATTTGGCTACAATATTCTTAGGAGTTTTCCTTTTGGGATCTCTTTCAAGGGAGTGATTGCTAAAATCTTTCCATTTCTATTTTACCCTCTGGTTCTAGAATATCAGGGCAGGTTTTCTTGATAATTTCTTAGAAGATGATGTATAGACTCTTTTTTTTGATCATGGTTTTCAGGCAGACCAATAATTTTTAAATTATCTCTCCTGGATCTATTTTCCACATCAGTTGTTTTTCCAGTGAGGTATTTCATTTTGTCTTCTATTTGTGAGATAACATTTGTAAAGTGTTTTACAAACCTTATCTCACTATATAAATGCTAGCTGTTATTGTTATTTGTGAAAAGCTTTGTAAATCTTAAAGGGCATTGGAAATGCTAGCTATTATTACACGTTCCCTTTAAAGTTTAGAAAGCACTTCACATACATTATCTCATTTGATTTTCACAACAATCTTATGAGGCCAAAGCTATTTTATTTTATTTTATTCACATTTCACAGAGGAAGAAACCAAGAATCAGGGTCATAGAACTGATAGTGTCTAAGATGGCATTTGAACACATGTATTCCTAACTACATTTCCAGAACTCTGGCCATTAGATGCTGCTACTACTGTGCTCTTTTCAGAACGTGTGTGTGCTCATCCTTTGTTGCCGAAGAAGACCGTGCCTTCAGAGAAATGATGGCATGACTTGCACTTGATTTTGTTTTGAGTGAGAGAGGGCTGTGCAGGTCACCAGCCTCCCTTCTCCCCCAGAGCCATCTGAATCCAGTGACCAGATATTCATCAGGATGACTGGAGATGACCCAGGATGAGGCAATTGGGGTTAAGTGACTTGCCCAAGGTCACACAGCTAGTGAGTGTCAAGTGTCTGAGGTGAGATTTGAACTCAGGTCCTCCTGACTCCTGCACCGGTGCTCTATCCACTGCACCACCATATAAGACAGAACATCAACCACTGAGGGAGACTTGGAAATACAAGATAACTCCCTCTCTGAACATCTTTGAGCAGAGAAAAAGATCACACTCTCTCCCCAGGGTGGAGATATTCATCTGCCCTAAGGCAGAAAGCTGAGCCTGATGATTTTTTTCTATATTCCTTATAAATCTCTGATCTATGACTTTGGACAATTGTCTTATTTAGCTGAATCCTCACCATGTTAGGAATCAGATCTGGCACATCCACACAGAGAGTTAAAACAATGCTGCTTCCTACTGAAGGCTTACAAGTGCTTTCAAAGACTATCTTGAACAAGTACTTATTACAATGTTTCAGAGAAATAAAAAGAAAAGAACATAAAAGAAAAGAAAAATGTATGTAGCCTCTAGGAGAAATTCAGCAATGGTGAGACCTTTGGGTTCTTGTGATGTGTGTGTATTGAGTGGGGTGAAAGAGGGTCAATACACATTTATTAAGTGCCTAGTGTTTGCCAGGTACTGTTAAGCATTGGGGAAACAAAAGAAAGGCAAAAGACTATCCCTGCTTTCAAGGACTTTATGGTCTAATAGTGGGGACAACATGCAAAGAACAACTTACAAGTAAAATACATACAGGATAAATTGGAGTCATCTCTAAGGGAAGGCACTTACATTAAAGGGCATGGGAAAAAGATTTCTTGTTGAAGGTGGAACTTTAGTTGGAACCAGAAGAAAGCCAGGGAAACAATAAGGCAGAGATGAGGAGGGAGAGTATTCCAGGTACAAGAAGAAGTCAGAGAAAATATCTGGAGTTGGGATTTGGAGTGTCAACAGCAGAGGTAAGTCACTGAGTCACTGAGTATGTGGGGTGGGTAAGGTATTAAAAAACTGGACAGGGAGAGGACAAGTTATGAAGAGCTTTGAATGCCAAACAGAGGGTTTTCTTTCTGATCCTGGAGGGGACAGGGAGCCACTGGAGTTTATCGAATTCACTCAGCATAAGATCATGGGATTCTTGTTAGATTGTCTACTGGGAATGAAAGGATAAGGCACCAGGAAAGAGGACCATGACAGCAGTGGCAAACTCTGATCTTTGAGATAGTAAACATCCTTGTAGGGAGAAGAGTGCTGGATCAAATCTATTGCTTAGTTCTTGTGTGACCTTTGGCAAACCATCCAAACTCAGGGCCTCAGTTTCTTCATCTGTAAGATAAAGAGTTTGCCTTAAAAATCTCTTTCAGCTCTAAATCTGTAAGAATAGAGCACCTTGGTAGGCTCTAACCTAACAGGGAACCCTAAGTGGGTCAATTTCTAGGAAGCACATTAACTAAGATAAGGGATAGAGAAGCCAGGGGACAGACCAGCTAAGCCATAGTCCTAAGGAGGCTAAGCAGATGTTGTACTTCTCCAAAGACATGGCACCTGGACTTGGACTTGCCCCCAGGAATTTGGGGACAGGGAAAACAACAAAATCCATTTTTTCATACTAGAGGAGGTGGACATCATGGAGAATCAGAGCCCCTTTGTATGACAAGCCAAACTCGATGAAGTGAGAGAATGTCTTCAATGAAGGGCTCAGATGTGAGCCCTGGAATAGCCCAGCACTCCTGATCATAAATGGGAGCTTGTTATCTGAGCTTTTCAGAGGGAAGGAGGGCCGGAAGCAGGGTCAGACTGGCTAATTGAAGCTTTCATTCACCCCCTCCCCCTGCTGCATTTTAATTATAAACCAGTACCACAGCCTTGTCCAATGTGCTCACAGTCCGCTGGAAGGGAGCCCACCGTCCCCAAATGTTCTTTAATCATTTTCCCAGGGAAAGCAGAGGGGCCGGGAGTACCTCTTTCTTTGACTGCCATCTCCCCCAGGTGGGTAGTAGAGGTCAGGATCAAGGTTAAAGACCCGATTATCTAGGGGCAGAAAAGAGTTCCTATTCTTGATACTTCCTCTCCCTTCCACCCAATGATGTCTTCATATGGCAAAGAATCTCTAGGGCTATAAGTATCTCTAGAAATAAGGAAGACTCTGCAATCTGAATACATGTGGTACTCACAGGATCCATCAGATTTAGAACTGCAAAAGACCTTAGTAGAGATTATTTGGTTCAACTCCATCATTGTACAGACAAGGAAACTGAGGCTCCGAAAAGGAAAGTGAATTGCTTAAGGTCATATAAGAAGAAAGTCTCAAAGATGGGATTCAGACTCATCAATTCAGCCTCTACAAGCTTGCAATACTTTGATTACTATGCCAGGCTGACTATGCCATCCATTATTACATATTTGGTGTCATTGTTTTCTAATTGCCTCGTGTGTCTGTGTCTTCTCTACCAAATGAAATATAAACAACTTAAGGGAGAGAGACCATGATTATTTGTATAGTTTCTCTATATAATCATGGTGCCTGATAGAGAGATCATAAGCTCTATTAACCTGCCCACATCTCTGGGGAGGAGGTAGCTCATGGGCTGACAGATGCCCAAAGGCAGTTATCTTCAAGGAAACATTCACACCACAAGAGACTCTCAAAGAGAGAGTTGCAGCTATGGCAGTAATTGGTTGAAATGTAGCAATTCCTGGATTTCTCAAAACACAATAAAATGTAAGATGCTTGAGGGAGGGACAATTTTGGGTTTTGTTTTTGTTTTCCAGTGCTTACCATTAGTGTCTTTGCACAAGGACGACCATATCCTTCTCTGTTTTGAATCTTGGTTAGCACTGGAGTCATGCCTGAAACATAGTAGGTATTCAATAGGGGTTTGTTAACTGAACAAGATACCTGATGACTGAAGAAGCTCCATGGGTGAAAATTCTCTAAGGTGAGCCTCAAATGGGTGAAAGTAATGTGTCCATAGCAGTCAGATCTGACTCTAGAAATGATGGCATGGGTGGCTATCTCTAACTTTCTTTTTCTCTTCCTTTAGGTGGGATTACATGGCCACAGAATGTCAGAGTTGGAAGGGTCCTTAGAGATAACTTAGTCCAAACTCTCATTTTACAAAGGAAGAGACTGAGGTTCAGAAATTCCTTGCTTAAATATTCCAGCAACACTGTAGTTCTCTGAACATGCCACTCTCATTTCCCATCTCCATACCTTTGTACCAGCTGTCCTCCACATCTGGAATATTCTACTTCCTCATCTCTACCACTTAGTTTCACTGACTTCCTTCAAAACATCTCAGATCCCAGGAGACTTTTCTTAGCTCCACACCCCATCCTCCCCATCCCACCAGCTGTGAATAGCTTTTCCTCTCATTGCCTTCCATATACTGTGTATTTACTGTGTATTGTATATACTCAGTTCCTTACTTGTTGTCTCCTCCATTAGAAGGTAATCTTGAGGGTAAGGACTATATTTTTGCCATTCTTTGTATATCTAGCACTTAGTACAGTGCCTAGCACACAATAAATGCTTAATAAATATTTCTTGACTTGAGTATGTTGTCTTGTTCTCCTCTTTAGAGGCAGCTAGGTGGTACAGTGAACAGTGAACCTGGACCTTGAGTCATGAAGACCTAAGTTCAAATTCAGCCTCAGATACTTACTAGTTGTGTAACTCGAATATTTAGCACAGTGCTCGGCACATTATTGTTTAGTTGTATCCAATTCTTCGTAACTCCATGATCCATGAGGTTTTCTTGGTAAAGATACTGGAGTGGTTTTCCATTTCCTTTTCTAGTGGATTAAGGCTGTCAAGATGTTAGGAGACACCCTGTTTTCCAGAGCTAAGATCCAGCAAGCAAGCTGTGCCCTGAGCTTGGCACAACAATCCTTTGAGCTGGCCCTCTGGATGATCTCACTCTCTGGCAAAATCTCATAATTATTGTATTGCTTTGACCAGCACCAGGTGTTCTCTGAGCTTGGACAAGCACTGGACAAGCTCAGTCAAGTACCCATGTTCTGGTCATGAAGTCCTGCTATGAATCAAACTTGTCTCATTGTTGCTGTGACCCCTCATTGTCAGGGCTACAGCTAAGAAAGCCATTGGTATAAAAGGCTTATACCAATATAAACCATGCTAAAGCAGGGCTGCACTGGGGGTGAGGTGTTAGTACATTTGTCCTTGCTTGCAAGCAGATTCCCTCACTTTCATATTAAACTTCTGTTTAATTCCCGACTCTCCTGTCTCTACCTTGTTCTGTTTGGCTTCAGCCACCCACAGGTTAGAGGGTGGTGTGGTCCAGTTGACAACTCAAACAGGTTAAATAGCTTGCCCAGAGTCACACAGTTAGTCTTCCTGACTCCAGGTACAGCCCTCTATCCACTGAGCTTAATAAAAGCTTGTTTTCTTCCTCATCAAAGTCTCTTCTCAAGCAAGGTTCTAGTTCTAGGCATTCTGGGTCTGAGGATAAATTTCAGATCTATGAACTTGGATGGGAAAAACCCAAAAGTTTATTTTAATATAATGGTAATCCTTGGTAATCCTATTTGTTTCATTTTATGCATTTAAAAGCACAATTCTGAGAAGGGATATAGAGCCTCAGTTGACTTCCAGAGCAGACCATGACCACCCTTGCCATACTGTGGAAGGGAAGGTTTTTGTCTGAGCAGCAGTGATCACATGGAGAAGATATCTAGGGACAGCATACTTCCTTCCCTTAAAATGCCTCCTAATGGACAGCCTACCTCTGCTCGCTCTTCAGCTTGCTTTATCTTGATGTCAAACTGAGATGACGCAGATCAAAAAGCTGAAGAGGTGGATGCAAAGTATCAGCTAGGAAAAACCCACCTGAAATCACTGTCATGAATACTCCCTCACATTTGTAGAACACTTTAGCTGTTCTACAGAATTCCCCATCGTGATGTACTGGAAAGGACACTCATTTTGGAGTCAGAAGCCCTGGGTTTGAGTCCCAGTTCTTTCACTAAGAAGCTGCAAGACCTCAGGAAAGCTGCTTTACAAGTCTGTGCCTCAGGTCCCTCATCAGTAAAATGAGGGAGTTGGACTAAATTATAAAAAATGGGGATTATTAACCTTTTTGTGTGCCATGGACTTTTTTTAGCAATCTGGTAAAGTCTTAGACCCCTTCCCACAATAATTTTTTGGAAAGATTTATAGTCAAAATTAAAGTGTACCTTCCTCCAATTCTTGCTCTCAGACAGACTCTAAAATCTATCAAAGGAACCATATCGGGGGAAATGGACCCAAAGTTAAGAACCCCTGATCTCTTTGAGATCCTTGAACTGACAATAATCTTAGGACATTAGACCAGAGAGCCACCAGGAAGAGAAATGGGCCACTTCGGGAGATGATGTGTTCTTCCACACTGGAGGTCTTCAAACAAAGGTTGAATAAACATTTGCCAGGTATGTAGTAGAAAAGATTGCTTTTTAGCTATGGGTTAAACCAGGAGGCCTATGAGGTTCCTTCCAATTCTAAGATTCTGTGAAATAGGCAGAACAGGTATGAGTATGTCCAGATGACACCTACAGAAAAGGAAGTTCAGTGAGTTGCCTAAAAGCAGGATTTTTTTACCATACTGAAAATGCCTTCAGTTTCCCGCTCTGGACTCAGAATCAGAGAGACCGCAGTTTGACTCCAGCTCTTCCTGTCCTTATGACCATGGGTAAATCATGAAACTTTTCTGAACTTCAATTTACATACTTATAAAATGGAGGTACTAATATTTGTACCTCCAAAATCCTATTTAATCAGGCAGAGCAAGGCATATCTTTGGGAACTCTTTTCAAAGAAGGCATCTTATTCACATTATGCAGATTATACAGAATTCCATCAAGATGATTTTTTTACAATGACCCTCTGAGTGTTAGAATCAAATGAAGCTTAAAATAGGGAGAGATATGCTTGCTAAAGGTGTTTCCCAGTCATGAATGTTCTGTCCAAAGTTCAAATGGAAGGACTCCTTCCCAGTAGGTCCTCCAGATGTTACTATTTACTGCTGACATTGTGCTGACAACATCAAGTCCTGGAATACTATAGAGACCCCACTCCCCCATCCCAGTATACTCTACAACCACTCAAAACAGATCAGCTTAGCAATGCACGTAGGAATAAAAAGAAAAGAAAAACCAGAGATAAAGAATGCACATTTCCCAGGTTATGGCATTCATAGGTGCTTCAGACATCAAATAAGCACCGTAGTAGTAGCAGGAGAGCTGGCCCAATCACTTTGGGGAAATTGTGTCTCATTTTTTATTCTCCTAAACTTCTTCTTGCCACAAAAACTCATCTTTTTAATGTCACTATTCCTCCAGTGATGTTATGGGGTTGCAAGTCATGAGACAGCATAATCCCAGAAGGATCATGGTTGCAGATCAACCAAAGGGTAATGGAAAAATGCACTGTGGATTTAAGTAAGCTTGTAGACTACAAGCAATGATAACTTGCTGGCAAGAAGTGGGGTAAAACACATACACCAACATGCATTATGTGCAATACTGCTACTACCAGTTGCTAACATTTACATAGAACTTAAAGGGTCACAAAGTGATAAATACATATATGTGTGTATACACATATATACATATGTATTCTTTATATATAATGTTGCATTTTATCTTCACAATAACCTTGTGAAATAAGCCCTATTATCTCCTTTTTATAAAAGAGGAAATGAAACTGAGAAAAATTAAGTGACTTGCTCAGAGTCAGACAGATAGTTAAGTGTCGGAGGTAGATTTGAACTGAGATCTTCTTGTCTCTAAGTGTTACAGTCTAGCCACTGTGGCTTCTAGTTACCTCATATATCATATTAGGAGTTTATTTGAACTTCAGCAAAGGTGAAGGTTGGAAAGGGTAAAAGATAGAGACTTTGGAACACAGAGGGCAGACGCAAAGGCCCACCTTGGAAAAGGTCTGAGGATTGGATAGTTCAGCTACCTCAGAAAAAGTCAGTAGAAATAATGAACTTACCTTCGGGGGACAAACTCCCTCCCTCCCTTTGTCCCCAGACACTCATCTGAATAATACTACAACAGGAATCTGGGAAGTGTAACTGGTTGATCACCATAAGTAAAGCTGGGACAGTTAGCTGGGCAGACCTGGAGTCAGGAAAACACTTTACCTGGTGGGTAGATAGGTGGCACCGTGAATGGAACTCTAGACCTGGAGTCAGGAAGATTTTTTTGTTCAGTTACCAGCTGTATGACATTTGGCAAGCAATTTAATTTCTCTCTCAGCTTAATCAATCATAAAATGGAGACAAAAATAATATCTACTTTCCTGGGCTGTTGTGAAGATGAAATACTATTTGTAAAGCACTTAGTGTGCTGTACCTGGCACATAGTAGGTGGTTAATAAGTTTTTGTTTCCTTCCTTCAACCCATTTTGAACCAGTTAGACTTGTCAAAGAGGAGAAGGTAGACCTCTCCTACCTCTTGTCTGGACATGACAGCCTCAGAGTTTTGTTTTTTAAGGTAGTCAAAGAAAAGAAGCTTCCGCCCATATGAAGCTAAGTTTCTTTAGTGGAGCTGAAGTTACTTTAGTGGAAATGAATACTGTAGTATTCCAACTGAAAAGAGCAAGTAAAAGTTGACTTAGAGAGAAAGTGGATGTGGAAGAGACCACAGCTATCCATTGAAGAGGGAACCAGGGAACCTAGCAAATTGTTCCTGTCCAGCAGGGATAATTTACCCTGTGAAGATGCTATGCCCTAAACAATCTATGTGGATCAATCCAGGCAGCAGCAACAACCTGACTGGCCTATTCTGGCCACCCAGGGGCAGAGAAACCTGCCCAGCCCAGCCCAGTCCAGCCCAGCAGTAGATGTCCCTGATAAAGAGCCAGTTCAGTGATTCCACTACCTGCTTGAGCCAGCCGAGCATCAACTGTTCATCCAGCCAAGGTGTTGTACCCTTTGTTGCAGCCAAGCCAGCCTAACAGATCAAGATGGAAAGGCCCTACTGTTTTAGAAATGTGAACTGCCTTGGCCATATGAGTTCTCTACATAAATGCATTACTTCCTTTGAACATGCACATGCCTATTCTTCCCCTAGCAGATTCTGTGTATTTGTGGGAGATTCTCCCTCAGGGGGAAAATACCTTATAACTACTGTTCTTGCTGCTCCATTTGAGTAAAAATATTTTTTTTTCTAGAAAGTTAATTGAGTCTACTGACTGATTGCTAAGGGGAAGTATACCAGTGGGGACTCATGAGCTGCAGTGTTAGAATGATAACCACCCCTAAGATTGCTTCTAGAACACAAAGTAGCAGCTACCAATCTGCAAGTGCCAATATGAGTTGAGAAGTGAGTCCAGAGAGGTTCAAGATGTGTGACTAGAAAAGAAATTAGGCAGGTCATGTATCATGAATGATAGCAAGTGGATATAATCCATTTTTTTGTCCAATGTGACAAAAAGCATCTACTTTTCCACTTTTCCAACGTGATAAAACATGACCCATTCCTTCAATTTGGCTGTAGTTCATTGTCGGCATTGCTTGTCCAGAGGGTATCCATAAAATATTAAAAGAACCAAATCAACCCTTCCATTGTGTTGGAATTTCCTGGGTGGAGGGGGTGGGCATAAATTTATGGAAAGATGTGGAAAAGATTTGCTCAGAGTGAGAAAGCATAAATAGGTTGTAAACTGTACCAGTGAAAGAATAATCCACAGCAATGAGAGCACAGCTTCACGGAAATATTGAAGAGACTTGAACTATTTCACACAAAGCACTTAGGAATCTATAAAGCATTATATGAAAAAATACTGTTAACAACAAGAGCAATCCTTATCCTTCCAACATGTAGCTTTGATAATGATACCCTCCTATATAAAAACCTTCAACATCTCCCCATTTATTAAAAAAAAAAGTCCCAACTCCTCAGCCACTCAGTCAAGACTTGTGTGGGGGCAACAAAATAACCATAGAAAGCAATGGATCTGGATTCCAAGAGCCTGAATTTAAGTCCCTGCTCAGTTACTTATGACTTGCATATTCTTAGGCAAATTATATAACCTCTCTGGGCCTTAGTTTCCTCACCTGTAAGATGAGGGGGAATGGATTAGATAATCCTAAAATCTATCCCACATCCCTTGGTTGCAGGCTACATTCTTTGTATCCCTGGAATGCAGGCTACAATTCATTCAAACAGAACTATTTACAATGTTCCACAAATACTCCCTGACTTTTCTATCTCCAAGTCTTTGCTTACATCATTCCTTACCTCTGGCATGCCTTGCCTAAAATCTCAACCTTTAAAAGCCTATTCAGCTTCTAAAGTTCATTCAAATGCTACCACATTTTGGAAGTCTTTCCAGCCTCTTCAAATGTCTCTCTCCTCTGGACTAGTCCTATTTTAATACACTTACCATAGTCCTAGCCATCTGCACTATGAGAGTATCCCTCTTATCTCCCTTCCTAGAATAAAAGCTCCATGAGATTGAGACCTCAGTCTTTTTATTTTTTAAAAATCTTTGTATGTTTTCCAGACCTAGTACTAGAACTGTGCATATAGGAGGTGCTTAAAAAAAACTGTTGAATACTTTGTCATATCATTGATAGACCACTGGACAGTCAGGAGATCTGAGTTCAAATCCTGTCTCAGATACTAATTGTATATCTTGAGTAAGTTTCTTAACTTTTCAGAGCCTCAGCTTCCCTATCTATAAAATGGAGCTACTACATATATTGCACAGTCATTATGAGAAAAGTGCTTGGTACATGTTAAGGCACTACAGAAGGACGAACTTTATTATTGCGCTCACATCAGAAGAGTATTATTCAGTTACTGTCTTTCTTCTCTTTGATTCCTACACTGCTTGGTGCCTTCTCTGGGTGCCCACATAGCATTAGACAATGGCAGGTCATAACGATCGTTGTTGCTTATTGAGCCAGCAAATGGGTGAAGCTAATACATTGTACAGTGGGCTTCATTGCTCCTGGGGCAATACACCTTCAGGCTAGATCCTATTTCACATCCTAATTGAGATCTGTCAAGGTTTCTATTTAATGTTTCACTAGCAACCATTTGGAAATTCTGCCTTTGGGAATTGAATGAAGCAGCTTAATGCTCTTAACAGGAATGAATGTTGAACTGGGAGATCCTTCAGTTGCCTATATTTTTAGACCCAGGAGGTCTGTAAACCAACAGAAAGGCTGAACTGACCTTGGTGACTCCTCCCTTGGACTTGGCATGATAAATGATTGCTTTAGTAAAAATTTCCCCCATTCTGCAAGGCAGCAAATGCGTGGTAAGCTTTGAACATCACTGGGCACACTTTTGTCTTCCCTGGGTTCAGTGGGTTAAGGATGCTGTCCATAAAGGTTGAGGATTCTTGAAAGTTTTTTGATAACTGAATTTTCTCAGTTACCAAGTGTAAGAATTTTCTCCATCTCTTGACACAGACTTATCCTTAACTGGGGGAAGTGGCAGGATAGATTGAATTACCACCAGTCAATCAACAGGAATTGACTGAGCATTTATTTCATGTGCAGTATTATGGAAGATGTTAGACAGTGTTATATAGGGAAAGAACATAAGGTCTGAGGACTAAAGACCTAGATTTGAATTATAATAATAGCTAGAATTTACAAAGCACATTTAAGTTTTAAGTGTTTTTATATATGTTATCTCATTTAATTATCACGACAAGCCTGTGAAGTAAAGTCTATTATTACCACGATTTTACAGATGAGGAAACTGAGGCTGAAAAGAGGGTAAGTGATTTGCCTAGCACCACACAGCTAGTAAGTCTCTTAGGCAGAATTTGACCTTTGCTATCCCTCGTTCCCCAAGTGGCACAGTGAGTAGAGTACCCAGCCTAGAGTCAGGAAGACCTGAGTTCAAATACAAACTCAGATACTTGCTGTATGATGCTGGGCAAGTCACTTAACCCTATTTGCCTCAGTTTCCTCATCTCTAATATGGGCTGGAAGAGGAACCGACAAACCACTCCAATATCTTTGCCAAGAAAACCCCAAATGGAATTGCAAAGAGTTGGACACAACTGAAAACTACTAAACAACACTTCTTGCTGCAAAGCAAGTCATGTGCCTTTCTTGGCTCCTTAAAATAAGGCAGTGAAACCAAATGATCACAAAGGTCCTTTCTACTTCCCAGGCTCCTGTTTTCAAGGATCTTACAATCCAATTGAAAAGAGGTAAACATGAGACAGAGCAGTCTGAATAAATATAGAGGGTGTCTGAGTTCAGTTTTGACCTTTAGTAGTTTAAAACTGTACCAAGACCCTGGGATGCCCTTTATAAATCCCTGGACTAGATAACATGAGTCTACTAAATACAGGACTTCAGAGGTAGAAACAGGAGAGTGGGGATGGTCATGAAGCTTGAACTGCACTTTGATAGGAAGAAGTTAAGTAGGTGAAGAAGAGAAAGGCATATTACTGGTAGCATGATGTAAGTCAATGCAATCAGAGTTGTTTGATTCAAATGATGCTTAAGTCAAACAGAAAATATTATGAATTTGTGGAGTTGCCAGATCTCAGCCCCTGTGTATTTAATTTTAACCACAAAGAAAAGAAGAAAGGAAAGAAGGACAAAAGAAAAAAGAATGAATGAATGAAAGAAGGAAGGAAGGAAAAAAGGAAGAAAAGAAAAAAGAAGGAAGAAAGTAAGAAAATAAAGGCAGGCAGTATAGAGTAGTAGAACGAGCACTGCTTGATTTGGAGACAGGAGTGATCATCACTTTTCTGGAGCATCATTTTCCTCATCCATAAGATAAGCAGACTAGATCTTAGATGATCTCTAAGGTCCCTTCTGTCTCTAAATCCTGTGACCCTATGTTCAGTTCTTTCTGAATAGGACTTCTTTACTAGTTAATATTTGGTTGGAGCAATAACAACTCAGGAAAGCATCTTAATCTCAAAGAGAGGGGGCTACTATGGGGGTCATAGGCTCAGATTTAGATCGAGTGGCTTTAGAGCACATTAACTGGAAGGGGTCTGAGAACAGAGTTGGTGTAACATTCCCATTTTATAGATGAAGAAACTGAGGTCTACAAAGCTCAAGTAATTTGCTAAAGGTTACTCATCCAGTAAAGGACAGAGTGAAGGTTTGAACCCAGATCCTTTTTTCCAGAAGGGAGGTGCCAGGTAGTTTACACCATAGCTATCCTTAGTGGGTGAGAATGACTCTTTTTGCAATGAGAGCTAAAAACCCCTCCCCCCAAAACAAAAAAACCCAACCCTCTATTTTCCAGGTTTCCATGTCACTAAATTTGTCTTTTTTTCTTTCCTCCCTCCCTCCCTCCCTCCCTTCCTTCCTTCCTTCCTTCCTTCCTACCTTCATCTAGCATGAGCTTCAAGTCCTCAATCTAAGGCAGATGTTTGTGTCCTTTTTTGTGTCATGCACTCCTTTGGTAGTCTGGCGAAGTCTGGACCCCTCCTCAGAAAGATATTCTTAAATGCATAAAATAAAAAAATAAGATTGCAAAGGAAACAAATTATATTGAAATACAGTTATCAATTTAAAAACTTGTGTAACACAAGCCCTGAGGCTGAGACACAGCATCCCTTCTTTCTTGAACAAGGATAGGAACAAGGGGCACTGAAAGGTTAAGAATCTTGCCAATGGTCATACAACAAGAAAGTATCAGAGGCAAGTCTGGCTCCATGGTCAGTCTTCTAATTGCCAAGACCAGGCTGCCTCTCAGATGACATTCAAATGACTTTTTGGTTAGTAAAGCAGTTCAGTGTGCATTAGTTTATTTGACCCTCAAAACAGCCCTTTGAAGTTGGTATCACAGATATTATTTCCCCCACTTTACAGATGAGAAAACTCAGTCTCAAAGAGGTCCAACATAACAGACCCATTTTAGAGAGGAGGAAACTGAGGCCCAGAGAGATTAAGTATACTATACCACAGTCCTGTGTTCAAGGAAGCATCCAAGGTAGGATCTGAACCCAGATTTTCGGAACTTTAGGACTAGTCTAAAGTTCTTAGGCTATGTCTCTTACATAGTAGGGCTACTGGCAAAGTCAGGATTTGAATCCAGGTTTTCTGACTTTAAGTCCAATACTCACTTTACTATAGTTTGCTGTAGAAAGTGTGATGAACCTAGTGATCTAACTCTTTTAAACAGGAATAAGATATTGCTGAAAGTATGTTAATTACTGAAACTTAAATTCCAATTGAGCAGCTCAGTGGATAGAGTGCTGGGCCTGAAGTCAGGAACACTCATCTTCATGAATTAAAATCTGGTCTCAGACACCTACTAGCTGTGTGACCCTCTCCAAGTCACTTAACCCTGTCTGCCTCAGTTTCCTCATCTGTAAAGTAGTTGGAGAAGGAAATGGCAAAACTACTCCTATCTTTGCCAAAAAAGCCCCAAATGGTGTCATGAGGGATCAAAAATAGTCATAGTTATAAAAGTCAGTGACAACAAAAGACCAACTTGTCCAGAATAGGAAACTCTGACCTGTTTGACTTGGCACCTCTGCACAACAACAACATAGGTTTCCTTACGTTTCCCATATTTCTAAAGCATTCCTTGACCTTGACTAAAACCTCAATCCAAGAAAAATTTTTCAAAAAGCTTGCTTTAAAGAGAGGTCCACTTTTCTCCATAGTCTTTCAGAAGTCTCCAGTATGATGTCCGCTGTCAAAGCTGACTCTGTGCTTAGGCATTCACTCAGTCTGAATGTATGGTCAAAAGTGTAGAATCTAAAGGGACATAAGTGATAATCTTACTGTATTGTACAGTAGTCAGAGAACACCTGGAATATTTTACTCAATTCTGTATGCTCCATTTTAAGAGCAAGTTAGAGAACACACTAGAAAAATAAGAGATAACCTCTTCTCCCTTTGTTGCTATGTTACAGCACTCTTCCCTAGCCACATAGTTCAGGGAGCAGTGATTTCTAATTCTGTCCCACACAGGAGCAAGCTCTGCTTAGTATAGATTTCCTACTACTTTCCTGCCTGAAAGAGTGATCCAAGGACCTAGAATCATGCTATATGGAAAAATAGCTTGAGGGAACTAGAGGTGTTCTGCCTGAAGAAGAAGATTTAAAAGTAGGACACGCTGGTGGTCCTCAAGTATATGAAGTGTTTAAGAAATGGGGTTAGATTTATCCTAGAGTTCCAGAGTAGAAGTGGACCAATAAATGAGGAAAAGTTTAAGGGAGGAAGATTTCAATATAGAACTTTCTAATATTTGGAAATGTACAATGATGGAAAGGCTGCTCCACGCAAGAGTAAGATCCCCATCATTGGAGATGTTCAGTCAGAAACTGAGTGATATGTTTTGGCCTGATTGACCACTTAATATTAACTTGAGATTCCCATTAATCCCAGTATTAAGGTTCAGGTTGAACTGTCCATAAGAGATCCTATAAAGGAGATTTCTACATCCAATTGAGGTTGGATTAAATGCTCTCATCCTACTCGGAGATTCAGTGATTCTTTTTCTTGTAGCCAACATGCCATTGGCCCAGAGTCAGTAGCATTTTGTAAATAGGCATTGACTTTATTTGATGTATGAGTTGGCAGGACATCGTCCTCACCTTCTCTTTCAAGCTTTTTATATCACTAGATGCTATATTGTCTGCCAGGATTGTTCCCATGTTTATAAATAAAGCTCAAAAGAGATGACATATGTAAAGCATTTTGCAACCCTTAAAGCTCATTATAAATGTCCTCTATTAAATGACAGATCTTGGTAGAGGAACAGAGGCAGCCCCTTTCCACACCAGTATTTCTCTAGGATAATTTCTTTAGAAATAAACAGTTGGCTGTTGTTTTAGTGTTGGGGATCCAGAGCTGAGACTGTTGCTGAACCTGCATTGTTAACACTTGGCCAAAAGGGATTGGGAGGGCTTGTGAATTCTTTATTGACCAATCATAGTAGTAATTTTTTTTTCTCTTCTGCCTTTGCTTTCAACCTATTACTTTCTTTGTGGGGCTCAGATAACACAGAGTGGAGTCCCCGTCTTTTTTCTGGCTGTTGCTTCATGCTTACATTTGATCAGTGGAGAGAGTGTTGGGTCTGGAGTCAGGAAGACTGGCCTCAGACACTTATTAGCTGTGTGATCCTGGGCAAGTCACTTAACCCTGTTTGCCTCAGTTTCCTCATCTGTATAGTGATCTGGAGAAGGTAATAACAAAACATTCCAGTGTCTTTGCCAAGAAAACCCCAAATGAGGTCACAAAGAATCACAGAGGACATAAGATGACTGAATAAAAACAAAATCTGCCCCTTAGGTATGTATGGGTTTTGTTCAGTCGTTTCAGTTTTCTTTTTAGTGATTTATGCAATCCAATGAAATTGATTTAATTAAAGCTGAATATTTATTACCTGGAGATGCTGTGTGGTACAGTGGAAGGAATACTGTATTTGAAGTCTGTACTTTTAGAGTGACTTTCAACAAGTCAATTTGCCTTTTCAGGTTTCAGTTCCCTGATTTCTAAAATGAAGGGGTTGGGCTACGTAACATTTAAGATCCATTTTAATACTAAATCCATCATGTGATGATGCTAAATGTTTGTTCTGGGCACTGTCTTCCACTAAAGTTCAACAAAGGGATCTTGGGTTCTGGGGGGCTATATTGTATTAAGTCCCTATGTACTCTATCTACTGCACCACATGGTTTACTCTTAAGACACAGAGCCTAGATTCAAATACCCAGATCTCTTTCATGTATCTAATATACACTGAGTGCTGTGCTAAGAGCCAACAACCCAGGCTGTAAAGGGTTTGAGCTTTTCTTCAAGTAATGGATTTTATATCTATTATTCAAGGACAAGTTTGACTAAATTCAGAGGTTTAACCCCAGAGGATTGTGTGCAAGGTAAATTTTGGGAATATAACTCATGTAGACCATCTACAAAAGCATGAAAGTATTATTTGTGTGGTCAGGGAGAATCTCACACTGCTCAGATCATGGATACTTGAAGTATTGAAATATGTGCAAGACATATCACTTATGGGCCTCCTCTGAGGCTTAGGTCCCCAGGCTTAAATGACCTCCAATGTCCTTTCCTCATATGGCATCCTGTGCACTAAATGTTGTGGCTATCAATGATGATTGTCACTTAAATATTTAACATCTCTTTCTCAATATCCTCCATTCCTCACTTCATGTATCAAAATAGTTGCCAAATCTTGTCATTTCTGCCCCCATACCATCTCTCACCTTTGACCCTTTCTCTCTACTCCCATGGCTGCTATCTTAGTTCAGCACTCCTTACTTAGGTTATTGCAACTGCTTGATAGTTGGTCTTTCAGACTCAAGTCTCTCCCCATTCCACTTCATGGTATACCCTGCTGCCAAGTTTTCTTAAATGCAGATCTAACCATGTCAGGCTCTATTCAATCAACTCCAGTGACTTTCTGTTGCTTCTGGGATAAATTCCTCCATTTAGATTTTAAAGCCCTTCACAACCCGCCCACAACCTATCTTTCCAGTCTCAGTGGACATCACTCTTTGCCCCACAATCTAACCAAGCCAGCCTCCTCTCTGTTCCTTGCACAGAACACTCCATCCTTTTGCCTTGACTGTTTTTCTGCAATGCACTCTTTTCTACCTCTACTTTATAGAGTTGCAATCTTCTTCTAAGATGCAATTTTTTCTGCATGAAACTTTCCCTGATCCCGTCAGCAGCTAGTGTCTTCTCTCTCACTTTTGTATTTAGCTGTGTTGTAGATATTTATTCATTTATACCTATGCTATATATATTTTTGTATGTACTTATTTTCTTCACTAGCATGTAAGCTCATTGTGAGGAGGGATTATTTATTTCTCTGTACTTGTGTCCTCAGTACCTGGCATATAGTAGGTGCTTAATGAATACTTGATAATGATGGTCTTCTACCTGCTCATCACTATGCTAGGTATCATGCCAAAGAACATGAGCCATGGTTCCTGGAGAAACAGGCCAATCTGAAGTGCAGGGTGGGCATAGTACAAAGACAATTCAGGAAATCTTAGCTGATAGGGTCTGAGTATCTGTATGGAACTGGGAAAAACCCAAGCATCCCTCTGGGCTATGTGACTGGTCCATCACAAGGAAATTTTATACCCTCACAGCTTAGCACTCATCCTTGCCTAAACCCAAGGGGAGAAATGAGGTGCATCAATTAACGAAAACCTAGAAACTATTGAGGAAGTTATCCTGAAGGATATGGTTCTCCCTTCTCCCACACCACATACTACCTATGATCTAAGTCCATTCCTTAATGGTGCGACCCATGGTTATTGCTCTGAAATATAACCCTAACGGATTGCCTGGAGCTTTAAATAGATTTGATGACCGACTCTCTTTGAGGGTGGAAAATAACCCGGGAGTGAAGTATACTATTGATCAGCTGCCTGAAAATTCTTAAGAATGCAGAAGTGATAGGGTTGGGCGTTCCCTTTGCTGACTCATGCAATATCTCTGAATCAGAAATATACATTTTTAACAATGATAATAATTGGTTTGGATTTAATGCCTTAGATCTATTATCTTGGGAACAGGTTACCACAAACCATGCTAAATATGAGAGAAAAGCTCAGGGGGGCCTTCCCTTCCCCTAATACTCTGATTTGTTTTTATTCATGGCACCATCAAGATTACAGGCAGACTGAAGCCTCTTGTAGGCTGTAGGTACATCTACTTCTTAGATGTGTCTTTATGAGATAAGGATGATCTGGCTGCTGGGAAGTAACAGAAATTATCAGCCCAGTGATCACAGGGAAAATGAAGAATTCTAAAATGAACTTTCAAAGACGGCTGACCTGCACGGACGTCAGATCATTAAATGTTTCTTCACCCAGAGTCTGGTTCTTGGGATCTAAGACATGTGGCTCTATGGCACAGAAATAGCGTAGCTAGGCTGAGGCCTAGAAAGGAAATTCATTATTCTCTTTTTCTGGGTTTGTTTTGTCATCTTGATAACCTCAACTGAAAGCTGTCCCAATGAACATCAAGCATAAAAAAACTCCAAAAGTGCTTGCAAAATAATAGGACATATCAATTTAATCATGAAGAGGAATGAATAAAGGCATGAGCCATGACATTCTGGAAGGGCCAGCTGAGCTTCTTTCTAGATTATGGAAGTCATTTTCAATTTTTATTTTTGTAGAGCTCCCCACAATCTCTGCTATTGAAAAGACAATCCCTGTTATACTCTGAATGAGATAATATTTGGAAAACACTTGGCACAGTGCCTGGCATATAGGAAGTGCTTCACCAATGCTTATTCCCTTCCTTTCCTTCACTAGAAGGTGAGCTATGAAACTCAGATACTGCCATAAGAATACCAGTGGATTTAGCCTATCTCAAGGACCAATCATATTCTTATCAGCAGTGGGAATCGGATGTTAGGGTTCAACTGTATGTTACTGCTTGAAATAGAGTACACGATGAAAAGAAAGACAAACCTCCAGTTATAGGACCTGGAATAGAATAAACATTTATATAGCGACTACTACATAGCAGGCATTGTGCTAATTATCATCATATTTGATCCTTACAACAATGCTGTGAGGTGGGTGTTTTCCTTTCCATTTTTCAGATGTGGTAAACAGAGGCAAAAAGAAGTAAACCAGATAGTTCAAGGTCACATAGCTGGTTAAATGTCTGAGGCCAGATTTGAACTCAGGAAGAAGAGTGTAATAGGTTCCAAGCCCAGCATTCTAACCATTGTGCTACCTAGCTGCCCAGCTGCTCCTGATCTATGGTCACACTATGACCTGGGTTTGAATTCTTTTACTGACCTTGGGCGAGTACATTCTTAATTAATCTCTTAATCACTTAATATCTCTGGGTTTTAGCTGCCTTGTCTGTACAATGATGAGGTTGGTTTAGATTATCTTTAAGGTCCCTTCCAGCTTCACATCTGAGATCCTATGTAACCTTCTGTTTGTGGTGGAGGGAGGGCGTACAGCTTCAGGGATTTGTTTTTGCCATGAAGGTATTTAAAAAGTATGAGGATAATGGGGATATTTCATGTGTTTAGATCTCAGGTGCTCGTGGTAGGTAGTGACGTGGGTGTCTTTTCTGGATTAGAAGAGTAGGTGTTCAAGAGCTGAGCAATTTCATAAAAGGAATGGTATTTTTCAAAAGAGAGGAAAGAGGGGGAGAATCTCCTGATCCTTCATGCTTTGTTGTTTATCCAAGTCTTTGAGGGACTATTGATTTCACACTTAGTATTACCTGAAGTCTCCATTTAGCTCTGGCATTAAGCTGAGTTACCAAGTGCATTCTTAATATGTAAAATGGTGGGGGGGAGGGAAGAGAGGGAGGAGGAATGGAAAAAGAAGTAGGTGGAGAAGAGTAGGAGATGACAGGATTAAAGATGAGAAAATAATTTCAAAGAATTCAGAAGAAGCTGGGACTGACAGCTCTAGCTCATCCTTAAAGAGGAAAACAGTATCTAGTGTCCTGAACACTTCTGTTGTGTAGGTTCATGGGAGATTAAAGAGTTGGGAAGAACCTTAGAGGTCGTATAGTCCACCTTCCTCATTGTACCAAAGAGGAAACTGAGGCTCAGGGAAATTGTCACTTACCAGAGGTCATAGAAGTCTAAGTGGCAGAGCCTGAGATTCAAAGCCCCCTGCTAACCCTAAATCCACTGTTCTTACCACTGGGCTAGGCTGCTTTAATAAATGTTTGTTGAAAACAGAAGTAACTTTGCAATGTCAATCTCTTCTTTATTGGATTTGCCAGACTAGATTACCTGATAATAGATCCCTAGATTGAAAGTTGTACAGAGGCAGAGAGAGAAAGGGACAGATACAGAGAGAAACACAGAGAACAGGATCAGAGGCACACAGAGGTGAGAGAGAGAAAGAGACGGGAGAGGGAGAGGGTGTGTGTGTGTGTGTGTGTGTGTGTGTGTGAGAGAGAGAGAGAGAGAGAGAGAGAGAGAGAGAGAGAGAGAGAGAGAGAGAGAGAGAGAGACAAAGAGAGACACATATACAAAGAAAGACTGAGACAAAGGGAGAGACAGAGACAGAACGACTTGACCAAGGTCACACAGTTGCTTCTCCAGTAAAACTCTTTTTTCTATTTTCCCCACCTTTGCACCAACGCACAATTCTAAAAGACTGAATGGCTTGTTTAAATTACAAGAATTTCAGATTAGGTGGACTGAAGAACTTCCTAAGTAATTTCATAGATTCTGAAACAGACTAGAGAGGCTTCCAAAATTCTCTCTGGTGATATTTAAAGCCCTTCTAGCTGGAACGATGAAGCCACAGTCCTTCGTGGAGGGAGCAGGCTTCATTCTGTATGTTTTCCTAGAATGTCCCGTCCGAGGCTGTTTGGAAACAGCCACCTGTTTCTTTCAAGTTGCTGCAGCTGCACCGGTCCAGAGACTGCGTGGTAGTGAAGGCCGGCTAGCACATTGGAGGAACCAGGTGAGTGACCCTGGGATTCTTCTCCATCTACCTCCTTCTTCCCCACTTTATTCAGCTGTTGGCCCCCCGAGCCCTAGCCTCCATCTCAACCCTGGGGAGATACATGGGCATTCGTTTTGCCTTCTGGAGAATCCCTGTCCCAAGCAGAGAACGGACCACACACACTCCTAATTCCTGCTTTCCAGGGTTTAGGTGCACGGTTACTCGCTCTAATTCGGCCCGCCTGGCAGGCCTGCTCTCTGATACCGCCGGCGGGAGTTGACGTGGCCACCGCCACCATCACTGTCTCCGTCCCCCAATGTCCCTGGGTCCGGCCACGAGGCTAAGGGGAGGGAGTGATCGCTTGCCGACTCTGGGTTCTGTCCGTGCCTCCCATATTCCGGCCTCCAGGGCTCCCACCCTCCCCTGAGAAGTGGCGAAGGACTCCGGCAGACGTGAGGCTCGGTGGTTAGTACCTGGTCCGCACCCCGTCCAGCCCCTGCGGAGACCAGAGCCGCCGCCGCTTGTGCGGCTGCCAGCACAGCTCCTAGCTGCCCACTTCGGCTGCCCCGTGGAGCGCGGTAGCCCGCCCCAGGGAGCGGCTGGAGCAGAGAACGACCGAGGCCCCAAGCCTCCCCAGCCCCCCGTCCTCGTCCCCATCCGCCCCTCCCGACGATGGCCCGTTCCCATAGCAGTTGCACAGACACTGGTTGCCAAGCAACCTTCTCCCCTTCCCCTATCCCCCTCCCTCCTTTTCTCCTTCTTTCTCTTTTTCCTCCTCCCCTCCCCTTTTTCCTCCCTCTCTTCTTCGTTCCACCCCACCCCTTCTTCTCGCCTTTACCCCGACCCCTTCACTCGGAACCACCCGACTTGGCCACGTCGGGAGCCCTCTCGCTGGTGTGTGTGTGTTTGGGGTGGGGGGAGGGTGTCGGGAGACAGGGGTGGGGGGGTAGGAAGAAGGGTAGCTGGGACGCATCTAGATGGAAGGAGGGTGGATAGAAAATGGGGACATTTGGTCCACCTGGGAGAGCGGAGGTGGGTCCACCTCTGGACCACGAAGGGACTTGGTTTACTTAGGGCACCATCCTCTTTGTGTGCCGCTCCATCCAACCCCTTCTTTCATCCCTCCCTAGAGCTCCAGGGGCAGCGGCTTCTCCTCCTCGCCTCCTCGGGGCCCCTCCGCCTCCCCACCCCTGTCCCCGGGAGAGGGGTGCCAAGGGGGGGCGGGGCAGGACATACCTTCGATGCAGCAGACCCGCCACAGGCCGGAGTGCGTGAGGTCGCCTCGGGCTGCTTGGCGGGGCGGGCCGCCTTCGTCCATGGTCAGGTTGGTCCCGTTGCAGATGTGAGCGCTGGAGTAGAGCCAGTAGTCGGTGCCGATGGCGATAGCCATGAGGGAGAAGGCGGCGAAGGCTCCAGCGGTGGTCAGCAGCATCTGAAGCCCGCGGTCGCATCGCACCATGGTGGGCGCCTCATAGTCTGCCCCGAATCCCCTCCCCGCGACGCTGCCTCCCTCTCCTGGCGCTAGGAGGTCGTGGGGGGAAGGCACCGAAGGAGGCTTGGGGTGGGGGTGCCACAGGGATGCCCTGGGGAGAAGGGCAGAGAGCAAGCTCTTCTCCTCGAGGCCGAGTCCAACACGATTGCCTCTCCGGACCCTTGACCAACTCAGAGTGGTTTGCCTCCCCTTCTCCTTCTCCCGGGCACCAGCACCGCCCCCTCCCAGCTCGGCCCCCAAGCGCTTGGGCTCAAACTCCCGATGCTCAGAGTCTAAGGCTTGGTCGTGCGGGGCTGGCTGACTGCTGGCGGCCAGGGGGCTCCTCCCCTCTCCTTTTCTTCCCTCCCCTCCTCTTCTCTCCCCTCCTCTTCTCCTTTTTCCCTCCCCTCCTCTCTCTTTTCTTTCCCTATAGTCCTCTGTTTCCCCTCCTTCTTTCCATCCCTACCCCCGTCTTCTGTTTTCTCTCCCCTCTGCCTTCCTCTATTACCTCCTCCCCCTTACGAGTTTCGATTTATCTCCTTCCTCTGTTTTATTATTATTGTTTCTCCTCTCCTCTCCCCTCATCAAACTCACTCTTCTCTTCTGGTTCATTGACTGTATTAAAGCGGAGAAAAGGGAGGGAGTGGGAGCTGACAGCAGACCTGAAAGAAAACCTATTCCTCAGCCCTTCCATCAGCCACCTCCCTCCTAGTGAGCTGGACAGCCGCTCCACGCTCCACTGGGGGCCTAGGAGAGAAAATGTATTCTGTGAAACCGTCAGCCCTCCTCTTAGCCTAGCGGCTAGCACTGGAGAGGGGTGTGCCTCCTCTATGTCACTGTCAGTCAGTCTTGTTGTTTCCCTCTCCCCTGTTAGGCTTGTGACAGTTGAAAGACAACTAGTCAACTCACCGTAGCCTCCCTCCTGGTGATCCGGCAGGAGGAGCGGTGGTAGTGGGGGCGAGGGGGAATTTGGTAACGGGAGGGGAGGAGCGCTATTCTGCTTCCCTAGATGAAACCTCACAGATGTAGCAACTTCGTGGGCTAGGCAAGTCATCTGAAACGAGGCAGTATTTGTCTGGTTGCTGCCTAGAGACGACTCGGGGAGCAAGGAAAGAAAGAGTACCCTCCTCTTTCCCTAGGGACACTGTCTCCTCTACCCTATTCTAAAGCGGCCTCTCACCCCCACCCCCATACGCACACTTGCAACACACACACTTCTTTGTCTCTTCAACATAGCTCATGGGCTGCAAAGAGATCCTCACATTTTATATAGGACAAGGGGACAGACCAGTAGGATAGAGCCAGAACTAGGGGAAGACAAAACAGGCATCCCTTTAAGGCCCAACATGCAGAAGGGTGGGTCACAAACCTTTTTAAAGGCTTGTAAAAAAGATAAATGCACCTATTTTCAATGATAGAAATCTCAGCTGTCATTGAAACAGGATTTCATTGTGTGTACTAAGTGGAAGGAGCTCTGGAGTCAGAAAACAGAAAATCCCATGTGATAATTGTGTGACCTTGGACAAGTCATTGCAAAAGTCTGTACCTCTGTTTCCTCATCTGCAAGAAAGAGAAGGCTGAACTCAATGGGTGGATGTCACCTTCTAGTTTTAGATCCAGGCCTTTATAATGCTATACTTCATCCTAAATCATGTTACTAATAATAATTAACATTTATATGGTGTCTACTACATGTCAGGCACTGGGCTAAATGCTTTTACAATTGTCTCATTTGATCTTGCAACAATCCTAGGAGCCAAGTGCTATTTTTCAAGGCAAACAGAGGTCAAGTGACTTGCCCAGAGTCACTCAGCTGCTAAATGAGTGAAGTTGGATTTGAACTCAGATCTGCTTGGCTCCTCTAGATCTAGCTCTCCATCTGCTGTCCCAGCTAGCTCAATCAATCAATCACCCAGTTACCCCCATTTATTAAGCACCTATTATGTGCTAGGCACTGGGGATACAAAAAGAGGCAAAAGACAGACCCTGTCCTCAAGAAGCTTACAATCTAATGAAGGAGACAACATGTAAACAAATAGATACAAAGCAAACTGTATCTAGGATAAATAGGAAATAACAGAAGTAAGGCACCAGAATTAAGAGAGGCAGGGGAAGATTTCCTGTAAAAAATTTTATTTTAGACGGGACTTAGAGGAAGCCAGGGAGATCAATAGTTGGAGTGGAGGAAGGAGGGGGTTCTCAGAAAGAATGCCCAGAGCTGAGAGATGGAATCTCAATACCTGACACATAGTAGGCACTTAATAAATGTTTGTTGATTAATTTCTCCCCCCTTCTCTCAGTCCCCTCCTGCTCTATCTCATTAATGTGACACATCCTTGGAATTTTTTTCCAGCTTAGCTTTGCTATCAATTACCTCTTGACTCTTTTCCCACCTTCCACTTCTCCCTACATTTTCTTTCCTAATTAGATGGCTTTGCTAATAACATTACCCCCACTTGGGGAAAAAGCCTTGTAGTTCCTTTCAATCTATGTTCCTTTTTAGAAATCTGGCTGTAAATTAATCTCTTCAAGGAAACCTTCCCAGACTAACCTACAGTTTTGATTACTCCCTTAACTTCCTGATCCTTCAACACTTATGTAGGAGATATAGGTATGCTCAGGCAAGTCCTCTTACATTTATGAATTCTCTTGTAATCCTCTCTCCATTATTTCATCCCTGTGAATGTTCCCTCCATTACTGCGAATTACAATTCTTCCATGCCTCCTCATCCTGTCTGATTTTTTTCTCCAAGTCCTTTATAACAGATCTACACCAGAAGTCACCCTCTAAGTCTTTAATATTTTGTAGATGCCACTGAATTATGACCATTGACAAACATTTACCTGGTTCTCACACTGCAAGAGGTTCTAGTAATGTAAAGAGTCCTAGGATTCATCTTTCTAAGAGTTTGCAATCTAGTTTCAGAGCCTGAACTTACATATTGGTGTAACTATCAGATATCACTGGGGAGCAAAGTTTGACTGGAGATCTTTTTTTTTTTCTTCTCTTTTTCCTCCTCCTCCTCCTCCTCCTCATTTTCTCCTTCTCTTCTTTATCTTCTCTTTCTTCTTCTCCTCCTCCTAGTAAGAAAAGGAGAGAAGTTGATTCTTTCCAAATCATTCTTTTGTCCCCTTACTGGACAGTCCAGGATAAGACTTTCTTTTAGTCTCCACTTCTATTGCCTACATTTTGCCGGGAGATTTTTCCTGAGGTTCCCTTAATCTAGCAATCTGAATCTGGTGACACTATGTTCTTTTGAGCTTTAGCCTAGAGATGACTTGTCCTGATTTATTTGGGTTTTTCTGTCTCTGATATTTTAGGAGCCTCTAAATTAAAGCCAGATAGATGGCATGGTAGGTAGAATGCTGAGCCTGGAGTCAGAAAGATCTGAGTTCAGATGTGACCTCAGGCACAAATGTGACCCTTTGCAAACTTCTTAACCTCTGTCTGCCTCAGTTTCCTCAACTGTAAAATGGGGGTAATAGTAGGACCTGCCTTGCAGGATTGCTGTGAGGATGAAATGAGACAAGAGTTTTAAAGTGCTCGGCCAAGTAGATCCAGGTTTTTTCTCTGTCCTTTCGTGTGTTCATCCTTCATTTTAGAAGACCATGAATTGATGACATGACTTGCACTTGACTTTGTTTTGAGTGAGGGAGGGCTATGCAAGGTCACCAGCTTTACTTTCTTCTCCTGAGTCATCTGGATCCAGTGACCAGATGACTGGAGACAATTCAAGATGCAATGGGAGACTTTGGCCTTTTTAGGCTAAGGCCTTTTCAGGTACTCACTTAGAGGGAGGTAATGCCCATTCAGTGAATAGGTCTCTTTAATGAGCAAAAGAAAAAAATAACTAAATCAAGCTGGAAGGAAACAGTAAGTACTGATAATAACTCTAAGTCAGGAGGGTCCAGAGAACAGTCATTAAGTGGAGTTTGGGCTTGACCTATTGTTGTCCAGTGTATGGGCTTCAGAGTGCACTGGGTTTAAGGTTTTGGAAAAGAAAGAAAGGAAGAAAGAAAGAAAGAGAAAGAAAGAGGAAGGAAGGAAGGAAGAGAAAGAAAGAGAGAAAGAAAGACAGAAAGAGAAAGACATCTAGCCAGTAAGCCCAAAGTTAACTGGGCAGCCTCTGACCATCCAAATTTACCTTCCTTTGGAGAGAAGAAGGAAGGGAAGAGGGAGACAGAAGAGAGAGAATAAGCTGTTGCCCAGCTATCTGGGTCCCCACTCAGGCAGCTCTGTCTACCCACAGGTTGTGTTCATCTTTTATTTTTGAAGAAGATCATGACATCAGAAAAATGATATGACTTGCACTTGACTCTGTCCTATTTCCTTGTTCAAAACCATCTTATCTGGATGAATTCCTGCCCATTGTGTTCTACTCAGGTTTGGGTTGGAGAATTCTTTGGTTAGATTGCCCAAGGCTTGGAAATTTAGAAGTAAATGACATATTCAAGGTTACATCCCCTAGTCCATCATTGGAATGGGTTCTCCTGTCATTTTAATATTAATTCTCTCATTGTTAAACACTCAGAGTTGGTTGCCAGTCTCAGGAAAACCCCCTCTTTCAAGGGCATATAAACTGTGAGCCCACTACCAGGAGTCATCTTTGTTCAAAGAGAGACAACCAAATGGCCATTACTTTTATTAACAAAATGCTAGCATTATTAATAAATGATTAATTACCCAGAAACTATGTCTCTTGAACTTTTTAAATGTCACACCCACCAGCATTTGTCATTTCCTTTTCTATCATATGAGTCAATCTAATGGGTGTGAGTTGACAGCTCAAAGTTGAAAAATCCTAGAATTTGGGTTGGAAACTTGAATCCCCAACCTGGTTAAATTCTGCACATTTTCAGTTAGCTACTGGCATCCTTCTTTTGCATCTTCCTGGCCCAGAATATATAGACATGTAATACAAAGTATCAATGATTGACCTGGTTATTTATATGAAAAACAATCAAGAAATGGTCAAAAAATAATATAAAACATGAGGGAGGGAGCTGGGAAGCTCCTTTGGAGCTTTTCCTCCATCCTTAATGGGATTTGGTGACAACCAGTAGCTCTACTTTGTATTCTTTGTTCCAGTGTGCAAAGATTTGACTTTAAGAACCCCTTCATTATTTCTTAATGCTGGAACTCACATTGAGAAATGTCTTCAGGGACCAGACTACCATAGCATTCCTACCAGTTTAAAACACCTCCCCTCATTTGCCTCATCTTCCTAGAAAACTCCAGGTGCCACCAAAGTCTGGTACCTGGTTAAAAAAATTGCAGTAGTCCTAGTTTCCTTTAGGACTTCTGAGAGACTCCGTGTTTTTTAGATTGCAACTCTTGGAGTTCCCAAGGAGGTTTCAACCCCCATTCCCTGACTCTGGAGAAATCAGTTTTCAAACATGTACAAAGTACTTCCAAGTACCTAGGTATGCTGGGAAAAGTAACTAACCAAAAATTCCATCCAACTATCCTTTATTAAGCAACTAAGGCATGTAAGATCTCAAGCTCACATTCCGCTTGCTTAGCATATGGCACTAAGCAATATTATCTAATTGCTGGATTAACTAAGGGATATTTATTTCTCTTTGTTTGGATCTCTTTTAAGAGTTCTTCCTTGGAGCATATGGTCTGTCTTCCAAATGTCTGTGTGACCCTGGTGCAAGTCATTTAACCGCTGTTTGCCTCAGTTACCTCATCTGTAAAATGGGGATGATAATAGCACCTACCTCTCTTCATGGTTGTGAGGATCCAGTGAAATAATAGTTGTAAAGTGCTTAGCACAGGGCTTGGCACATAGTAGGTGCTATATAAATGTTAGTTATTATGTTGCTGTCATGATTATTATTCAAAATTCCCTAAGGAAAAAGAGCATAGATTTCAAACTGGAAGAATGACGGATTTAGATCTAGAAGGGCTTTAGACATCATCTTAGGAATTATGTTTGTTTTGTGGTGGGGGCTGTCATGAGGAAGAAACGCCCACCTGCTATCCCTGAACATTGTTGGGAGTAGGTTACATCTGCGCCCTGCTCCGCTCTGCTATCGCCTCTTTCTACTTTCCTTTTTACACCCATAACTTTCTTCTTCCTTCTCTGCCTACATATAATGCACATATACATTGTTTTATGCATTTAAAAACAATATTCTGAAAAGAGGTTCAAATGTTTTACTAGGCTGCCAAAGGGGACCCATGAAACGCAGAAGTGTGTTGGTAGGTGATTAGCAATCAACTCCCTGGAAAAAAAATGGACAACACACTTTTAAGTTTAATCTGTATTATTAACATTTTCTCCATCATTTCTAGACAATCAAGAAAACAAATAATCAAGCTCTGATTTGTAGGATTTGCTGATTTCCAGTATAAATGCTTTATCATTTAACCATTTAACATATAATATTGTGTTAGCATTTAACATATACTGTTAAATGTTAACATTTAAAATTTAACAACTAGTAGAGAGCCTGAGAGCTAGAATTGGCTCTAGCGCTCCTTTGAATCAACACACACAAAAAAGATTAAGAGCTACAATCTAAAACAGGTAGATTAGGCAATCCCTTTAGAAAGAGAGGGAGAAAGAGAATACTTACTGTGGGGGAAGTAGAAAAAACTTAGTCTGGGGTGAAATACTATTGAGCTTTTACTGCTTTTAGGGAAACTCTCCTGAATTTGTTGGAGAGGTGACTGTGGAGGCAGAGAGGAACAAAGCTTCTGTATTTTTAAAACTTGGAACTGTGTTCTTTCAATTCTTGATTTATGAAGTTGTTTATTATAATTATTTTCCTGTTTATTTATTTGGTCCATAAGTGTTTGTTGCATACAAAAACCTTGAACTTGTCATTCATTTTCTTACGGTACCTTATATGAAATTCTGTGTGCCACTATGTGTGGCATTGACTGGAAAGGACAGGTATCATTTGATCTGATAGCTCAGGTCTAAATGATTATCTATTTGTTCCTTTTCCAAATAGTCAGTTTGTGTATGATTATAGGTTCATAGAATCATCTATTGCAGGGCTTCTTAATCTTTTGTGTATCATAGAACTCTTTGATACACTGGCAAATGTGACACACAGTACACTTGGAAAACTGATTCACCGTTACTTATGCTTTCTAGTCCAACGAAAACACTGATCAGACTTGTGCTTTTCAATGTTAGCAATCAAACTTTATTAATCTTGTGTGCAAACAGTTTATATTATCTGTTAGACAATACAAACATTAACCCCATTAGGAGCAAACCATTAGTCTGATATTCTAGGGCTTACGAGTAAGAGTGTTTCATTTTGTTACTCCATGACAAAGTCCCCTGTCTGCCTGATATGCCACGTGTCTCTCTCTTCAAGGTAATTGCCTGGCAAATCTGTTATTTCTACTAATCATTCAGTGCTACCCTCAATCAGACATGAGATATGCTTGAGTGAGAAATGCAGGATCCTGTTTCAGTTTCCCCCAAAATCAGGTTGAAGATTGGAGTCTCTTATATTTTAGTTATCCCATCCCATCCCATGGCATTTATCCCATCATACTTAAGTTCTGATTGTTGATTGATCACCTAAGCCAATGATGATAGGAAACTATCAATCACAACTAAAGTCTTTACCAAGTGTTTAGTAATTGTTCCCCAGATTTGGGGGGCATATGTCATCACCAGTAGTTTACCAAAGCTGGGGAACACATACATCATTAGTAATTATTTACCAAATTTAGAGAATATAACATTTTATTGGCAAACTATACTACTTAAATCCTTACCGTGTTATAGAAAACAAATATATAAAATGACTACTCGGTCACAAAATGAAGGCTTAAAATATAATGGAATCATGTTTGTCAAGGCAACAAGCGTTCTCATTATAGTGAAAACTATGAACCCCTTCTCTGAATTTTGCAACATGTTACATGTTTTTTAATAATTAAAGGAAATCTCAAATTTCAATTAGAAGTTAGAGAAAATAAAGATTTTTTTTCCCATCCAAGTTCATAGACCCCTTTTACCCTTGCCACACATCCCTTGGTTAAGGACCGCCCCACTCCCATTTAGACTAATACCTTCATTTTACTGATAAGGGAAAGGAGGTATAGAAAGTAGTTCAGTTTCATTGGGTTTTTAGACCTGATGTCCAGTCACCCCTTCAGGACTCAGAGGCCCTGATTTCTTGTTCAACAGGATTAGGGAGCAAAGGAGATTTCCGCAACCAATCCAATCCAATGAGCACTTATACTGTGCAAGACACTGTTCTAGATGTTTTGTCCTGAAAGACAAAATGAAAGGATCTCAAGTAATGTTTATATTCCTGTGCCACAGAAAATAGCTGTACCTACATTGCCACAGAAATTGCTCACAGAAATAGTGTAGTGTGATTGGAATACTGGCACCAGAGGTTGGTCCTAATTTGCCTACTAATTAGTTACATGATCATGGGCAAGTGATTAAACTTATCTAAACCTTAGTCTTCTAATTTATAAAGTAGAGATAATTATACCTACCCTGCCTGTTTCAGAAGGCTGTTGGGAAAATCAACTAAGTTAATGGATGAAAAGTGCTTTGTAACCCTAAAGTGCTTCATAAATGTAAACTTTTATTATCTAAAATGAACCAAAATCCACTAAATCAATCACAAGTCATTGATGAGAAAATATAGCTTCCCTCAGTACAGACTTAGACTCAGGGACTAATACACTAGTGAGTCTGAAGACCTGGAATGCCCTCTCCCCAGCGAAAATGACTAATGCCTAATGTTAGTCTGCTCTGTTTTCCCAGTACTAACTGGCTTATATCAGGATAGAATCTTTACTCTTGACCTCATTAAAAGAGGTGAAATAATAAGCATTTGAAGCAGAATCCCATTAAACAATTAGCCCCTTACCCTGATTCCAAATATTATCTTGTCTCCAAAGGATGTAGAATAATCTGGACCTTGTATTGAACTGTTAATATGGTTGGTCCTACTGTTACTAATGTGTAGAGCAGGGATTCTTAATCTGGTATCCACATACCCCTAAGAGGTCTGTGAATAGATTTCATGGGGTCCATGGGTGAGATTAATTACATCATTATTCTCACTAACTTCTAATTGGAATTTAGTATTTTCCTTTAATTATGAAATTAAACATTACATTAAACAAATTAAACATTAAATAAAAAATTAAACAAAAAACGTTATTCTGAGAAAGGGTTCGCCAGCTTTACCAGATTGCCAAAAGGGTCCATGACACAAAAAGAGGTTAGGAACTCCTGATATAATAGAATATGTTAAGGAAAGGATTATAGGGCAAGAGATAGAAATTGTTTAAATTTAGAGCATGACCAGAGGGCAAAATGATCTACAAAACCAAAGGGGAATAGTAAGGTTCTCCTCCATCTAGTACAGGACAGCACAAGAAGGCAGTTTGAAACCTAAGAGAGGGAATCTGCCTGAGGACATCAGAAGCCAGTGAACACCAGCAGGTCTCTGAATAGGTCTGTGGAGGGACTAGGGGTGGGGTGGAGTTTGGAATGCAATGGGACCTTTGGTAAATGGAATAAATGAATCCAATGGAATCTCTTCCCTAGTGGGTCAGAGGGGTATAATGGGGGAGAGAGTCAGCCTCTAAAAAGTTACTGCACAGAGAGATGAATTGGGCAGTGTGTGGACAATGGGAAGCTTTGCAAGCGTTCTTAAGCCTGAATTCTTTTCAGAGCCACATCAGAAGACAGGGTTAGCTTTTCATAGGTGGCAGCACTACCTCTGGGCACCCTATTCCTTTTGGAGGTGCAGGGGAGGTAAATCTCCCAAAGGCTTGAGATATCTCAAGTATAATATCTGACATTCAATTAGGGGCCCCTTAGCACAAGATAGAATTCCTGGCTGATAATTTGGTCAAGAAGAAGACAAAGATGGGGTTTAGGCCAACACCCAAGTTGGGTTACCAGGACATGGAAGCAGAACATGGGGAGTATGGTGAAGAGCCTGGCCCAGTCCCAGCCACCCCATTCAGAACTAGAACATACAGATTTCAGAGGGGACATGATCTAACAGGGTATGCTTGGTCCCCTTAAAAGTACAAGAAAGATCAGGTTCGACCACTATTACAGCTAGGTTCTGATTAGTTCTAGTCACAAATCCCCAGAAGTGATTGTATCAATTAAAATTTGAACTATTTGAAATTATAATGGTAATTGGTTCCAACCCAATGGAAATATGGAAGAAGAATTCAAATAATTTTACCACTTCATGGAATTAATTATTCATGCTAATCTAGAACTAGCTGAGTAAAGTGCCAATCTAGGAACTAAGATTGGAGATTTGAGTGAAAATGCAGAAAAGGGTAGAGCCTGGGTAGCATAAAGTACCAATCTAGAAAGTGTGATTAGAGATATAGGTAAACAGAAGAAAACTGTACTTAAAACAAAGAAATGCTGTAGGTTAAGGAAATGGGAAACGAAAGAAACTTCATGATAAGTTCAGATAGTGTCTAAGAAAAAGAATCATTTAGGAACAAGGGCTTTTTAGTGGATAGGAGTTCTGTTCCAAATGACTAAGGGACTTCATCATGTCTTCTGGGCCATATATAAATTCAGGGACTGTACCATCACAGTTGTCTTGACATGTTTTGCCACTGGACTCCCATGGTCCTGGAGGAGAGAGTGAGGCTGATGACTTTGCACTGCCTCACTTAAATCCAATTCACTTTCAACTCAAAACATCATCTTGATGTCACTGGTCCTCTCTGAGAATGCAGGACAAACAACAGCAAATGGGAAAGAGAGTCCAGAATGTAGAGCAAATATGTTCTAGCTAAAGCCCTTGAGAGAGAATCCCTTTGGGGGAAGAGGCCTCTGCTTTAGCTTTGGGTCTCTGCTTCTGTCCTTTCCCTGCCCTTACCTCTTAGTCAGAGGATGAGGAATTTTTAAATTTTGGAGAGTCTGGAGTATTTTGATCTTCCCATTTTCTCATCAGTACTCTAACTTCATATGCCTTCATGCCTCTATTAGTCAAGACAGGTTGGATATAGATTCACTATACTTAAGTATGAATCCTTGAGGATTTCCTCTGAATATCTTTATGAAAAGAGGGAAAGAACTGGCAACCACAATCTATAAGTTAGCCCTTTGCCACAGGTTGTCTTCAAGTTTGAGTCCTATTTCTTTTTCATTTCCTCCTCCTGTATTTCTTTCCCTATCTGATTGATATGTTATCTAATTGATATGATATCTAATCATATCCCTATATGATTGATATGTTTATATTTCTTTGCTGTCTCAATGAGCCTTGAGATAGAGTTACTTTGAAGAAATCCTTGTCTGTCCTCCCACTGTTAGGATGTAAGCACTTCACCATTCATTGTTATTTAAACCCTATCAATTGATCAAAGGTAAAACTATATGAACTTTTTTCATTTTTTTTACTCTTTTATTTTTTGCATTTAAAATATTCTACCCAGTTTCAGTAATTTCATCAGGATTGATTCAAAGTTGTCTATTCCATTACATATTCATTCCTTTCACAATATCCTCACCCCAGCCCTTTACATTCAATTTGGCTGTACAAGTTATTCTTTCAGTGTAGTATGGAAAGATTTTCTGTCATTTAAGGTAATGGCAGCATAGTCTTGTGTGAAATGGACTGTAGTTTTTTGGAACTTTTTCTTTTTGCATGTTTCTAATACTTTTCTGTTTGACTTGAAGCTCTATATTTTGGCTATGATATTACCATTATTTTCATTTTGAGTTTTTTTTTCAGGTGGTAATCAATCAATTCTTGATATTTTCACATTGCAAAAATTTTTTCTTCTTCTAAGGACCTAGGCAGTTTTTATCTGGAATTTCTTGAAATGTATTTTCTGGGGTTTTTTGTTTGTTTGATCATAGTTTTCAGGGAATCTGATAATCCTTAAATTATTTGCCATCAACCTCGTTCTCTCCCCAGCAGTCTAGGGGGTCCCTTTTCTAGTTTCCCAAATCATTTAGATTATTGCTTCAATCCCCTACTTTGTCTATGAAGATAAAGCTCTCATGAGCTCAGAATCTTCAGAAAGTCATGAAGAACTAATTTCACTGAAATACAACATGAGTCTCTTCATTATCTGTAAACATGAATGTCAAAGCATCACAAAATGCTTCATTTTTGATCAGAGGAAAAGGGAACAGAAGCTTTGAGTTCAAACTTTACTCTGAAAAATGTTAAGAGTATTCTACAGCAGTTCTAGTGAACCTTTATCGGTTTCATCTTTCCTTTTGCCCTCAGAAAAGCAAATGACCTTCCTGCCTCAATTTTTTTCTTTTTTTTTGAGGGAGGATAACATCTCTCTTCCAGGCTAAAAACAGTTGGTCCCAGTGACTTTAGCAGGTTCAGTGAAAGAGTCCTTGGAGGCCTAGACACATTTTGTCAATGAAAATGGAAGAAGCAGCCTTGGAGTGGTGGAGTGAGGAGGCCTGGATGTTTTCAAACCTTTGTTCCATCACTGACTTTCTACATGACCTGTAGAGAGAAGGAAGCAGATGATAGACTGGAGAGAACGCTGGATTTGAGGTCAGAATTTGGCCTGTGTCAAATTTGAATCTCTGCTACATTGCCCAGAGCACCTTTATTTCTATGGGACTCAGTTTCCTTCTCTGTAAAATGAAGGTGACTGTATTATTATTATTTTTACTGTATTTGTCCTTCATTTTTGAAGGAAATGATGACATACTTGCAGTTGACTTTGACTTGAGGGAGGGAGGGATGTACAAAGTCTCCAGCCTCACTTTCTCCTCCTGAGTCATCTGGGTTCAGTGGCCAGATATTCATCAGGTTGACTGGAGATGGTCCAGGATACAATGGGAGCTCCCTGGTCCTTTTAGACTAAGGCCTTTTCAGGTTCTCACTTTGAGTGAGGTAACACCCATTCAGTGAATAAATCTCAAAGAAGTGAGTCAAGGGATGGCCCCTTTAATAAAAAAAAAATGATGTCTTCCAAGTGCCCTTTCAGATGTGGCATCCTATGATTTCCAGAGAGTGATTTCAACTTTTTTTAGAAAATCATTTGGGAAAGTCCAAGTTAAACCAGAATTGTGCCTAGGGAGAATTCCCAGGGGGTGTGAGGTTTGGGGAGAAATGCAAGATTCAGAAGATAGTCCCATCACAGGTACCTGGACAGGGTGGCCCATCTCCCAGAGAGTTTTGGCCTATTCCCCACTGGATGAAATGGGGCCTAGGAGGACAGTTTATTTCCCATCTGACTGCATTCTTCCAGATTTCTCCATCATGTCCCAGGAACTTCATTACCCTGCAAGATCACTTCAACCTTGGAATGCATGTTTCATTAGTTATCTTCTGCCTTGGAGGTTCCTCTCTCTGAATGGAGGGTGGGAGAGGAGCTCCCAGGACCTCTATTTAAGTAGGACACCCAGGTCAATCATCTCTTTATTTCCTATTCTCCCTTTGATTTATTCATCAAGTCCCTGTCTGTGTATCTTTCTTCCTTGTTAACTTTAAAATTTTTGATTAATTGTTACATTTTAAGTTTCAAATTTTCTTCCTTCCTCCTGCCCAACACTGCATCCTATACTGGAAAGATGCAGAAAGTCTTCTGAACATGTAGATTTAATGGCAATCAAATGAGGATCTTTTGCTGTTTTTATTTTACTAAAAGTACCTCTGATTGAATAATGTGATTAGGGAGGATCTTTCCTACCCATTATAGGAAGCTTGATTAGGGGAGTGGTTTTGTAGGAGGGTCCCAAGTACCTTCTGTTTTTCTATTGAGGCACTGGCTCAGAGAGTTATTACACCCTGTGGCTCTAAAAAATGTATAAATACTCTGAGGGCAAAGTTTTACTTTGGGGGCTTTTGGAAGAAGGCATGTGTGCCGGAAGAGACTCTGGGAAGTTGCTCAGCACCCCACCCCCGCATCCTTGGCTTTTTGAAAGCACAGACATTGATGCTTCCCTTTAGGTAAAGATGTACGTATGTTAATGGGCAGCCAGTTTGAAAGTGCTGTTGATTTTTGATTCCTCTGAAATTTTGAGTTCGATTTTCCCTGGTCCCTGTGCTTGATTAAAGTGATTGTTAACTGCTCAAAAGTTGCCTTTCCTTTTATGAATGCAGATCTAAGAATCAGTGATAGCAGATCCTGTTGTGTATGTTGAGGTGCTTACTGATACAGCAGAGTTGAGGAAACTGGGGCAAAGGGTGGGGAAGGGACTCTTTAGAGGAGACTGTAGATTGATATTTGGAATGGTGGGGGAAAAGATGCGGAAGAGATTATTGGAGGGGTGTATGGCTTGGGATCGGAAGGATGGGAGGAGAGCATGGGAGGTGGACTCTTAGAGGGATTGATGGGCTGGAGAATAGGAGCATGGAGGGGGGAAGAAGATAAAGTAACAGGAATAGGGTAAAAAGAGAGGCAGAGAAAGAAAACAGTGAGTAAAAATAAGATGGAGGGAAATTCACAAATAATTCTAATTGTGGATGTGAATGGAGTGTTTACAGCAGTTCTCTTTGTGGTGGCAAAGAACTGGAAATTGCAGGGATCCCCATCAATTGCGGAATGGTTATATATGGAAAAATATTGTGTTATAAGTGCTATAAGAAATGATGAATTCAATGATCTTAGAAAAGCATAGAAAGACTTGCACTAATGGTGAAGAGTAAAGAGAGCATAAACAAGAGAACATTGTATAGAGTAGCAGAAATAGTGCTAAGAATGATTTTGATTGAATAATTTATTTTGACTAATATAAATACACAAATTAAAAATAAAGGATATATGAAGAAAGATGTTTTCTGCATCCAGAAAAAGAACTAATAACTAAATGTATACAAAAATTTATACACACATATGTGCATATATATATGCACATATATTTGTATACACACACACACATATACACACACACACACACACACACTATTTTTGTCTAGGGTAGCCATCTCTAGGCCAAGGTGAGGGGATAGGGGAAGAAAAAAAGGAAAAAGAAAAAAAAAAGAAATTTACAAGATCACCTTATTATATATTTAAAAGGAATAGCAAATTGTACATAGCAGATTTGGAGTTTAATGTGCAATTATCTTTTTTATTATATTATGTCATGGAAATGCTTGCTTCATTTCATAAATTAAAAGAAGAAAAATATGTGTGCATGCACATGTGTGTATGTTTCCATATGCCTTTTTTTCTCTGGAAGTGGATAACATTTTCCTTCACGAGCCCTTCATAGTTGATCTGAATGTTCATATTACTCAGAATAGCTTAGTCATTCACAGTTACTGGTCAGCTTCCTTTTGTGTGTTATCTTGTGTTAGACTGTAAGCTCCTTGAGGGTAGGGACTATTTTTCTTTTTCATATTTGCATTTCCAACACTTAGCACGGTGCTGAGAACATAGTAGGTGCTATATAAATGTTAATTATTACTATTAATTATTGTTGTGAGTATATTCTTTCAAAACATTGTATCGGAGTCACAAGGAGAAGTGGTTCTTTTGTTGTCTATTCGGTGCAGGAACTAAAACTGATCCTGAAGTCAGGAAGAGCTGAGTTCAAATCCAGCCTTAGACGTTTATTAGATGTGTAACCCCAGGCAAGTCCCTTAACCTCCTTTTGCCTCCATTTTCTCAACAGTAAAATGGAGGTAATAGTGGCATCTTCCTTCCAGGGTTGCTTTGACGATCAGATGAGCTATTTGTAAAGCACTGAGCACAGGGCGTGCACATTGCAAATGCTTCATAAATGCTTGTTCCCTTATTCCCCCCTCCCCCAAAATCTCCAAATTGTCAAGCACCACTGTAGAAAAATGATTTAGCTCTTTCTTTTGGTATGAAATAATTGAAAATGGGGGCTATGGACCTAGGAATGCTGGACAATGAATGCTGGACAGTGACAATGAATTCACAGGTCAGCCTTCTTGGAGTTGATTGACAAAGGATTGAACATGGAGCCAGGGAATGGAATAGGAGTGTGGGGGAGGGGCCCAGGTGGGACACAGCAGAGGTCCTTGCTGGTGAGCGGATTCATTTTCCAGTGCTCTCTAAGCTTCAAGGGGCCTCAGATTTTACCGGAAGGCAAACCACCCAGAGTATTTTTTAAAAAATTGACCCTGACTTGAAGGAGGCCAGTGCATTAAAAAAAACAAAAAAGCTGAGCAAGCAAGAGACAGAGAAGTAAGCAGGAAGGCATACAAACTGTGACCTAGCAGATATGTGAAAAGGAAAGCAAATAGGACTCTATATCCCCAACTCTGTCATCCTTAGTTGAGCTGAGTACCTTCAGGCATCACTATTCCCCACTGACAGAGATTGGCACTGAGAAGCCAGGGGCAGAATCCAAGCATTGGTCAATGATCACCCATGTGTGGGACTAGGGTTATGGTGAGACTTGTCCTGCCATCACTCTTGACCTCCCCCAGCCCTGGCCCTGCCCCTGCTGCTTTCCCATGTGGAAGGAGGTGGCACAGACACTGTGTGGTGTTTTCTGTTTTACCTACTCTCTAAATGGAGAATTAGATGGATGCCAATGCTCCTCATCCCCATACTTGTAGTGGCTGACTATATAGCTGCTTCTAAAATGACTATTTCTGTAAACTGTATTATTTTAAGTATTTTCTCCATATATGTGTATTATATATTAAATATGAATAGTCATTGGAATGGGTGCCCTGTCTGCTTACTTGAATGCTAACAATGAGGCTGGGGAAAGAGAGATGATCAAATCCCAGGAAACAAGGTGATTTAAAGTATTGGGATTCCTACCCATACAATCCCAATGAATTTTGCCATTGTGAGGTTTCTGGCTGGGGATTTAAGAAATCCAGCATTAAGTGACATGCGAGGTTATTTGATGGAGAAAGACACAGGCATTGTGCTAAGTCATTTGCAAATATCATCTCATCTGAGATAGTAGTGGAATAAATTGAAAGGAGTTCATCTCTTCCCTTTGCCCTGAAAACCTGGCCAGCCCTTGAAAGGAGAAGCTGCTCCTCTGTGGGAGAGGGATCAAGCTAGGAAATTCTGATGGAGGTGGAGAGTAGAGAGAGAAGGTGAAAGAGAGAGAAGGAGAGAGAGAGGGTGAAAGAGAGAGAGGATGAAACAGAGGGAGAGGGTGAAAAGAGAGAGGAGAGAGAGTGAAACAGAAAAGGAGAGAGAGGGTAAAAGAGAGAAGGAGAGACAGGGTGAAAGAGAGGGAGGGGGTGAAAAGAGAGAGGTGAGAGGGTGAAATAGGGAGGAGAGAGAAAGAGCCAGAGAGAGAGAGATACACAAAGAGAAACAAGTTGTATGAGGGTGTCTAGTCAATCCTTAATTTGGTGAATGATGGACGGCTCAGTGGGCTGGCTGTATTTGTCATCACCACCTGGTGGTTGTGCACCTTCAAAAAATACATCTTTTATTTATTTAAAAAAAATTCTGGAGCTAAGGTTTAAATTTCTAAAATATAATAGAATTTTGAAAACATCCTAAAAGAAGGATGACTTTGCCTTCTAGCTGTTGGATAGTGTCCTTTTCTTTGTTGAAGGGAGGATTTTGATGTAAAAAGGGGCTAGCTACTTTCAACATCTGGAGCCCTCTTACTTACACTCAGCTTTCAGCAGGGTGCTATTCTGACACTCAATATAGCCTGGCCAAATGGATTTTAGTCACTCGCAGTCCCCATGAATCTCTAAGTATTAATTGGACCTTGGTCAATGTACTTTGCTTATGTAACACAGGCTACCCTATTTCTCACTACCTGAATGCCAGACAGATTACATTTTCACTCTTCTATTCCCAGGGTTCTTCAGTACTCTTACAGAGATTTAGGGGGTGTCAAGGCTCTCTGCAAATGGCTACAGCCCCCTCTGATAGGATTTCCTTCTTGTGGGGGGTAGTTGCCTGCACTCTAGTTCTATTAGCTACTAACAGATTAGCTTTTACAAGGAAATAGTTACTTCAGAAAGTATAATCGCAAACATATAAGTTTATTCCCCTAACACATAGAAGACATGATCTTCCTTCCCCTATTTTGCAATTTAGTGTCTTACCTTAGTCTCTGGGGAGGGAAAAGGGGTTAGATTTAGCTCTGTTCCTATTAAGCACAATGGGCCTATTTGCTTGGATGACTAATTTCATAAAGGGAAAATGTGTAAACTGGGCTTCTCTGGACATGCCCAATTCTCCTAAGATGGAGGCACCCTCGAGGGGCCTTTGGAGCATGTCTAGATTGCCTAATAGAGGTTTCTACCTCCTCTACCATACTTGTGGGGGTAGCCTACTTTGGTTGACTGTCTGGATCTCATAAAACTATTACAACTGGGACCGTCACTCTTTTTGACTGTTCTTCCCTAATTCTACAGTCCTCTTTTTAGGAACTCTTATCAGCTCTGTCCAGAGGGTGAAAAGCCATGTTCACCTACAGTGAAGATACATGCCACACACCAAATCAGTGAAAAGGAAAGACTTTGACGTGTGTGTGTGTGTGTGTGTGTGTGTGTGTGTGTGTGTGTGTGTGTGTGTAGGGGGGCAGAGACAGCTCTCTTTTGGAGAAGTATCTTCTCCTGCTCCCTCTCTTTTACCCTGGCTCTAAAAAAAGGGTCTGGAGGTTTTTATTCCATTCTGTGCTGTCTGAATTGTATTTTACAGTTTTGAGAACTCAATCTTCCTTTGTTTGACCTTATTAATCTGGATGAAAGAAATTTGCCTCTTAAAGTTTGTTTTATACTTTTTTCCTGGCTTCTCTCTTTTTCTAATGTTTAATGATTAATAGAAAAACACTTAGTTATACTATTTTGTTGTTTGGTCATTTTAGTTGTGTCTGACTCTCCACTGACCCCATGTAAGGTTTTCTTGGCAAAGATATTGGAGTGGTTTGTCATTTCCTTCTTCAGCTCATTGCATAGATGAGAAGCTGAGATGGACAAGGTTAAGTGACTTGCCAGGGTCACATAGCCAGTAAGTGTTTGAGAACAGATTTGAACTCAGGAAGATGTCTTCTTGGCTCCAGACCAGGCTTCTATCACTGCATCACCTAGATGCCTACATATGTTATGGTTAAAGCTGGTGCTGAGGAAAGAGTGCTGAACTTACGTCCTGGTTCTATCACTTACTATCTGTGTGATGTTGGGCAAGTATAGTATAATCCAATCCAAATACAGTACAATCCATTGAAATATTTATTAAGTATTTACTTCATACTAGGCACTATACTAAGTGCTGCTGAGAATAACCATAAGAAAAAGACAGTCCTTGACCTCAAGAAACTTACAGTCTAACGGATCCAATGAAAATTACTTCACTTTCTTATTTGTGAAATGATAGCTTTGTTCTTTAGGATGCTTATGGTCTCCTTGCTTTAAATCTATAATTCTGTAAGTCCCCAAATTTCCTTAAAAATGCCTCACAGTCTTTAAAAAAACTTTAGTGATACTTTTATTTTTATATAATTTTCATTTCTCAACATCTACCTCATCTCAAACTAAATTCTCCTTTGTAAGAAAGAAAAAGTTAAGCAAAAACAATGGATAGAATGATCACACTCAACTTTTGCAATATTCCTGTATATGTTATTCATTATTCATTTTCTGGGATTCATTGATTTTTTCAGTTATTTAGAGTTTAGGGTTTTTTTTGGTAAACTTTTCATTTGCATTGTTATAGTCATTGTATATTTTGTTCTGATTCTTCATTGGTTCATCCAATTACCATAAAATACTTTTTATAAAGTGAATCCTCACTCTTTTTAATTTGTCTGATTCATAAGCTTGTATTTTTATGTTGTTTTTTTCTTAAAGTATGACCAACTTCCATTAAACTCATGTTACTATCTTAGGCCTTAGGCCAATTGTTCAAGTAATTAAAATAAATACTCCTGTAAAGCTTGTGTCAGAGGGTTCCCCTCTACATTTTGAAAGTATCAGATCTTCATGATTCTTCAACTTTCTTTTGCTCATCGTTTGAACTGCCTCAATCTCCTATGAGAAACTTGGGTAGGACAGGGTAGTAAGAATGTCCATTCTTTTTATACTGAATAAGATGCACAATCATCCTCAAACAGAACATCATTCCCCAACACTGCCTCTACTTTGGTCTTGACTTGTAGCCTTTTTAGATTGAAGAACTTACCATCAGTACAGTAGTTGACCTTGATGTCATGTTCATCCTCATTGAAAGCACTTGACAACATGGCTGAAAGCATCATGCTAAAAAAGCAGGGGAGCTCTGGTGACTGGGAAGGCATTGTCCACTATCCAGAACCAGGGCAAATATGCCATCATGAAATTGACATACAATACTGATGGACTTCTCTGGGCAACCAAATTTTGACATAATTTTCCATAAGCCCTCACAATTAACAGTTTCAAAGGTCTTATTCAGATCTACAAATGTTGTGTACAGACCTCTGTTCCGCTCCTGGCACTTCTCCTGGAACTGGTCAGCAGACACCATATCGACTGTTCCTCAGCTCTTTCTGAAGCCACACTGGCTCTCAGGTATGTGACCATCTTCCAGGTGAAGGATATTAAGGAAGACTCTAGGAAGAATCTTGCCAGCAATGACTAAGAGAGAGACTCCCTCTGTGACTCAATGCAGCTTCTGAAGCTGAGATGCAACAAAGTATGGACCAATTCTTTGCTGCCTGTGCTAATTTTGGCCTAATAATTAACACCAAGAAAACACAGGTCCTCCATCAGCCACCACCACAACATCTATACATGAAACCATCAGTTACAACAAATGGAGAAGTTTTGAATACCGTGGATAAGTTCACTTACCTTGGTAGTATGCTTTCCAGGGATGTACACATTGACAATGAGGTTGAAGCATGCACTGCCAGAGCTGGCTCAGTGTTTGGGAGGCTTTGAAGAAAAGTTTGAGAGAGAAGAGGTATTAAACTGGCTACCAAACTGAAGATCTATAGAGCCGTTATTCTGACCTCATTGTGTATGCCTGCGAAACATGGATAGCCTACCAACACCATTCCAGGAAACTGAATCGCTTCCATCTGAACTGTTTTAGGAAGATTCTGAGGATCACCTGGCAGGATAAGGTACTAGACACTGAAGTCCTTGCCTGAGCTGAACTGCCAGGCATTCAAACTATACTTCAGAGAGCGCAACTCTGATGGACTGGCTTTGTGGTTCGAATGCAAAATGTATGCTTGCCAAAAAAACTACTTTACGGAGAACTTGAATGGGGCCAGAAGAAGCAATACAAGGACACTCTCAAGGTCTCTCTCAGGAATTTTGCATTTGACTTTGTGACATGGGAGACACTGGCACAGGACTGCTCAGCATGGTGTGCCCACATAAGGAAAGGTGTTGTGCTCTTTGAGGAAAGCATAATTGAGACAGCACAAAGTAAACACAGGATGTGCAAATTTGGAGTATCCACCCCAAATGTTCATTCCGAGCATTCAGAGCTTGTATTGGTCTGATCACCCACAATCGGACACATTGAAACTTGAGTTTATCACGATGATGTCATTTTGGTCCTCTTGGAGAACAAAGGACAGCAACCAACCAACCAAGTGAACATGGTGGTCTCTGTCTTTCATTCCATTCAGGATTATGATGAATTATTACTATGTGAATCATTACAACATCCTGACTGTGTGTTTTCTGTCTACAACATTATTTTCTGCTAGGTTTTAGAACTCAGGAGGTTACCCCACAACTCTCTCTGGATGATTGTGCTTCTGTCTAAGAGAGTTAGACCACATTATTCAAATTATAAAACATGAATATGGAACCCAGAATTGCCATGCAGATATTTTCTCAGAACCCACTTGGACTGATGTGAAACTGGGGATTATGGGACTATTTTCAGGAGAATTCTAGGAGAAAAATACTAGATTGGAAGAAGCTGGGTTGAGAGTGAGAGTTGGGAGTTCAAGCTTCATGTTAGGACCAAGGGACTGAGTACATTGAAACTGAGAGTGAAGAGTGTATTTGTTGTTTTGATTGGACCAGGCTACGTGAGGTGAACCGGGGCCATGAACCTTTCAAAAAAAATATTTTGATAACTGTATTGTGATACAGTTGATTTCCTTTGTAATCCTATTATTCACAATTACTAATGTATTATACTTAATGTATAATAATGTAATAATGTAATTCCATGTATTTTGTTTTATGCATTTAAAACTACATTTTCCTGAGGAGGGATCCGTAGGTTTCACTAGACTACCAAAGGTATCCTTGATATACAAAAAAGTTAACACTTATTGCTTTAGGGACAATTTCCTTCTCTGGTGACTGGGGTGAGGGGGAAGCAGCTGCTTTGCCCCATTCTTCTTGAGTTTTTGCCTCAATCATTCTCTATGAGAAGAAGGAGGTAAAGAAAGAAAGTCCTGGATGCTGGAGAAATGGGGTGAGCCCAGTCAGCATACAACCATATCTATGGACCTTTGTCCTATGATTTCTGTGCTTGCTCTCACTACTGCTTATTCTCAATGCATCATAAACAAAAAAGGTGATGCTGAATCTTGTTGAAAATTTAGCATGGCACTGCGGATAAAGAATCAGCCTTGAGGCCAAGAAAACCTGGATTTGAGTTTCAGCTCCTTCATGCACTAGTTGCGTAACTCTGGGAAAATCATTAAACTTCTCTGTGTCCCATGAAATTTTCTTTTTTTAAATTTATTTTTAGATTATGACATTCATTTCCACAAAATTTTGAGTTCCAAAATTTTCCCCCATCTCTCCCCTCATCCTCCCCAAAACATCATGCATTCTGATTACCCCTTCCCCAAATCTGCCCTCTCTTCTATCACATCCCACCCTTCCCTTATCCGCATCTTCTCTCTTTTCTTATAGGGCAAGTCTATACTCCATTACCTGTATTTCTTATTTCCCAGTTATATACAATAATAATTCTCAACATTCATTTCTAATACTTTGAATTCCAACTTCTCTCCCTTCCTCCCTCCCCACCCATCCCCACTGAGAAGGCAAGCAATTCAATACAGGCTATATATGTGTTGTTTTGCAAAAACTTCCATAATAGTCATGTTGTATAAGACTAACTATATTTCCCTCTGTCCTATCCTGTTCCCCCTTTATTCTATTCTCTCATTTGACCTTGTCCCTTCCCAAGGAATACTTCTAAATCCATATGGTTTAAGATTTTTTTCTTTGGGAGTTTCTTTATGATTTGTTCATTTTTTTCTGATATTGGATTATTTGAATTTATTATTTGTTTTTCTGTTAACCTGGATATATTATATTAAAAATGCTTATCCATTTAAGTCATCATATTTGTTTGCATATAATTAGACAAAATAATTTCTAATACTTTCTTTAATTTTCTCTTTATTGTACATTAAATTCACCTTCTATTTTTGAGCATGGTGATTTGGTTTTACAAAAATCAAATTATTCAATGATTTTTCTACTTATTAGAATAGGTTTGGTTTTATTTTATTTTATTTTTGTGAAACAATTTTCTAATTTTATTATCAATTCAAGAATTTTTTGCTCTCAATTTTGTTTATATCTTTTTTATTTTATAGAATTTCTTTTTTTAGTGTTTGTTTTGGATTTTTTTATGCATTAGTTTTTTAGTGTCATATCCAATTCATTGATTGGTTCTTTTTTCTCTTTTGATAATGGAAATATTTACAGAAACAAATTACCCTGTAATGACTTCTTTTTCTGTATCTCCAAATTTTTAGTGCATTTTCTCAATGTCAATAGAATTATCTATTTTTGTCTCTTGTTTCTTTGATTTCTTTTTACACCACTAATTATTTACATTACATATTTTTAGTGTTCATTTAAGTTTCAATCCTTTTTTCAAAAGTCTTCTACATATTATAAATTTTTTTATTATGTTGTAGTCAACAAAATATATCTTTGCTATTTTTGATTTTCTTTTTGCATTTGTTTGTGAGTTTTTAAGTGAATTAATACAGTCATTGTAAAGGTACTACACAAAGTTAAGAGTATGTATTCTCCTTTTAATTCTCATTTAGTAATCTCTAAAAACCCATCATATTGAACTTTTCTAAAATTCTGCTTAGATCCTTAACTTTTTATTGTTTATTTTTTTCCTGGGAAGAAAAACATGCTTTGGTCTCTATTTAAGATCACTTGCTGTTTTTCCTTTAAGTTAATTGACTGGAAGGCAAGATGACAGAGTAGAAGGAAGTGCTGAAGTCCCATCCTTAACTGTTCCAGACTGATGAAAAGTCACAATGAGTCCTTTATTTGGCTAGTTAAATGTGGGGAGATAGAAAGGTCTGCAAATACTGAGTTCAGGGGCTGGGGAAGGAACATACAGCTCCCTGACACCCAGGGAGAAGATTTACACTAAGAAAAAGGGAGATCCGAGATCATGCTGAGGTACCCCAGTGCCATAGTGGGCCACAGCAATAGGGACGGGTGCCAACTGGCAGCTTTGTCATCCACTACTCAGTCCTGGATTTCAGATCCAGAGTAGAGTGTGAAGGGAAACTGCACATGGTGCAATTGGGATTTCTTTTTCTAGGTATGGAAGCCCTGGGTGGTATACTGAAAAAAGGAAGAAACTCAGAAGTTAACCCTAGCAGTAGGGTCTCTCTTCAGCAAAAACTCCAGTCTGCAGAGGAATAATCGCTGTAGGAAACCCAGACCAAAGTGGGACCTACAATTTTGCCTGCTTGAAGCAGCAGAACTTTCCAATTGGCTAATAGGGATGAAGTCTAGCAACAGTCTACTCTCATAGAGACCCAAATCCAGAACTGGCAAAATTGCAGAGTTCAGGCTTGGGGAGCAGCAATCAGATTTTGTCCTGGATCAAATCGTTTTGGGAGTAGTCTGCAAGAATGGGGAAACATAATAGAGTCTCAATCATAGTAAGCTATTATGGTGGCAGATACAAAAAATATGTGGAGAAAGAGAATGACTCCAAAATGGCTACAGAATTGGATACAGAAAAACATTTCACTCAACAGGAAAATAGAGAAAGAGAAGAAGTGGGAAGTGAACCTAAGAGGGAAGACAGATTAAGAGAGGAATTAGTCCTAGGCAAAATAAACTGTAAAGCTATACACAAAATATTTATAACTCTTTTTGAGGCAGAAAAGAATGAGACTCTAAGGGAGTGCCCATTATTTGAGGAACCGATGAATGTTATGCTGCACAAATATGATGAAATACTATTGTGCTGAGCTCTTACTAGCATAATGACCAACCAAGTTTCCAGAGGGATAATGACATTAATACCTGGATATCCCACCGGTACCATAAATTTAATATAATCTAAAACTTACATTATTTTCTTTCCCCCACATCTACTCTTCCTCTCTAGGTGCATGTCATGGTGTATGAAACATGTATTTTTCACTCACTTTGTTTACCTGGTGGAGAGGAGTAAATAGGTGCAGAGAGGACAAATGAATAGCAAATGATCACATAGCTAGTGTTAGATGCAAGACTTGAATTCAGACATTCCAGGTCAGACCTAAGTAGGGCTAGTCCAATAGTTCATGCTTGTATTAAAACACAATATACACTCATGGACCCTGTGACATCCAATAAAAATAAATTTACTTAATGATAAAATAGAATATTCAATAAGGATAATATGGCACTAATTCAGTTGGAAGCTCCTCTCTGCCTTTGTGTTTGCTACAGTTTTACCTGTTCAGAAAGATGTATTGATTCACAATCCAGTGGAGTTTCATCAAACTTGGGGAGTTCTGACTTCTCATAGACTGTATTTTATACTCCCATCATCCAAGTCTCAAAGACAGCTTCCCGATCCCTTTATGGATAAATTAGATCAAGAAATAAATATTGGTACTCCCATTGGTGGCATGTCTATAAAAATCTTCTAAGGATCTTTTAATCATTAATTGATCTTAAAGTCATTACCAAACAACACTGACCTTAGAGATGTGAGAAACCATATGTAGAGGAATAGCCTAATGCAAATTAAAAAAAAAAAGTTCTAAGATAACAAACGATGTAATGGGAACTGAAAAAATGAAGTTCATATTGTGGGGATGACACTGGGGCAACTCACAATTGATATCCCTATGCAAAATATCAAAATGAATTGAAAGAGCACCAAAACATTTAGGTTACAGAACAAGTGATGATACTTCTGGCATAGTCACCAATCCCTACCGTGGTTGCGTGGTTAACATCATCTGTAGCAAGGTAACTAAGAGGTTATAATCATCTTATATACAGCATGTTCCTGGGCCTAAGTCAATAATGAGACTTGCCCTATACTATCTATCACCCACTCAGTATTCTACAGATCAGTTAGAGCCTCTCCCTTCCAGGAGCCCCACGGGGATATGTATATGAAACCAAATATTTGCTTTTTAGAAGCCTCTACTGAGGACTTGTCCTCTTCCTCTTGCTTTTACTTAGGGACTAAGGATTTTCACTAAGTCAACTATGGTATGCTATTTCTTCTAGGTACATTAATATTCATCATAGTTATGTGAAGATAGTTTCACCTCCTCTTTGTTATTAGAAAGCAAGATACTTCCCAATAATTCCACCCCAAAGCCCTTCTGAGAAGGAGTTATCTGAATCACTGTAGAGGAAGAGAAACCTACCAATTAATGGAGACCTGAGCCATCTTCCACAGGCATATCAAGCCCTCTGAGGCAACTCTATACAGAGGATGGAATAAGTAAACACTGGGTGGTGTGTGTATGTGGGTGTGTGTTTATGTGTGTGTATGTGAATCAAAACTATATATAAAAGTAGTCAATCCTTATTGAATAAGTCTTCCTGGAGACCAGAACTAAAAAATTGCTATTTTGGAGAAATATTCCTCTTCCTAGGGTGGCACCAACTCATTGACATAACTTCTGAGAGGTGGAACCCTAACCCCAGTGGTGAGGGGATATAATTATGAAGCTGCTTTTCAAGAGTCCATTCCAGTGTTTCATATACCAGCCCTCTGAGAAAGATATGGAAGATGCGAAAGAACAGGGTTTAGGAGAGAAAGTAAGCATTTATTAGGCTCCTATGATATGTCAGATATTATCCTAAGTGCTTTACAAATAGTATCTCATTTGAGAGAACAGCAAGTATAATGGTAGTGAGCCTAATCGCAGATGTCTTTTATTGTGAAACAGGTGGGCTGATAATAGTAAATGGTGCAGGGACATAATAAGAAAGAAGGCTATTTTCTATAAAAGCTTTGACAGTCACCACCATGATGGCAGACTTGATAAGCATTGCAATGCTGTATCCCAAATAGCTCTCAATTGCAGTAAGGGAAAACCTTTTTCTCCACTATAAGGTAGAGAAGGTGGGGGTATAAGGTAATGAATTAATCAGAAATAGGTCTAGAAACTCATGGGATCCTGCCAAATTGATATTTCATTTGTAGATGCTCTGACTTTGCATCTGTAGATGCAAAGAAAATTACTTTATCCTTAGACTCATTATAAGATGGCACTATGATCCCTGTGTCCAGGGATGGTGCTGAACTTGCTCCTCAATTTCTGCTGTTCTCCTAAATTTGTTGACATGATTGTTCATTTCAAGAGAGTATATGATGTTTATGATAGGCCCTAAGATGTTCTACAAATAGATATATGTGGTGGGAGGTATCAGAAAAATACTTGACCTAAAAGGGGGTCTCTCCAGTTTCCAGAACTTTCAGTAGGCTCCATAGCTACCATTTAGGAATAAATATAAATAAAGATATCATATGCCCTGTCCCTCAAAACTCTCTCACAGGTCAGAAACGTAGCTCATAACTTAACCTATTAGGAGGACTTGCTAGAGCTCTATCCCTAAGGTTGTCCTGGCTACTGGGTTAATGATAGCTGAGGTACAATGCTTTATGCTTCTATCGTAACAGAAAGAACCATCAGTGAACTAGGCAAAATGGAACTCCTGAGAGCTAGATCTCATAGGCAGAGATCCAATGGGTTAGTAGAGGAGACATCAGGACTGGGGACTGGAGGCATTAGCCTTTGGCAAAGTTGCAACCTGTTCATGAAATAAGTTAACACTCAAAGGACAAAAATGACTCTGATCTTGAGGTTACCTGGAGGCCGGCTACTTAGTCTACCATCTTGACAAGTTTGGAACAGCCCCAACAATTGTTATAACAGCTATATTCAGCTCCCTGTAATTTCCTTTGAGTCAGCACATATCATTATTCTCTTCACTGGTCATTTGGGGTTGTTATAAGGGGAGTTAATGTAATGAAATTTTCCAGCCCTCTTTGTCTCCATCACTAAGACCCTTCTTTTATGAACCAATATTGCTTGAGGTTAATTACACAGGATAGCTCAGGCATCATCAAGTGTTTCCATCTGGTTCTACTCACAAAAACCAGCCAAGACTCTCAAGTGCTCCTAATGTCCATTCCTATAGTACCCTCACTCTGATTAGCCACCACAACTGCAACCCTGAATCGAGTGGGGAAAGAGGTTCTATCTACTTCCATGTTAGTAAGGATATCCTTTTCTACAAAACTCTCAGTGGAAATTGAGAGGTCCTTATGAACCCTTTGGGGGAATTCTAAGATATGATAGCAATTTTTCCACTTAATAGTATTTATTTTTTCTTTGCCTATATAGTTTTCAACATTCACTTTTATAAGATTTTGAGTTCCAAATTTTTCTCTTTCCTTCCCTTCCCTCACCCTCCCTAAGAAAGCAAATGATCTAATATGTTGTATATGTACAATTATATTAATCATATTTCCACATTAGTCTTGTTGTGAAAGAAGAATCAGAATAAAGGGGAAAAACTATGAGAAAGAAAAACCAAAAAACAACAACAACAGAAGTGAAAATAGTATGCTTCAATCTGTATTCAGACTCCACAGTTCTTTCTCTGGATCTAGATAGCATTTTCCATCATGAGTCTTTTGGAATTGTCTTCAATCACTGTACTTCTGAGAAGAGCCAAGTTTGTCACAGTTGATCATATGATAGTAATTTGACCGTGTATTCAACAACCCCTTATATATTTGATGATCATTCCCCTTTGCAGATCCCCATGACTTAAAGATATGATCTCTGGACTCATGTAGTTCTAACAGGATGATGCAAACCTTGAGGAAACCTTAGTCTTTGCCATGGAAAGAATTATCCTAGGAGGCCCTCATGTCTGACTGCAAAGACTTGGTGGCTCAGGACTACCGAATGGACTGGTAGTTACCACTAGAGGAATCAATATAGATAAAGACCTTGTATTCCCTATCCCTCAACACTTTCTTACAGGTCAAGCATGTAGCTAATGGCTCAGTCTTTTGTGTGAACTTGCTCGGACCCCCATCCCTGAGGTTGTTTCCTTGTTATTGGATTAATGATAGCTAAGGTACAGTTGCTTGATAACTCTGTCATAGCAGAATCCTCTATTTTGAGTGGGCCCACCTTAGTAAGGCAGAGAGGCCTTTATTGACCCCATTCCAGGTACCCAATATAGTTTTACTAGCACCCCACCTAGTCTGGCCTTCCTTCAATCATTTCCTTTAGCAAACTTATGTTTCAAAAGCTACATATAAATATACACTGTATAGGACAGTGGGCAACCCTCTATCCAATGAATGAATTCATGCCTCCTCCTGCCGTTCTCTAAGCAGCTATTTTCATGGATACCTATATTTGCCGATATAATTATATTTGCTTTATATATATAAAGTTATATATAATAGATTGTTATATATAATAATTATATACATATAATATATATTATATATATATAGACACTAGGACTGCCCAAAATTCCTGCTCAATTTCACTAGCTGCTCTCCCAAACTTACACTGTGGTATGGCATGGGAGGCTCATAGCTAAATCTTGAAGTCACTAGAGAGGCCCTGTCTAGTAAGTGGGATCCAATTGCTTCCCAGGAAGACTGATTATAGGGTGTGGGAGGCCATGACTGAGTGGCATAGATCCAATCTACAATACCCCTCTCTTTTAGGAATTTTACCACTTCCTTTATTATATCTATGGGGCCAGGTATATAAAACTCCCCATCTTAGCCACCTAAAAAGGGACAAAGTATAGTCTTCATCCTAGGTTTCTAACTGACTCAATTAGCTTGAAAATATAAATTTTCTGCAAGATCTTTGAAAGAGGAGTTCTCTACATTGGCCCCGTTTGACTATTTTGTCACCAGTTATTTTTTCAATGACATTATATACCTATAATATCTATATATATCAATATATGCCCCAAAGGCTGTAAAACTGCATACCATTTGATCCTGTAACACTGATATCAAGTCTGTACTCCAGAGATCAAAGAAAAAGAAAAAAGACATACATACAAAAATATTTGTAGAACAAAAATATTTATAGATAAAGAATTGGAAATTGAGGAGATGCCCATCAACTGAGGAATGACTGAACAGGTTGTGGTATACTGTGATGAAGTACTATTGTTCTATAAGAAATGATGAAGGGATACCTTCAGAAAAAACTGGTAAACTTTATGTGGCTGATGGAAAGTGAAGTGAGCAGAACTAGGAGAATATTATACACAGTAACAGCAGCGTGGCTATGATAATTAACTGTGAAAAACTTAGCTACTCTGATCAATAAAGTGATTCACAATATGTTTTGCATGATTTCACATGTATAATGAGTATTGTATTGTTGCTTTCTTAATAGGTGGAGTAGGAGTTGAAAAGAGAAAATTTGGAACTCAAAATGCAAAAAAAGGAATGTTACAAATGAATGAATGAATGAATAAATAAAATTTGAAGGTTAAAAAAAATATAGTCATCCATGACAATTCCAAAAGACTCATGATGAAAAAGTTATCCACCTCCAGAGAGAGAACTGATGAACTTTCAGTGCAGATTGAAGCATAATTTTTTCTTTCTTTCTTTTTTTCTTTTTGCAACGTGACTAATGTGAAAATATGTCTCGCATGACTTCATATGCATAATAGACATTGTTATTTCTTGCCTTCTCAATGGATAGGAGAGGTGGTGGAGGGAGGGAGAGAATTTGGAAGTAAAAATAAAATAAAATAAATTTCTTCCAAGTTCCTTGATGGTGAAAACCTGTTCACATTTAACCCCTTATGGAGAAATTGTCCGCTCCCAAAGGGGTAGTAACAGAATAAGTGTAGCTCTTGTTAAGTCCTGGGATAGGTTCTCAGTTCATCCCTATTCACACTGTCGTTGTTTTTCCTTCTTGCACTGATCTAAGTTGGTTTTCTTATGTCTTCCAATGAAACTCCTGGGTTGGAGGCATACTTTCTACCTGTATTCTGATAGCACCTGACTCCATCAGTATCACCCCTTTCTTCTGTGCTATTATTAAATTCAGAAATTGCCCCTCCAACATTAGGGCATGATCCTTACAAGAAAAAAGTGCATTCATATCTGTCTCTCTGTTGACTATGCAAAGAGAGTTTGCCTTCATTTTCCTTATAGTAGTGATCTAGGGATTCTAGCCCTTAAAATACTTTTACTTTTTCTTCAGTTCCCTTAAATACCCATCAGGCTAATCCTATGCAGTCAGTGGGATTCCCTCTCCCCTTATCTCATTGAGAGAATTTGTGTATAAAGCCAAAGGCACAGCATTTACACTGTGCAATATTCCAGTATTTGACTATCCAATTACTCAGGCTCTTCTGAATCATCTCCTTCCCCACTTTAACCATGAGATCCCTTTAATCCAATCCTGCTAATGTCAATGTTCTAAGTCACTTTTAACTCAAGATGGTCCAATGGCTTGGATTTGAGATTGGAACACAATGAGATATTCATGGACCATATAACACCAGGTAAACCACAAATAGGACCTGTGCTCCTAATGTGGTTATTTTATGGGGGAATGTTTTCTTGTCATTTTATTCCAATGCTATTTCATTACATGATTTTGTTGTGACCTAATTGTGTCCTCTGACTGAATAGTGAAGTAAATTAGTTGATAGGGCTCATGATCTATATTTTGGAGACGACTCTGACTCACAAAGGACCTACAACCTGGGATAACTAACTGGAGACCAATATGTGAAGGGTCCAAAACACTACATTTATAAGATTCCATTACATATGTAACTACAGAGATTATTAGACCTCTACTGATTTTGAGCTACAAGTATCAAATAAGGATATATAAAGTAGTTGCAGAATGCCTACTTTTTAGATTTTTTTCTCTGTCCTTTCACTATTGTCTCTTTCCTTTGCATTAGAATAAAATATATACATACAAAAATATATAAACAATATGTATATGTGTGTATATATATACATCTATATATATCCATATCCATATGTATGTATGTATATATATATATATATATATATATATCCATGCATTTGTATGGGTAGGTGTATATTCTCCAAAGGTATTTGACAGCATCATGAAAGATGTACTTTGTGAAGTCCAAATAAATGATTTCTAATTGCTAAAAGGTTCTTTAAATATTGCTATTTATAAGTGATATTGTACTCATTCAAATACAGCCTCAGGCACTTACTATCTGTAAGTGGGCAAGTCACTTAACTCTGTTTGCTTCAGTTCTGCTCTGGAGAAGGAAATGGCAAATTACTCCAGTGTCTTTGCCAAGAAAACCCCAAAATAGGGTCATGAAGAGTTGGATGTGACTGAAACAACTCAACAATAACAACATAAATTGTACTGATTGTTTTGACAAAGCCTTCTCGGGGGATACAACAAATATGTTGCAACTCATGATCTTTTCTGTTCTCTTGCAGAAGAGGTCCCAACTCTGGCACTCATCAGGCCAATGAATGATTAGATCAGATGGTGAATATAGGACCACAAGGCTAACATTTCTTATTTTTACATAGGACAAAGAATTCTATTGTCTCTAATTCTAGGAAGAGTACTACCAAAATGCCTTTGCTTAGAATGAGATGCACAGTCACAATTTGGAAGAGATCTTCCTAGCAGTTTTGGGGATGCAATGCAAAAGAGCTAAGTTACAAGGAATTGCACAGGTAAGTAGGATAAACCATGAATAGTTACCAAATTCCTAACAGAGTTCTTTTTATCTCTAAATAACTTGAGGAAAGGGGAATGGCTTTGAGGCATGTTCTTTTGGTGAGAGGACAATAAAGTCTTTGCTTGAAGGAGTTGCTGCTTTCCTTTGATAAATTTCTCACAAGCCTCAATTCACAGAAAAGGATAGCATTTGAAGTTTTCAAAGTCCTAACAAACAGGCACATCCTTATGTATTTAGCAGGTGGTCTGGCCGTGTGGGGCTATGTTGTGCTGATGAGCCGGGTTGCTAGGGGCTGGTTACTACTCTTTGTCTCTCTCTGGGCTCCTCAAGGGGGTTCAACTTTCTCTCCAGTCATTTCCTAGGCATTTTTCCTGTGGCAAAAAATAAGCAGAAATGACCCTGCTTTCCAATGCAAGCTAGCGAGTCACAGCCTCCAACCTGCTAGATTGTTAACTCATTCCTTGCCTACTGAGAGGAGTCCCAGTATAAGGTTTACTTTCTCTCTCTCTCTCTGTCTTTTCTCTGTCTCTATCTCTCTGTCTCTGTCTCTCTGTGTCTCTCTCTCTGTCTCTGTCTCTCTGTGTCTCTCTCTCTGTCTCTCTGTCTCTATCTCTTTCTCTCTCATCTGGGAAACTGTTAATATGAATCAGTAATTCTCTGTTGTTGGGTATAGAGCCTCTACCCAGAAAAAAATTAGCTCCAGAATGCCCACGCTTTAGATTTCTCTTCTCCCACTATCATCACTTTCTTCTGCACTAGTGTAATATAACACAACAGAGGTTGGAAATGCAATGATTAACTAATTTTTTTTCCTAAAAGCTGACATTTTAGATTTGTGAAAAGCAAGTAAATCAGCTCTTAAGAGATGGAGATAAATTTTGGGAAGAATGGAAATAATTCCCTTTGATGAGAAACGGAGGGAAAGGAGAAAAGGGAGATGAGGAATTCACTGTTTCAGGAGGTCAAATGGATCCAGCAATGCTGCATTGATCGGTGCCTCTCCTGAATGGTTTGGTCACACAGCACTGGTGTCTTCCCCCCATTACATTGTTATATATTACTATATAAGCTTTTAAGCTATAGAAATATAAATTGGCAACTAGATGATGTAATGGATAGACTAGCTGGACCTGGAGTCAGGAAGACCTGAGTTCATATCTGACTTCAGACGTTTACTAGCTGTGTGACCTTAGGCAAGACATTTATTAAATAAAAACTGTCTGCTTCAATTTCCTTATTTGTAAAATGGAGACAGTAATAGCACTCCTCCAGGTTGTTGTTGGCTACAATGAGAAAATATTTGTAAATTGCTTTGCAAATCTTAGAGAACTATATAGATACTAGAGGTTATTAAATGCTAGGTACAGTTTGGGCTAACTCAAAGTTTTGTTGAAAATCATGTGAAGACAATACTGTATTATGTATTATAGAAAGGGTTTTGTAAATCACCTATAATGCATCGTAGCAGTCATACTAAGCTAATGCTAATAGAGGTGCACAAACATATGGAATGTGTACACAGAGGGACAGCTCACACTTCCAAAACTGCAAATCTGCAACATCTGGTGAGAGTATCATGCTACTCTCCACTGAACTTGCTATCCGCTGATTCCTGCTATGTGTTTATCTCTCCGCTTTCCTACCAAAGGCCATATCTCTGCTCTAGCTGACCATTAGCTTTCTAGCTATCTGTGATGTCACCTTATTATTCCTACTATTTACTAATAGTGGTGTGGTTAGCAAGCCTCTCCCTTGCATGGAGGGCCATGACTCTATTAACCAGCTCTTTCAGTTACCTCCACCATCCACTGAGTACTTTTCTGGTCAGTAAATCCCTCTCTTCCGAGGAGAGATATGTTTCTTACAATTTGTTTTTTCAGACTCTTGCTATATACCTAAGTTATAGTCCTCAGAGGAGGTGCTAGATTGTATCATCTGGCTACAGGGTGAGCTATGATTAGTAAGCCTCTTGATTGTGAAGTTATTTCTACATGCCAGGTTATACCAGAAAATAACAGATAAAGTTAGGTTTCTTTTTTCACTCTTTCTATGTTGACTACTTTCTCTTTGATGGGCTTGTTTGAGTTTCTCAGTTTGAACTCTCATCTGACTCATAGTTAGAAACTTATTTTAGTTGTTAGATTTTGTCATACTCCTCTGTCTAGCAAAAAGAAAATCTCCAGGACTCTACTTCCTCAAATGGAAAGGACCTGAGAGATTCTGTGGTTATGAAACTATTCTAAATCTTTGTCGCCACACCCTATGATACTTCTCTGTCCTATTTGAATAGCAGTGATTGTACTGGTTAGTGGAGGTTGAAAAGTCCCACTTTCCTCAGCAACATATCACTCCGAAGTCTCTCTGCATATAATTTTTACCTCCATTTGAGAGACACCTTATCAGAGGGAGCTCTAAAGCTATGATACATAATACATGTATAATTTGATTTAGTTGATATATATAACACATATAAATTAAAATTAAATACATTAAAATTTAAAATTAAATGAGTAAAGCAAAAAAATTCAGTATAGTCTGAATTATAAGAAATTTTCAGGCATCTGAGGGCAGCCCCTTTTGTCAAGTTTGACTTCCAAAAAGAAGCTCAGTTGAGGTGATATTAAAGGAACCTATCAAAGTCTATCAACTTTCTCCTTTTCAATCCTTAGTTATGTTTTTAAATTATTAGATTCTATATAATTTTATTGACTTTTCATCTTTGTGTGCAATAGACCAAAACCATTGGGCAAATCAAAAGTCAAATTTTCTAACAATTAAAAATTTTTTAACAATTCTTGAATGGCTCATTACATTGAGATACTATTGGCTATTTGTATTTTACTTGTGGGCCTGGGAATAAACACTCTCCCCACTTTTTTTCCCAACTGAAAAAGAAAGTGATTGAAAACAATATTTGAGCGACTATCGGTCCTGAAGAAGCCCTGGCTTGGGAGTCATGGAGACAGAAATTGAAAATGAATGGAGATTTTCTCACCTTCCATCGATGTGTTGCATACTTCCATGTTTCCAAGAATTAGAAAGTTCAATGTCTTGTGATGTCAAGATGACAGGTCTGCAAATGCAATTACTTAGCTTTTCTTCTCTCTGAAAGAGTAGTTTGTAAAGGACAATTGTCCCCAGTTGTACCACATATTGTTGTTAACCCTTTGGGCAAGGAAAAGGGAATTGTTTGCATTCAGCAACCTGAGCTGTTGTGGAAATCATCTGACCTGAAGACAAAACATTACTGTCACACTGCACAGCTAATGAAAATAAAATTGCATTTGGCGAAATTAATCTGTTGCTGTGACTGGAACCAGTCCTGCTTTCTCCTAACAGAGAAAAATAAGTGGAAAAAAAGCCAACTAACTCTGGCAGCAGTTACAAAGAGAGTCTGTTCAAATAGAAGTATAAGGGAATATAAATCCCCCAATTGCTAAATGGTCAAAGGATATGTTTGGGCATTTTCAGAGGAAGAAATGCAGAGTATCAATAGCCCTATGGAAAAGAAAAATGCTCTAAACCGCTAATAATTAGAAAAATGCGGATTAAAACAACTTAGAGATACCACCTCACACTTATCATGATCAGCTAAGTTGACATAAAAGGCAAATGCCAAGTGCTGGAAGGGATGTGGGAAGGTAAATACTTTAATGCACTGCATGTAATTTTGTGGCCAGATCCAACCATTCGGGAAAGCAATTTGGAACTATGCCCCCAAAGCTCTAAAAATGTGCATACCTTTTGATTCAGGGAGAATATGACCAGGTGTGTACAAATGAGCTCAAATAAAAAGGAAAAAGACCCATATGTACAAGAATATAGCAGTTCATTTTGTGGGGGCAAAGAGTTGGAGACTGAGAGGGTACCCATCAATGGAGGCATGGCTGAACAAGTTGTGGTGTATGACTGTGATGGAGTATTCTTGTACCGTAAGAAACGATAAAGAATATGGTTTCAGAAAAACTTGGGAAAACTTACATGGACTGATGCAGACTGAAGTGAGTCAAACCACAAGAACAATTTGTGTAATAACCACAATGTTGTAAGGGTGGTCAGCTTTGATTTAGTAAATCTGATCAACACAATGACCAATTACAGTTCCAAAGGATTCATGATGAAACCTCTTATTCACCTTCAGATAGAGAGCTGATGGACTCAGAATGTAACTTGAAACATATTTTCTTTTCTTTCTTTTAATTTGTTTGGAATATGGAATTTATTTTGCATAACTCTACATATTTATAATAGGTTTTGTTTTTCTTGCTTTTTCTGTGGGTGAGAGAGAGAGGAGGAAGGGAAAGAGAAAGGAACTGAATTTTAAAAACTGAATTAAAAAATAAAAGAGAAAATGAAGAATATGTTCTACTAATGAGGGGTGATGCTTTGCAGGTGTACTTCACTTTGCATGATAGATATGTTGTAGAATTTTAGAGCAGGAAGGGGTTTTAAGGGATCTGCATGCTTATCTAGGTGCATGGAAATATGCAAGATTTTTTTACCTGTGTAATCCAAGTAATGGCTTCAGGGTTATATTTATGGAGAAAACTACTCTCTCTCTTCTTTCTACTAATGTCAGTGGCTGTCTATATTGCCAGTGGTCATTAAGCAATCCAGTAAGAGTTTTCCTTGGTTGTTCTATGTTGTAGGTTGACCCAATGATGATTGGCAGCTGTCAGTCATTGCCAGCAGACAACCATACTGGATAACTAACATCAAACTTAGGGAAATAGGCAGAATTTTTTTGGACTGAAGTGGGTGGAACTTATACATATTTTACACAATGTTGTACGTAAATACTGGGTTGAAGTCATGGACTTGGGTTTGCCTCTTGGCTTTGTTATGATCTTTGTAACCATGGAAAAATCAGTTAATTTCTATGAGTCTCAGTTTTTTACTTTGTAAAATGGTGGTGGTAGGAAGGGAGGGTTGTGGTCCACATGAGCTTTTAAAGTTCTCTCTAGTCCTAAATCCTATGATTCTTCCAACTCTAAAATATGACCCCTGTGATCTTCCATTTCTTCTTTGCTGTGAGAATTGAGTGAACAACACTGACTCCATCTTGTGATTCAATTCTGGATCTTGCTCAGTTCCCTTTCTATTCAATTATGAGTCTATTTATGTCTTATGGGATCTAAGGACCTAGGTTATATTGCCCAGAAATCCAGTCAGATCCAAAGGATGGATGGAAGGAGTTTTTTCACAACTATAATCAACCCATATGTCTTATCTGAAGATTGGCCTTGTACTGATCAATCAATTATCTCTTCATTGTTCCTTTGATTGAATACAGACCCTTGGGAAGGAAGGAGTAGGACACCTCTTGTTCTGACTTAGAAATTACACCTATTTGCTCTCCCCTTCCCAACTGAGAAAGCCCCTAATCTTTCCTCCAATTAGAAATCAGATTACCTAATTCTATTTTCTGATTTATATCCTGTTAATTGTTTTATTTTAATGCATAAAAATATCTCTCCCTGTATTCAGAGTCCAGTGGCAAGCTGAGGACTCCTGATCCCCATTTGTTATGCAATTGACATGCATTGCTTAATAAATCAATATCCTTAGAAACGCAAACCTTCTTTTCCCTCAGTTATTTTAGATTTCACCTGTTACTGCTTACTCATTATAAAAAGACTCTCCTGGGTAAAACTCTGACTAATCTGACCTTGCTGAAAAGGCAAAGTGTGTGAGGAATCAGGCTGCGACCTAGAGGAGTGGGCTACGTAGATGGTGGTGGTGGTGGTGGGAAAGCAACAGAACTTCCCCAAGTGGGAGAGCATCTCCAAATGCCCTATCCTGGTTATGGTCCTAACTAATCCATAATAATTATTTTGTAACATAGGTTCCACTAAGGAAAATGACTTGTCCAGGGAGACACAGGGAGTTAGTGACTGAGTTGGCACAGGCAGCTGTCCATGGTACAACGTATGGGGTGCTGGACTTGCAATCAGAAAGTTTAGATCCTAGTGCAGACACTTGGTACCTGTTTTAGCCTGGGTGAATCAATTATTCCCCTAGCCTCAGTCTCCTCATCTATAAAATAAGGGCAATAATAGTAGCTTTCTCGAAGAGTTGTTGTGAGGATTAAGTGAGAATATGTGTAAAGCTCTTTAATCTTAAGGTACTATATAAATTCTAGCTATTATTATATTAGCATAATATGTATAATATATATGTATATTAATAATGGGACACAAGCCTCAGAACTCTGAGTTCAATGCATTTTGCACTCTATGACACACTCTCTCAAACTATAAACCAAACCATATTTTTTGTAAGTTCTGTATCTGTTGAAGGTCTTGTTTCCCATAAGGACTATAGGATCAGGATAGTTTCCAATTTACTTTTGTTTCTTGCATGACCTGTATAATTTAGATTTGGATGTAATGTCATATACAGGAGAAGCATGAAGAGTTTTGCAAGACAAAGACGGAGACAGAGAAACAGCAGCCAAGACTAATACACAGCTGCACCTGTCCCCATGTAGTGGTCAGCACTAGACTGTGTCAGATGGTGTCCTATGGTGTTAGCCTCTGGGGCTTTTGAAGAAGGTCCTTTCTCAGTGCTAGGGTTTTGGCAGGTATGTGTAAGCGTGAGACACTGGAGTGGAGCTCTTAGGACCCTGAAATCAATGTTTCCACTGCTCTATTTGCCAAGATAGTTGGTAGTTCAGTGGATCCTGGAATCAGGAAAACATGAATTCAAATCCAGCCTCAGACACTTACCAACTGTGTGATCCTAGGCAAATCACTTAACATCTGTTTGTCTCAGTTTCCTCAAAGCACTTACCTCACAAGGTTGTTGGGAGGATCGAATTACCAAAATAAACAGTGTTCTTAAGTCTTGGTGGGGATAACAGCTGCCTTTCTAAAGGCAAGATCTAACCATGTTACCACCTAGGGGTTCATTGAGCTCCAGTGGTTCCCTATGTCCTTCAAGAACAAATACAAAATTATCTGGCATTTAAATCTTTTTCATAACCTGGTCCCTATCTGCCTTTCCAGTCTAATTATGCTTTACTCTACACACACACACACACACACACACACACACACACACACACACACTGATCCAGTTCTAGTTCCATTGGCCTACTTTATTTCCTCACATAGACACTATCTCCCATCTCCTTCCCTTTGCATTGGTACTTTCCTCATGACTTTGAAGGCTCTGCCCCCTTACTCCTTACTTCTTGGTTTCCCTGGCTTCTTTCAAGACAGCTCAAATTCCATCTTAAGCAGCAGGCCTTTCCTGGTTCTCCCAGCACCTTCCCCTCTCATATTAACTTCTATTTTTCTGTATATATCTTGTATTTGGATAACTACTTATATGCTGTTTCCTCCGTTAGAAATAACATGTTCTGTTTTTGCCTTTCTTTGTAAACCAAGGGCTTAGTATGGTGTCTAGAAGTGCTTCCTAAATGTTTTTTTTTGAATTATCTGTTGCTTATTAACTATCTGGGTTTCATTCTCACTTTACTAGAGGACAGAAAATCTATTATAAGGCACCTAATTTTTTGGTTGGCTTTCATCCTGTGGGAGGAATCAGACTCTAACCTGATAAGGACATTTTGTTTTGGATGGTTGGATTTGGGAAAAGTTCAGAATGTTTTTTTCTTTCATTAACAGTGGTAAATGGTTTTTAAAATTTTTTTGCCACATTTTAAATTATTCTAATTAAAGTACTTGTTTAATCATGACCTCAAGTTTAGTGACTGAAGCAACAGTGGATATTGAAGGAATAGGAGGTACAGATAAGTGCGGGGCTGTGCTGATGAGTGACATGAGATTGACAGATGCTCCAAGAGACAAGAGCCTGATGTATAGTGATAAAAGGTGGATTTCTAGGTGATTGACAGTCAACTGCCCTTTGGTCCTGACTGCTAATATGACCAACCTGTTAGGTTCCAAATGTACTGGAAAAGTTGTTATTTGAAGGAAATTTACAGAAAATCTTTTCCAGAGAGCTTGCTGTAGTGGCTAAAGTGCTAGACATGGGAAATCAAGAAGATTTGAGCTCAAATTTGACCTCAGTCTCCAACTCTTCATGACTCTATTTAGGGTTTTCTTGGAAAAGATACTGAAGTAGTTTGTCAGTTCCTTCTCCAGCTCATTTTACAGATGAGGAAACTAAGGCAAATAGGGTTAAGTGATTTGCCCAGAGTGACACAGCTAGTAAGTATTTGAGGTCATATTTGAACTCATATCCTCTGGATTCTCAGCCCAGTGCTCTATACACTGTGACAACTCACTGTCCTATCCAAACTTGCGTATTTACTGGCTATGAGACTCTGGCCAAGTCACTTAAGTATCTCAGCCTCAGTTTTCTTAACTCTAAAAGAAGGATAATTATATCAACTACCTCATAGTGTTATTTTAAGGATTAAATATGATATTTATAAAGAACCCTATTGTAATATAAGGGAAGAACCTTTCCATCTATTTGTTTTATAAATTTGTATTTTCCTGTATCAGATTTTCTTAAAACAGAACCTTCTTGCACTGAGAGAAAAACAGTGAAGGTAACGGGGAAAAAAAACCAAAGCCTTAGAGAGCTATTTGTCCCTGAAATCATGAGGGAAAAAAATGTTGTCTTAGTCTATGGCAAATGAATGTTAATTCTTACTGAAGACCAGAAATGATATTCATTGTGGTTAAGACCTTGCTAGTCATGGAGAAACAAAAGATGAAATGTATTGTGGCTTAGCCATGGTAACTCTAAGAAGTCACTGTGAATGGTAGGTCTCAGTTGAGTTTCCTTTGAACTAACTGGCTGTGACAAAGTTAAATATGGTCTAACCCTTGGCCTTTCTGAGGGGTCAGCATTTAGTTCTTTTAAATAAAAGTTTTGTTGTTATATTTTGTTTTTTTGTTATAATCACTTTCTTTTAAGCCCTATTTCACCCTTAGCTTTGAACCCTAGCAAACAAGAAACTTTAAACAGACTATACATATCACATTCCATATTTGTAGTCCCCTACCTTTTTACTAAGGAAAGGTTTACTGAGATTGGTCATTTAACCAGAGTTCATTTGTCTTTTAGTATGTTTTTCATTTGTAATATTGTAGTCATTGTACAAATTGTTTTCTGAGTTCTGTTTACTTTACTCTGCTTTAGGTCATAGAATTTTGCCCTTGTTTCATTATGTAAAGCATGTGTGCCCATAAGAAGATATGTATGTTCTCATGGGTCATCTAAGTTCAGCTTCTGAGAGATGCTGCTAGCATCTCTCCTGGGGAGACAAGAACCAGCAATATAGCTGGATAGAGGGGAAAGCCTACAGAAAACTGATGGGAGGGAGCTTTTTTCTCCAGTCTCCAAAGGAGTACAGGACTAGAATTAAGTTAGCAAGTCTTCATCCTCCAAAATATTGCTAGTCCAAGGATATTCAGTCATTTTCTAGTCATATCCAACTCCATTTGAGGTTTTCTCATCAGAGTTACGGGAGTGGTTTGCCATTTCCTCCTCCAGCTTTCTATCTACTATACCACACTGACTCTCAAACAGGTAGGAGAAGCAAAAACTAGGAAAGCCAGGAAACGACCATCTTTAAACAAGGGACTGGAAAGTAAGAAGGTGCCCACCAACTGGGGAATGATTGAACAAATAATGGCACATGAAGATGAGAGAATATTATTGTGCCATAAGAAATGATGAACCCAGGAAGAGTTTGATGAACTGATGCAAAGTGAATAGAGCAGGCCCAGGAGAATTATGTCAGTATCAATATTGTAAAAAGGAACCATTCTGAAGCACTTAAGAATTCTGATCAGTGCAATGATCCACCATGATGTCAGAAAATAGATGATGAAAAAATGCTACCCAAGTGATGGAGTGACATGAGACTCCTTTTGCGTCCAGCCAATATGGGAGTTTTTTTTCTTTGACTATACTTGTTTGTTACAAGATCTTCATATTTCTTCCTCCTCCCCCTCACCTATGCAAGGAGGAGGGATTGGAAAAATGAATGCTTGATAATGGAAAAAACAGTTACTTTCTTGTCTCTTTTAAGGGGGATGATTGCCCTAAGCTTACATACACTGACTGGTTCCTTCTCCCCCAACAGGTTACATAGGAGAATATGACAAATGGTAAATAAATCCATTTATTCAAACAAATAGCAAACAGATATCAGAGAAATTATACAGATTAGAATATACTAGAAAATACACAATGGTAAATGAGCTCTTTAGTTGGAAGTGAGATAAGGTCTTAACGAGAGAGAGAGAGAGAGAGAGAGAGAGAGAGAGAGAGAGAGAGAGAGAGAGACTGTTCTGATCCAAGGGGAAATTCCTCAAAATCTATGGGGAAGCAAACTGGAAATCAGGGACACATTGAGGAACTAGCTTCTCTTATGTGTCCATGGCTTCCAAATTCTGTTTATCTCTTTTCCCCAATGAGACTGGAACCAAGCATGTTTCCTTTCAGAGAAGAATAAAGACTTCTTTCTAGAGCTCTCTTATCAACTCTGCCCCTTATACCTCACATTACATTTAGCATTCTTATCATCAATCCAGAGTTGCAATAAATATCTCAACATTGGATTGAAACCTATATTCATTGTTTCTCCAAGTACAATAATGTTTTATTATCTACACAGGTCACCATTTGTTTACCCATACCCATTTGAAAGGCATCTTTTTTGTTCCAAGTTTTGCTCTCACAGAAATGCTACTAGTAGTACATGATTCTTTTTTTTTTTTTAAAATTCTAATGCTTTTTTAAAGTCAATATCACCTTACTTTCCAATGACTCCCCTTCTGCTAGAACCCTCCCTTGTAGTAAAGATTAGTCAAAGAAAGCAATATGTTTGCTACATCTGATTATGGGATACTTATAGCCTATTTCTTTATTGATGAAAGTATGTTGGTGAGGTGCTTTATGATCTAGCCTCTAAAACTTTGACCGTTGCATTGATCTGAGTTGTGAAGTCTTTAAATTTTTATTAAATCATTGTGGTATTTTATTAATTTTTCTCCCAATTCTCTTATTGACTCTGTAGCAGTTTATACAAGCCTTCTCAAATTTACATAAATTTTTTTAGTTGCCATTTCTCATATGACGCAAATATATTCCATTATATTCATGAACTACAATTTGTTTTCTATTTCTAATTTATGGACACACAAAAGTATGTGGTCCTAAAAGTAGAAACTTATGTAACCTTACTCAGGGTCATGACAGCCAGCTTACTTGGCCAGCAATTGGGGTCAGTCACTTCTGACTGAGAATTAGAAGGTTCTGTGTATGTGTGTGTGTGTGTGTATGTGTGTGCACAAGAGAATGAAGCTCTCTGGTTGTGCTTGGATCAGTAGCTATGACTACATCTAAACAAATGGGTTTGACAACTATGTCTTATTTGTCCTTCCAAATTAGCCCAGAATAAGACCAGCTGTGGAGGAAGGAACCCTGTAGGGAAATGATCACTTCCCTCTACATTTGTGATAGAGGTGAGGAAGGACATTCTGAGAAGACTATTGGTGTGGATGCACAGGGAACTCACCAGCCAATTTATATTTTTAAAGTAAATGACAAAAGATGTATGCAAGGCTGGATAACACAGCAGAAATATTAGAGTGCCATGATTCTTTAAAAATACTCTTAGAAGTACTGAAGCTCAACTGACTAGGGAACCTAAAGACATAAATGAAACTAACTCAGTTTTATTTTATTTTCAGTTCTGCATTCTGTCCTACGACTATTGAGAAAACAAGAAAAATAAAACCAATTACAAATAAGTATAGTAGTGCAAAACACAAATTCCCTCATTAGCCATATCCAAAAAAAGGAAAGAAAAAGGAAGAAAGAAAAGAAAATATGTTTTAATATTCACTCTGAGGTCATCAGTTCTCTGTCTAGAGGTTTCATCTTGAGTCCCTAGTGATTGGTCATTGTTATTATAAGAGTTGCTAAGTTTTTCAAAGTTGATCATCTTTACAACACTGTTATTAACTACACAAATCATTCTCCTAGTTCTGCTTCCCTTCTCTCTGCATCAATTCACAAATCTTCCTAGGTTTTTCTGAAACTATCCTTTTCATCATTTTTCATAGCACAAATAATATTCCATCACATTCATATACCATAACTAGATTGGCTATCCCCCAATTGATGAGCACCTCCTCAGTCTCCAATTTTTTGACACCATAAAAAGAGGTGCTACAAGTATTTTTGTACATATGACTCCTTTCCATCTTCCTTTGATCTCTTTGGTATTACTAGTGGTATTTATGTGGCTTTGAATCCAGTAACTCAGTTCTAGTATTTAAGCCCACATAGAAGCCTAAAATAGAATATCCGGTGCAGATGACCCAGAGCAAAAGGTAGCCAAAAGTTTAATCATTCTGAAACTGCAGAACATCATCAGGTTAATAGTAACTTCTGAAAAAGATCTAGGGTTTTCAGTAGTCCATAAGTTCAATATGAGTCAGAAGAGTGATATGGCAACCTATGATCTTGGGTTGCATTAAGAGAGTGATGACTTCCGGAAGTAGGGATGTGATAATCACTTTGCACTCTGCTCTCATCAGACCTCATCTGGAGTATTATCCACACACACACACACACACACACACACACACACACACACACACATGCCTATATTTAAGCAACAAACAAGAAAATTAGTGATCCTAATGGACCACAGCTTAAGAAGGGCATTGATAAACTGGAATGTCCAGGATTTCTTTGTTTATTTATTTTTGGTTTTCAACATTCACTTCCATAAGTTTTAAATTTTCTCCCCCTGTCTTCCTTCCCCTTCCCCAAGATGGAATGCAATCTGATCTAAGCTCTACATATACATTCTTATTAAACATATTTTCACATTAGTCATGTTGTATGGAAGAATTAGAATGAATGGGAGGAAACATGAGAAAGAAAAACATGTAACAAACAAAATAAAAAAAGAAAATAGTTTGCTTCTGCATTCAGACTTCACATTTCTTTTTCTGGTTGTGGATATGGAATTGTTTTAGGTCCTTGCATTACTGAGAAGAGCTAAGTCTATCAAAGTCACACTGGCTGTTACTGTGTTCAATGTTCTCCTGGTTCTGATCACTTCACTCAGCATCAGTTCATATAAGTCCTTCCAGGTTTTTCTGAAGTCTGTTCATCATTTCTTACAGCACAGTAGTATTCCATTACATTCATATACTACAACTTGTTTAACCATTCCCCAGTTGATGAGCATCCCCTCAATTTATAGTTCTTGGCCACCATAAAGAGAGCTGCTATAAATATTTTTGTATGTGTGGGATCTTTTCCCTTTTTTATGTTTTCTTTGGGATACAGTCCTAGAAACAACACTGCTGGGTTAAAAGGTATGCCCATAGCCCTTTGGGCATAGTTCCAAATTGCTCTCTAGAATGATTGGATCAGCTCACCAATCCACCAACAATGTGTTAGTATTCCAATTTTCCCACATCTTTTAGAGGAGTACAATCTTGATGGTGATGAAACTTAATTAAGTTCATGTCCCATGAGAATCATTTAGAAAAAGCTGTGCACACTTAGCCTGGAGAAGAGGAACATGATAATTGTATCCAAGTATTTGAAGAGCTGTTATTTGGAGAAGAGATCTGTTTAGAACCATAAGACAGAACTGGGGCAATGGGTAGAAATAACAAAGATGCTAATTCAATGTCAATTGCAAGTAAACTTTCCAAACAATTATATCTATGAACTAGGCAACTCCATGGAGTAGTATGTTCCCCTTCCTTCATGTAGTGACATCAGATGGAAAATTTTCAGGTATGTTATAGAGGGGGTTGCTTGCCTCTGTGGGTTAGACAAGATGACCACTGAGGGCTCTTCCAACTTTCACATTCTGTGATTCCTTTATCAGCAATTATTCCATAACTTCTAGTCTTTATTAGAGATCTAAGGACATTGAAAGGGTAAGTGACTCGCAGAGGGTCACACATCCACTATGTCTTAGAGGCGGGGTTTGAACCTAGTCCTTCTTAACTCAAAGAAAAGTCCCCTCTCCATTGTCCACTATAATACGCTGACTAGACAAGGATTGCAGCTAATGGGAAAAGGCAGTGTCATAGTAGTCATGGATTGTCATTGTTTCATAATTATGTGAAGTGTAAAAATTGATTATTTAAGGAACAATTTCCATTATTTCCTAATATAAAACATCAGGAAGAGCTGCTAGTATGGATTAAGAGTCAGAAGGCTGATGAAGCATTTAATTTATTTCATAAGCCCTTCTATTTTTTAGAAAATGAGATCATTTCTTTATTTCGTACTGATAGTCTATCTGGGTATACTTTATGTCATGGGTGTCTTATGTGGATAGAGGGTGAGGCTACTTCCAAAGGTAATGGGACTTTTTGGTGAATTGTCAATAAAAAAAAACGTACCCTATGCACTTTTTATGAAGGGTTGAAAGAATAGCAATGGTATGATGACCAATGGTCATTTATTATAGAAATACTTTGAGATCACTATCTAATTTCAAATTGGACAGTATAATCTGCTGGTATACTAATCAATATTCTGAGAAATAACTTGATAGAAGTTACTGTTACATTAAAACAGAAGTGAGGCAAAACCTCCCACAATAGTTGTAAGAAAACAGGAATAAAATTTGCTTCATGTTTGGTAAGCAAAACATGAGGCCACAAGTGGTTTTACTTCAGAGAAAAATATTAGTTCAATATGCAAACGTGAGATGTGCTGCCCATTTAAGTTATGTATAAGTTGATGTAGGTTGCATGAAGGTATAAATAAAGAGTTGTAGAATATTGCCCATTCTTCTCCCAGGTAAACTTTGATTCCAGCCAAGAATATAGGAGATTGAGTTTATGAACCTGGCCTGCTCTGTTTTCCTCAGAAAGATGATACTAGAATATAATTACATCTATCAGATCCCCTAAATACTGTTAGCCTAGAGAAAATAATTAGGTTCACACTGATTTTCCTCATCATTATCCCTTCACGAGAGGAATGGCCCAAGTTATGTCTGAAGGCTTGACTCCTTACCCACCAAATGTCAGTTACACAAAGACCATTACAGTAGTGAAAAGTGAATAAACACATTCACTCAAGCCAATAGAAAACAGAAATTAGAGAAACCGTGTGGATGAACTGTGCCAGATTATATACAGAATGAATGAGCTCTCCCACTGGGAACAAGTTATCTCAGTTCAAGTTAAGAGAGAGTCTTCAATCTCATTCAAGGGAAAATTCCCTAAAATCTCTGGTGCTCAAAGCTTCCAAGGGTGGCTCCAATGCTCAACGTACTCTTCCTTCTAGGTGATAGTTTCTCTCCAGTCTTTCTTTCCTTCTAGGAATCTCTCCATGATAAAAGCCTAGAACCACATGTATCCTTTCTTAAAGCTTGAAACCATAAGAAGCAGTGAGTGAAGCTTTCTCAAGTTTTCATCATTCTTTCCACCAATAAGGAGAGACTTATGCACATGTGTTGGATTGAGAGTTGGGTTATATAAGCAAAAAGAATTGCAATAATCCATATTTAATGTTTTAAAAAAATTTATTCTACTTAGGATTCTCCAAATTGGGGTTTGCACCTGTAGTTTCAGTATCTAACATCACAGCAGTAGTAATATTGTAGTAACAGGCTAGATTTAATTATAAAGAATAGTAATAGCTGGGTAAGGACTTGTCCCAGGACCATCTATGTCTGAATCCCATTTAGAAAGAGGAGACAATAAGACCCCCCACCAACCTCAAACCATTGTCTGTGTTGTGTCGTTGTTGCTGTTCCTTCTTCATTCTTGGACCAATGACATTGCAAGAGAGATGTCTTGATTGGCAGGTGAATTTGATTTAAGTGAGGCAGAGCTGCACAGAGTTGTGGGAAGGTGGGGCAGTGGCATCATATGGGAATGATACCTTTACAAAATCAGGGTGATGTACAACAGGGACTCTCTGTGCCCTGAGACTGGTGTGAAATACTGACAGAAACCTTAAAATGCTGTTCAGCTGGGTTCTGGTGATACCATTGATTTGTATCTTAGTGTGAGGGCATCTAGGTGGTGCAGTGCATAGAGCACCAGTGCAGGAGTCAGGAGGACCTGAGTTCAAATCTCACCTCAGACACTTGACACTCACTAGCTGTGTGACTTTGGGCAAGTCACTTAACCCCAATTGTCTCATCCTGGGTCATCTCCAGTCATCCTGATGAATATCTGGCCACTGGATTCAGATGACTCGAGGAGAAGTGAGGCTAGAGACCTGTACAGCCCTCACTCACTCAAAACAAAGTCAAGCACAAGTCATGTTATCATTTCTCTGATGGCATGGTCTTCTTCGGCAATGAAGGATGAACAGGTCTTAGTTGTGGTAAGACTGCTCCTATGAATCTAAGAAAAAGATAGAATAGCATCAAGTTGCAGACTGTTTTCATCAGAAATCATCGAGATGATCGACTTGACATGAAATACATCAGAGCAAGAGGGATGTATGCCTCCATTTGTGTATACCATAAAAACACGAGATACATTGAAATAAATCAGAAATATGAATGCCTCATCTGTTGGGAATCCTTCAGTATAGAAAGCACTAAAGTGGGAAAACCACAAGTCTTAATGAAACAGACTAAAGACATGAAGATTTTCATTATGTTCTAGGACTAGATCAACAAAATTGGAAATGAATCCCATTAGTTACAGTTTAGGGTTTCCCACTGCTCTTTGTCCATAGTACTCGTAGCTGTAAGTCATTTGAAAATGTGTACATTACCAACCAGTCCAGGGCAATTAAAAAAATCATTCTTAAGACTAAAAGGCAGGGAAGGAGAGAGGAAAGAAGGAAGGGAGGAAAGGGGGGAAAGAAGGGAGGAAGGAAGAAAGGGAAGGAGGGAGAAAAGAAAGAGGAGGGAAGAAGTGAGGAAAGAAGGAAAGAAAGGAGGGAGATAGGAAAAAGGAAGGAAAAAAGGAAAGGAAGGAAGGGAGGAAAGAAAAGAGGCAGGAGCAAAGAAGGAAGGAAAGAAAGGAAGGAAAGGTGGGAGGGAGGAAGGAAAGAAAAGAGGAAGGTAGAAAGGAAGAAAGAAAGGGAAGGAGGGAGGAAGGAATGAAGGGAAGGAAGAAGAGAGGAAGGAAGGAAAGAAAGGAGGGAAGTAGAAAAAATGGAAAGAAGAAAATGAAAGGAAAAGAAGGAAAGGAGGAAGGTAAAGAGGCAGGGAGGGAAGAAGGAAGGAAAGGAGGGAGGGAGAAAGGGGAAAAAATAAGGAAGGGAGGAAAAGAAATATATTCATTATGGTCAAGTTGACACAGAGACTAAAACACTGAAAACTGGAAAAATTATTTTCTTAGTCATTAAAACTCACTTTTTCATTCAAGCCTATACCAAAACCCCAGTTAGAAGTCCAGGTGAATCCTCAGAATCTGAGCATCATCAAGAGATTGTTTTAGGGATTTTTTTTTTTACTTCTAAGAAGTCCCAAAATCTTAACCCATTCAAAGGATAATGAATTCTGATAAATGCATTGCTATAACAAGAAATAGACTTGTTCTGGATTACCGAAATTTCAAAATGAAGATAGAATACTACAATAAGCCTGTCTTACACCATGAAAGGTAAAGAAATTTTATCCAAGATATAGAGCTGGATAAATTTCAATGGCCTGAGAACTCAACTGATTTGCTTTCCACTGAAAACCCTTAGCTTATAATGAAGATCAGATCTGAAACAAAAGGTGGGGAGCCTTTTTCCCCCAATGGTATACATAATATCTAATGTGTGGCTTCACGATGAAACACGTATGTTAAATTGTGTGAATTCAATGCTGCATCATATAAAGCATCTTATTGCCGTGAAAGGACATAATGTATATTAAAATGAAAATGTAGAGAGCTGTAAGGTTTATTATATGTCAATAGATTCAATTATTTTACTTTGTCCCAGTTAATTTGCACATCACTGTAGCCAGATCTCACCTTTCTTAATGGAAGATATGGTGCATCTATAAACCGAAAGATAAGAACACCAGCTATGCCTCCAAATGTAGACCAATGATGCTTTCATGTCATGTCCAGGTAATTGTGAATAACAGTTTTGTCTCTGATAAGGCTTTGCACCTGGTACAGTTCATTGGTTGAATTCTCAAGAAAATGTTAAGATTTGTATTTGCACTGTGGGGATTTGTTGTCTGTAAGCTTTAAAATCCTGTCTAGCAATTAGAGGTTCCCTGGAGGGTCCCCTTTTAAGATTCATTTGTGAGAAGTTTGACAGCTCTACTCATCTCTGACCAGTAGGCAAATGTAAGGATGGGCTGTTGCTAGGACCTAGCTGACCGAAGTGACTCCATGTTTGATTCACCCTGGGAAATTCTTATATACCTCAGTAGCTGGTTTAAGGTAATTTCATTTAGGCAAGGCCTGAATTCATCTAATCCATGTTTGCAAAGTGTGCAAGGTTCTCCTGATTATAACCAGTTTAACAAACTTTTCTAATCACATTTCCCTTTGCAGTCTATGGTGGAGAATGCCAGGTTCACAATCCGACCATTTACTGTTGGCTGCCTTTAAAGCTCCCCTCAGTACTCGGGAATCTGTTCAGTAAGAGCAATCAGATAAAAGGACAGAGCTTTTGACAGGGATATGTATCTTATGCCATGACACCATCTGTTCTTGCCCAAGAGACTGAAGGTCTGGGAAGCTGCATGCTTGCATGTCTGTGAATAATAAATTCTCCTGTTTAGTCAGCTAGGTGGAACAGTGGATAGAACACTGAGCCTAGAGTCAGAAAGTCTCCTTTTCCTGAGTTCAAATCTTGCCTCAGATACTTACCATCTGTGTGTGACCCTGAGCAAGTCACTTAACCCTGTTTGCCTCAATTTCTTCATCTGTAAAATGAGATGGAGAAGGAAATAGCAAACCACTCTGGTATCTTTTCCAAGAAAACTCCAAATGGAGTCATGAAGAGTTGGACACAACCACACAACAACAGCACTTGTGATTCTTGAACGTTGTCTACTGTCATGGGACCTCACCTATGATTTCACAGAAGCAATGCACAGACTCACAATTAGCACATGTCAACAAAGTCATTAAAAGTAGCACATTTTCTTTATGATTCAACCTTAAGATTAAAGCTGAGTTGTGAAAAATAAGAAAGTTCAGACCTGCATTCCATCTCTTGTGGGCTCTTAGAATCAAATAATTATAGATTCAGTGCAGAACTGGAAGGAATCATGTATGTTATTTAGTGCAGACCCATTTTTTGACAAACGAAGTGAGCCCCAGAGAAGTTGAGTGTCTTGCCAAAGATCACAAAAATAGTAAGTAGCACAGTTGACATTTGACCCTAAATCCTTGGCTTCAAATGCAGAGATCTTTTCAAGCTACCAATTCCTTTAGAGGGAAGCAGATACAAATTTGAAGTCAGTCATATAAAGAGTATTTTCATTGTACTTTGAAATTTAGTTTGGAATTTTTGTTTTTTATACTGTTTGTAATTTCTTTAGTGTAGGAAACTCCTGGTGAGGATGCAGGTTAGTGTTATTATTAAGATATTTTTCAGTGGTATCTGACTCTCTACAACTCCATTTAAGGTTTTCTTGGCAAAGATATTGGGTTAGTTTGACATTTGTTTCTTCAGCTCATTTTACAGATGTGGAAAGTGAGGCTAAATGACTTGTCCAGGGTCATACAGCTAATAAGAGTCTGAAGCCAGATTTGAACTCATGAAGATATGACTCTTCCTGATGCCAGGGCCAGTGCTCTATCCACTATGCCACCTAGCTACCCCCATGCAGCTTAATACTTCCTCCATAACTTGCATAATTTTGCGGTCTTTCCTGGGTCACTGAATGGTGATGTGATCTATCCGATGCCATTCAGTTTTTCCAGACTCTTCCTTGGTACTTATTAAATATTATGAGCCATAAATGAACACTTTCTTCCTTTCCTCTACCCCCACCTTACTTTCTTCACTTCTAATACAGTTTAAATTAATTATTTTAAAAATTTTAAATTACTAGGCTGTTTTTCTATGTAGCACCCATGCCTACACTCATCCACAGGACTTTGAAAGCCATTTTAGATCTCATGTATATTGTGGGTCAATATCTATTTAAAACTATAATTCACAAGCCCTCTCCAGTGGGTTTCTTTTGCCAGTCAACAAGAGGACCCAGTGGTTCAAAGTAAAAACAAACAACAAATAAAAAAACACACAAGCATACAACATGTATTTAAATATAAAAATAATTAATGATTCAATAATATTTAATAATAATAATTACAGAATTAAGAGATTCCTACTTAACCTAGAAGGATGTATTCCCACAGGTTACGTTTGACACCACAAGTGAGAAAGATGAGATCTACTGGGAGTATGTGTGGCCAGATTAAGGATCAAGGAGTATATTTATAGGTGATAAGGTGTGACCAAGTAATGTCAGGTCAGGGCAATTCATGTTGCTGACATGCCAATTCCTTTATTTGCCTCTCCTCCTGTTTCTTGCTCCCTCACAGAGTCACTAATGTCCTCCAGCAAAGCAAACTTGGTCTCAGCTCAATAGGGGTTCTCTGTTTCTCTACTGTCTATGCAGCTCTTGGAAGCTCTCAGCTGGCATCTCCACGGAGCTGATCTCTTTTACTCCCTGTTAACATCTTTGCTGCAAGTAGACTTGCAATTCCACTGTCCTCTCTCACTGGACTTCTCAATTCTCAGTCGCCTTTTGTTTTGCTACAAATCCGCTCTTTGCTGATCTCCAGTTGCTATTTAACCTCTTCCCTAACAGGCTGGTAGTGGTGGTGGTGTCTGTTAGCTCTTCTGTTCCATAACCCCAGGAGTTAGCTGTTTTATAATTTAGATTTAATATACTAGTCAGCCACATCCAGTTAGGAGATCGTAAGCATTTAAATTTATTTTTTTAAATGAATACCTTTTTTGCCAGTTGTTCTTGAGTTGTTTCAGTAAATATGACTCTCTGTGATCCCACTTGGGGTTTTCTTGATACTAGAGTGGTTTGTCATTTCCTTCTCCAGCTCATTTTTTAGATGAGGAAACTGAGGCAAACATGGTTAAGTGACTTGCAAAAGGTCAAGCCTGAGGCTGAATTTGAACTCATAAAGAGGAATCTTCCTCATCCTAGGCTGAGGGCACTATATACTGCACCACCTTCTTGTCCTTTGTTGCCAGTACCCTAACCAGTTTGAACTATGGTAAAAAAAATCTTTTTTTCTTATTTTTCTTATTATTTTTGTTATTTTCTTTCTTATTACACCCTCACTTCTTTGCAGATCATGCCAGGTGGTAAAGGAGCTGAATAGGGCTATGGTACCTTTCAACTCTCACTATGTTCCTTGCCTATGCAAGTCCTCTCAGGAGCAAGATTGGCTTCCTGGAGTCCAGAAGGGTCCAACTGGAGGCTTATCAGAGATTCAACTTCAATCTTATGAGAGACAGGAGCAGGTAGGGTTTGGCCCTCCAGTATGGGTGTCCATCGGTCACTAGGTCTTTTTGCCCAGATCCAACTTCTCACACCCTTCACCTTGGACCTCTGATCTACTACCACCATTTCTGCTGCCCTGGAAGTGGTAAGGTTATTTTGGGTAATTTGAATGAATTTTTGGGTTAGGTATTCCCTAATGTACATCTTTGGGAATTTAATTAATGTGAGTATCAGAGAAGGGGCTTTTCCCCTCTCTATCAAGTAATTGAGTGATTAAGTAGATTAAGTAAATCTTAAAGCAACTGAGTTCACATATTGATTTAAGTAAATAGAATCAATTTGATTGACCAAATGAGTGAGTATTCCTTGGAGAATATGTTTTTCATTTTGGCAGCTCTTTTCACATAATGCCTTGGAAACTTATACTCAAGGAGTCTAGGAGAGAAAAAGGGATGTGCTAGAACCAGTTGAAATTGGTTTTGAGAGCTGATTGTTAAAATTTCGGTGGAAGCATGGACACCTCAGAAATAAGCAAGGACTACAAATCAGGGTCTGATTTATTGTTTTGTTGAGTGTCCAGACTTAAGAAAGTGATCAAGAAAATGTTAATAATGCTGATTGGATTTTAAAATGGGTTGTGTATACATTTTTCTATTTTTTTCCAATTACACGTAAAGCTAATCTTCAAAATTCATTTTTATAAGATTTTCAGTTCTAATTTTTTCTCCTTCCCCTTTCCTCCTCTCCTCCCTCCCCAAGATAACAAGCCATCTGATATGTTATACATGTACAAATCATGTTAAGCATATTTCCACCTTAGTCGTGTTGTTAAAGAAGAATCAGAAAAAAGGGACAAACTACTAGAAAGAAAAAACAAAAAACTGTAAATAGTATGCTTCAATCTGCATCCAGACTCCATAATTCTTTCTCTGGAAGTGGATAGCATTTTCCAAGATGAATCTTTTGGAGTTGCCTTGGATCATTGTATTGCTGAGAAGAGTTAAGTCTATCATAGTTGACTATTGCACAATGTTGCTGTTGCTGTGTATAATGTTTCCTGGTTCTGCTCACTTTACTCGGCATCAGCTCATGTAAATCTTGGAAAATATCATTAAATATTTACCAGAATTTCCCTGGACACAAGCCTAGATAATCTCCACCAAGATAATTCCCTGCATCTTTGTTTGCCTTTCTCTTCAATCAGAGAACTATAGAGGTAACATGGACTTGTACATAGAATTCTGGCCTTGGTGTCAAAAAGATCTGGGTTTAAATCCAGCCTCTGCAACTTTACAAACTTTGGCTAAGTGTCTTGAGTCACTTAAGTGACTCAAGTTTTACAGGGCTGCAATTCTTATTGGATGAGAGAGTTCTCATGCCAAGAGTTCCCTACACAGATAAAATTTAGATCTTCTGGGCAGAAAACCAGGAAATTTCTTTCTCAGTGCTAGAACATTTCCTATACTTTGGATTCTTCACCATGAATTTGAAGACTTGTAATTTCATCCCCTTTTTTTCATTGGACCTCCCAATCCTCAGAGCTGCTTTTTGCTTTACTACAGCCCCATTCCTAGAGTAAGTGTCCTGTGGATGGAAGTCATTGGCAGTCATCCAGAGCCTGCCTTTGGTAGTTCCCTCTTGTCTTCTACTGATTCTAGTCAAACCCACCAACTCTTCTGTATCATCTTCCTGTTCCTTTCTTAATCTTAAAGTCCTAAGACCCCTTATGTTAATGACAAATACTCCCTTGCCTCTCTCATCTCTTTATTATTTGACCTGCTTCCCTTCTTTCCATATTCCATCCTTCTATAGCTGCCATCACTGGAACAAGAGTACCCCCTACTATTCTCATGTTCCATTTGGAGTTATTACCAGGCATAAATTTCCATTAAAGTCAAACCACAAAGGAAATATAAAAGAGGGATCATTCAAGTGAATCCATTTCTTCACAGACTGCCACCTGAGCTCCATGTCACTTTTGTTTCTTTTGGGCATGCATGACTTTTCATGACTCCATTTAGTTTGTTAGGAATTGGATGCCCAGTTTGTCCCTGACATGGATGTGATTCCCGGTCTCTTTATGGGCCTCTCAGGCCTCATGCAGTTTGTGTCTAATTGATTGACTGCATCAACCAAGGATCATAGATTAGATATGGAAAGACTTCAGAGATTGTTTACTTGTATAGATAAAGAACCTGAGATCAGAGAGATTAATGATTTGCTCAAGGTCATATAGAGAGCACAAGCCAGAATTTGAACTCAGGGCTTTTGATTCTAAATCCAGTGCTTTTTTCTTCCACACCAAGCTATTTACCTTTCCATGCACCTCTCCCACAATGCTTTTTCCTGAAACTCATTTCAAATTACATTTATTTGACTGACTCATCCTTTCTCCTGTGTCTGGGCACAGTGACCCTTGGATGTAAGGAGAGTGATTAGTTTATCCCCTGGGGGACAGGGGAACAAACAAGGTTGGGGGAGGGAAATGACTTGAAGCTACATAAATGGAACAGTGGCCACTCAGAGAAAACATATTTCTCTTCCATAAATGAGATAATCGATGTGCTTTGAGTGAACTCTAGACTCAGGAGAATTAATTGATTCTAAATTTTATTTTATCAGGTTTCATAACTCTTTATTATGTATTATTTTATGAGTCTGCACAGCTCTGCTTCAGCTTTCCTGTGCAACAGGGATTTGTGTAATCCCCATCAAAATTACTTATTCACAGGCAGGACCAATAATGTCTGATGTAATTAAGAACATCCACTGCTCTCAATTGGTTAGCCTCCTCCTCCAGTCACAGACAAGTATAGCAATTTGCCATCTGCAGACAAAAATCATCTCAGTCCTTTGGTGTGGCCAATGACTAAAAAGGCATTTGAGTGTTGAAAAGAAGTACAAGAGGGGTGGAGCTAAAATGGTGGATTAGAAGCAGCTGAATTTTCTCAACGTTCTCCTGTAGATGACTTTAAAATAATACCTCAAATCAAATTTTGGAGTGGCAGAACCAGCAAAAGATCAGAGTGAGACATTTTCCCAGACTAAGAAAACTTAGGAGGTTAGCAGAAGAAGTCTGTGACAATGGGATGAAGGCCTGTCTGAGTGCATGAATGGAGTAGCAGCAGCTTTGGCAGCTCTAGGGTAAGACAACTGGCCAGAAAGAAATTAAAAAGGATTCTTTGCTGGCATTGAGTGTAAATGGAGCGGATTGGCAGCTCTATTGCCCTTACGCAGTTCTGGGTCACAGTTCCAAGGTGGGGAGGAATGTTTGTGGTCAGTCACAGGGGAGCAGAGACTGTGGTTGTAGTTCTAAGTCAGAGAGGAGAGTTTATGGCTGAAGGAGAGCAAGGGACCTGGTAATAGATCCATGGCCAAGAGTAGAGCTAGTACATGCTTACAGCTACAGGGGAGCAGGGACCCTTTCTGAATAAAGACTGAAGTGAAGACCAGAAGAGCAGTGACCACACCTTTCCTTGAATTACATCACCTTAAAATAACCTCAAACTTGCAGACCCACAGAGCTAGCTCTCAAAACAGCAGCATGAAAAACCTGAACCTTGGGACAGTGCCTATCCAATCCCAGTAAGCAGAGTTCAACTTTAACATAAAATTCAAAATCAAGAAATAAGTTGGAAAAATGAGCAAGCAAAAAACAAAACGAACTTGACCATAAAAAACTACTAAGTATAGTAGGAGAAAACCAACAATCTCAGAAGAAGACAATAATGTCATAACAGCAAAAAGCAAAGCCTTAAAGAAAAATATTGATTAGATTCAAGGTCAACAAGAATTCCTATAAGAGTAAAAAAGAGACAAGAATGGTAGAAAAAACTGAGAAAAGAAATGAGAGTGATACAAAAAAATATGAAAAGAGAAATTAATAGCTTTGAAAAAGAACAAAAAATGTTGAAGAAAATAATACTTTAAAAAGCAGAATTGGTTAAATGGAAAAGGAAGTACAAAAATTCACTGAAGAAAATAATGGTAGACAGCAAACAAAACAAAACCTGGCCAGGACATAATTGTAAAATACTTTTTATACAAATGTAGTCAGATTTAAATAATTACAGAAATATTAATTGTTCGTGAGTAGGCAGAGTCAATTTAATAAAAAATGATAGTTCTACATAAACTAATCTATTTATTCAATGCCATCCCAACTAAATTACCAAAAATTTTTTGCTGTGTTAGAAGAAATAGTAAAAAAATTCATTTGAAAGAACAAAAGGCCAAGAATATTTAAGGAATTAATAAAAAAAAATAAAGGAAGGTTTTATAGTACCAGATCTTAAACTATATTTATGGCATACTTATCAAAACTCCCTGATACTGACTAAGGAATAGAAAAGTAGATCAATGGAACAATACATAATGGTAAGTGATTATTGTAAACTTATGTTCAATAAATGTAAAAATTTAAACTTTTGAGATAAGAATTTACTGGTAAAACTATTGGGAAAGCTGAAAACAATCTGGCAGAAACTGGGAATAGATCAATATCTCATACCATTTGCCAAGATAAAGTCAAAATGGATACATGACCTAGATAAAAAGGGAGCTATCATAAGTAAATTAGAAGGACATGATATCTTACCTAACAGACTTATGGATAGAAGAAGAATTTATGAATAAGTAAGAGATAGCATAGTGAAATATAAAAATAATTTTGATTACATTAAGTTAAAAAGGTTTTGTACAAATGAAACCAATGTAGTCAATATTAGAGGGAAAGTAGAAAATTGAGCAAAATATTTATAGCTAATTTCTCAGATAAAGTCTTGTACCTCAACTACACAGAGAACTTTGGCAAATTTGTAAGAATATGAGTCATTTCCCAGTTGATTATTTGTCAAAGGACGTAAACAGAAGTTTTTCAATGAAGAAATCAAAGCTATTTGTGGTCATATAAAATGTTTTAAATCACTATTAATTAGAGAATTGAAAATTAACAGAACTTTGAGGTACCACCTTACATCTATCAGGAAAGACAAATGCTAGAAGGGGTAAGGGAAAATAGATACACTAATGAGATGTTGGTGTAGTAGTAAACTTGTCTAACCATACATGAGAACAATTTGGAACTATGCCTGGAAGGGCTATAAAACTGTGCATACCCTTTGACCCAGTAATACCACTACTAGGTCCGTATCCTAAAGAGATCAAAGAAAAAGGGAAAGGATTTATATGTACAAAAATATTTATAGCCAGTCTTTTTTGTGGTAGCAAAGAACTGAAAATCAAGGAGATGCTCATCAATTGGGGAATGACTGAACAAGCTGTGGCATATGCTGTGATGGAATACTATTATGCTATAAGAAATAATGAGGGATATCTCTAAATGCTTACATGAATAAAATAGAGAAAGAGCAGAACAATGAATTGGCCATATAATTAAAAAGGTAGAAAAAGAACAAAATAAAAATCCCTAATTAAACATCAAAATAAAAATTCTGAAACTCAAAGGAGAGATTAATAAATTTTAAAGTAAAAAAACTATTGAACTAATAAAACTAAGAGCTGGTTTTATATAAAAGAGAAATAAAATATGTAAACCTATTTTTAATGGATTAAAAAAAGAAAGAGGAAATTACCTGTATCAAAAATAAAAAGGGTGAATTCACTGCCAATGAAGTGGAAATTAAAGCAATAATTAAGAGCTATTTTGCCAATACAACTGACAATCTTGGTGCAATGGATGAATATTTATGAAAATGTAAATTGCCCAGATTAACAGAAGAGGAAATAAAATGCTTAAATAATCTATTTTGGAAAAAGAAATTGAACAAGCCATCAATGAACTCCCTAAGAAAAACCTATCTTCAGGGCCAGATAGCCAAATTCTACCAAACATTTAAAGAACAATTAATTCCAAAACGATATAAACTACCTGGAAAAACAGGTGAAAAAGTAATCCTACCCAGTTCCTTTTATGTCACAATATGGTGCTGATACCTAAATCAGGAAGAGGCAAAACAGAGAAAGAAAATTATAGACCAATTTCCCTAATAAATATTGTTGCAAAAATTTGAATGAAATATTAGCAAAGAGATTACAACAATTTATCACCAGGATAATACACTATGACCAGGTGGTCTATAGTCAGGATGAAAGGTTAGTTCAATATTAGGAAAACTATTAGTATAATTAGTAAAACCAACAGATATCATATGATTATCTCAATAGATACAGAAAAAACTTTTGAAGAAATATAGCACTCATTCCGATTAAAAATATTTGGAAGCATAGGAATAAATGGTGCTTTCCTTAAAATGATATTGTATATATCTAAAACCATTAGCAAGCATTATTTATAATGACAATGAGCTAGAAGACTTCCCAATAAGACCACAGGTGAAGCAAGGATGTCTATTGTAACTACTATTATTCAAAATTGTACCAGACATTTTGGCTTTAGCAATAAGAAAAGAAAAAAAGAAATTGAAGAAATTAGAATAGACAATGAGGAGACAAAACTGTCACTCTTGACAGATGATATGACAGTATACTTACAGAATTATAGAGACAACTAAAAAGCTTCTTGAAATAATTAAGAACATTAACAAAGTTACACGATATAAAATAAACCCATATATATCAACAACACTTCTACATATTGCCAACAAAGCAATTCTCTTCTTTTTCTCATTTTTTATATTTGGTTTATTATTTCTTTGTCTCTTGTAATGTCGTTGGCTTCTCCTTGCCCAGTTCTAATTTTCAAAGAGTCATTTTCTTCCTTAAGATTCTGAATCTCCTCTTCCAATTGTTTGACTTTCTTTTCATAATCTTCTTGTTTTTCTTTGGATTGTTCTTATTTTTAAAATTTTTTTCCTTAATCTCTCTCATTTGATTTTTAAAGCCTTTTTCAAATTCTTCTATGAATTTTTTTGGGGCAACTGTCCATTTGGCATTACTCTTTGGGGTAGGAGAGACTTTCTTCCTTTCAGTATCCTGCTCTGAGGATGAATCCCAGTTTTCTCTATTCCCATAATTTTTTTTATTTTTTAAATTTTTTCCATAATAATTTTTACAGTTGGATTCTTTCTCCTTTGTCTGCTCATTTTTTTTGATTTGTAGAAGCTTATTTTTTTTTGTAATCACCCTATTCCCAGGGCATGGGAAATGATGCCTCTGGCTTCTGCACTCCCCAAGTGTGTGCTGGTTCCTTCTCCTCCAGGGCTGGGTTTGGGGTTCCTTATCATCAGAGGTCCCTTCCTTAGCTCAGAAATGAACTCCCACCACTGTCTTGGAAGCAAAAGTTTCTGTGGTTAAGGCCAAAGCTCCCTTCCAACCCTGTTATCCTGTGAGCTCACTGCTTGCTGTTTCAGCAGAACAAGCCTGGAAGTGTTTATTCTTCACAGGGACAAAAATCCCAGGACAGAGGTTTGGACCACTGTTCTATCCCAACTCTTTTTTTATTTTCACTGCTCTACTTTCACTCTGAGGTTTTCTTTTGTCTTGTTTGTGGGAGAAATCTGGAGACCTTGGAATTTTCTGACCTACTCCATCTTCCTAGCTGCTAGTCAGGTTTTCAAGGTTCAATCTACTCTTTCTTTCCTTGAGCTGCTCCCCCATATTGTAGGACCTATTAAAAACTAATGGTCAATATGGGTATGAGAGGAAAGAATTTGACAGGGCAGGCATGAAAGCAGTTTCCAGGTAGCAGGAAATGGGCAAGTGATACCACAAACTACAACTGAAACTTTTTGTCTTTACCTTCCTATGATGGTAATTAAGTCCTATGACTTAATTTTGCTTTCATGACCACCCCACTGATAGTCAATTATAGACTTTTAGTACTTGTCCTGTTGACTTTTTTTAATAACAGCTCTGGTGCTGAACTTTTAAACCAGGGATTCTTAAAGATTGGGAGTCATTGATCCCTTTGGCAGTCTAGTGAAGCCATTGACCTTCTCCAAATAATTATTTAAATGTATAAAATAAAATACATAGAACTGAAAAGGAAACCAATTATGTTGAAATATGGTTATCAAAATTTTTTTAAAAGTTCATAGGATCCTAGGTTAAGAATCCTTCTACCTAAAGAGTGGCCATGTCATTAGGAGATTAAGAACCACAAGTTCACAAAATGTTTGAGTTGCAAGGGAACTCAGAGATGACCTAATCTTTTCATTTTATTTTTAATTTTTTTTTATATTTTGTTTTTAAATCACCTTTATTTTCAAATATATCACTCCTCCCTTATTGCCTGAAGGGTTGCAAAGAGTAAAAGAGAGAAAAAGTTATCAACTAAGTGTGATAATGTATGCAAAGTTCTGAATTCCAAGTTCTTTCTTTTTTTCATTGTTGTCGGTATTGTATTGCTTTCCTGGCTTTACTTACTGCCCTCTCTCTTCATCAGTTCATTTGTCTTTCTGTACTTCTCTGTGTTGTTCATACATATCTTTGCTTAAAGCATAGTAATACTCTCTTACGTTCATGTACCCCAATTTGTTTAACCATTCCTTAACCAAAGGCATCTACTTGGCTTCCAGTTCTATACTACTATAAAAATGCTGCTAGAAATATTTGGTGTAGAAGGGATCTTTCTAGCTTTAACCTTCTTGGAGTGAATACCTAGAAGAGGAGTCTCTGTGTTAAAGGCATGATAAATCAGTCATTATTTTCATGGAACGAAATGAAATACTTTCCATACAGTGGAAGCCTGTGGTTCCTTTCTGCTGATCCTGGGCTTGGGACATTTCTGGTGATACATGTACTCTAGCTCCACACTGAAAGGCATGAAAAGAGGCTTCTGATTGGTCCTTTGATCTTCATAATGGAGGAGGGTGCTCTACTGAATAGGATTGACAATTAGATAGGAAGTACCACGCTGGGGGTGGTGATGTAGGGTGTGTTCAGGGAGGACCAGTACCTTTGGTGTGATGGCTGCTGATCCCTTTCTGGGGCTCTTTCCACCTTTAGTGTCCACTTGTTCCACCCAACTCTCACCTGTGGCTCCTAGAAGCTGCAGCATGCTCATTTGAAAAGTCTTCAAGCCAAGACCAAAGTGGAGGGAGTGTTGGTGCACGATTTCGTGTTTGGAGATGATTCTGCATTCAATGCAGCCTCTGAAATTGAGAAGCAAAAAAGTATAGATCAATTCTCTGCTATTTGTGCTAATTTTGGCCTAATAATCAACACCAAGAAAACACAGGTGCTCCATCAGCCACCACCACACCATCCATACATGAAACCATCGGTTACAACAAATGAAGAAGTTTTGAATGCTTTGGATAAATTCACTGACCTTGGCAGTATGCTTTCCAGGGATGTACACATTGACAATGAGGTTGATACACACATTGCCAGAGCTAGCTCAGTGTTTGGGAGGCTCCAAAGAAAAGTTGGGGAGAGAAAAGGTATTAGACTGACTACCAAACTGAAGGTCTACAGAGCCATTGTGCTGACTTCATGGTTGTATGCCTGTGAAATAGGGACAGTCTATCAGCACCATGCCAGGAAACTGAATCACTTCCATTTGAACTGTCTTGTGAAGATTCTGAGAATCACCTGGCAGGATAAGGTACCAGACACTAAAGTCCTTGCTTGAGCTAAATTGCCAAGCGTTCAAACTATGCTTCAGAGAGAGCAACTCCATGAGCTGGCCAGTTGTTTGAATGCAAAATATATGCTTGCTCAAAAGACTATTTTATGGAGAACTCACATGAGCCAAGCAATTACATGTTGGCCAAAAGAAGCGATACAATGACATTCTCCAGGTCTCTCTCAAGAACTTTGGATTTGTTTGTGCAACTTGGGAGACACTGGAACAGGACCACTCAGCATGGTGTGCACACATCAGAAAAGATGCTGTGCTCTTTGAGCAAAGCAGAATTGAGACAACACAAAGAAAATGTAGGATATGCAAATTTGGAGTCAGCACCCCAAATATTCACATGGACTATCTGTGTCCAATCTGTGGTAGAGTATTCTGATCTTGTATTGTTTTGATCAGCTGTAGTCAGACACAGTGAAACTTCACTTTATCATGGTGATGTCATTTTGGTCCTCTACAGGAATGATGGACACCAACCAACCAACCAATCACACTGGGACTTAAAAGGAGAAGCCAAAGTCTGTGTCTCTCCATCTCTTTCTCTGTTTCTGTCTCTTTTCTTTCTCTCTCTCCCCCTCTCCCTCCTTGAGTATATCTCTTGGAACTCAGACGACCTTACCTTCAGACAACCTTCCACTGGTTGTACAAAGAGAAGAGGGACAGAGAAATTCATATTTCATCCTCGCCCCCTTTCAGCAGCAGCTACATGCACATGGCAGTCAGAAAATGTCCAAGGTGGGAATAAAACTTAATGTCATTCCCTCCCTGCTGCTTCTGCTTTATTTTTCTTCCCCTGAGCACAGGTAACCAAACGACTACCCTGAGATTGCTATTCTTAGCCTCCTGAGGTACAAATGAAATCTGTTCAGCTGTTCCATGGGTCTCTTAGGAGTCCTTCCTACCTCCAGGGAGAGGACCATTTCATGATTTGAAATTTGTTCGTGTATGAACAGCTGTTTTGTACTTCATATTTACTACTTTGTACACTGATAACTTTTTGGAAAGATTATCTATTAATCCCTATTGGGGGACCCTAGATATGATACAAATCTAAAATTAGAGATTTGCCCTGGATTTACTTTGCAGTGGTAAGTGTGTATAATGAACTTAACCCCTTCTCTTTGATCTAAGTCCTCCCTTTTCCCCCAAATTGAACTTGGTCTGTTTGAGCTCAGAGCAGAGGTCCCTTGTAGACCCCTTGGGCCACAGCTGGCATTATTATAATTCCAAATTGCTGTCCAGAATGATAGGATCCACTTGTAACTCCAACAACAGTTTACTAGTGTGCTTATATTTTCATAACCCCTCTAACAATGACTATTCTTTCCTTTTGTTACGTTTGCTAATCTGAGGTGTGAGAGGTAAAACCTGAGTTGTTCTGATTTGCATTTGTCTTAATGAATCATGATCTGGAGCAATATGTCACGATTGCTAAGAGTGTATTTTTTTGAGAACTCTTTCTTCATATCCCTTGCTTGTATTCACAGAGGAATAACTCTTGGTCATTATTAGGAACTTTGTGTTAGTTCTCTAGGTATCTTGGTTATCGGTCTCACATTAAGAGACTTAATCAGTTTCTTATCAAATGGAAATGTTTGTTGTAAAAATTTCCCTCCAAATGACAGCTTCCTTTCTTATCCTAGTTATATTATTTCTCTCCATGAAAATGCTTGTCAATTTCATAGAAGTGAAATTAGATATTTTATCTTTCGTAATCACTTTGGTTCTTTGCATAACTGACTTTCTGGAGTAGCAATATGACTGTTAAAATTCAGGTCATGTATTCATTTTGAGCTTATGATAGAGACAGTTCTGCTATAATTCTTGTTTTGAAAACTTATATTTGTTCTAACATGATTGATATGTTAGGGAACAGTTTGGAGCATGAATGAATTTTTCATTTGTGCAATTTCATCATGGCAGGTGGATGGGGGTGGTTGGGATGCCAGCATTTGGTAGGGCCTGTGAGAAGAGGAGATGTTTGAATCCTGTGGGGAAAGTCTGGTGGCAGACAGTTTCCTTGACCTAGAATGCAGTGAGAACTACTTGGATGCAGGGGAGGAGGGGAACAAAGGATGAGGGCCTGGAGAGGCTAGTAAAGAAGGGAAGACAGGAATATCTCTAATGTGCCCCTTCAGTTCATTGACCCCAGAATCAACATGACCTGCCTTCTTTGACCACCACCACTCCTGAGATATCTGTCCAGGGAAAAGTCCAGATGGAAATAAATGGTCACACTAGCACATATGGAGGAGGTACCATTGTTGAGGTACCTTGGAGAGGAGGCTGTGCCCTTGGTTTGCAGTTCTTGATCTTAGGGGAATTCTCCTCTTCAAGGGACAGTATTGTGGTTGTTGGGTACACAGAGCCCATATGTCCAGGTTGCAGTGGCTTTGAATGGGACAAAGTTTGAAAGCCCACTCCAAAATTCAGACTTTACATCTTCTGGTGCAGTAGGAGGTGTGGGTAGAGGAGGGCTGGTCCACACTCTCCCCAACATTTCCCCCTTCCCCAGATATGGAAACCTAGGGGTAGGCTGAGTAGGAAACCACTATTGTACTATTTATGTATTTCTTAACCACCTAACATGCATAAAAACATGCTACCATTTTTATTAGGGTCCTATCTTTTCAAAATTTGTTACTGGATAAAGGTTTTTAGTGTAGTACCTCTAACATTTATGTTCCCTATAAGTTCTATAATTTTTATTTTGAGATTTTTCATAGTTCAGGGATTTTTAGGAATATATATTATGTATAATATATATGTTGAGTTATAGCAGAAATGACTACTATGTGGTATAAGATGCTGGTCTAAACCTAATTTCTACCAAATTGTTTTCCAATTTTTCCCAACAATTCTAGTCTAATAGAGAGTTCTTCCCCAAGCAATTTACATCCTTGGCTTGACTGAACATTGAGTTGTTGAGTTCCACTGTTTCTAATTCCTCTTTATCTATTCTTTCCATTCATTTATTTTTCAAACCAATATCAAATATTTTGAATTATTACTAGTCTACTTAATATTTGGACGTCTGAAAATAGGGTTCCTAGTTAATTTTTGCTTTTGAAAAATTATTTCCCTTAAGATTCTTGACCTTTTGTTCTTTCAAATGAATTTTATTGTAATTTTGTCTGGTTTTATAAAATATTCCCTTTGTACTTTGATTGGTGTAGCACTAAATCTTTAAGTTGGTAAAGGTAGTTATAGTTATATATAGTTATTGTTATGGCCATAACACTAAATATCCCTCTTGCTATTTGTCACTCTTTGTTTCTTTAAGGATTATTGTGCTATTGTAATTACAAAAAATATTGAATAAGCCTTTTAGTTTGGGATAGAGTGTAGGGGACTGCTTTAGTTCTGCATTTATTAGGTAAGGTTTTAATGTTTCTCTTTTAAAAATAATGTTAACTTTTGGTTTTAGATGTATATTTTTGTGATACAAAATAAGTTCCATTTGTGCTTATGATGCTTATGCTAGTTTATGGATTATAGAATTTATGGGTTAACATAGCCTAATTTACATTTAAAAAATAAGATAATATATATATTTGATTTATTCATTTTTCTAAATGCTTATAGGTTTCTCAATTATTTCATCTTTACCTCATCTCATAGCAAACTAAATATAGTTTGATCTTCCTATTTCACAGATGAGGAAAGAGAGGACCCGGAAATTTAAGTGCTTTGTCTAAGATCATACAACTAATAGAAGATCCCAAGCTAAAACTATAGAACATCAAATGTTGGAGGGACATTAGAGATCATTGAGCCCAATCCCCTTACTCAAGTTACTGAAAGTTAAACAGTCAGTGGCAGAATCAACCCTAGAAGCAAGTTCTCCTGACTTCCCAGTTCAGGGCTATTTCCACTATTATTATTTAGTTGTTTTTTAGCCATGTCCAACTCTTCAGGATATTAGGTTTTCTGGGCAAAGATACTGGAATGGTTTGTCATTTCCTTCTCCAGCTAATTTTACAGATGACACAAACAGGGTTAAGTGCCTTGCTTAGAGTGACACAGTTAATAAGTGTCTGAGACTGAATTTGAATTTAGGAAGATGTCTTCCTGGTTCCAGACCTGGCACTTTATGCGCTGTGGCACCATCTAGTTCCCCCATTACATATTTCTGCTATACCATGCTAGATCTCAGAGATTAGATCTCTTACCTCACTGACACTGTGCTTTCCCTAAGGGACAGGCAATGGTTTGCCGGTAAAGGTTTAAGACCTGCCTCTCCAAAAACCTACTTTAAGTTGAATCTAGATTATTAAAATTTTCTCCGACACTTTCTTAAGTTTATACGGCTAATAAAGCAATAAATCAAGCTTTGATTTGTAGCTGATTCTGAAATGCAAATGCTTTCACTGAAAATATGACATATGGCTTTCCCTAACCAGTATGAAATAGCCCCAGGATAGTCCTTGGATAGGGATGGCAAATGGTTCTGTGATTTTATTGGATCAAGGAACTCCTAGATAAGAAAATCTAAGTTGGTACCTTCTTTGTAACTTATGAGTCTTAGAGAAGTCATTGAAGGGAATATGCATGTGTTAAGCACCTTACTATGTGCCAGGCATTGTTGGGCTAAGTGCTTTACCAATATTATCTCTTTGATTCTCACAACCCAGTGAAGTAGGTGCCAGTATTATTCCATTTTAGAATTAAGGAAACTGAGGCAAAAGGAGATGTTAAGTAACTCGACCAGAGTTACTCAGCTAGTAATTGTCTGAGGATGGATTTGAATTCAGGTGTCATTCTCAACTTTAGTCCCAGGTCTCTAACTGCTGAACTGCCTGAGAATTTAAATGACTTACCTACTTTCACAAAGTCAGTACGTAAATGGTTTTTGGTTTTCTGAAGCCCCATAGTTCATAGCAAGACTTCTTTCAAAGAGGCTTTCTTAGGTATGAGGCATTCTGCCCAGACCTTGAACCTTAAGGGGCTGTTAAGCCTGGATGGCAATTTAAAGTGAATGCTGTGTACAAAAATACTCATAGCAGCTCTCCTTGTGATGGCCCAAAACTGGAAATCAAAGGAATGTCCATCAGTTGGGGAATGGCTGTACAAATTGTGGTACATGAATGTAATGAAATACTACTGTGCTATAAGAAAGGATGATCAGGAAGACTTCAGAGAGGTCTGGAAAGACTTACGTGAACTGATGCTGAGTGAAAGAAGCAGAACCAGAACTTTGTACACAGAAACAACCACAGTGCGCGAGGAATTTTTCTGGTAGGTTTAGTCCTTCATAGCAATGCAAGGACCTAAAAAATTCCCAGTGAGTGGACTTTTGAGGCAAAACACTTTCCACATCCAGAGAAAGAACTATGGAATTGGATCACAGATTGCAGCAAATCATTTACTTTTGCATTGTTTTGTTTTGTTTTGTGGTTTCTCCAATTCATTTTAATTCTATTCAACATGACTATAGTGAAATTGTAAAAAAAATAAAGAGCATACTGTCCTTTAATCAAAGATACTAAGGCTAAAGGCACTAAAATCCACTTTGAGAAAATATTATTTAAACCAGTATCAAAGAAAAGAGATTTTCAGATAAACTGTATATTCCTGCTCAGGCTATTATAACTGACCTGGGTGCCTCCTGAGGGCAGAAACCTGGAGAGCTGCTCTTATATATTCTAGCTCAATGTATGTTTACATGCTGTTGTTGAGGGTTTATCTTCCTGTAGTGGGTGTAGATCCCCCACCCCAAGTTCTCCAAACTATTTTCTCTCCCATAAACAGTTTGGGATTCCAGGGGTCATCTGACTACCCTTTCCCTTAGTGTTCTTGAGGCAACTCTAAGGGCGTGGGCATTCTAGAATGATAACTCACAAGCCTCCATCTTGTATGATCCTCCCAATATTGATTAATCATTGATATCTTCCCCAATATCAATTTGCAAGTGGATAGCAATTAGTTTTTACAAAAGGATTTTTACTGAGAAGGTATAGCAAAGGATAGAAGCTACAAAGGCATTTCCCCAAATCAGGAGGTGCATTCTCTGCTTGGCTCTCATTTTATCTCTGGAAAGAGACTGGTAAAAAATATTCCCTTCCACACTTACTAGTGGCACTTCACAGCTCCAGTCCCTTTCTGAGTATGGCCTAGCTGATGAACATATCTCTCCTTTGCAGGACATGATATCTTGGCTATCAGCCCCTTCACTGCTGGGTTGGCTCAAGCAATTTACTCATCAGGTCTGGCTCCTCACTTCACAACTATGGAGGCTCTGAGCAGCCTTTGGCATCAACTCCACTCATTCGACCTCTCATGGCTCTTCTGACCTTTCGATGCTCACAAGATTATAACTTTATTTGTTCAGGCTCCAGATGCTCCTTTACTTAGGAATATGAAATAACAGATAGAAAAGAAACAGGTGCAACTAAGTTTATGGACACATGGCAGCTAGGTCTGGGGAAATGGCTAGATGACCGTCACCCTACCTGGTGACACCCAGTTCTTTCTTTTCACTCAAAAGTCACTATGAAAGATGTTGAGAGAGTGTCCACTGGAACCATTTGTAGGTAGATAACTGAAATATTTCTTCTTACTGTGCTGACAGGAAATAGTCTGATCGTCACCCTACCTGGTGACTCCCAGTTCTTTCTTTTCACTCAAAAGTCACTATGAAAGATGTTGAGAGAGTGTCCATTGGAACCATTTGTAGGTAGATAACTGAAATATTTCTTCTTACTGTGTTGACAGGAAATAATCAGAAGATACTTGTACCTGCTCTAAAGTGGGGATGGGAGTGGGGGAAGGGCCTCTTCACTACATGTGCACAGGAGCAGGCTCACCAAAGTTCTACTGGTTGGATTGGCAGCAAGCAGACAATATTGATTTTAGATCAGAAAGAGCCTATCTACTTGTGCTCTAAGGACTGGGTCCTCAGTGGTCAATTACTCATTATATTTGTGAAAAGATTTAAAAAATAAATATATATAAATATAAAAATAATATAATAAATACAATAAAATGTATTATACTATTCTATAACATAAATATATAAAAAGAAAAATGTGTATTATAAAAAAATATATATGTATATATAAAATGTCTATATTATATATTCTACTGGTATTATTGTATGATTCTGTAACAGTAAATGCTACAGTCTCTCAGGAATTAAAAATGAACAGAGGCACAGCTGAGTGTGAGGTTCCAGTGTGTTGAGACACCCTCCCCAAAGAAGATAAGATCCCAGGATTTCAGAGTGTCCACAGGCTCAGGCCACCACCTTTAGAGAAAAGAACCAGATACAGGCTTCTCTCAGGTCAAAAGACAACAGTTCTTTTGCTCTTTGACAGAATTGTGCCCTCCCTTCTCATTGTGCACTGCACCCTATCCTAAATTCAGACTCTATTTTTACCTTCCTTTTTATCTCCAGCACTTATCATAGGGCCTAGCACATAATAAGAGCTTAATAAATGTTTGTTGAGCGACTGATTGAGAGAATATAAAGCAAAGAGATTCCCCTTGTGATAGAACTTAGGAATGAAACATTAGTAATAGCTAGCATAATAACAGTAGCTCTTTAAAGTTTAAAAAGTGCTTTACAAATATTCTCTCATTTTATTCTTTCAATATCCTTAGGAGGTAGATGCTACTATTGTCCCCATTTTACATATGAAGAAACTGAGGCAGATAGAAGCTAAGTGACTTGGTCAGGGTCATATAGTTAGCAAGTGTCTGGAGGCCAATTTGAACTGAGATCTTTCTGACTCCAAGTCCGTCAGTGCAATCACTGTACCCTCTAGTTGCCTCAAAATACCTGCTGAAAGCTACGCTAGTCCCAGGAATGATAACATATGTAGCCTTGAGGATTTACAAGGTTTGATGGGAACTGTATTTGGTTCAGGAAATCTTCTAATAGCAGGCAGGGTTAGCATCGGCCCCAGTGCTTCAGCTCCTCACAGATAGTGGGCCAACAGCAGCAGTATCAAAGCCCATCAATCTCTTCCTCAGCAGTACCACCAGATGCTCCAGGCTATAAAGGGAGGACCTGCCCTCCCTTTCAGTGCTGAAATTTTCAGTCCTCACCTCACTTGAGACATTTCTATCCCTGTGGCTCTGTTCTCTAACCAGTCTAGAGGGTAATCATAGTGTATTATCTTCCAGGGTCGTCTAGTAAATGTTTAACCACAAGGGTCTCAAGAAAAGAAATGTCCACACACACACTTAAGTTTAATCAATATTATTAATATCTTCTTTAGCCTAGACAAGCCACACAATAATAAATCAAGCCTTGATTTGTAGTGCTGGTTTTTTCACATTTATTTGATTTTTAATTTCTGGAATAAAACAAGCATTTCCATAATACAGTATAATAAAAAAGATGATTGCCTATCAGACGGCAAAGTGATTATGTACAACTTACTATTCCTTTTAAACACATAATAAATTTATCATGTAAATTTCTTTTTTTCTTTCCTGTCCTCCTACTCCACTCTAGAAATGGCTACCATTAGACATAAATATGTATATAAATGTAAAACCATTCTATACATATTTCTATTTATCAGTTCTTTCTCTGGATGCAGATAGCATCTTTTGTAATGTGTTCTTTATAGTTAATTTGGATATTTATAATAGTCAGAATGACCTGTTCACTCTAACTCATTCTTAAAACAATATTGCTCTTATTGTGTACAATACAGTAATTTCTTGGTCCTGCTTGTTTCATTCTTTGTTATTTTGTGCAAGTCTTTCTGTGAGCTCATCATTTGTTACCGCACAGTAATATTCCACCACAATCATATAGCGCACAACTTGTTCAGCCATTCCCCAGTTGTTGAGTATCCCTGAAATTTCCAGTTCTTTGCCACCATAAAGAGTGTTGCTATAAACATTTTAGAACACATAGGGTTTTTTCCTTTTTCCCTAATCTGATTTTTGAAGTATAAATGCTGACACTGAAAACTTCACAAGTGATTTTGCAAGCAGGTTAGAGTTGAGTGATGTACACCCCTAACTTTCTCCCATGGGGAAATGAGGTGCCTTTCTCCAACCCCCTGCACATCAGCTCATGATAATAAAGAATGGCATCTCCTGCCTAGTAGAGCCATGAATTCATTCTGTCCTTGGCTTTTGGAGATGTATACACTTCCACCAGTTGGTGTGGGAATGCCATTTAGTATATTAGTGGAAGCTGGAAGGTCCTTCACCAGTCAGGGTCAGGGATGGAAGGGAATTGACCTGGTTAATGCCTAAGCTAAGGGCTCTCCATCCTACCTTCCCTCCCCCTCCTCCCCAAAGGCAGTTGCTTTTCAGGGAGTTCATTTAGAACTCGTACAATTGTTTGAAGTTCTGGAATTCCTGTCCTTCTCAACTTGAATGATAATTTATAGATGATCATTGGAGCATGGTCAAGTTGCTCTAACTGGCCTACCCAGTCAGGGTTCTTGTGTTTCATCATTCTAGTTTGAAGGACTTTTCATGTTTAGTCTAAGGTCTTTTGACTGATTTATTGAGATACATAGTTAAGTTATCAAAGTTAAAATGGGGTGGGATGACTTTGACCCCACTCTTACGCTTAGCTAGATTGGTCTCAGAAAGTAGCTTATGAATACTTCTGCAATCAAAGCATTTTTTTAAAAAAAAGCATGGTAGAATCTTTTAGAGCTTTCACTCCATTGGCTCACACTTTGAGAACCCAGGGTCCCCTCATTCCCTTGATGAGTTATTGATTGAAGTAGGACTTCATGGAGGATGATAAGTTCATGATTTTAAAACACCCCCACCCACACACAAATAAAAACAGGGATTTCTTATATAATAACAAAAGTTATATTATATGTAGCATGTTATGGTCACCAAGTACTTAATATCATCATCTAATTTGATCCCCTTATGAGGGAGGCAGCACACATATTATCACCCTCATGTTATAACTCAGGAAACTGAGGTTCGAAGAGGTTAAGCTATGTGTTTAAAGTCATATAATAGCAGCAGAGAGTTTTCATGAGGGTTGGAGAGATAGAAGTACAGGAGCTCCAAGACTGGAGTTGAGGTCAAGGTGGTAAACATTTATTGTGCTTTTCAGCGGGCAAGAATTTTTACAGAACCTGCAACCTTAGAGTGGTACAGGTAAAGTTTATATAGAATATTCTATAATAAAACATCTGCCAAATATGCTAACTAGGTGACTCGTGGTAGGATTAGGGAGTGGTTAAGGAGTGGTTAGTTCTTAAAGGAACATGTACTTTTAGTATCTGCTGTGCAGGTATTTTATCCAGAGTTCATTAGGAAATATCCCAAGGGAGGGCTATATGGAGGTATGGTTTTAGACCTGAAACATAACTAAGTCAACTAATGATCAGGCAGGACTAAGTAATACCAGGCTGCTCTCATCAATGTCTTGTGAGAAAAGATAGCTGCAAGGCAGTATATGTGTGTCTAAGTCTAGGATACATATGATTGATCAGTGAGTAATAAATGTTGTTATGACCCAGTACACAACCGGCTCAGCCGGTACACAGTTGTTTCAAACTAATAAATTTTATAGGTGCAGTTGGCTACTGTAGTAGGAAAAGACATAAAAGTTTTGCTAGTGTAGCCCATGTCCTTGGATTGGATCTTGGTCTTGAATAGTGTTTTGAAGCTAGGGAGAAATGTGATTTTTAGAGAGAAATGTGATTTTAGAATTGGGGTCCAAGCACATGCACCCAAGCACCCCATCAGCTTTTATCTTGTGTCTTCTGACTCCAAGTTCAGTGCTTTCCTCTCTATTTTGCTGCTTTTCTACTTTTTACAATGCCTACAAAAGAATAACTTCTTTATCTAGCCACATACTTGGAAAAATTATCATACAATCAATTTTCAGGCAGCTACAAGAGAAAAAGATACTTAATCTTTATATTAACCTAGCAGTTTATAGTTTCTAAAGTGCTTTCATGTACATTATATCATTTTAACTTCACAACAACCCTATGATACAGGGAGGAAAATATTATCTCCACTTTATAGAAACCAAAACTAAGATTTGGGAGTGATGAAATGAACATTCCCAGAGTCACAACTCAGACCCAGGTTTTCTGGTTCCAAGCTCAATGTTCTTTACACAAGTGGGATCTCTGAACTCTAAATGTTTTTAGTCAACAAACATTTTTGGGCACTTACTATCTAGTAGGCACTGTGCTAAATGGTGGTGATACAAAAAAAATGCAAAAATAAAGTCTGAACTTAGAATAAGGCATAGGGGAAAGAGATGACCCTGACAAAGAGCAATAGAATTTGTGTTCTTTGGCTTGACAGAAACTTGTATCTTGCTTTCTGTCAGATATTACAATTCTACACCTTGTAGGACACCATGGGATAGATTTGATCCTGACCTCAACAACACTAAGTCTCTGGTGAATTGAAGAAAATTTGAGTTTGGACATCTGAGAATATTTTGAAAAATTTCTGGGAGAAAGAACCTAGAAGATAGCTTGTGGTTGGGAAGTTCTAAGTTTAAGTATTCAAGAATTTATTCTCCATTTTTGGGCCATTTGGGAAGGTAAGGGTTAAGCCACACTCTGGGTTTCTGAATGTGGACTTTCTTACTCTTTCATTTTGAAACTTTGACAATCTACAAACAGGAGTGGGACCTGAGAGACTTCTGAGAGTGATGGTTGATGAGATGAGGCAGTCACCTCCTGAGAAATCCTTTCTTCCACTGTCTTCACTAGGGAAAGCTACAACTTCCATCAACTACCCAATTCTACTGAATTTTGACTCTCCCTCCTTCCCATAAGAGGGAAGAAATTACAAGCAGAAAGTTTTTTCTTCTGGCTGCTCAAATGAAATGTTCCCTTCTCCTTGATCACTTGTTGTTGTCATTCCCCTTTATATAAAAGAAAATCCATAGTGTGATCAATGGTAACATAGCTTTGTGGAAGGGTTGCATCTGGAGAAACAGAGAGATACGTTTCTGCTTCAGCCTGAGGCACAGGGAAAAAGAACAAATGAATTTATATGGAAATTACAAATGCAAGGGAGGTGCATTGAGATAATATTCATGTTCTTTTTACAAACATCTTGTATCCACATTCCCCTCATAATGACCAGTGAAATGATAGAAACTGTCCTGGTCCCAGAGCTAGAGTTGCCACATACTCAGGCTGACAGGGTCTGGAACAGAATCTTGACAGTGACACTCAGTACCAGACCTTGAAGAGGATTCTTTCTTCCTTTCTTCCTCTCTCCCTTTCTCTCTCTCTCTCTCTCTCTCTCTCTCTCTCTCTCTCTCTCTCTCTCTCCCTCTCTCTCTCTCTCTTCCTTCCTTCCTTCCTTTTTTTTTGGTGAGAAAATCAGAGTTAAGTGACTTGCCCAGTGAGGAAAAAGATTCTATATGGATAACCGTATAGTGAGCATCAGCAGCTGCCTGTCAGTGAAGCAAAACAGAGCTGATTCGAGAGAAAGGTTATGTCTAAACTAGGTACTTCAACCAGTACTAGAGTCACCCTCCAAAAACCGAAGAACATCCTCTTTGTCATCACAAAGCCAGATGTCTATGAGGATCCAACTTCAGATACACAATCTTTGGATTAGAATCTCTCAGCAGGCACAGGTAATGGCTGCTGAAAATGAATTCAGGGTGAGGTAGTCTCAAACATTCGGGAAAACACATAAACTCCAACTGTACAAGAAGGAAGAGGAACAGGTTGACAGGACACTGCGGAAGTAAGGACATGGAATCAGTAATGTCTCATGCAAATGCACCCAGAGCAAAGGCAACAGTAATGATACTGTAAATGCTCTTACGCAATTAACAATGTTAAACTCTAGGGACAAGGACGCTTTTTCAGAGAGGAGTAAACGCATCCTGATTGGAAATTTGTACTGTTTATGTCAATAAAATTGTGGTTTCTTATTGGGAGGGGGAAAGAAAACATACTATTCTTAAACCAGAACAAGTTGGTTTACACAAACAGGAGAGTTTATAAAGAGAGAAATTAATAACATAAATGTAAATTGATCCCTAGATCCTTTGAGGCCAAGGCAAGCTAATACTTGGAAAGGGAGAATCCGAATCTTGGGCTTAGGTCTTCATAGTGAAACTTAATTTGACCACTGATGCATTTATGCCTATGATATATGTGAGTGGGGTTTTACATCAGAATACCACCCTCACCTCACATGCTCTTCGGCTCAGCTAAGCAGTTTCTCAGCTTTACTGGGGGAGCTTCCTTCTGTGTTTCTGTTGCGGGTGGTCACCATGCCCTGGACCACTTTACATCTAAACCAAATTACATATGATGTCCCATTCTTGGGAATTAATTGTGGAAAATTTTGTGTTTTTTTTATCTTTGAGAATTTTTCTTTTCTGTTATTGGGATTTATGGTTTTATTATTTTTGAAGACCATTTTAATCATTTATGGTGAATGGGATTAAAGAATGACAAGTGAATTTGAGTGGGTCCCTGGTTAGTTCCCAGTTTTGTTGATTCTGATTTGAAGGAATACTATTGCAATGCATTTCCATTAAATTTGTAACTTCCACATGGATTTGCTATCTGTTCATCCACTCAACTCCCTGTATGCATATCTATGTTTTTCTCTCTTTTCCTCTCCCTTTCTTTCCCCCCCTTTTTTCCTCCCCTTTCCCCTCTCTTCTTCCCCACCCCTTCCCCTCTCAAATCCTTTTCTCTATCCTTACCCCCTCCACTGCCTTTCCCAAATATCTACTTGTGCTGCTGCGATCAAGAGTAAGGTTTTATTTTCTATAAAGGAGAGCAAAATAGCAACAAAGAAAGGACGGTGAATGAAGGGGAGGCTAACATTTTGTCTGGATAGAAAGCAGTCAGCAGCACATGCTGCTAACTCCAGAACAGAAAAAAAGGCTTCTCTTACTTTTAATTCCTTCTGTCTCATGGGAAGAAGGGAGGAAAAATTCAGAGAGCTTGGACAGTTAATAGCAGTTGCTTCATTCCCTGTTAAGGAAAGAGGGAAAAGAAAATGTCTGGATGGGGATGATTGATTAATCTCACCAACTATCATTCAGAAGTCTCTCAGGTCCTATTCCTGGCTGGCTCACAAGGCAACAGCAAAAAGTGCTGGGGCTGTAGCCTGTCAAAGTCTCAGAAGAAGGTGCACATACCCAGAAACCCAGTGTTGCTTAACCCTGGCTTGCCCACAAGATGAAGTATAAACTCAGAACTTTAACTCTGAACTAATTCTTTCCAGTCCCTTTTATCCTCCAAATCTGCAAAAACACTTGAAGTTTGAAAATGTCACCAACTAGTGGACTCTGGCACAGCATCTACGTAAGTCTCTTACCTTTTTAGTAAAGCAGGTGTTCCATCTGATCATCCATTACCATATGTAGCCACTTCTGGTTTATAAAATCCTCCAAAAGTCTTACTCCTCTTATGACAAGGGTGAAGCGCTCTTCCCCTCCTTCCTCTTGTCCTACTGGCTCCAATTGGTGCTCATCCACATTAATTTCTAACTTAGGTTGCCTCAAGATCAGTGTTCCTTGTAAAATTGGAGCTCTCAATTAGCTACTTATGTGTTCATTTGAAAGACTCCCAACTGAATCCCTTTGTGCCCCATGGGGCCCATCAAAATATCAGAATCTCTTGTGCATTGGTATTGCCAAGGTTTCTGAGATAAGAATAAATGGTGTTATTTTCTTAATAAGGTTGGGTCCTCTCCCAGAAGAGGTATGGTGCAATGTAAAGCACATTAGACTAGGAATTAGGATGTCTTGGTTTCAATCCTGAGATAGAACTACAGAATATCAGAACTTTAAGGAACCTTGGAGATTATTGAATTCAGTTCCATAAGTTTTTGCAATTTTAGAGAATCTTCTGCACCATAGAAAGAATTTTGGACTAAGAGTCAGAAGACCATTGCTGGTACCTGATAACACTTCTATGTCTTGATATTTTCAAGTACCCTTTGGGGTTGCTGCATGGTTCAGTGGGAAAAGAACTAGTTCTGAAATCAGTGGGCCTGTGTTCAAATTCTGGCGCAGCTACTTACCACCTTTGTGACCTTGGACAAGTGACTTACCCTTTTTGGACCTGAGTTTCCCCATCTGTAAAATAGGATTAGAACCTATTATGAGTTAGGAGTGTCCTATAGGTGTTATTTAGATTTCTTTCTGGTAATGAAGTCATAGTACTGCACCTGAGTGGCTTGGGTTATTGGCCTTTCTATTATAGAACAAGAGTTTTTTCTTTTTGCTCCGTCCACAGAATCAGCTGGAAATGTGAAATCTTGCTATCCAGAAGTCTTCCCTTTTAGGAATAGGCCCCTCCCACTGCACAAGAAATTTGTAACAACTAAATCAAAGCATCCTTAAACATTTATTAACAGGACAAAGAAGTGCTGTCCAGCAGGTGGAGGCTAGGTGGCAGAGGGACAAACACTTGAACAGCTCAGGCTCCTTGCCTCCAATCATTTTTCCTGACAAGGGCAGTCACCTCAAACCTCTTGACTTTCTTCTTGTACAGGAGAGGGGATGGGGAGAGGGATAGATACAGTTAGCAAAACATATTAGTATCCTCTCTGCTAATTAGTTTTGTAAAAATTGATTTATTTTTCTATTTGCTTTCATGAGAAAGCAATTCAGAATCTTAAAAATGGATGACATTTTTTTTACAATCAAAAAGAGATGAAAAATCAGTTTCATACTTGAGCCTTTCTCAGTCAAGATTTAAATCATCTCACACATGAGACAGAATCAACAGAGATTAAAATACAATTAAAGGGAGACTTCAGGGACTTGATCAATCAATCAACAAACATTTTATTGAGTTACAATGTCCAGCAGCCAGTGGAAGATGTAGGCTGGGAGTTCAGCAGAGAGGTCATGGCTAGAGATACCGATGAGGATGTATTTCCAAAGGGTTGGAGTCATTTGAATATATGAGATTGATGATGGAGAGATTATATAGAGGGGAAAGAAGAGAGCTCTGATTGAAGTCCAGTGAAGTCCATGTTTAAGGGATAGGAGGAAGAATAAGATTTTTTTCTTTTTTGGCCACAGGGGGTAGACCTTGAAGCAATGGTTAGGAGTTTCAAAGGGATCAATTTAAGCTTGAGGCTTGTGAAAAAATCTTTTAACTGTTAAAGTTATCCAAAAGTAGAATGGAAGGCCCCAGTAAGTAGTAGGCTCCTTGTCACTAGAGTTGTCTAGCCAAATGCTGAATAGCCCTTAGCTAGGTATATTGTAGGGAGGGAGGAAGGAAGGAAGGAAAGGAACGAGAGAGAGAGAGAGAGAGAGAGAGAGAGAGAGAGAGAGAGAGAGAAAGAGAGAGACTGAGAGAGAGGGAGAGATAGAGGAGGAGAAGGAAGCAGCATTTATTAAGTGCCTACTATGTGGCAGGCACTATGCTAAGCACTTTACACACATTATCCTGGTAGGTAGGTGCTGGAATAATCCTCATTTTATAGATGAGGAAGCAGAGACAGACAGAAGTTAAGCGAGTAGCCCAGGGTCACACAACTAGTTAAGTGTCTGAGGCCAGATTTGAATTTGTCTTCCTGACTCCATGCCTAAAGGGTCTATCCACTGTACTACCTAGCTGCCAGGATTGAATTTCTACCCATTCCTTAAAGACCAAATTAAAAAGTCATCTTTATGAAGTGTTCCCTGTTTAACCAGTTCAGTCCTTATCTTGTCTCCCTTGGACCACATAAAACATTTTGCTCCTCATTTTAAAAGAAAATCGAACCCATAATTCCATTAGTAACAGGAGCTCCTATTGTGGATCACCTTCTACCAGTGGCCATGCAATTACCTTCCTAGCAACTTTGGGTGTTAGAGTTGCTTGGAACACTGAGAGATTAAGTGACTTGCCAGAGGTCACACAGTTAGTATATGTCAGTGTGGGGCTTATATCTAGGCCTCCCTTATCATGAGATTGATTTTTTATCCACCATGAAACTCATATAGAAGAATGTCTGGGCCAGTTTAAATATATATAGATATAACTCGTGAGTGATAATAGATAGTCATAATCTATGGCTTGGACCATTTTTGCTAGATATGCCTGCGTTGTTTGTAGCCTAACTTGGAAGGCTGGGTCATTTCTACTATTTTCAATAAGGATATTGGGCTTGAATTATCTGCCCTCCCCAAAAAATATCTCACCTAGGGGTATGATGTTTAGGTTTTAGAAGGAAATACACTTTCCTTAGTGCTTGAAAAGGAGAGAATAGCTTTTAGCTTATGCTCAGCAGTTTAGCTCCTTCCTACCAGACTAGTTCCAGGAAACAGCATTAAAATGGCATATAGTGAACACACCCATTTATGTAAACAAATAACAAACAGAAATCAAAGGAGTTCTGCAGATTGGAATACACCATAGAATACCCAAGAATAAATTTATTTTCCATCTGGGAACCAGGATAAGAGCACATCTCCAAAGAGGAAAGAATGAATGATCATACCAAGGGGGAAGTCCATTCTTAGTAGTTTTGAGAATTATAAGCCTTGGCAGTCAAGGAACGTTCTGGGGTTAGTTCCCATACATATCTGTGGCTCTGAGGTCTCCAGTCAACCATTCAAAAGTCTTCTCTTTCCCTCCCTTCCTCCCTTCTCCCTCCTCCACCCTACATTTCTGTATCTCCTCTCTACACATATGTCTGGAGTTTCTCCCCCAAGTGTGTGCGACAAACTGAAATCCCTTATACAGCTATGTAGTATAACACTCACATTCTCTCAGGCAATCATGAGTCTCATCTCCTTCTAAGTATGCAACATGAAGCACAAGATTGTCTATCCACAAAGGTGGCCCAGCCTTGGGCAGAAAAAGGGTCACAATTATAACACTAAACCTCACTTATAATATTGTGATTTGTAGTTATCCGTGTCTGACTCTTATTCACTTTATTAGACACAAAGTTCCAAGAGGGCAACAACTGTTTCTTCTTTAAAATTTTTAAAAAATATATTTTATGTATCTCATTAAATATTACCTAATTACATATAAAAAAGATAACGTTCATTTTAAAGAAATTTTGAGGTTCAAATTCTTTCTCCCTCCCTCTCACTCCTCTTTGAGAAAGCAAGCATTTTAACAACAATTATACATGTGAAGTCATGTAAAATATATTTCTATATTATCCATGTTGCAAAAGAAAATACAGACAAAAAAAGAAAGAAAGCAAAAATGTTTTCTTCAATCTCCATTCAGAATTCTTCAGTTCTCTGAAGGTGGGTATCATTTTTCATAATGGGTCCTTTGGAATTATCTTGGATTGCAATGACTTCTTTTTTTAAAAATCAAACCTTTATATCTTTCTTAGGGACTCTGATCAACCCAATGATCAACCAGAGTTCCAGAGGATACAGGGTGAAATACGCTGCCCACCTCCAGATAGAAAAGTGATAAACTCAGAATGCAGATTGAGACTTTTTTTTGACATGGTCAATGAGGGAATTTTGTTTGCTTGACTATATATGTTTGTAACAGGTTTATATGTTTCTTGCTTTTTCAATGGGGGGCATCAAAGGTGAAAAGGAGGACCTGAAAATAAAATAAAGTTCCTTCTCTCCCCTCCAAAAACCCTGATTTCTTCCCTAATGTATAGTTCAGTGCTCTGATATAGAAGATAGCCTATTTTTGCTAAATTTGTGACAAAAGTTTACTCTTCCTCCACTTCTGAATCTTTGTTCTCTCTTCTATTCTGAGTGGCCAAGAGCATTACCAAAATAAAAACTGAAGAAGCAACCAGTTTGTATGATTAAAATAGAGGACAGGCTGGTCAAATATTCATTACTTGGCAGCCTTGATTTCAGCGATTTTTATATTTTTGTACCTGGAGCAAATGGAACGAAACATGTCCTTATCAAATTCTCTGGGACACTAGTGGAAGGGGGCGAAGCAGTAATAGGGCATTTTGGCTGGAGAAGAGCTGGGGAGTGGGTGGAGGAAGCGAGGAGGGAGTACTTCCTCAGAAGTAGTATCAAATTGCTAATTTTAACTAATTACATTTGCTAACTTGGATGTGGAAACTCAATTGTTCCTACACTGTTCAAGGACAGCAAGTGTTGTCAGTGCCCTTTAAATTTTGGTGCCCTGGACAAAATTCCTGTCACTCTACCTTAGTTATAACTCTGGTTTCTGGGAGATTTGGGACTAGATATGATATCCAAGATTCTACTTTCCACTTCCTTTCTCTCCTACTTGATGTCTCCACCCCTTTTGCTGCCTGCACTATGGTTCATTATACCTTGATATCATCGTCTTGTTGTAAATTGCTTCACCACAGGCAGGTAATTTTTTGGATCACCTTGTATGATTGGTATTGTTTCAGTTTGGGGCTTCCAAGCTAAAGTTCCCAGGAGGGGGGGTCTTTCTTTCTCCTGTCAATTACAAACAAAAAATCATGTCCTATTATTCCTGGCCTTCCCCTACAGCTAATCCACCTTGAATGTATTTAACCCCTAATTCTCTGGGATAAGGAAAGAGACATTTACCAGTCTTATTCCTGAGGCACTGCAGGTCACATGGCTGAAGTAAATTATTCAGCAACAAATTCTCATGGAAGAAAAGGAGTTTTTCTTTAAAAAAAAAGAACAAACAATACACATAATTGTCATGGGGTTCAGCCTGATCAGGTGCGAGTAGTTGCTCATTCTTCTATTTTATAAGGAAAAAAAGAGCTATTCATTTAGGAAAAAAGTAATCATTCTGGGTTTAGACACAAACAGACAAGAGTATGAAAAGAATAAATTTCTTTGATGTTGCCACTGATACTGAGTCTAGACAGCTCTGGAAGGCAACTTTAGCAGGCTGTGCTTCACAAACAATATTGGAAGCAAAGAAGCCTGGGGGGAGTGATGGGAAGGAAGAGAAAGGTGTTTCATGGGATGAGTCTTTGTAGTCCGAATCTTTAAATCTTGGCATAAGGAATACATCTAAGGATAAGAGTTTACTTTGAATTTTTACCCACATTGCCTCCACCCCCAGTTCATTCCCAGGAGCTCACTCCTCACTCCCTCCTTGGATCTATAATTGTTGGGGTCTGCTGCCTTGGAAACCTCTTTCTGAGTCTTTCTTTAATAAGCAACCAATGGTTTGGGAGATAGATTAAAAAAAGAGATCTTTGAAACTCCTCACTCTCATATCCTTTATCTCAACTGCTAATTCAAGAAAGAATGCCCAAAAGAGTATAGAACAACGTCCTTTTTGCCTGGCCTCCATACAGAAGAATGTGGAAATGTAACTAAAAGGGAGGAGCATAATCCAGGGAATGATGTAGAAACAATGCCAACCAACACTAAATTAGGCACTTGGATGAGGTCACTGATTAGATTACATTTTAATCAATTTGATTAACAAACTGGTATTGAACACCTACTACATACAAGGTATTGAGCTAGGGGCTGAGGTATAAAAAGAATCAAACTATCTTCGTGTGCCTAGGTGCTAGCTCTCTGTGTCTTCCTCCCTTCTGTCCTTCTCAACCAAAAAGGGGAGAAATTGAAAACCTCCAGACTGTGTCTACCTCCTGGACTAGCTAGGGTGGGACTTCCTCCTCTAGTTCCCCTTCCTCAGACTTTTCTCTCTAGATGAGTGAAGGTGAACTGTCTAGCATTAAGACTTGCCAAGGCAACTTGGCAGGGAGGCACACCAGGTCACTACAATTAATAGAAATGAAAGACTGGTTTCTGGTCTCAGGGGAAGAGCTAATCCTTTCCAGTTTTGCTGTTTGAAATTCAGCTGTGAAACATATGGTAAAATGGCTCATAATATATGACCCTCCCTACCCACTGTCACCATGGTCTCCAATGAGGAGTGAGGTTCTAGTTAATATAATTTGTGAAATATAAATCTTCCTCAGACCTAAGGCCTTCTTAGTACACTCATGAGGAATTTACTTTCATACTCAACGAAACAATGGAAAATAAGTAACTGTGTGAATCAACATATTTTTTTAAAAAAATCAGTGCACAAGGAATGATCCCTGTAATAGGGTAGAAAGTTCTAAGGAGGGGAAAACACTGCAAGGTTTTTTTCTTTTTTTGTAAAGAAAGAGAAGTGGTAAGAGGAGGAGAGAAGATACTCTTAACTTCTTGTCTATGCAGACACTGGGGGAGAAACCTACCCACTTGCTGATGTTTCTCTGTTAGCTAGTGATTCTTTTTGGGTGTTGAGCTCTGGTGACTGATGCTAATGTCTGCATTGTGTGTCTGGTCTCCCAAAAAGAGACTCTCCTCTCTCTACTCCATCCATCTCTACAGGATCTCAAATTCTGGGCTGCCAAGACTCAGCCTCTGTAGAATAAAACCCCTTGAAATAAATGACAGCCCTCTCTCAGAGAGCTGTTGGATCCATTAGTTCTGGAAGGTCATGTGTGCTGCTATACCTGCCTTCAAGGAGCACACATTCTACAAAGGAAACACAATATATCACATGCACAAATAAGTAAATAGAGAACAATCACTAACCACTAGAGAGATCAGAAAAGACTTCTCAGATTAGGTAGCACTGGAGTTGGCTCTTATGCCAACTCTTGAAGTAAAATAAAGATTCTGAGAGGTGAAAATGAGAAGAGTGTACATTCCAAATCCAGGATATGTCCTGTTATAAATGGTAGCGAACTGAAGGTAGAATTTGGGTAATTACTAGTAATCCAATTTAAATGAGACTGGATTAACTAGAGAGTCTATTAATCAACAAACATTTTAAGTCATATTATATATCTAGCATTGTATTGAGGGTAAATAGCGTGAAATAAGTCTGGAAAGGTTTGCTGGAGCTCAGTTTTTGAGAACTTTTAAAAAGATATTTGTCCAATTATATAATTTAACGTTAAAAAAATTTGAGTTCCATATTTTTTCCCTCCTGCCCCTCTACCTTCCCAAGACAGCAAGCAATTAAAGTTATATATGTGCAGTCATGCAAAACATATTTCCACACTAATTCATGTTGTGAAAGAAAACACAAACCCCCCCAAAACCCTCAACAACCCAGAAACACACACAAAAAAGGAAGTAAAAAATAGTATCCTTCAATCTGCTTTCAGATTCTATCAGTTCTTTGGAGGTGGATAGTATTTTTCATCATAAATCCTTTGAAATTGTCTTGAATTTTTGTGTTGCTAAGAATAGCTTAGTCATTCATAGTTGATCATTGTATAATATTCCTGTTACAGTACACAGTGTTTTCCTGGTTCTATTCAATTCACTTTGCACCAGGTTTTTCTGAAAGCATTCTACTCATTATTTCTATAGCACAATGTTATTCCATCACAATCCTTTACCACAACTTGTTCATCCATTCCCTAATTAATAGGTATCCTCTCAATTTCTAGTTCTTTGCCACCACAAAAGAACCACTCTAAATCTCTCTCTCTCTCTCTCTCTCTCTTTCTCTCTCTCTCTCTCTGTCTTTATCTATCTATCTATATAAATCTTTTGGTTTCAGACTAGTAGTACTGCTGGGATAGAAGGGTATGCATAATTTTTGTACCTTTTTGTTCGTAGTTCCAGATTACTTGGAGAACTTAATATTTTTTCCATTTATATATTTTATTTTTATATTGTCTTCATTTCCAAATACACTTTTCTGTTTCTGATGCAATGAACATAAAAGAAAGAAAGAAAAAAGTAGTCCAACAAAACCAGCCAATACATCAATTCTGCATGATCGTATATGCAGTGCTCTACGTCCTTTCCTCATTCTGCAATAAAGGGAGAGAGAAATATTTTCTCAGCTCTTCTCTTGTGACAATCTTGGTCATTGTAATTTATGGTTCATCATAATAAGGTTCATCATAAAGTTTGGTTTCACTTTTTCCCTTTACTTTTACATTGCTGTAATCATCATGTATATCATTTTCCTTGTTCTGCTTACTTCATTCTCTGTCAGTTCGTGTAAGTCTTCCCAAGCTTTTTAGCATTCTTCATATTCATCATTTACAATGGCACAGTAAAATTCATTATGTTTATGTACCATAATTTTTTAAATCATTTGCCAAGTAATGGGCACCAACTTTGTTTCCATTTTTTTGCTACCACCTAAAGTGCTGTTCTAAATTTTTTTTTAATACGTGAGACCTTTATGTCTTTGATCTCTTTTGTGATATATGCCTAACAGTGGGATCTTGGAGTCAAAAAAGTATGGACATTTGAGAAACTTTTAAAATATATAATTACAAATTGCTTTTCCAGAATAGTTTGACCAATTCATATCTTCAACAATAGTGTACTGTTATTTCCATCTCTGTGGAGCTCTTCCAACATTGAATATTGTTCATATGTGCTATTCTCATTATTAGTGATTTGGAGCAATCTTTTATGGTAGTTAGTATTTGGCTATTATTTTTAGAATTGTTTTTCATATTCTTTGACCATTTATTCATTAAGGAATGACTCTTTTTTTTACATATTTGTGTTAATTTCATATATATATGTATATATACATAATATGATCTCATACCCCTCTTGGAGATAATTGGTTCAAAGATTTTCTCCCAGTTAAGTTTCCCTTATCCTAACTGCATTAATTTTGTTCCAATTTTTTAATTCCATGTAACCAAAATGAACTATTTTATTTTTCATGACTGTTTCTTTCTCATTTGGTCAATAATTTCCCCTTGATATAGTTGTGTATATTTGTCATAGTTGCAATCCGATCTGGTTCTCTTCTAATCTTTTTTTATGTTGTGACATTTTATATTCAAGTTACAGATCTATTTTGAGCTTATTGTGGCATATGGTATAAGATGTAGGTCTAAACTTAATTTCTGCCAAGCTGCTTTGCAATTTCCCAGCAGTTCTTGTCAAATAAAGTCTTCTCAAAAGTAACTGATGTGCTTGCATATAGGGAATTCTGAGTTATTGAGTTTATTGTTCTGTTGCTATTGTTAATTGTTGTTCAGTCATTTCAGTTATGTTTGACTGTTTGTGACCCTGTTTGGGGCTTTCTTGGCAAAGATGCTAGAGTGCTTTGCCATTTCCTTCTCAACTCATTTTACAGATGAGGAAACTGAGACAAACAGGGTTAAGTGACTTGTCCAGGGTCATACAACTACTAAGTGTCTGAGGCCATATTTGAACATAGAAAGATGAGTCTTTCTGACTCCAGGTCTGGCATTTAATCCACTATGCCACTGCCATTCCTTTGATTTACCTTTGTGTTTTTAAACTAGTATCAAATAGTTTTGATGACTTTTGCTTTGTTATTTGATGACTGCTAGTTTATAGTTAGAGATCTGGATGCAATATTTCCCATTCATTCCTACTTTTTTATTATTTCCTTTGAAATTCTGGACTTTTGTCTTTCCAAATTAATTTTGTTATACGTTCATCTCACTCTAGTAGTTTCATAGGCACAGTACTAAATTTGGGAGTTGATTTAGGTAGTATCATAATTTTTACTGTATTATAATTGTCAAAACCTGAACAACTAATAATCCTTCATTTAAAAAAATTCATTCTATGGTTTACCATATTTTGTAACTCTGTTTATATGTCTCAAGTGTGATTTATGTATATTTACATAAATCTTAAGTGAGAAATATTTTATCTTTCTATTATTTCCTCCTCTGTTTTAGTATTGCCATGATTTTTTACGCTTAATTTGTGTCCTATTATTTACTGAAGCTACTAAATTTCTCAGTTTGCTTGCCTATTATCTAGGCTTTTCTAAGTAAACTATCATTCCACACTAACCATGGATAATTACGTTTCCTCTTTGCTAATATTTTATGCCTTTAAGAATACTAGAATTTCTCAAACAAATGGCAATAGGGAAAGAAGATATCCTTGGATTTCTCCTCTAGTTAGCGGAAGAATATCTAGTATTTTCCTCTCTTGTTTTTGTATTTAATGACATTATTATTTGACTTGGGATGTTTATGTTTTAAACTTGATTATTTCAATTGTTTTCCAAATGTTGAACCATCCTTACATCCTTGGTATAAATTTAACTTGCTCATAATGAATAATTTAAAAAAATTTTTCAGTAGTCTTTTTGCTGGGATGCTGTTGAAATATTTTGAATCAATGTTCATTGGTGATATTGGTATATAGCTCTCTTTGTTTTTTCCTTTCTTGGCTTAAGTATTAGGACTATATTTGTCTCATCATGGGATTAGGTAGAGTGTTCTCCTTTTCAATTTTTAAGAATAATTTATATAGCATAAGTATCAATTCATATTTAGACATTTGGCAGAATTGACATATAAAAATCTGTTTGGATGAGGTGATTTATTAGTTCCTTTTTTTTTTTACTTTCCTAAGATTGAATTAAGATATTTATTTTGTATTTTGTTATTTAACATTTTATTGTCAATACTGTTTCTTTTAAAATCTCATTTTTTCTGGCATATAATTGTACATACTGAGTTCTGATAAGTCTTTCTTTTCTGTTTATTGTGATTTTGCCTTTTAATTTTAGTTTTACCAATTTTATTTTCCTTCCTTTTGAGTGTGTTAGCTAAAGATTTGTCAATTTCATTAATCTTTTCAAAGAACTAGATTTTAGCCCTTAATTCTATAGTCATTTTAAAGATGCATTTTTCTACAATAATTTTTAAGATGCTCTTGTGTTCATTTTAGGTCTATTTTCTAATATTTAAAATTATTTGGTTATTTCACAAAATCTTTTTCTATTTTATTTATGTATGTTTTAAGGACTATAATTTTTCCCTCTGAGGTCTACATTAGCCATATTCCAGAAATGTTGGTTTATTATTTCACCATTATCTTTGTCTTTCCAATAATTGTTCTTTGTTTGTAATATTTGTTCTTTAATGCACTGATTATTGGAGATGTAATTATTAAATCTCTATTTGGGTCAGTACTTTTTTAAAATAGTAATTTTTTCCAGTTACATGTAAAGATAGTTTTCAAATTCACTTTTATAAGATTTTGAGTTCCAAATGTTTTTCTCCCTGTCTTCTCTTTCCCCTCTCCCAAACAGCATGCAATCTGATATAGACTATACATGTATAATCATGTTATATGTATTTCCACATTAGTCATGTTGTAAAAGAAGAATCAGAACACAAGGGAAAACCACAAGAAAGAAAAAAAAAGAGAAAAGAATGTGTTTCAATCTGCATTCAGAATCCACAGTTCATTCTGTGAATTTGGATAGGATATTCCATCTTGAATCTTTTGGAATTATCTTAGAACATTAAATTGCTGAGAAGAGCTAAGTCTATCAGAGTTGGTCATTGTACAATGTTGCTGTTAATAACGTTTTCCTGGTTCTGCTCACTTTACTCAGCATCAGTTCATGTAAGTCTTTTCAGGTTTTCCTGAAATGTGCCTCATCATCATTTCTTATAGCATAATAATATTCCATTTACATACATACACATACATACACATACCACAACTTATTCAACCATTCCCCAACTAATCAGCTTCCCCCCAATTTCTGTTTCTTGCTCATCACAAAAGGAGCTTCTGTAAATATTTTTGTACATGTGAATCCTTTACCCTTTTGGGTCAGTACTTTTTGCTTGGGTTACTTGTATTCACTACAAAATTTATTATGTTTTTATCTGTAAAAAAATGTGTTTAGCAATCATACTTCTTAACATTTATAACATGTATATTGTTTAATTTCCCATTCTGAAGATACCGTAAGATTTTCAGATCTATCTTCTATTTTGTTGTTCTATTTTCAGGGTTTTTTTAAATCATTATGTTAGATTTATCCATATCTGAGATAGGAACAGTAAGATCTCTCAGTTATTGCATATAGTTAGATGTAGTCATAACATATATATGTTATATGCAATTTAGAGTTATAAAAGATAGTTATAACTGTTATTTTGCAATTCAGTCAAATTTTCCTTTATGAATTTAAATGCTATGCCATATGTTGCCTAAGTGTTGAATACTGATACCAATTCATTATCTATGACTCCCTTAAGTCAGATTTATTTTTATTACTTTATCACTGGATGTTGTGACTTTTTTCCTCTTTCTAATAGTATAATTATTATTTTGGAATCATTAGAAGCATGATGAATATTGTTACAGCCTTTCATTTTAATTCTGTATGTATTTTTACTTTTAAAGACATATTTCTTGTATTAGTAAATCATTGGGTTTAGTTTTCTTGTTCATTTTACCACTTCCTTGGTTTTATTATATCATTTAATATATTCACATTGAAAGTTCTTATTTCTAGACTTGGGTTTTTCTCTATTTATTTTGTATTGATTTTATCCCCTACATCTTTTAAGTCAGTACTTATCTCTGTGATTAGTTTGCTTATCCTACTTAGCTAGAAGTCCACATGTGATATTTGTTCTCCTTCCTATTTATCTACGTTATTCCAAATTCTGTGAATTTACTTAAATTGTTGAATTCTCTCTCTCTCTCTCTCTCTCCCCCCCCCCAGGGAAAAAAAAAAACAAGAAAAGCAATTATGTGTCCTCTTGCCCTATGTGTATTCCCTTAAATTTTTTGTTGTTTTCTTGCTATGGCTAGTATTTCTAGAACTAAAAGAATAATGGTGCAGTGTGCATCCTTGTTTTACCCCTGATCTTATTGGAAAGTCCTCTAGCATTTCTCAATAACAGATAATGCTAGCTCTTCTTTTTAGATAGTTACTATTTGCCATATTAAGATTTATTCTCATATGACATGGATTCAATACCTTTCATCATCTTTTTTGTCCTATTCTGGATACTCTTCAGCTTATCAAGGTCCTTCTTAAACTGAGGCGAAAAGTGAGCACAATAGTACAGATTCATTTTTGACTATGTTTCATTTTATTATATATAAATGGATGCAATAATTTGTCAAAAAACCTTTTTCTTCCACTATTAATATAATCATATGATTTTTCTTGTTTGCATTAAAATTTGTGTTAAGTTTATGAGAAGCATCATAGTGTAGAAGATAGTCAGTTGGCCTGAGGGTCAGAAAGACCTACATTCAAGTCCTGTCTCAGATACTAGTCATGTGACTAGGGGGCTCTGGACAAATCAATTAAATTTTCTCAGGCTAAGTTTCCTTAGGATTGTTGTGAGAAACAAATGAGATAATACATATAAAGCACTTTGCAAGTGTTAAAGGGCTATATTAATTTTACCTATTATTATTAACTAAGTTATATCTCTCTATGTTTTTAAAAAAACTTTTATTTATTTATTATTTTCTTTTCCATTACAAATATTTAGAGATTACATTTTATTTTATTTTATTTTATTATTTTATGAGATCTCTTGTAACAAGTAGAACAGTTAAGTAAAACTAATAACATAGTATCTTCATATTTGAAAAGATATGCAATCTTTCGCATCTTAGGAGTCCTTTCTTGAAAAAATGGATATCTATTTTCTCACCTTTTCAACCTCCTCCTCATTAAGAAAAAAAAGAAAAATACATTTCTTATAACAAGTATGTATAGTCAAGCAAAACAAATTCCCTCAATGGCTGTATACAAAAATATTTAAAGTTAGATTAGTGTGAATAATGAATCCCCTGAAGTAGCTGTGTGCATTCAACTTTGCACTATTCAAAGTTGTAATTTTGTAAAATATGATAATTGGTTCCAGTCCAATGGAAATATGCAGTTTAGATTCAAATAATATGATCACTTTAGGGGATTCATTATTCACATTAATTGGGACCTATCTGTATGTTTCATAAGTACTCTGAATCCAGAAAAGGGAAATGAGATCAGTTTGGAATGATCTGTTTGTTCTTGATGAGGCCATACTGGCTCTTTATAATCACTACTTCCCTTTCTGAATGGTAACCATTTCATTGTTGATCCATTCTAAAATTTTTCCAGGAATTTAAGTCAAGCCCACTGGCTTTGAGTTTGTGGTCTCCAGTCTCTTTTCTTTTTTTTAAAGAGCAATCTTTGCCCTTATGCAATCTTGTGGAATCTCTCTGTTTTCCACAATTCTTCAAATATCACCCACAGTGGCTTAGCAACCACACCTTAGTGACCATTCTTTCATGAGCCAAGATTCAATGTAGTTCCTCTGTGTCAGATGATGTGAATTCATCTGACTGCTAACTTCTCTTGGGTATCAACTCCGTTATGCAATTTTCTTCTGGCATTCCCAGTGCAAAGGTCATCATCCCTGGCAGAGAGAACAGAAGCAAAGTGAGAATTAAGTATCTCTGCCTACTTTTTGTTGTTAGTTATCATTGCTCCACCCCACCCCAGGCAGAGACCCTTTTTTAATCCTGTTTTTCCTCTTAATATGACTTAGAACAAACACTTTCTTCTCAACCCTGAAACATTTTGCTTATGGCCATCTCATACAGTAAGGTGGTAAAATGAATTGAGTGCCAGGCCTGGAATTAGGAAGACCTGAGTTGAAATCTAGTATCAAACATTTACTATCTGTGTGACCTTGGGTGAGTCAGTTAACTTCTCTTTGCCTCACTTTCCTCATTTGTAAATGAGGGATAATAAGAGTGCCTGCCCTCACGGGGCTGTTATAAGTATCAAATGAAATGATAATGGAAAGACATAGCACAATGGCGGTTGGGTAGTGCAGGGGAGAGAGTGCCAACCCTGGAGTCCAGAGGGCCTAGGTTCAAATTCAACCTCAGACCCTTACTAGTTATGTGACCCTGGGCAAGTCATTTCATCCTTTTTGCTCAGTTTCTCATCTGTAAAATTATCTAGAGAAGGAAATGACAAACCATTCCAGGATCTTTAACAAGAAAACCCCAAATAGGGTCACAGAGAGTTAGACATTACTGAAATGACTCCACTGCCACCACAACACTTAACACAATACCTGACGCACAGTAGGTGCTATATAAATGTAAGCCATCATTATCATCATCACTGCTAGACATACGACTCTGGGCAAGTCACAAAAACCTGTTTGCCTGTTTCCCCATCTGTAAAATGGGGATATATACTACCAGCACCTACCTCCCAGAGTCATTGTGAGATTCAAATGAGATGATATCTGTAAAGAGCGTAGCATCATGTCTAGCACATAGTAAACACCGGGTAAGTGTTAACTCATTATCGTTATGTTTTGTCCTTGGCTTCCCCTATAAACTTCAGTTTTATTCTTAATTTTTTTTCTTTTCTCCTACACCTGGATTGCACTTTCTCTCCATCTCCACCTCGAAGAATCTCCAGTCCCCTTTAATATTCCCTTCATGACACCTTCTTAAATGGAACCAGTCCTAATTCCACCAGCTCCTAGTACCTTTCCTTTCACCATTACCTTGTATGTGTAACATTACCACTCTGTTGGTGAGCAGGCTGGCAGAAAAGTCAGTCAATTTATTCTCCCCCATGTTTGTGTGGGCAGGGTTACCCTCAGATTCACTTCTCCCTTGGGCAGATGACATTCTCTTTCACCACTCCCTTTTGAAAATGTGATTTACTTTCAAATATAGCCACACACAAAGAGATAATGGCAGCAGACTAACTAGCCCTAGCCAGCTACTCTTTTGATTACTGCCTCACTTCCTCCTAAGAACATCTGTGTGGAAGCATTCTCTTTGCTCTAGGAAGCTCTTAAAAATAAATCAATACATTCAATTTCTCTTTGAATATGAGCTTCTAGACAGAAGATGCCAGTAAAATAGTAATTTCAATATTTTGCTCTTTGGTTTTCCCAATTGCCTCCTTTAACTTCATATCTAAATACCGGTACACAGTTTAACAACTAGCTATGATTTTAATAGCATGAAAATAAAGAGAAAAAATTCAAACATCCTTGACTTAACTACAGAGAGAGAGAGACAGCAAGACCCCTTCTTTCTGGGAACAGTAGAACAGGGATGGGAGAAGGAAGGCTTTGCGCCATGATCTAGAACCAAGTTCCTCACCAACAGGCATCCATCGTCTTAACATCTCAGGTACCATCCATCTAGAGTGTGCTACAATAAACCATTCTGCTACAATAAACCCCTCTAAATCTTGTTCCTTCTCTCATAAGGTCTTCTGGAATCACAGAGTGACAAGTCTCTCAGCCTGCTCTGGCAGCTTCTTACTCACCAAGATAAAATTCCAACTCCCTAGCAGGGAGCAAGGGGTTAATTCCAGCACCTTCCCAGAAACCATTGAGAACTGGAAACTGCTACAGATAGAAGTGCCTATGCCTCATCCATCACTGACCTCCAATTTCCTCTGCAGTTGGATGTTTTATATATATATAAATGTATGTATTTTATTTCTCTTATCTTGTGGATTCAGCTTTAGGTACTTTATATTTGTCATACATTGCTTTTCTTTATTTTCTTTACTTTTCTTTATTTAAGTTTTTAGATTGGAAATGGTTGTGCAAAACAATTATTCCAACAGTTCACAGATCTTATAACCTTATTCTTACAGTTTTTCAAGATCTTTCTGAATATCCCATCTCCTTTCTTTGTGAAGTCTTCTTCCACATCTGTAGCCCATTTTGGGCTCTTCCTTTTCCTCTAGGGCATTAATTGGCTCCATAGATTTGTATATATGATTGCATTCCATTGAGCTCTTTGTTTTTTCTTGTCTTTGTAGAAAGGCAGGTGAGATCTAATAGCAACTCAAGTCAGAGTACCTGAATATGAATCCTAGTTCTGCTATTTACAACCTGCATGACCTAAGCAAGTCATTTTCTGTCTTTGGGCCTCAATTTTTCCTTTGTAAAATGAGGGAAATTAACTCTCTGAGACACTATTAAATGGAAAGGGTTTTGGAACCAGTGATCTTGCATTCAGATCCTGGTTTTGCTTCTTATACCTCGTTGACCTTGCACAAATCACATAATTTTTCTAGGTCTTAACTGTCATCTAGAGAATTAGGCTGGATTTTTGTTCCGAAAGGTTCCTTCTAGCTCTGCTTCCTAGGTATGTCTTATCTTCTGATTCATGTGGACAGACATTGCATTGCCAATAAAATTATGATGCTTATGAGGGCAAGAACTGTCTAATACATTTCTTAAATCTTTCCCAACATGGTAGTCATTCAAGAAGTCCTCATTTAAAATGCTCTGAAGATATTTTGTGGTTTCTTCACTCTATGATTTTGCCCATGTAATTTCCTCCATTTGGGATACCATCCTGTCCAATCTTTGTCAATTTAATTTCATTCCCTTCTGCAACACCCAACTCAGATACTGTTTCCTCCATAATTCCCCCAATTGGAAGTGTTTTTTTTCTCATCTTCTACTTTCCATTATATTTCTTAATTTATATCTTTTTTAGGACCTTTATCACAGTCTCACATATTTTATTCTGCTTTGCATTTAGAGTTCATAGAATTATTGGTCATTGAATCATAGAGCTAGAGCTGAATGTAGTCTGAGTTCATCTTGTTTTTATTAAATGAGGAAATTTGGTACAAGAGGTTAAGTGATCTGTCCAAGGTCACACAGACATCAAAGGTAAGATTCAAACCCAGCAATTTAGAAAATAACAGAATTTGGAAGTTGGAAGGGCATCAGAAACTGACTAATCTAACCCATACACCAAAGGGATCTCTACTATATTACTCTTAAAAACCATAGAACCTCTAAACTAAACTAAACTAAACAAAACAAGTCCAATCCTTCCTGAGCAACACAGACTTCAAATACTTAAAAATAGCCATCAAGCCCAGCCCCTTACCCTCAGTTATCTCTTCTTCAGGCTAAACATGCTTATTTTCATATGATATGGCCCCTTACCATCTTGTTTGCCCCCCCCTTTTTTTGACTGTCTCCAAATTATCAATGCCTTTCTTAAACTGAGATGACAAGAGTGGAGCACAGTCGTCTAGATGCAGTCTGTTGAGAGTGGAGAAGAGTAAGATGAGCATTCCCAATTCCTGGAAGCTTATACCCTAGAATACAGCCCCAAATCACATTATCTTTTTTGACTTCCATGTCAATCCACTTTCTTCTATCGCTCTTATAGTGCACTGAAACATCTAGTTCTTTTCAAGAAAGTGCTATCCAACCACATCTCCCGCTCTTATCCTTGTGAAGTTGATACTTTTATATTCCAGTGAAAGACTTTATATTTTTCCTTACTGGATTTCATCTTATTCAATTGAGTCCATTGCCTTAGTCTTTCAAGATGCTTTTAGATCCTGACTCTAGTGTCCGCTATGTTTACTATTCCTCCCAGCTCTGTGTCTTCTGCAAATCTAATGAGCATCTCATTTGAGCCTTTACCTAAGTCATTGATAAAAAATATTAAATAACCCTGGGTCAAAGACAGATCTCTGAGGTCCTCTATTAGAGACTGTTTGTCACATTGACATTGAACCATTAATAAATAACCATTCTTTGGGCCAGGCCAGCCAACCAGTTCTGAATCTATTTAATGGACTATTATGTAATCCAACTCCCTTCATCTTCTTTGCAAGACTAGTATCAGATACTTTATTAAAAACTTTGCTAAAATCTTTGTTGTTGTTCAGTCATGTCCAACTCTTCATGACCCCATTTGGGGTTTTCATTTTTTAAAATTTATTTATTTACTTTTTAGTTTTCAACATTCATTTCCATAAGATTTTGAATTCCAAATTTTCTCCCCATCTCTCCCGTCCTTCCACACCAAGACAGCTTGCATTCAAATTACTTCTTCCCCCAATCTACCCTCCCTTCTATTACATCCCTACCTTCCCTTTACCCCATCTCCTCTATTTTCTTGTAGGGCAAGATAGATTTTTATACCCAATTCCCTTTATATCTTATTTCCCAGTTGCATGTAAAAACAATTTTTAACATTTGTTTTTAAAACTTTGAGTTTAAACTTCTCTTTCTTCCTTCCTCCCCATTCATCCTCCCTGAGAAGGTAAGCAATTTGATGTTATACATGTGTAGTTATGCAAAAGACTTACATAAAAGTCATATTGTGAAAGACTAACTATATTTCTCTCCATCCTATCCTGCCTCCCAGTTATTCTATTCTCTCGTTTGATCTTTTCTCTCCTCAAAAGTATTTTGTTCTAATTACCCCCTCCTCTCATTTGCCCTCTCTTCTATCATCTCCCCACACCCCAATTATCCTCTTCTCCCCTCCTTTCCTGTAGTGTAAAATAGATTTTTCATAGCAAGTTGAGTGTGCACATTATTCCTTCCATAAGCCAAATGTGATGAGAGTAAGGTTCACTTTTCCCCTCTCACCTCCCCTCTTTTGCCCTCCATTGAAAAAGCTTTCCTTGCCTCTTTTATGTGAGAGACAATTTGCCCCATTCTGTTTCTCCCCTACTCCTCTCAATGTATTCCTCTCTTTCTCCTCTCAATGTGTTCCTCTCACCCCTTAATTTTATTTTTTTAGATATCTATTCAACTCACTTTGTGTCCTCTGTCTGTTATATAATCTCTCCAACTACCCTAATACTGAGAAAAGTCTCAAGAGTTACAAATAATATCTTTCCATGTAGGAATGTAAACAATTCAACTTCAGTAAGTTCCTTATGATTTTCCTTTCCTGTTTACCTTTACATGCTTCTCTTGATTCATGTTTGAAAGTCAAATTTTCTATTCAGCTCTGTTTTTCTTAAGCTTGAAAGTCCTCTATTTCATTGAATGACCACTTTTCTCCCTGAAGAATTGTACTCAGTTTTGCTGTGTAGTTGATTCTTGGTTTTAATCATAGCTCCTTTGAACTCTGGAATATCACATTCCAAGCACTGTGATCCCTTAACATAGAAGCTGCTAGATCTTGTGTTATCCTGATTGTATTTTCACAATACTCAAATAATTTCTTTCTGACTGTTTGCAACATTTTCTCTTTGACCTGGGAGCTCTGAAATTTGGCTACAATGTTCCTAGGAGTTTTCCTTTGGGATCTCTTTCAGGAGGCAATTGGTGGATTCTTTCAATATTTATTTTACTCTCTGGTTCTAAAATATCAGGGCCCTTTTCCTTGATAATTTCTTGAAAGATGATGTCTAGGCTCTTTTTTTGATCATGGCTTTCAGGTAGTCCCACAATTTTTAAAATGTTTCTCAGAGATATATTTTCCAGATCAGTTGTTTTTCCAATGAGATATTTGACATTGTCTGCTATATTTTCATTCCTTTGGTTTTATTTTATAATTTCTTGACTTTTCCATAAAGTCATTAGCTTCTATCTGCTCCATTCTAATTTTTAAGGAATTATTTTCTTCAGTGAGCTTTTGGACTTCCTTTTCAATCTGGTCAATTCTGCTTTTGAGGGCATTCTTCTCCTCACTGGATTTTTAGACCTCTTTTGTCATTTGGGTTAGTTTATCTTTTAAAGCGTTATTTTTTCAGCCTCTTTTTGCCTCTCCTTTAGCAAGCAGTTTACTCATTTTTTATGATTTTCTTGTGTCACTCTCACTTCTCTTCCTCGTTTTTCTCTCCTCTTATTTGATTTTCAAAATTCTTTTTGAACTCTTCCATGGCCTGAGACCAATTCATATTTTTCTTGGAGGCTTTGGATGGAGGAGGTTTGACTTTGTTGTCTTCTGTTATCATGTTTTGGTCTTCCTTGCTACCAAAGTAAGATTGTGTAGTCTGATTCTTTTTCTGAGTTTTGCTCATTTCCCCAGTCATTTACCTGACTTTTGAGCTCTTTGTCAAGGTAGTTCTCTGCTTCCAGTGGGGGTGGGAGTGTACTGTAAGTGGCTCAATTCCCCCACAATCTGTGGGCCAAGAGCTGCCTCTGCTGCTGCTTTGACTGCCACAGGTTCCTCCACCCTCTTCCCCCTTGTCCAGCCCTGAGACTGGGGCCTGACCACTCTACTCTCTCCCACGGGGTTTTTTTCCCACTGGCCTTCCAATTTGTTGTCAGCATTTTGGGCTTGTGAAGTCTAGAAACTACCACAGGTATGAGAGATTCAGTTCCCCCAAGGTCTACTCAGGTTCCATCTATGCTGGGGTGGCCCAAACTGGACTGTGCTCTGCTCCCAGTGTGACTCAATAGACCCTTCCTGGTGATTTTACAAACTGTCTTGGGCTGGAGATTTGCTTCACTCTGTCATTCTTTGAGTTCTGCAGCTCCAGAATTTGTTGAGAGTCATTTTTTTTACAGGTATTTGGCTGGGCTTGGGGGAGTGCTCTAGAAAGTCCATGCTGTTATTCTGCCATCTTGACCCTACCCCCATTTGGGGTTTTCCTGGCAAAGATACTAGAGTGGTTTGCCATTTCCTTCTCCAGTTCATTTTACAGATGAAGAAACTGAGACAAACAAGGTTAGGTGACTTGCCCAGGGTCACATAGTTAGTGAATGTCTGAGGCTGGATTTGAACTCAGAAAGATGAGTCTTCTGATTCCAGCCCTGACATTCTATCCACTATATCACCTAAAATCCCTTGCTAAAATCCAGGTAAACTATTTTCACAATATTCCCCTCTTCTACTCATTTGACTTATTATTGATAAAATCCTTCACAATTACTACTTCTCTTTCTATATGTTCATGAAGTCTTTCCTTAATGATCCATTCAAGAATTTCCCTATGAATCAAAGTCCAGTTCATTGGCCTATAGTTTACAGTGTTCTCTCCTCTTTTTAAATGACATTTGCCCTTCTCCAATCCTGTGGTATCATTCCCATTTCCACATTTAAAATATTCCTGATGATGGCTCAGCGGTCACATGTGTTCAACATTCAGAACCCAAAGACAGTTCCTTTGAGCCAGGTGGCTTGTGTCCAGCAAATGAAATGAGGCATTCTCTTACAATCTTACTTACCTTGGGTATCAACATTTTTAGTCACTTTTGTTCTGTAATTTCCATATATATATATATCATAATTCCCTGACTAATTATAATCCTGGGAGGCATGGCTCATCTTTTCCATCTTTTTTATTTCCCCCAGTATCTAATATAATACCTTGCACATATTAGGAACCTAATAAATATTTCTTGAGAGGATTGAATTGGTTCAGATTAAATTTTAGTCGGTATTTTTTCATATCTATAATCTTCTTTGCCTTATCCACTTTGTTTAAGGGTTATAGGAGAGCATGGCGTAATTAAATGGGTGTAGGACTGTAAGTCAGAACACCTAGTATTCAGTAGTGGCTTTCCTATTAACCAGTTGTGTAACCTTGGGCAAATCACACATTTTCTCTGTTCCTGAGTGCCTTCATGGGATTATAGAATGATATATTTGGGGGCAGCTAGGTGGCACAGTGGAGAAAACACTGGCCCTGGAGTTAGGAGGACCTGAATTCAGTTCTGACCTCAGACAGTTACTAGCTGTGGGTCCCTGGACAGCCCTGATTGCCTCAAAAAAACAATTGATATACTTAGAGCTGGAAAAAACCTCAGAAGGCAGAGTAGAAGAATCAGACTTTGAACCCAAGTTTTTTTTAGTTCAAATACAGTGTATAGGGAAGTTTTCCAATCTTTGAGATCCCTTCCAGCTTTGAGATATTGTGTTCTTACTTACTGAAGTGTATGACTACTTTGAATACAGAAGCTTGTAGCTGTCCACAGAAAGCCTATTGTTGTGAAGACAGTGGGGAATTTGGAAAAAGAAGTATTTTCACCTTCTCTAGTCCCTTTTCACCAAAGGGCAGAAGATCCTGAGCCACATGAGGAAACAGTGAAGATTCTCAAGCATCAGGGAACTTTGTGTTAATGTGATTATCCTGGAGCTATTTCCCAACTAGAAAAGAACCACAATTGATATACTGAAAGGATGTGTCCTCATTCCCTTTGGCTAACGTTTGACCTGAAGGCTGGATGGCACAATGAATAGAGTGCCAGGCATCGACTCAGAAGGACTCATTTTCCTGAGTTCAAATCTGATCTCAGACACTTACTAGCTGTGTGACCCTGGGCAAGTCACTTCACCCGGTTTGCCTCAGCTTCATCACCTACAAAATTAAACTGGAGAAGTAAATGGCACTCTACTCTATTATCTTTGCCAAGAAAACCCCAAAATGGGGTCACAAAGAGTCAGATACAACTGACCAACAAATGTGGTAGTAACTCTGGTGGAAGGAAAAGGGAAGAGAGGTAGTATACTTACAGAATGTATTATAGGCAATGATGTTAGAAAACATGAATGAGTGATAGCAAATATCTAGAAAAATTTGGAAACCACTACTATGATTGAGTAGTGTGCATGTGTGTGTGTGTGTGTGTGTGTGTGTGTGTGTGTGTGCATGCTCAGATCTGTAAATAGTAATTTTGCACACCAATTCTGCTCCTGCCCCCTGCCCCCCATCAAACAGCAGAAAGTTAGAACTTTTAAAGGGAGGAGAGTGGGACCAGGTTGGGGAGGGACCCACCTTAGTTCCAGCTGCTTTGAAGAGGAAGTAAATATGTCATCTATTTTGGGAGGAAGGATGCCATTCGTATTTTAACAAATTATTCTTGCTAATTAGCAAATGCTCTCAGGATTCTCTACATTTCCGCAAAGGCCAATTTGCCCATATTAATTATAGCTCTGCGCATGACTCTGTATGTATATGTGTACATGTGTATGTTTCAGTGTACATGGGCATGTATGTAGTCTTTTCTCTTTAAAATTCTCTCTTCCATGTCCAGTTAACTGGAGCTTAGACTGCTGAGGCCAGAGAGGGAAAATTCTCCCAAGTAAAGGATGCTGAAGGAAATTTCTGTCAGTTCCCTAATCCAGCTTTCATCTTCTGTCTTTGCCTCCAGATGTCTGTGCAAGCCCTCCATCTTTGCTCAGAGAACTTGCCTGCCATCTTCTGCTCCTATGGAGTTTTACAGCTACCACAGAACTGGCTTTCTCTCCTTTTCTTGGATGAAAAGTCAGGTGAACTCATCAAGGCTGGGACAGAGCTTTGTTCTGGGAAAGAGCAGACCTACTCATCCCTCCAAAGGTAATACTAGCCTGTTTTGTGATTTTGAACAGCCTCCTTTTCTCCCCTCTCCATCTTTTCCTCCAATTCTCTCTCCTTTCATGTCTTTGCCTATATTTGGGTGTTTGTATATGTAGTAATCATCTGATAAGGCAAAACACAGATCATTTGCTAATAATACTTTCCCCTTTTAAATGATCTTCTGGTTTTTCAAAGATCTTTCCTATCTATCACTTCATTTGATACCCATAACGTGATATTATCTGTAGAATAATAACACTTACCTCTCAGGGTTGTGAGGATTTCACAAATGAGTCCTTTGCAAATCTTAAAATGTTATGTAAAAGCTAACTACTACTACTACCACTATTAATACTAATTAGTACCACACAATTAGCTATTAATAGTGATAGCAGCATTAAAATCAATAATAGAAGAAATAGTGGTATCTATCTTACACAGTTGCAAGGACCACACGTGATAATGTATATAAAGCAATTTGCAAACTTTTAAAACATAATAGAAATGTCAGTTATTTTTATCTACCTCCAGTCCTCTCAGTTCTGTAACACAGCTAGGGAAGAAAGGAAGGAGGCAGGCAGAAAGAAAGGAAAGAAGAAAAGAAAAAAGGGAGAAAAGAGGAAAAAAGGAAGGAAAGAAAGAAGGAAATAAACATTTATTAAGCACCTATTATGGGTCAGACACTTAAGTATTTTACAAATATGGTCTCATTTGAGCCTTCCAACAATACTAGGAGGTAGGGACTATTATGAACCTCATTGTATAGTTGAGGAAACTGAGGCAAACAGAGGTTAAATGACTTCTCCAAGGTCACACAGTAAGTATCTGAGGCCATTTTTAAATTCAAGTCTAGGTCTAGACCTCTATCTACCATGCCACGTGCCTATAGTTAATGTCATCTTCATTTTACAGATAAGAAAACTGAGAATCAAAGAGTTAAAGTGATTTACCTTTATACAGAAAATAGCTATCAGAAGGAGGATTTGAACCCAGATCTTTATGATGTCAAGTTCAGCAATCTATTCATTATGCTGTGCTGCTTCTCTGTGTAATACTGGACAAAGGGTTAGAAAACTTGGATTCCAGTCAGTCTCTCTGTTATTAATTCACTAATTGTGTGATCTGAGCCAAATCACCCCTTGCCCCTTGAGACCTCTGCTTCCTCCTCTATAATAAAATAAAGTTGAGGGAGTACATGGGGATTTGCTGATCTCTGTGGTCCTTTCTAGCTCTAAAATTCTATGATTATTTTCTCCATTTTATAAATAAGCTGGGGATCAAAGAGGCAGTGACTTGCCCTAGGTCACATAACTGGTTAGTAGGGGAGATGGAAATAGGGTCCATGTCTTTCAAATCCTAGTCATAGGCTGAAGTAGAGGTAGTTTTCATGAGCTCAACCATGGGTAGAATCTTCTCTTACATGGAAAAAGAAAAAGAAAAAGAAAAAAAACAGATATTTTCATTAAGACCAGATAATCCAATTCATTGCAATGTAGGACCTATCTCTTAAGAAATATATCTCTTGTGTGCAGACCTCTGTACTACTAGTACTGAGAGGAAGATATAACAACAACAAGAGTTCATATTTATATAAAACTTGTAATGGGGGTGGAGATGCTGGACAGCTTGCTGTCATGATGATGTAGTTATGGTAATGTAGATGCATGATGATGTAGAATGAAAGTGTCTTGGAGACCAAACATGCATAGATATTCTGTAACTGGCTTCACTTGGCTAACCATGTGATGAAGTAGAAGCTCTTTGGCTGTAGAAGCATTCAAAAGGGACTGTCAGTCTCAGCTTCTATTGCTCTTTGTCTCAGAGCTCTTAGGGGAGTATATAGCTTTGCTCATAAGGACCAATAAAAAGGAGCACAGTCTATGACTTTGTAAGTTCAAAAGGCCCAGAGAAAGCTTCAATATCTTGGCATTCCAGAGTTCAGCTTTGTGGTCAGCATAGCATCAATGCATCCAAGGTAAGAGGAGTCTCCTTCGACATGCCAGCACTAGAGGGTACAGGTCTGCAGCCAGTACAGCATTAATTCCCCAAGGAGCAAGAAGTGACCTACACTGACCCAGTAGTAGCTGAGACAAAGACTCATCTGGCAGCAAATACTGCCTTTGGACGTGAACTTGGTGGGACTGATGTTATGCAGGAAAACTGGCTAAACTGAGTCTACTCTCCCCTAGAGACTGAGGTGGTATAGGGGAGAATATACCCCCAAGGTGTTGGGGAAAATGTTGGGAACTTTGTTCCTGTTATATCTTCAAAGCAAATAAACTCTTTGTAAAAGATAATTGATATTATGTGGTTAAACAGAACTAATAACTTGCACCTAATAGATAGGTGGAGTACCTTAGTGGGAGCTTAAGGGGGCTTAAGTCAATAGTAATAGAGAAAAGACACTGACCCCCCCCAAGTCTCTGTGTACCCTAGAATTCAAAGAAGCAGATATAGCAGACCGGAATTGAGAAAGTCACAAAGCAAACATGCTACACAATTTAAGGTTACAAAATGCTTTGAAACTTGGACTAATCATGTGAAGTAAGTGCTAATATTCTCTCTCACAGAAAAATAAACTGGTGTTGAAAGATGTTAAATTACTTTCTCATGGTCACACAGATGATAAATATCAGAGCTGGGATTTGAAAGCAGGTGTCTCTCCTGACTGCTAGTCTAAATTACAACTAAATTCATTTACTTGTAATTTTTAATTTTCTTTTTTATTATTATGAATTTGATGGATATTAATAAACACAAGAATTTCCTTATAGGATCTATCTATTGATCTCTGATGTATATATTGCACATAATCATTCATTTGGAAGCCCTATCTGTTGGTCCTTATTTCTCTGCTTGTTTTTTGTCTGTAAGTGATTGTAATTAAAGAAGATTGTTGACCTCTCAAAAGTTGCTTTCCTTTTAGAAAAGCAGATTTAAGAACCTGTACAGCATACCCTTCTGTATGTGCTGGGGTGATTACAATATTCTCTTAGAGCCCCACTACGTTTATTTCCTCTGACCAGGAGACATACTATACTTTATTGTGCAGGAGTGGGTTTACTCCTCTAATATTACTTGATGCTTTCAGGTGGGTTATCATCCTTATGCCCAAAGTTTCCCCACCTCTATCATTAAAAAAAAACAACTTTCAGGAGACCCCACCAACCCCTCAAGCTATCATTCTATATCTCTCCTACCGTTCTTAGCCAAACTCCTAGGCAAAGGGGGTGGAGGGGTGGAGCCAAGATGGTAGAATAGAAAGATGTACATATACTAGCTCTTCCCACATAGCCCATAAAAATCTGTAAAGAAAGAATCTCAACGAATTCTAGAGAAGCAGAATTGGAGAACAACAGAGTGGAGGTTTCCAGCCCAGGGTGACCTGAAAGGCCAACAGGAAACATCTGTTGCACTGGATTCAGAGCCCAGCCCAGGGTTGGCCATGCAGTGCAGAAGGAGGACCAAGCAGGCCTCTGGGGCTAAATCCCACAGTAGCAACGTTTTTCAGATCCCTCAACCCAAAGGCACCAAAAGTCAGTGACAGGGTTTTTTCAGCTAGCTGAGAAGGGAGAAGGGCCTTCCCATAGCTCTGGCCTCAGGTAGTGGCCACAGAGGCCACATGGAGCAGGTGGCAGCAGTTCCCACAGCAGCCTGAATCCATTGTTGGATGTAAAACCCCTGGGGGCACAGAGCATCTGATTCTTACCTTATCCCTGTGTAGAGGCCCTGCAGCAGTTGATCTTTATGTCACACTGAATGGCAGCTCTGCTCCTGCAGCTTATCCGAATCTCAGCCCCCAGTGCTGGCTTGGTGGAACTGGAGGTGAGGTGGTTGTGAAGAGGAAACTCTGATAAGATTCTGGGCACAAAAATCTCTGCCTACTCTCAGACCAATGTACATGCTTGATTGTGCCACCTTGGAGGAACCGAGATATTTCCGATCCCCAGAGTACACCCTACTCTTGACAAAGGACCCAAAAGTCAAGTAAATGGCTGGGAAAATGCCCCAAAAAAGGGAAAAAATAAGACTATAGAAAGTTACTTTCTTGGTGAACAGATATCTTCTCCCATCATTTCAGATGAGGAAGAACAATGCTTACCATCAGGGAAAGACATAAAAGTCAAGGCTTCTGTATCCCAAACATCCAAAATAAATATTCAATGGGCCCAGGCCATGGGAGAGTTAAAAAAGGATTTTGAAAATCAAGCAAGAGAGGTGGGGGAAAAATTGGGAAGAGAAATGAGAGAGATGAAAGAAAATCATGAAAAGTGGATCAATACCTTGCTTAAGGAGATCCAAAAAAATGCTGAAGAAAGTATCACCTTTAAAAATAGGCTAACTCAATTGGCAAAAGAGATTCAAAGCTATATCTCCACTTTCTGTCTTCTCATTCTGTTAGTCAGTCAATAAATCCATCAATAAGCATTTATTGAGCATTTATTATGTACAAGGGACTATACTGAGCACTAATGATACAAAGAAAGGCAAAAAATGGTTCACTCTCTCAAGAAGTATATATAGATGAAAGATTATCTCAAAGGGAAAGACATTAGCAGCTGAAGGGACCAGAAAAGGCCTCCTGCAGAAGGTTGGATTGAGTTTTGAAAGGAGAGGAACAATTCATCTTCCTTCTCCTTTCTCCCTTCTCCTCTCTCTTCCTTTCTACCTCCCTCTCCTTCCAAGCTTAGATAAGAGTTTAGTAATGGTTTTCTTCATATGTCTGCACCCCCATCCATTATTCTTTTTCTAATTCTTCTTTTTCAATTAGTTTTTTTTCCATTCCACCTTCCTTGTTACTCTTATCAGCAATGTTATTTTTTTTTCCAGAAGCTGTGTGGTACAGTAAGAAGTGTTTTCTAACCCAATTCCAGGGGGCTGGCTCCTGATGTTTGACTGTCCCTTCATCATTTATCCCTTGTTGTCATGCCATTGAAGCCCCTTTTGTGGGACAGAAAGAGAAAGAAGTAAAGAAAAGGAGGGGTAAGAGAAAGAGCGAGAGTAAAAGAGAGAGAGAGAGAGTGAGTGAGAGAGAGAGAGAGCATCTTTTTTTTTCTTTTTTAAGGTCTTGGTAGGCTGATTCTGAATTCTCCATTCCTTTATAGCAAACATTCTGAATTCAATAATAATTAGCAATTTTTATATGGAGACTAAAACCCATTGTAAAAATACAGACAGCAAATAGGAAAGCAGGAAATTTCAGACAGTAAGTGATGTCAACTCATCTGGGGGCAAAAAAGTAGCAAGGAGAAGGACAGGGAGAAAGAAGAGAGTGAATAAATTTAACAGGTCCCAAAATGAAGTGAGGTAAAGATAGACACTTTCAGGCAAACAGCAACTTCTATACAGGAATGTCATTCCTTATGTGGATTATGTCAATATGCCAAACAAGTCTCCAAGTGGTCACAATCATATCCAGACAGTGGCAGCAATACCTTTCACTTGCAATCAGTTCATCTCTGCTAAGTCTATAACTAGGCTTCACTTGTCTCCATCAGCTCACATTTACATCCCCTGGTTCTGTTGAAGTCTGGGAACATATGAGGTTTGGGGTGCTCAGGACCCCAAAATACCAACATGTCAGGCTTGCCGAATGAATTTGACAGAAGACTTCTTCTAACCAAAGTAAAACAAAGTTTATTAAAGGTTCGCCATGTTGGGTTGACTCTTAAGGAGCCTTGCCATTTGTGATGCTTGTATTGACAAGTGGGCCAGATAGAATCTCAGCTAGACAATTAGAGCTGGATTGAATCTGAGTACCTTCATGGAGCTGAGATGTAATTTATATACAGAAAGACCCTGGGAAAGATCTAGAGGTGATCTAGTAGTCCAGGAGAAGGGTCTAAGGAGAATCTTGATTGAACTGAACTAGTGATATAATCAAAGGTGGGAAACAGCTGGAGGCAATTGGGAAGTATCAGACAATTGGGGGGCTTGAGCGGGAAGCAAGTAGAGCAATCCAGAGGTAACAGATCTGAGTATGAAAGGCCAGATGAAGTGGGATGATTCAAGGGGAAACTATGGGGAGTTCAAAGGGGTTCCCAGAGTCTGAACCTCATCAGTTCAGCCCCCTTTAAGCAATGACCCACCTTCTTCAGGGCCCCAAATACTTCCATTTCCCCAGAGGGAGTCAGTACTAAAACATGAAGCCAAAACTTTAAGTGCCAGCATCCTTCTCCAGAAGGGCTCATTGAAAGACCCCTTCACCTTAATCTTTCCCGCCTTTGTGCAGTTTGCCAGATTATTTTATTTCTGTTGATGAGACTCAATTCTCGCTCATCCCTCTGTTATACTCCCACTCTCCCTCATCATAAAGGCAAAATGGAAAGACTCTCCTCCACTTTTCCTTTTGGAATCTGACTAATATTCTTTTCTCCCTGCCCTTTCCTCTCCAAACCCAAGAGAAACTCCCCATATGTTATGCCACCACCTATGAAATTGATTTGCTAATGATGGAATGAGATTTCTTTTCCTCCTGAAATAATCATTTACTTCTTCCACCTATGCTTCTCCTGATTTTTCCCATTATATTTTTTCTTCTTAGATTCATCACCCCATTTATTCTCCCTTTGCCTTCTCACTGCCACTTAGTATAATAATCTGAATTATTCCCTTTTTCTGAACATCCAATTTTGTGCTTCAATGCCTAGGCTTAGCTTTGCAGAATTTATTTTGGACGTGCAAACCAATTGTCTTTTTTTTTTTAGAATAGCACATTCGGGTTTTCCTTTTGGTTTGCTGGTTCTCATACTATAGACATACAACCTATCATAGAGTCCGATGCTTTCCTAACCTATCAGGAGTCAGGACATTTCATAGATACCTTCCATAGGCATAGCCTTTCACAACTTAGGAATATCTTTACGCCATAATAAGCCAAATGACAAGCCACCAGAAGAAAATTTTAGGGAAGAAAGCAAAATGTATCAAACATAAGTTTTTGTGGATTACATAGATTCTTTGTTACAAATGTCGATTATGTATCATATTCCAAATAAACATGTCAACTTTGGTGTCAGGAATAATATATAAGAATTATTATTATTAGAGTTATCCCTTCTACATAATGACTTTCACCATCATGGTTTTGATACATAGTGGATCAGCCTAAGATTAAGTACTTTATAATTATTATTTCACCTCATCCTCCTAACAACCCTGTGAGGTAGGTACTAATTACTACCTCCATTTTACACATGAAGCTAATAGAGGTTAAGTGACTGACCCAGGGTCTCACAGCTAGTAAAGATCTGAGGTCAGATTCAAACTCAGGTCTTCCTGACTTCTTGCCTGTCACTCTTTCCATTGCACCACTCAGATGTCCAATTTAGTAAGACTCAAGTTCAAGTTTTTTGCTTTGAGTTATAGATTTCTGAAATACTATATTCTGATTTTTCCTTTGATTTCTTAGCCCCACAGACATACTGAATTCAACATATAAAGAAATGAACTATCTTCTCCCCAAGCCCTCCCTTCTTTCAAATTTCCCTATTACTATCAAGAACAGTATCTTTCCAGTTATCCAGGCATACAACCCAAGTGTCATCCTTCACTCCTAAATCTCTTACTCCCCGTACCCATCAGTTGCCAGGTCTTGTTATTTCCACCTTTGTAACATCTGTTATATAGGCGCTTTTCTCTCCTCAGATCCCACCAGCCTGGGCAGGCTTTCATCAACTCACACTTGGACTATTGCAACAGCCTGCTATTTGGTCTCTGCTTTATCTCCCCCAACTGCAATCCATCCTCCATTCCGCTGCCAAATTAAAACCTCTTAAAGCACAGATCTGACTGTGTCACCATCCTCCACCCACTCAGGCCCCCAATCAATAAACTCTAAAGGCTCCCTATCACAACTAGGTTAAAACAGAAAATCCTCTGTTTGGTATTCAGAGCCCTTCACATTCTGGCCCCTTCCTACTCTGAATCTTCTTCACCTTTCTCCCTACCATATACTCTAAATTCCAGTGACAATGACCTCCAATTAGACATTCTGTCTCCCAACTCTTGGCATTTTCATTGGCTGCTTCTCATGCCTGCAATAGTCTCCCACCTCATCTCCATCTTTTGACTTCCCAGGCTTCCTTTAAATCCTAGTCAAAATCCCAACTACCATGAGAAGCCTTTCCTGATTCCCCCTTAATGCTAGCGCCTTCCCTCTGTATTCTCCAGCTTATCATATATATGTATATATATATATATATATATATATATATATGTGTGTGTGTGTGTGTGTGTGTGTGTGTGTGAATATATACAATCTACATCTACATATATGCATTCATTTATACATGCATGCATACATGTTTTGGCTGGTTGCTATGTTGTTTCAGCTGTGTTCAACTCTTTGCTATCCCCATTTTGGGATTTTCTTGTTGGAGCTACTAGAGTGATTTGCCATTTCCTTCTCATTTTACAGATGAGGAATAGACAGATAGATAAATAGATAGATGGATACATAGATACAGTTGTTTGTGTGTTATCTTTTCCATTAGACTGTGAGCTACTCAAGGACAAGGACTGTATTTTTCCTCATTTTATATCCCCAGTGCTTAGCATAGTGCCTGGCATATGAGTAGATACTTAATAAATGCTTATTGACTGGTTCTTGACCAATAGACAGGTTGCTTCTGATACATACCGGATGGTGTGACCCTGCACAAGTCACTTGACATCAGTTCTCCAGAGAAGTTCTCTCAAAATATAAGGTGCAGAATAGTTGCCTACCAATATGCATTGGTAGATGGAGTTTTCTCACTGGGAGTTCCCTACACCAGTGAAATCAAAAGTTCAGGTTAAAAAAATACCCTCTAAAATACTAAAAGCAGATATTTATGTAGTGCTTTAATGTTTGCAAAGTGTTTTACATATACAATCTCATTTGAGCCTCACAGCAACTCTGTAAGGAAGGTATTATCATTCCCATTTTAGATAGGGGGAAACTGAAGCTGAGAGAAATCTAATGACTAAATGTCTGAGGCAGGATTCACTTTTAGTTCTCCCTGATTCTGTTCTGTCTTGTCGAAGCCACTATGATGACTTTCTAATATTAAACCTCTTAAATAGCATCTTCCTTGGGAGTTAGTTTGATATCCCATCTCTGATACTCATTAGATTTGTGACCCTGAGGAAGTCCCTTGACCTCTCTGTGTTCCATTTTTCTCATCTGCCAAATGAAAGGAGTTGAACTCAATGACCACTAAGGTCCCTTATGACTCTAAGCCTTTGGTACTATATACAGGACTATTTACCTTTATGCAAAATGGCGGGCTATGCATTTAGAGTCATTCATTTACAGTTCCCTATCCGTTCTTATTGCATCAGCTTCTGTGGAAAGGGGAAGGAGAGTAAACATTTATATAACACCCACTCTATGTTAAGCACTATCTAAGTACTGATAATTATTAACCGGATTGAGTCTTACAACAACCCTTTGAGGTAGGCGCTGTCATTATCTCCATTTTACAGTTGAGGAAACGGAAGCAAACAGAGCTTGAGTGAGTTGCCCAGGGTCACACAACTAGGAAGTATTTTATGGGGTATTTGAATTCAGGTCTTCCTGACTCCAGGCCCAGCACTCTCAACACTATGGTGCCAACCAGGTGGTCTTTAGTGGTCTAGTAGCCCTTCCCTTTCTGATATAACTTTTTGTTGTTTAGTCTGATCTGAATCTTTGTGGCCCCATTTGGAGTTTTCTTGGCAAAGATACTGGAGTGGTTTGCTGTTTTCTTCTCCAGCTCATTTTGTAGATGAGGAAACTGAGGCAAACAGGTTAAATGGCTTGCCCAGGGTCACATAGTTAGTAAGTGTCTGAAGCCAAATTTGAACTCATATCTTCCTGATATCAGAACCAGCACTCTATCTACTCTGCCACCTAGCTTCCCCCTGCTGTAACTTAGGAAGAAATGAAGGTTGTCTAGCAAAGAATGTATCATATCTAATCAATCTATAGTCATACTTCTTATGTAAAATTTAAAGTCACTAGACTTTAACCTTTGTCCTTCCCCACATGGACATGCAAATAGAGTATACTGACTTGGTGGTGGTTATTTTTCTGTCAAATGCCTTTTTAAAAGACCAGGGGAATAGCTGTGTTTAATTCATCAAACATTTATTTGATAATTTCTTGGTTTCTCACAGAGTCATTATCTTCCATCTACTCTTTTCTAATTTTGAAAGAACTGTTTTCTTCAGTGAACTTTTGAACCTCCTTTTCATTTGGCTAATTCTGCTTTTTAAAGCATTCTTCTCCTCACTGGCTTTTTGGACTTCTTTTGCCATTTGGGTTAGTCTATTTTTAAAGGTGTTATTTTCTTCAGCATTTTTTGGGGGGGGGGCGTCTTCTTTAGCAAGCTGTTGACTCACTTTTCATAATTTTCTTGCATCACTCTCATTTCTCTTCCTAATTTTTCCTCCACCTCTCTAACTTGATTTTCAGAATCCTTTTTGAGCTCTTCCATGGCCTGAGACTATTGCATATTTATTTTGGAGGTTTTGGATGCAGAAGCCTTGACTTCCTCTGATGTTCTGCTTTGTTCTTCCTCACATGAAAGGATAGAAGAAAATACCTGTTCACCAAGAAAGTAACCTTCTATAGTCTTATTTTTTCCCTCTTTTTTGGGTATTTTCACAGTCAGTTATTTGACTTTTGAGTCCTTTGTTAAGTGGAAGATATACTCTAGGAACCTGTAAGTTCTGAGTTCCTCCAAGGTGACACGATCAAGGGAGAAGAGTTTGCTCCTCCCCTGGGTTGCGCTGTGGTCTGGGAGCAATCACAAGCACTATTTTCTGACTAGAATTCCCTTTCTAGAGTCTCCATCAGCTCCACTATGCCAGTGCTCCTCCTCACACTAGGACTACCACTCAGGATTGAAACCCAGATCAGCTGCTCAATTCCCCTGGGGCCTTTAGGCCAGGGCTCCAAAAGTGGATGCTGCTGCCCTGGGGCCAGATCGCACACCCCTCTCACCTAGGTGAAAGAGCTTTCTTATTGACCTTTGAAGCTGTCTTTGGCATTTGTGGGCTGAGAAATCTGGGAACCACAGTTGTTATCCATGATTCCATACCCTGAAGCCTGCCCCAGTCATGTCTGTGCTATGTGACCAAGGCTGGGCTGAACTCTTGCTATTTTCAGGCTATCTTGGGCTGTAAATGTCTTTCACTCTGTCTTTTTTGTGGCTTCTGCTGCTCTAAAATTTGTTTAGAGTCATTTTTTACAGGTATTTTATGGGCTATGGGGGTGGGGAGAGCTACAGCAGGTCCGTCTTTCTACTCCATCATCTTGACTCTGCCTTCATCAAACATTTATTAAAAGTCTACAGCATGTGAGGTGCCATGCTAGGTACTGTCTTTCAAATGGGTAATGTTGGAAACATGATCCAGAGTATACCGAGTTCATTAAACATGAGAGACATTTTATGAACAGAACAGTTTTCTGGAATACAAGAGCCATCAGTTAGGGAAGGCTTCCTAGAGACAAAAACTGGAACTTGGGACTAAAAGAAAGCAATGGCTATAGAGATGTAAGGGTGATGACCTTTGAGGATAAGCAAAGTCACAAGTTGAGACAAGAAAATTCTATTTTGAGTACTGGGAGCATATTTGTGTAGTTGCAGTGGAGGGACACAATGAGCATTGGGATTCTATCCTCTCTACTTGCTAAGCACTTAGCCCTACAAATGTCTGACTTCCCTGCCAACCTTAGGACTCCTGGGAGAAGACAGATGGCTAGGAGAGGAAGATACAACATTTGTGCAGCTATCGGAAATGGCCAATTGCCTCCCAGGCTATAAAGACACCAAGTCTTGCTCTTCATACTGCTAATCATGGCTTGATGTGGTAGCTAAGCCCAGACCCTAGGTATTCTGGTGACAAGAATGCAGTGAGTATTGAGTTAGAAAGCAGAAAGAGAGAAAACAGCGCATGGATTAATTGAGAAGAGAATAAGCATTTATTAAGAGCCATTTATTACGTGTGTGCTGGGCACTGTGCTAAGCGCTTTACAAATATCTCATTTAGTTCTCACAGCAACCCTCAGAGGTGGGTGCTATTATTACTCATTTTACAGGCGAGAAAACTGAGGCAGACAATGGTTAAGTGACTTACCCAGGATCACACACCTATTAAGTGTCTGAGGCCACATTTGAGCATAGATCTTCCTGACTCCAGGCCCAGTGCTCTATCCATCGTGTCTCTCTCAACTGAGTGGTAACAGAGAACTAGAGAATGAATGTAATTAAGAAGGGTGGCTGAATGTAGAACCTTGGAACTGATTCCAAGTTATGTGTGTGTGTGTGTGTGTGTGTGTGTGTGTGTGTGTGTGTGTGTGTATACCAAGGCTAGGTAGAGGCACCTTTTAACCTACTAGAAAAACTCAGGCACCTGAGTCCTGTGCTGCTCTCCAGGTAGCAACATAAGCATTTAAGATATGTGCATGATTATACTATGTCAATTGTCAATATCTGACTGTCATACTTTCTGAGTAGAATTCCCTTTCTAACTTCCAGAAGAGATACCACTTGGGGAGGAGACAATGAATCCAAAATCTGGATTTGAATGTAATTTGTGGCAAGTGGGAAATGTCCATAAGTATGTATAATTTTCCATGCCAATTCCTTGCATATGGAACCCACATGGAACTGGCAGACTCAAAATAACAAAATCAAATGTCCTTGAATTTCCATTCTCTGAGTGTTCCATATAGAATGGGAACTTAAAGAACATTTAATCTAACTTTCTTCTTTTACAGATGAAAAGACTGAGGCTTTGAAGGGTCAAGCCTTGGATAACTCATTAGCTTTTAATACAAGTATTAAGTGTCAGAGAAAGAATTGGAACCAATAAGTATTTACTTCCCTGCAAACTCCTTCTTTAATTTCTAGTAAGTTCTGATCATCAGGAGTAGCTATTTTCTGCTGAAGGTTCTATTCCTTTAGATGAAGTTAAATGAATATTAGAAAACATCAATTTAGAAGAATTTTCTAAAAATCTTTTGAAAATGGATCTATAGGCTTTCCCAGACTGCCTACGGGGTCCAAGAAACAACCCCAAACAGGCTAAGAACCTTTTTCTTTAGAAGAATATGCTGGACATCTCATCCTTGAGGTAGAAAATACTTAAAAGGAGGAGGCAGAAATGATCCTGAAAAGAATGCCAAAGTGAGACTGCAGGCACGTTCCTTTCCCTGAGAACTTAGAAAAGGAAAGAGACAATTGAAAATAGAATGCACGGTATCCTGACAGCTATGTACCATAGCTGTGCCCAATTCAATGAATTCATCAGACATTTGTCAAGTGGCTACTCTATGCAAGGTACCATGTGATGTGTTGTATTCCAAATCTTCTGATGGGGAATGAGAATGTGGTAGGGAATTATTGGGATATAGAATATAGAATTATTAGAATAGATATCATTAACTAGATTCCCCACCACAAAATTGTGAAATTTACCTCAGTTTCTCTAGTACCATTCATCTGGTCTAAAGCAGTGATTTAATCTTAAAATTCTGGGTCCCCACAGAAATATTTCAGAAAAGGACTTTCTTTCTAGCCATAAAATAAAATGCTCTCCTTAAGTGGACTCCTAAAATGTAGTAGTTGTTTAATTTGTATTTTCATGTATGGTACAAAGCTTCATGAGGATCAGGAGATCTCTCCATCTTTTTCCAACCCCCAACCCCCACTCCCCAGTCTCAGGCAATCTGGCTAGATTGTGCATCTTCATCGTTAAGCTTCAGCAAACAGGAGAGCAGCTGGAGCTCATGAGAGGACTAAATCTCTTCATCTGAGCTGCCAAAATACAGAGTTCCACTAACAGGAAGACACCTAAGGGTCTTATGGGAAAATGGACAGAACAACATAGAATACATTGGTAGGGTTGTTTCCTTTAGTGGGGTCCCTGGCACCTGGGAGATGACCATTTATAGAGGACTGTGAAAGCCCCTCTGAGCCTCCTGTTGTACCACTGGGATAAGAAGCTGCATTTCCTTTATCCTTTTCTCTGGGGGCTAAATTTCCACTCTCCATATGCTGCTTCTAGTGTTAACTTCCCTCCCCCATCCTTCTTCTCCACAAATAATGAACTTTAACAACTTCATAGAAAAAAAGAAATCTAATGAACACTATGCTCTATTTCCTTTTCTCCACATTTCCTTTCAACTTACTGTAATATGCATACTTACATCTGTTTGATATAGAACTAGGGGTAATGTGCATGGGTGATCTTGTCCTGGTTTTCTAATTTATTTGCCTTTCAAAGACAGAGCTCTGGATGTTGCCTGATCCACACAGCATCATTTTCAAAAACAGAGACTCCATAGGATTCTTAGCCTATATATTGTAGTTTGCTCAGTTGTTCCCTCATTCTGGGCTTTGAGTAACTCCTGTTTTCTATGATTGGCTATAAATATCTTTTTACAAATGACTTTTTTAAATTAATTGTTTCTATGAAATGTATTAGAGGAGAATAAATAGGTTTTGAGTGATCAGAGTAGATCTTGTAATGTATTTCCAGATCGTTGGTGGCCTTGTAAGTTGTTTCAGTCTTTCTGAAATATGATAGATATAAACTTTCTCACCAACATTGGGATTTATCACTTTTATGGATTTTTCTTCCTAATTTATTAGGTATATATGTGAACCAAGACAAAGTGAGATAAGCAGAACCAGGAAAACACACAAACACACACACAGACAAATGTAGAAAATTCACTTCCATTTTCTTTGGAATACGCATGCACACATACACGCACATGCACATGTACACACACATACACAAACAAATATAGAAAATGCACCTTTATTCTTTGGGGACTATAGGTTCAAAAGGTTGCATAAGCTCATGAACAATTGTAAAATTTTAAGTCTTATTTTTATGGGTCTTGGGGGGGCAGAATCAAACTTTTATTTTTATATCCCCTCCATTTTAAAACATATTACTCCACTTCCCCTCCAATATGCAATATGCCATTACAAAGCTAAAAAATGAGATAAAAATACAGCAGCAAAAAAAAATCCAACCTATAGAATACATACAGCAGCTTAGGCAATTTACCAAACATAAGCCCTCCATTCTACAAAGAAGCTAGGCCAGTACATTTTCTGAATTCTTTTTTCCATTCAAGATTGGTGATTATAGTTGTGTCTTGTTGGTGGTGTTGTTTACATTTAGATTTGCTTCAGCCAGTGGTGTGTGTGTGTGTGTGTGTGTGTGTGTGTGTGTGTGTGTGTGTAGTTTCCTTGGTTCTGCTTCCTTCCATGTCAATTCACACAAGTCTTCCCATGCATCTTTAAAATTTTTGTAGTCATCAGTTTTTACAACATAATAATAGTCCATTACAACTCATGTACCACAATTTTCCATTCCCTATAGATGAGGAACTGCTTCTACAGTTACTACAAAAAGCATGGCTATGAATATCTTGGTGTACATGAGACTTTTACTTTAATTTGATCTCCTTGTGGTATATGCCTATCAGTAGGATTTGTGAGTCAAAGGGGATGAACATTACGGTTACTTTCTTTCCATAATGCTAAATTGCTTTCCAGAATGGTTAAATTCAAAGCTCCATCAATAGCGAATGTGTGCCTATTTTTGCACAGCCCTTTTGAGATTGATTATTCCAATCTTTTGCCAACATTGCCAATGTTCTCTATGAGAAATGAAACCTTAGAGGTGTTTTGATTTGAATTTCTTTGAAGTATCTTCCATATGGTTAGTAGTCTGCAATTCTTTTGAAAACTGCTTGTTTGTATCCATTGTCCACTTACTCACTGGGGCATGGCTTTTTGTCTTAGAGATTTCAGTTAGTTACCTATACTGAATACTTTGAATATTAGATTCCTATTAGAGATATATAATGCAAACACCTTTTTTCCTTAACAGACAGTTTTTCTTCTTATTCTAACTACATTGCAATTTTTTTTGAATTTCATATAATTGAAATTATCTGTTTTCTTTTGAGTTTACCTCTATCCCTTCTTTGGTTAGGAATTCTCCCTCTAAAACAGACATAAAGGGGACACTCTTGTTCTCTCCTAACTATTTTATGATACAATGTTTGAAATTCAAACCATTTGGGGCTCATTGTGATGTATGATATAAGATGTTGGTCTAATCCTAATTTCTGCCAAATGTTTTCCAGTTTCCCCAGTAATTCTCATCAAATAACAAGTATTACCCTAAAAACTGTGTGTTCTTGTCTTTATTGAACACCAGTTTATTGAATTTTATTGTTTCTTGTCTGTTTTGTTGATCTACCTTTTGAAACTACACAAAATAGTTTTTATGATTACTTCTTTACAGTATAATTTGAATTCTGAGAGGTTATTGTTTTCATTCATGCCTTTTTCATCCTTTCCCATGAGAATGTATTCTTTTTATTCTTCCAAATGAATTCTGTGGTTATTTTTTTCAACCCTATAAAGATTCATTTTGGTAGATTGGTAGTAAATATGCAAATTATTTTAGGTAATATCATTGTTTTTGTTACATTTGATGCAGTTCAAACATATGTAATCAATATTCCTCTCAATAGATCAATTCCTAGATATTTTATTAATTTTGTAGTTTTTTCCCATTATTTTCACTTGGATTTGTTATTGCTATAAAAATATTCATGATTTTTATGGACATATTTTGTATCTTGCTTCTTTGTTGAAGTCATTGCTTTGTTGAAGCTATTGTCTCATTTAATTCTTTTGTTGATTCTCAGGGTTTTCTAAGTGAATGATTTTGTCAACCACTTAACATGTGTGACCATGTAAGATATGTACATCCACATGGGTTGTCTAAACATATACCTGTGTAACTTGTAGAAGGTATGATTAGATATGATCTGATATGTGGACCACCTCACAACCAGGATACTAGTTGAGGGGCAAGGGATGAGGCAGATAGTCCCTAAAAGCACCATAATGCTGGGTGTTCTTTCCTTTGCTAAATGAGAGTAGAGGGAGAAGAGAGAAAACTCCTCTCCCTGATTTTCTGCAATAGGTGAGAGTTGCAAGAGAAAAATAAAGATTGAATTCAAGAACTTAATTCTTCCTCCATAGCTGGCTTTCTTTTTGACCACCAGAGCTCACTCTCAGAGTTGGCTACTGTGTTTTCTAAGTCCACCAGGAACATGACTTAATCTGAGACAATTATTAGACATTTCCTGTGGTGAATCAGTTACTTTCATCCAATGGTCAAGGCCCTATAATCATGTCAGCTAGATTAAAGACCTTCTAAAGAAAGACAAACACTCTCTTGTGCCTCCTTTTCACCTTCCTTTGTGCAAGGGCAAAGCCTGGCATAATGCCTTCAGGTTGAGGTAGGAAATTCTTCACACCTTATTGTCAAGTTCTAAGAAAACTTATTAATACCTCATTTGTAATATGATTAATTGTGTGAATTCTATTCTCAATATTGAATCATTCTTGTATCAATAGTCATACTTGTAGAGCTCTTGAAAGAAAATAAGATCCTCTCACAAAGTGTTTGTGTTTATGTGTGTGTGTGTGTGTTGTTTGGTTTCAGAGAAAGGGAAAACCATAAAACTGAAGGAGGAATGAAATGAAAAAAAGCAGTGTCTCCAAAATGGAAGGACAGAATGAATTCTTCCCATCTGACATATGACTAATACCTAATAGGTTACATATATGTTTTGTATAGGTTTATATGCATACTTGCAATATGTTTTTCCCCACTATAAAATAAAATCCTTTACTACAGAAAGTAAGACATCAGGGGATACATGACTTTTCCTTTGCATTCTCAGTGCCTAGTTTGATGTAACATTTTACTTATTAATAAATCTACCACTTCTATAACACTTTCCTCATTTTATTCATTCTTCCTCTCATTTTCAGGATTTCTTCTCTTTAAGTGTTTGATTTTTTAAAACATTTATTGATTTTTCTGCTTTTACAATTGTGTACCTGAAGATGGCTATCTGAACAGCGGCAGGCTGCCCAGCTTCCCCATACCTATTTTAGCAAAAAACATTTTATACCAGGCTAAATAATGATAAAGAAATCCAAAGAGAAATTATAATTATCTCTACCACAGAACTGTACAAAAATAAACCAGCAACTCAAGTCAAAAGTCTCCCAATACAGGCAAAAAAGGGCCAGAGACCAATGTAACTTTCAGGGCTTTCTTCCTAGAATCAGAAAGAGTGGGGCTCTTTCACCCCTGGAAGCCCTAGGGTACTTGAAAATCTGCAATATGACCCTTGGTGAATAGCAGCAACCAGAGCAATATGGCAGCACTGAGTCCAAGACATGCAAGGGATTCCAAGGTCCCTAAAATTCTGTCCTGAGGTATCCTCCAGAAATAGTACTCTGAATTTCCAAGTCCAAGGGGGCCTAGCCTGGGGACATACTAGGACAAGACCAAGGCAAACTTAGAATAATCCCACCAAAAGGGCATCAAGAGATAAAGTATAGCCATAGCACAAAGCTCCAGTTCAGGAACTAAAGGTGGAGAAAGTTACTTACTCTTGATTTATTTAATTAAAGAAAACACCAACCATTATCAAAAGGTGATTCTATCAGAGGCTCCCAAAGGAGGCAATACCACCTCTTGGGGGTGCTGGAATGATCCAGGGGGATGGTAGTAGCCTTGGGCACAACTGGAGGGCATAGAATAAAAATAAGGGGGCAGTGGAAGCAAACGGAATGAGAAGATAAGAAAATTTTGAAAAACCATTCATATTGTTTCATCTCTTGTGTAACAGTTAAAGTCCTAGTGATTACAGTATTTTTAAATAGACACACAAAATGTAAGTTATAACCAATCAGAAATCAAATCTGCTGACAAGTCTTACTTAACAAATAAGTATTGGCAGGCAAACCTGTGGGGCATTGTTGGAAAGTCCAGCATGCATCAACAGGAATATGTGTGTGTAATGACTTGTTTACAGTGTGATACTTACTATATGGTTACATGATGCCTCATCAAAACTTTAGTGCAGGAAAAATCCCACAAATTTGTAACAGATAATTAAACTTAAGATACATCATTTAAAAAATTATGTTTTTTTAAATGATGCAAATTTGAAAAAAATATGTTAAAAGGTTACAGAAAGTAGATTTCCAAGGGTGTGCTGAGTAATTTTTAAAAAAGTGACCGGTAGGTTAAATAAGTTTGGGAACCTCTATTTTATATCTAGAGATCCCTCAAAGTGAGAGGGAATAACATCATAAAATCTGTAAACAAAATACAAAGGAAAAAATTAATTTCATGAATACTAGAAGAAATAATGCTGGATTTAAAAAAATGAAATAACAGTTCTTAAGGAAAAAATGGAAGGAGAAATAAATATCTTACAAGAAAAAGTGGTAAATTGTATATAAAAACCAGATTTCATGAAAATTGGAATAGATCAAACAGAAATTGATGACTCCATGAGACAGAAAAAAAGTTAGAAAAGATTAAAGGATTTGGACAAATAGAAGAATAATATATACTACTCTTAAAAAGAAATTCTAAGTTTGGGTCCTTGCCCTGATTAAAGAGGCAAAACTAAAGAAGAGAAAATTATAAAGGAATTTAATAAAATATCAAGGCAGAAAAAAAAAGCTTTGTTGAGTTGGCCCAATGGATCCAACCCAAAATTCTAAATGGAAACTGCTTTTAAAGATTTTTTTTTGTAATAACAGCAAGACAATCCTGAGAGGTACACATTTACATAAAAGAATGGTTCGTTGCATCTCAGTTCCTCTGCTATTTCCCAATCATAGGGAAATGAGATTAGAGATTAAGGGGGATGGAATGAAAGCACATGTGTTTACATGTTCACTGGAAACAATGGACTAGTCAACACATATATTAATAGCATCTAATATAAAAAACAAATGATCTGGAAAACAGGTCAAGAAGAGACAATTTAAGTGCCACTGTATTCTCTGAAAATCATGATTTTAAAAAGCCTAGACACTATATTTCAAGAAATTATAAATGAAAAATGTCCAGATTTATCAGAACCAGAGGATATCCATCACCTGAAAGTAATCCCTGAAGGAAAAGCCCACAAAGGTCAGTTAAAATCCCTAACTCACATCAAAGAAAAATATACTATAAGCTTCTCAAAAGAAGCAGTTCAAATACCAAGGTTGAACAATCAGTGCTCAAACAATGGTTAGTGGTTTGTGATAGACCACAACCAGTGGTAGTCACAAAAGACTTGATAGTTTCTATTACAAATAGAGATTTGAAAGAGAGACAAACTAGGAGAGCAATAAAATTCCAAAAGAAAAAAATATATAGGCTTGCTAACAAGGATACCTTATCCTAAAAGCTGAATACTAGGGTGGGAGATAGGAGTGGAAATGGACCTTTACAGGAAATGTTGACTTTCAATCACTTCTGATAAAAAAAAAGGACCAGAGGTGGATTTGAAATGCAAACACAAGGGTCCAAAGAAACTAGAAAGGTAAATTTATTTGATTAATAGGAAAGGGCTGTATGATGATGCAGTGCTAACATCTTAATAAGAGGAGGAGAAAGAAATGTTGCTTCAGAACCCGAATGTTTTCCAAGAGTATTGAGGAAGTTAAATAAGAAAAACAGAAGACCTGGGATGGGGAGGAATGCTAGGGATGGTGGTGGCGTTGGGTTTTAAGAAAGAGAAGAAAATATAGAGTCAAAGGAGTACATCAGTGTAGAAAGGAAGAAAAAGAGGTAGAACTTGCTATTTCTCATAATTGGGGTATAGAAAAAGAAAGATATCCAAATATGGAGATAGGTATCTGAAAACAGTCAAAGGCGGGTTGAATGCGCTCACACACACACACACACACACACACACACACACACACAAATAATTTGGCATAGAAATGCATCAAATTCAGTGGGGAAGCAAGTGGAGAATGGTATTAAGAGGAAGTATAACACTAAGGAAAGAATAGTTGCAAGCAAAACAAACTTCTTGATCTTGAAGGAAGTTAAAAAGGTTGGGGAGGGAGGAAAAACAGAATAATTAGCATTTAAGGTTAACAAAATACTTTATATACATTATCTCATTTGATCTTCACGACAACCTTGGGAGCTAGGTACTATTAATACCCAATTTTTCAGATGAGGAAAACTGGGGGAAAGAGAGGTTTCAGTGTTTTGTCCAGGGTAAAAAAACTATTAAGTATCTGAGGCAGAATTTCACACCAAGTGGGTGTTAATCAATTGGTCCAAACTGTGGTATATGAATGTAATGAATGTTATGTGGTATATGTGTGTACCATAAGAAATGGAGACAGAGATGAATACATAGAATCCTGAATAGTTTGAACTCATGCAGAGTGAAGTCTGACAAACTAGGAGAGCAATTTATACAAGGACAACACTGTAAGAAAAAGCAATTTTGAAATATGTAACTGATCAAATGCCAGGATCAACCATGTATCCAGAGGACCTAAAATGAAGCATGTTATCTCCCTTCTGCCCAAGAGGTTATCATCTCAGGGTGCAGAAAGAGACATATACTTTGGATGTGGTCACTGTTATGAGGGTTGGGCAGTATTGTTGCTAAAAAGGAAGACGACTGCTGGAATGTTTTTTAAAACTATAGAAGAGAAGAAAATACAGAAAGAAGCACAGACAAGAAGGATAATTTTGAAAGTTAACATGTGGTATTTATTATATCCTTAAAAAACAGCAAGCCGTATGAATTGGATATTCATGGTATTATATACAATCTTTTTTTTGCATTCTGCTGTACATATTGAAATGCTCTTTTTTTAAAGTTCAAAATAATGAAAAATTAAATTAAAAAATAAATTGCATACTTAGTGAATTAACCATCTGTTTTTCATCTTAGTAATGTATGCCACAGAATCATAGAATTAGAGCTGAAGTAGACCCCAGAAGCTACGAAGCCCAAACCACAAATGAAAGAAATTCTCATTATAGCCTTTTTGACATGTGGTCTGTCATTAAGCCTCCAAAATTTCTTGAAGCATCCTAATCTACTTTTAAACACTTTTTTGTTTTTAATTAATTAATTTATATTTAATTTTCAACATTCACTTCCATAAGTTTTTGAGTTTTCAATTTTCTCTTTTCCTTTCCCCCTCCCCAAGATGGTATGCACTCAGATACAGGCTCTGCATATACATTCAAATTAGACATTTTCTCATTAGTCATGTTGTAAAGAAGTACTAGAACCAATGTGAGGAACCACAAGAAAGAAGAAACAAAACAAATAACAAAAGAAAAAACAGATCAAATAGTATGCTTCCATCTACATTCTAACACCATGGTTCTTTTTCTGAACATGGATGGCATTTTCCACCATGAGTCTTTTGGAGTTGTCTTAGATCCTCACATTACTGAGAAGAGCTGGACACTTCTAAATGTTGGAGAGCTTTTCCAGACATTAAATTCCAGACATTAAATCCAAATTTGCCTTCTGCCTTCAGACATTGCTCCTAATTCTGTCCCCTGTGTCCAAAAAAGAAAAAAAAATGTAATCCCTCTTCCGACAAAATGCCTCCAAATACTTAAACACAGGCATCAATATCTTCCCTGAGCCTTCTCCAGTCTCAATATATATGATTAATTCTATTGATTCTTACATACCATGGACTCAAGAAGCGTCATAGCTGTTCTCTGGATATTTTCTACCCCACAAACAGCCTTCTTTTAAATATTTCTTTTCTTTTTCTTAAGTACATATAAACATTTTTAAACATTTGTTTTTAAAAATTTTGAATTCCAAATTCTGTTTCTCTTTCCTTCTCTCCTCCCTCACTTGAGAAGATAAGCCATTTGATATAGATTATACATATGAAGTCATGCAAAACATATTTCCATATTAGCCCTATTGCAAACAAATATCCTTCTTAAGCTAAGATTCTTAGAACTGAACACAATCCTTCAGATGTGTTTTGACTAAGATGGTGCGCCTCTCTTAATACAGCCCAAATTTGTATTATGCTTTTTCGTTACCACATCATACTGCTGACTTGGAATAATCCTCCAAGCCATTGAAACCCCCAGATCTTCTTTCAGTCAAACTGGTGTGGGAGATCCCTTTCTCATCGTATTCTTAATGGACTGATTTTTGAATGCATGCGTAAAGACTACATTCATCCTTAATGAATTTTATCTTATTAAATTCAAACCAATAGTCTAACTTCAATTTATTTTTGAAATCTGATGTTGTCATCCAGTCAATCACTAAACATTTGTGAAGCACCTACTATATGCTAAGAGCAAGGGATACAAATATAGAAAAGAGAGACAGTGGCTGCCCTTGTGTATTTTACAATCCAATGAGGAAAGCACACACAAATGGAAATTGTAAAGAGGGAAGCAAGAGAGAAGGTGGAAAATTAGGGAATGGCTGGCTGGTTTGGGTAGCCTCCTTAGATGGAGGTTTTAGAAGGAACGCTCCATTTACTTTCCAATGAGAGGAGCCCCTAGAGGCAGAGGGTACTGACAAGGTTTAAATTTCAGACCTATTGTGATCTTGCAAGAAGGAAAGGTTTCTGGGACATGACAGAGAAGTCCATTAAGAAGCATACTTGGTTGGGAAATTGTATAAGCTATCCTTGCCAGCTTCATGTTATCTGCAGATTTAATAGCATGCCATCTGTGCTTTTATCCAAGTCATTGACAAACATGTTAAATAACACAGAGTCAAGCAATGATCCTTGGGTCGTTCCATCAGATCCCTCCTGCCAAGCTCTCCTTAAACCATTAAAGACTATTCATTGAATCCCGACACTCAACCACTCTATCAAGATCAGTTTCCATTACTAGTCCTATTATTTCATCTCAGCTCTGTGTCTCTCCTCTTACTCAGAGCGGTATATGTCCTTCTTGCTGGGGTGAGATGCTGTCCAGGGAGGTACAAACCTTTGTTTCAGAGAAGGCGGGCTTCTACTTCCCAGATTCCTAAGGGACTGGTCTATACATCTCCTCTCCCATGGGATATTCTTTGATGGAACTCTTTCAGTCAAGCCTCAGTTCTTGCCTTGAGTAAATTCTAGGGAGAGAACACTGGCCGCTGAAGGATTTCCATTCCCCTTTCCCTCAGGTGCCAACCCTTCTTTCCCCTCTAGTTTGCTTTGCCTTGCATTTTTCCTTATTCCTTTGGTCTCTCTCCCTCCCTGCCCCCACAACCTTTTATTTTTTCCACCTACCTAGGCAGAATCAATAGCCTTTGTCTCTGAGATGGAGGGAGTTCAGGCTGAGTCACTACCATGGAGGAAGTGGGCAGAAATTTTCACAGCTGGATCCTCAATTGCAAGTCTACAAATTTGCTTGCGTCATTGAGAAGAAGAGCAGTTGGGGTGGCAGAAAAACCAGCAGCCTGGGATCTTTGATGTCAAGGAAGCAGGGAATATCCAGAATCCAAATCTGAAGACAAAAACTAAGACAATGAATGTTTAGGAAGCCCTTCTGTGTCTCCAGAGAGAAACTTAGAGCTTCCTGGTTCTTTGTTTTTGTTGTTTAATCATTTTCAGTTGTGTCTGACTCTCAGTAACCCTATTTTGGGGGTTTTCTTGGCAAAGATACTGGAATAGTTCATCATTTCTTTCTCCAACACATTACAGATTTGAAAACTGAGGCAAAAAGTGTTAAGTGACATGCCCAGGGTCACACAGCTAGGACATGTCTAAGACCAGATTTGATCTTGGGGAAATAGGTCTTCCTGACTCCATGCTTCATGGTTAGGGCAAGGGCTATTGACTGGTTCAAGGTTTCTCTCTTTCCCTTTCCCTGTTATTTGTTATTATAGAAAACATTAACTCAGAAAGCAATCAATATCACCTTATCTGGTGACAAAAACCATTATAAAAGACTGCATAAGCAATTAAATATATGCTTAAATAAAACAAAATATATAAATATAATAACATAGTATATATATATCTATAGAATATAATATAGTATATAACTATATATAGTTATCTATATAATATATCATCATATCATATATGTAAAAGACAAATTAAATTAAACAGATATTTATATATATATATACACATACTATATATGTGTGTGTGTATATATATATATATATATATATATATATATATATGTATATATACCTGAAGAAGTTTTTAATGGGTATTGTATTAAATTTATATATTCACTTATTGTCATTATTTTCACATTCAGCCTTCTAGCCCAGGAATAAATAATTACTCTTAGATCAGCTAGATGATGGATAAAGTGCTGGACCTGGAGTCAGGAGAACTTATTTTCCTGAGTTCAAATGGGACCTCAGACACTTACTAGGTATGTGACCCTGGGCAAGTCATTGAACCTTCTTTGCCTCAGTTTCCTCATTGGTAAAATGAGCTGGAGAAGGAAATGAAAATCACTCCAGTATATTTGACAAGAAAACCCCAAATGGAGTCACAGAGAATCAGACGTGATTGAGCAACAAAACAAGAAAAAGCACACTGTGGTTGTGTGTCTATGTATGTATGTATATGCACATATGTATGTGTAGATACATATAAATAAATATATATATATAAATATATAGTATGTATATAGGCACTTACCTAAATCATAGTGTAATGGAAAGAGTCTTGAATTTGAAGTCATATGTCCTGGGTTGCACTTACTACATGAGTGACATTGGACAAAACTCAACTTCCTCATCCTTAAAATGAGACGGTTGGGCTAAACTACTTTTAATGTTCCTTTTAACCCTAATTTTACCATCTTAAGTCAAAGAACCTTAAGCCTTAGATTATCTAGTCTAACCTCTCGCTCTATGTGGGGTTCTCTTTCAGACCATCTCTATCAAAGGACCATTCCTTCTCTGCTTGAATACCACCAGTGACAGGGAGATCATTATCTCAATAAGGCAGCCCATTCCATCTGGAACATCTTTAATTGTCAAAAAATTCTTCCTCAATGTAAGGAATTAAACCTTTATTATGGGAACAGTTTGATGAAAGGGGCAAGGAAATTTTGTTCTGTTTATTAAAAAATAATGAAATCAACCCAGGAAGAAACATGGTTTTGCAGATAAAATATTGAGGACAGACAGAGACTGTCAGGAAGACCAGATATGGACAAATGCCTCTCAGACAGAGTACCTGTTTGAAAGAAAAACAACAGCTAACATCTGCCTCTCCATAGCTTGGATGGATACATCCAAGTGGATATATCGGTCCTCTTTTTGCCCTCTAGAGCCACAAAGAGTAAATTTATCTTCTCTTTAAGATGACAAACCTTCAGTATCTTAAATAATGACCATATCTTCTCTAAGTCTTCTCCAGACTAAACAATTCTTTTGCCTTCAACCCTATCTTATACACTTTCTTTTTACAGGAAATCTGTGGGCTGTGGGTTCGGACCTAGCATAGGTGAGTCTTTCTACTCCGCCATCTTGGCTCCGCCCCCTCTTATACACTTTCAAATCCCCTCTCCACCTTGGTCTCTTTCCCATGAATATTATCAAGATTGTTAATGCCCTTGAAGTATGGAGACTAGAATTGACCACATTCTTTTATTTTATTTAAAAATATAGTTTTTATTTATTTCATTAAATATTTCCCAAATACATGACATTTTAACATCCACTTTTTTTTTTTCAAATTTTGAGGTCCAAATTCTCTCCCTTCCTATAGAGTACACTCTATCCCTACCCTTGATAAGGCAAGTAATGTATCAATTATTTAGGTTGTCATAAAAATCATATTTTCTTATTAGCCATGTTACAAAAGAAAGCATACACACAAAACCAAAATAATAAAGAAAAATGAAAAAATCAGTTCTCCCTCTGGAAGAGATGAGAGTCTTTTTTCATCGGGAAACGTTTTCATAGACAGTTTTGAAATTATTTTGATCAGAGTTGCTGATGTTCAATCTTTTCAAGGGCCATTCTTTGTGATCTTATTTGGAGTGTTTTTGGCAAAGATGCTAGAGTGGTTTGCTGTTTCCTTCTTCAGCTCATTACACAGATGAGGAAGGTGAGGCAAACAGGTATAAGTGCCTCACTCAGGTTCACAAAACCAATAAGTGTCTGAGGCCAGATTTGAACTCAAGAAGATGAGTCTTTCTGACTTCATGTCTGACACTCTGTCCATTGTGCCACCTAACTGCCCTTGATCAGGGTAGTTAAGTCTTTCACAGTTGATCATCCTTACAATACTGCTGTCCCTGTATTCCATGTTCTCCTGGTTCTACTCACTTCACTTTGTATCAGTTCATAAAGGACTTCCCAGGTTTTTCTGAAATCATCCTGCCTATCATTTCTTATAGCACAATTATATACCACTGCTTGTTCAGTCATTCCCTCATTGATGGGCGTTCCCTCAATTTCCAATTTTTTGCTACCACAAAAAGAGCTGCCATAAATATTTTTGTACAATAGGTCATTTCCCCTTTTCTTTGATCCCTTTGGTATACAGATCTACCAGCGCTATTTCTGGGTCAAAGAGTACACATAGTTTTATAGTCTTTTGGCATAGTTCTAAATTATCCTCCAGAATGGTTCGACCAATTCACGACTCTGCCAACGGTACATTAGTGGCCCAATTTCTCCACATTCCCTTTCAGCATTTGTCATTTTCCTTTGCTATCACATTAGCCAACAATAGGCATGAGGTGGCTACATTATTTTAAATATGGCTTGTCCATTGTAGAGAACAATAGGGCCATTGCTTCCCTTAAATTCCATATCTCCAGGTATTGAAGGATTGTCATGTAAAAGAGAGATTAGCCTACTTCTGCTTGGCCTTTGTCGGTAGAACCAGGAGTAGCAAACATACCGATCCAGCTCCGTGTAAGAGAGAAAAGCTAACCATGAGAGCCAGAGTGGGTTAAGCCAGATGACCACTGGTTTGGGATGTTGTAGAGTCAATGCTCGTATGATGACCACTGGTTTGGGATGTTATAGAGTCAATGCTCAGTATGATGACCACTGGTTTAGGATGTTGTAGAGTCAATGCTCAGTATGATGACCACTGGTTTGGGATGTTGTAGAGTCAATGCTAGTATGATGACCACTGGTTTGGGATGTTGTAGAGTCAATGCTCAGTATGATGACCACTGGTTTGGGATGTTGTAGAGTCAATGCTCGGTATGGGTTGGCCTTGACTTTCTGTGATTCTACCTGAAAGAATCAATTCAGTCATTTTCATTTAAACTGAGGTTTTTGTTAACATTGGTCAGATATCAAAAAGATTTCACCATGATTTTTAAAAACTATTTTTATTTTCAGTTTCAAATTTCTTCTTTCCTGCCCTTCCCACACCTATTGAGAAATTCACCATTATTAGTGAGTAATTTTGCATGTGCCTGTGTGTCTTCTGTGTTTCACTACTACAATATAAGTCTCCAGGACACCAGAAGAATGAAACCAGGTCCCCTTAGAAGTACTTCTATGAATGTGGTCCAAATAACCCTCAGTTAGGGAAGCCCAGGACAGGAGGGGGCCTGTTCTCACTATAGATATCTATCATACAAGTCACTAAAGATGAGGTCATTTTTGATTCTTTTGATTGAAGCCCAGAATTTAAACATATTTTATGAGTTCAGGAATTAAACTTTTAATTTCCCAGCTTCAAAATCAGAGTAGTGATTGAATTTGGCCACTAGATGGTGACTGTGCTTCTTTACTGAGCAGGATGGCTTATGAAAGGTGACACTAGGCTGATGGCAGTGTTGAGCTAAAGGGGAATTAAAATATGATCCTTACATGATGAAAATGGGTCAGAGAAATTTAGTGACTTACCCAAGGTCACACGGTTAGTCAGTGGCCAAGTTAGAATTAGAACGTGGGGGTTCCCATGATGACCTGGGGTGCCATCATATTGGGGGTATGAAATGGGGAAAAGGAATGTGTGTGTGTGTGTGTGTGTGTGTGTGTGTGTGTGTGTGAGAGAGAGAGAGAGAGAGAGAGAGAGAGAAAGAGAGGAGGGGAGACCATGAGGGATATTTCTGAATGTTACTTTTAGAGGCATTTTTTCAATGTGAGAAAAATATTTATTATAGGACATGTGGGTATTTTGTGAAAAGTCAAGTACATGTATAAGAATGAAGGCTTGACACTCTAATAGACCAAAACACATGGTGCGGATGAGTCGAAGGGCATTTTCAAACCCTGTCCAGAGATGAATGTTTTCTCTGTGCCAGTTATGCCTAAAGTTAGCGTTGGGCTTTTCCAGGTAATGGTTATCAAAAAATAAATAGTAAAAGTAATGCCATGGCTTTTTCAGTGCAGTGAGATTCCTTATTAATTACCAAAAAGAAAACTTTTTATGTAATGTTATTAGTCGTTTTTATGGCATCACCATTTCAAGTGTAACCTCAATTAATGTAGTCACCAAAGGTCCCAATAGGTCTATTGAATCAATCAAGGCTGGCATAATGGCTAGAATTTAATCTGGGCTTAAAATCAGGGGGATCTAAGCTGATCTCCTGCTTCAGATACTGACTGGATGACCCTGAGCAAGTCACTTAACTGCTCTTAACTTCAGTTTCCTTCTCTGTAAATAATCGTGCTTACCTTCATAGCGTGGTTGTGAGGATCAGATAGTATATGAAGAGTACTTTGTCACCCTTAAAGTATTATATAAATTGAAAATAATAATAAACTAACTGCGAACTAGACTTTAATACGAGGGGAATAAAGTATTTCTGTCATTGGACAAAGGAAGATGATGCTACACAGAAATTATTTTGTGATTGGCTGAAAGCATCAGATCTATCTCTGGTCCTATGGATAAAATAGCAAATCAGTTCAGAATCACAAAAATATAGCAACAGGCCAGCACAATTGTGTAGACACTCCAGCCAAGACCTTGAAAGAGCCTTGGTACAGCTTGGGGTATAGAAAGTGTGAATTTGGGAGAACCATCAGAGGTTCCCATGACAGGAGCAGTGACCACCAGAGCTGCAGTGACTGACGATAAAGAACTGGTAGACAAATATGTAAAGATAGTCACTTGAGTATAATGATATCTTCAGAGAGTGAGACCCTTCATGGCAAGGAGAAGGCTGGCTATGGATTTTAGAAAGGCTCTGAAGAGAGCTACACCGAGGGAAATGTCACGAGGACTTCACAAAGAGAATAAAGGATTTCCAGTAACCAGTTGTGACTTTACCCCATTGTCCATATGTATTCTCTACCTATGTATCTCAAGGTCATTGTATTTTATATTTGAGTCCACTTTTCTCAAGAACTTTGTACTTTTAGGGGGAGGATGTTTGAAGGGGATTATTTAGAAAGGATTTTTTTTTCTTTTTTTGGAGTCACTGTTTTTGAATGATGTCGTTTTCTGAAAGCTAATCGAAGCTACAGACTGAAGTAGGGGTTTGTGGAATGGTTTGTTGATGGAGGTGATAGATTCCTCTTCATTGGAGGTTTTCACGTAGAGGTCAGAAGATGAGTTTGGAAGATACAGAAATGCTCCTGCTCAAGTAAAGACTGAAATGGATGGCCTTTGAGATCTCTTCCAACTCTGAAATTTTGTGACTGTGAGCAAGCCTCAGTTTTCTGAGTTGGAAAACAGGGATCACAAATAATCCCATTCGCCCTTATTTATACGGTGTTGTGAGGAAAGCACTTTTTATACTTTTAAGTGCTACAGAAAAATGAACTATTATTGTTAGTGGGGAACTAGATTCAACTATGTGGTTGATAGCTTGGGTCAAATCCAGCCCCACCACTGCAAAAATAATTCAGAGTCCTTGTAGGTTGGTAGTATACAACTATTGCAAAGGATGATATATATATATATATATCTTATATACATGTATATATCATATATACATATATATTTTTTCCCTCCCCTTCCTTCATTCAAATAGGAAGAGAAAAAGCCTTTATCCAGTGCCAGCTGTATGCCAGCTGTTCTGCTAAATGCTTTACAAATATCTCATTTTATCCTCCCAAAAACCCTAAGAGGGAGATGTTATTAATATTCTCCTTTAAAGTAGAAAAAAATGAGGCAAATAGCAATGACATGGCCCTTTGAACAGACACTTTACAAATATTAACTTATTTAATCCTCACAACAACCCTGTGAGTTAGACTTCATTACTATCCCCTTTTTATACTTCAGAACACTGAGGCAAATGGAGGTTAAATGACTTGCCCAGGGTCAAATAGTAAGTGTCTGTGGTTAGATTTGCACTCAGGTTTTCCTAACTAAAGACCTAGTGCTTTTTCTAACTGCAGGCCTAGACCCTGCAGCATCTATCTGCCTACCTCTATAGTTAGAAAGACAGGCTCTGATAGCTAAGATCCTTTCCTTAGAACAGGGATCATGGATGCAAATGTCACCTGGGGACATAATGTACTTTATAGAAAACATTGGTACCATTCCCCATGACACAGGAGAGGAAGCCATTTTAGTATCAGGACAAAACCCATAACATGATCTTGGGGGTGGAGATGGCACTTGTGCCTCTCCGTAACCTTCTTCCCAACGTCTGCTTGGTCTGCAGTACAATAGAAAGATTTAAAGTCAAAGGCCTTGAGTTTGAATCTCGGCTCTGCCACATGCTATCTGTGTGATTCTGGGCAAGTCATATAATTTTTCTTTGGGTCTCAGTTCCCTGATCTGGGCCACAGCGGATAGAATGCCAAGTCTGGAGTTAGGTAGACTTGTCTTCCTGAATTCAAATATGACCTCAAGGTGCTTCCTATCTGTGTGATTCTGAGCAAATCATTTATTGTTTTTGCCTCAGTGGTTTCATTCCAATGTCTTTTCCAAGAAAATCCCAAATGGGAACATGAAGAATAACATGACTGAACAGCAATGTGCCACAAGTGAGTCTTCTGTAGGTAAGCAGAATTATTGTCAGGCAACAAGGTGGTACAGTGGATCGTGCCAGGCCTGGAGTTAAAGAGACCCGAGTTCAAATCTGGCCTCAGACACGTACTAGCTGTGTTACCCTGGGCAAGTTATTCAACCCTGTTTGTCTCAGTTTCTTCATCTACAAAATGAGCTGGAGAAGGAAATGTCAAACCATTCCAGTGTCTTTGCCAAGAAAACTCCAAAACCAAACAAAGAATTGGACATGACTGAATAATATGAAAAAAAGAGACTAGTGTTGGACTGGATGATCTCTAAGATTCATTCCAGTTTTAAATTGATGGTTTTATGATCTTATGAATTTAGCCCAAATTATATTCTTTTGTTAAACTTTTTACTCACTTTACCTAATAAAATTTATTGATAACTATAAATTTAGACTTCCAGTGAAAGTTATTTTATGTATTTTACTTCCTGATTGAAGTACTTCTATTTTTATTTCAACTATCACCCACCATTACTTTTGATTGAGTAGAATCATTTTCTTCCTTATTTGAAAGGGAGAAGTCTCTGTTTGCTTGAATGAAAGGACCACTGCTTCTAGATTTTTATCTTCAAAAAATCAAATTAACTGTTGAAAAATTTTATAATAAGTTTTGAAATAGGGAAGCTACCAACTATTTTTGTTTTTATTTGTATAGTACTTCATCTTTTTTGATGAGTGGCTTATATCACTCCCAGATACGGTTGAGAAAATTTTTGGAAAATAAGATGGTAGGATATTATCTATTTTTCTCTTAAGACTGCAAAAGGAGTTCTAATATAAATTGTATGGCAACTGTATAACTGTATAGTATTATCCCTAGTTTCTTTAATCTTATTGTTGAAGTGACCCAAAAATAAAGAAAAGTATACATTTTATCTCATATTGAAACTGACCTGTGCTAATCTTTTTTTTAAAAAAAATTCCCTCCCTCAGTCTCTTTCTTCCCTCTCTCTCTCCTTCATTCTTTCTTTTCCCCTCCCTTCTTTCCTTCTTCTCTCCCTCCTTTCTTCCTTCCTCCCTCCCTGAAAAAGTGCAGGTTGCCCCAAAGACCACCAGACAATTGCCCTCTGGGAGAACCCTGCTCCAAAGGAGGAAGAAAAAAGTATCTCAATTCCCCTTGATCTGAAGAAAGTCATGTTACTAGTGACCTTGGAACATGGAAGAGATAAATTCTGGCCAAGAAATTCTTGGTGACTGTCACTGATATGTCACGTTTTAAGACTAAGAGCCAGTTCAGGTCTGTTTGCTTATCTAGTGTATTACCCAGAAAGAAACTTGTTCATTCAATCAACAGGCTATTCACTGGGTATACTGGTTCTGGGAAGTCACAGGGGATTAAAGAACAAATAGAGGTTTTGAAAACAACACTATGGGGAGGAGAGGCTTTATCACAGCCAAGGGAGCCCTAGAGAATAGTAGGCAGGGCTTGAATCTAAATATTCCTAATATGCATAAAGTGTCTTGTGAACTTAAATGCACTACATAGATGTCAGTTATTGTAGAATAATTCATTTATTCTAATTACAGCCTTGGAAAAAATGGAAGGAAAGGACCCACATGCACTCACTGGAAAAAGAAATCTAGTGCTGTGATGGTAAATGTTTAATAACTTGTCCCCACCTCACCCCCCAATACACATTTTAAAAATCTGCATTATTAACATTATCTCCATTACTTTCTTAAGTCTAGACAATCAACCAAACAGCCCTGATTTGACTGTTTGCAGATTTCTGAGATGTACAAATGCTCATACTGAAAATTTAACAATCAATTCCAGGACACACCCATCTAAACAGACTGGGAAACTGAGATCCAGAAAGTTTAAATAACTAGCCCAAAGCCACATAGAATGTCAGATTTTCCTTACTAATTCAATGTCTGACCATAATATATAAAGGCAGTTAGGTGGCTCAGTGGTTAGAGTGCCAGGCTAGACGCAGGAAAACTCACCTTCCTGAGTTCAAATCTGACCTCAAACACTTTACTAGCCGTGTGATCCTGAGCAAGTCACTTTACCCCGTTTGCCTCAGGTACTTCACCTGCAAAATGAGCTGGAGAAGGAAAGGGCAAAACCACTCCAGAGTTTTTGCCAAGAAAACCCCAAATGTGGTCACAAAGAGTTGCATGTGGCAGAAACACAACTGAACAACAACATGACATGACAGAAAGAACCCAGGAGACTTGAGTTCCAGTCATAGTCTATTATGCTATTAATTAGCTGTGTGATTTTGGGTAAGTCACTTTATATTTATGAAGTTATTTCCTCTAAGGTCCCTTCTAAATGTTATTCTAAGAGATATTTGATGAACAATATCCTTCTAGCAAGGGCCCTTTTCGGAAGAAGACAGTCCTCTATACATATATCTTTCAGTCCCCTAGGTACCTCTCCATGGTCATTCTCTAGAAACCCACTTTCAGCCTTCCCACTTCTTAATTGTCAGAGCCACACCCATTATAACCAGCAAGGAAACAGCCAATCCAAGGGTCAAAGGGCAGAGACAGCTTGAACTCAGGGATCTAGTTTGGGGGCAGGATGACACCTATTTCCTGGTAGAAGCAGTAATCAGTACTCATGGCAATACCTAGAAGTCTAGGTCCACACACACCACCACAGACAACTACCTTACCTAGTAGTTAGTACTTTCTGTTCTATAGGCACTCATCCCCTAGGGTCTAGAGTATTCCCAACATCAAGAAGATAGCACTATGATAGAACTGATCAGAAGAAGCAATGGCTGCTGGGAAATTTATATTAATATAGAATCTTGGAGGTCATCAAATTCCACCCCCACCTGAGCAGAAATCAAGATACTCCCCCCACCCTCAAAGCTACTATCCAAACTCCATTTTAATAATTCCAGTTGTATTGGGCCCTCAAATTTCCGTGCAATCTGGGGTGAAAGGACCAGAAAGTTATTAAAGTATTTAACATGTTCCAGGCACGGTGCTAAGCCTTGGCGATTTCAAAGAAAGTCAAAAACATTCCCTGGCCTCAAGCAAGTTATATGCTAATGAGACACATACAAGACCAAGTCAGAGCAGGTAGAAGATAATCCAAGGGAGGAACATAGAATTAAGGAACCTGCTGCCTTCAGAAGTAGCCCATTCTGCTCTAATTAATTGAGGTTTTCTTCAAATTGATGCTAAACGTGTCTCTCTGAAAGCTCTATCCATTGCCCCTACTCTTGCTCTTTGGGGAAAGAACTTCAAGGATTTGAAGACAGTTATCATTTTTGTCCCCCACCCCAACAGCAGATTTTGACCATGGAGAGACATTGCTAAGTGGAGAAAAAATGCTTCTCCCAGTTTCCAGTGAATCAAGTCACATCTAATCTTTCTTTTCCTTGAAATGCATTTTACCACAGCATTTTAGGGTCCAGAAAGACCTCAGAAGTTACTTATTCTTCGGACAATTCATAAAATTCCCTTTCTGCTGTGGGAGAGTCCTTTCCCTGGATAATGCCAGGCACAAGACTGACTGAGAGAATACATCCCATCTATGCACTTGACAGTGAGTTCAATGCCTTCCTCTGAGTTTCAACTTAATTTGATAAATATTTATTAACATAATGTTAACAAAAATTTATCGAATATCTACTATGTGCCAGGCACTTTGGTAGGGTCTATGAATATTTAAAACACTCAAATGGACCCATTATCTCATCATTGTGAATATTCCCTCCAACAACGCAGGTTTCACAGCTCACCTATATCTGAACATCCTGTTTGACTTTCCCTTAGTTTATGCCAAGCCATCCAATATGTTAGATGTCTTTTTTGAGTTCTCTTGACATGGTTTGAAGTATTTCTTTTCTTTGACTTTAAGCTCTGCATTTTGACTATAATATTCCTGGGAGTTTTCATTTTGGGATTCCTTTCAGAAGGTAAGAGATGGATTCTCTCCATTTCTACTTTGTCCTCTGATTCTAAGAGATCTGGGCAGTTTTCTTTTATGGCTTATTGAAATGTGATTTCCAGGCTTTTTGTGCATGTCTTTTGGGTACTTCATTGATTCTTAAATTATCTCTCTTTGATCTACTTTCCAGGTCAGCTGTTTTTCCCATTAGATAGTTCACATTTTCATCTATTCTTTTCAGTCTTTTGACTTTATTATTTTTTGATGTCTCATGGGTCATTAACTTATATTTGTCCAATTCTAATTTCAATTAGTAATTTTCTGCATTAAGGTTTAGTACATTTTTTTCCAAGCTGTTAATTTTCTTTTTAAATCTCCTTCCATCCCCAACTTTCATTTTTCCCCCATTTCTTTCCTCTATCACTCTCATTTGGTTTTTAAAATAATTTTTGACATTCATTTTTCAATTTAGCTTTTCTAGAAGTTATTAAGAGTTTTTATTTTAACTCTTTAGAATTCTTGTTGAACTTGTGTCTAAGCCACATTTTTCTTTGAAGTTTTGCTTGTGTTTTTATCATTCTCTTTATCTGTATCTTGAACTTCCTTGCTGCCACAATTGCTCTTTATGATGGAATTCTTTTCTGTTTGTTTGACCATTTTTTCAACTTATTACTTGACTTTTGTTCTTTGACTTTTATGTTAGTGCTAGGCTCTGAACGCTTTTGGGGGAGGAGGAGTATGAGGGAAGGAAATTTGACTTGAGTTTCTATTTCAATATTACTTGAAAACTCTGCATATGATTGAACCACTTACTGATTCCCCTTCAGTCTGGGACTCCTGCCCTACTTATTCCCCTATAAGCAACTACCCTGGGCTAGAAGCTCAATCTTGACTCTACCCTCTCTCCTCACATTGCAAAGATACCAGCAGAGCCCTAGAGTTATCCCTCTGTCTTCTTTGGCCCTCACTGCCTGACAAACTTAACTACTTTTTTCAGGCTTAGCATTTTCCTAATGCTTTACTCCTATTCTTTGAAGTTCTTCATTTTTTATATATTGCAGCTTGCCCATACTCATGAACCTCACCATTGCCCTCTGTATGATGTTTATTTCCAATGCTTTGGAGACTGCAAAGCCCCACACCTCACAGGAAAGTGTCTTAGCTCCTATCAGGCATGGCCTCTGGTGGTTCAGTTTGGAGAGTGAAGCAACAGCAGCAACATTAGAGGCAGAATAGAAAATGATCAGGGTGAAGATGAAGATATATGATCCCCAAGAGAGTAGGGCTGGGAAGCTTATTTCTTCTCAACGACATTCTCTGTATAAAATTATCATAATCCTTGTCAATGTGAATGCCATTTCTATTACCCATGACTCATTGTTTAAGTACATAAAGATTGAATTATTTCAATTGCACGTGTAACTTGCTTGTGTTGTAGTGGCAAAAGCAAAACTGGATGGTTGAATGACTCTGGGCATTTTCTCTGGCTATTCCTCATGTCTGGAATGCTCTTCCTTCTAATTTCTGCCTATTGGATTTCTTGGCTTCCCTGGCTTCCTTTAAGTCCCTAATAAAATTTCATCGTCTACAGGAAGTCTTTCTAACCCCATTAATTCTACTGTTATCCCTCTTAATTTTTTCCTCTCTATCCTGCATTCAGCTTGTTTATAAATATTTGTTTGCTTATTGTCTCCCCTGTTAGATTGTAAGCTCCTACAAGGAGGGCAGGGATTATCTTTTGCCTCTTTTTATATCCTCAGCACTTCACACATTGCCTGATACATAGTAGGTGATTATTAAGGTTTATTGATTGACCAACTAGCTGTTATCTTCTACATACATCCCTTTCTTCCAGGGAAAGGGGTAGAAAAGAAACCTGCAAGATCAGTTTATCTTCTTCCAAAGGGTGCAGCTGGAGATGAGATTTTTCCTTCTTTTATCTGCATCCCCCTCCTTTTGAGTAAAAGGAATAAACCCATAGCCATGGGTTCACCTTCTCCATCTACCTCACCCCAACCTTAAGGATGAAGAATACTATCCATATTTTAACAATAAGCTCATTCTAGAGGAGAAAGAGGACCCCTAGATTCAGTTCAGTGCCTGTCGGAAGGTGATAGAATTATTAATAAAATAAAACAAAAGCTCTCCATACTCCCAGATGACACCCAACTAGTAAGTTGAGCAGGACATTTTCCAGTAAATTAAATTCTCTTTAATACAAGGATTATAGGCTTTCCTGTTTGCACTCTCTGAACACCAACAGCTTAAGTTGCAAGACACAACATTCCATTGTATTATGTGGGAAAAGAACAGAGTTATAAAGGAACAACTTAGAACATACCAAGGAAATACAATATGAGACACCTCATAAAGATCAAACATGCAAAGGGAGAGAAGAATTGGAGAGGGAGAGCTTTGGAGAGCTTCCTCACATTTTTCAATCAGTTTCTTTTTATAAATTGGGAGGTTGAGGCAGGCAGGCAGACACCGGTATCTCCTCTTACTCCATAGTCCCGAGAACAGCCCTCTGGCTCTCCAGTCACCATTGAAGTCCTCAGTTCTATCTTTCTTCACTCTGTCTTTCCTCCTCTGAATCTCCAGCTATAAATCTCTCATTGAGCCACCTTCATGTTCAATGTTTGTGGTGATTCACTAAGCATTAGACTATAAATGATTGGCTGGGACTCAGACTCTGACCGCAACTTTCAGGACAGCCAACCTAAGCCCTGCTTACAAATGCTATGTATTCTCATTATTCACTAGCGTTATACTACTCCTGATCTTTGCTCTAATATGTTGGTAGTGTGACTATACATAGATGATTCGGCAATGATACATATCAATACTGATTCTTTTCCTATTAGAATATAATCGATTTAAATTTTTGGATGTGATTTGGTGCTCACAATGTGATCACCTACTGATTTTTTTTCTTGAAGAAAGTATTCCTGATATGGAGATGAGTAGCTAGGTGCTACAGTGGATAGAGTGCTGAACCTGGAGTGAGTAAGAACTGACCTCAGAAGCTATGGGACTTTGACATTGTCACTTAATCTCTATTTGCCTCAATTTCCTCATCTGTAAAAGGAGCATAAGAATAGCACCTACCTCCCAGAGTTGTGAGAATCAAATTAGATAATAATTGTAAGTCACTTAGGATACTGACTATATATGTCAGTATCTGACATATAGTAAGTACTATATAAATATTAACTCTTACTATTAGAGATCCACACAGGCTTCCACAAAGTCCTACCCTGATGTTTCATTTTTATCATGGAGGTAAAGCTGGGTTGTTCATAGTTATTTTTTGAAATTCATTTTTATTTTATTTTCAGTTCCATATTCTCTTCCTTTCCCAGAAGGCAAGAAATATAAAACCCAATACAACTATGAAGTAATGTAAAACAAATAAGAAAAAGAGAGAAAGAACATACTTCAATCTACATTCTTAATCAGTTCTGGAAGTAGATAGAATTTTTCATCATGAGTCCTTTGGAATTATGGTTGTCATTGTATTGATCAGTTACTAAGTCTTTCATAGTGGACTAACTTTACAATATTGTTGTTACTATGTAAATTGTTATCTTGATTTTGTTACTTCACTTTGTATCACTTCATATAAGTCAAATGCTGGAGGGAATGTGGAAAAACAGGTATAATAATGCACTGCTGGTGGAGCTGTAAACTTGTCTAGCCATTCTGGAAAGGAATTTGGAACTGTACCCTAAAAGCTATTAAACTGTGTCTACCCATCAACCCAGCAATACTGCTAGTAGGTCTATACCCAAAGAGAGCAAAGAAAAAGGAAAAAACTTATATGTAAAAATATTTATAGCAGCTCTTCTTGTAGTGGCAAAGAATTGGAAACTGAGAGAGTGTCCATCAGTTGAGGAAAGGCTGAACAAGTTATAGTATGTGAATGTGATGGAATACTAGTATGCTATAAGAAATGATGCATGGATGAAGTGAGTATACTACTAGAGAAACTAAACCATAACACTTGATGTTATCACTAAAAGAGAAACAGAAGAAAGAAGTAGAGGCTAAATGAAAGGAGAGTTCAAAGTTATTCCTTGGAAAGGCAAAGAAGAAAGGTGGAGGAACTGGTTTTATTGTATATCCAAAGGCAAAAGGAAACCATTTCATGGAACATTCAGCTCAAGATCAGTATTAGTAACAGGAACAGTAGTTAGTAATATAATTAGTAATTATAAATTACTATCATGAAGGTAATTGCAGTTCATATACCACCATCAGTTACAGAGAATAAAGAAGTGTAAAAAATCCTATGATGAACTCCATATGACAATGCAGTGGTAAGAAGGGATGAGAATGGTAAGAAATATATTGGAAAATATATTGGAAAACAAGGATCAGAAAAAGGAATAAGAGAAATCAAAAATAGATTGCATGGGTACTTTGGGGTACAAAGAGAGAAATTAAATCCATCCTTGTTCTTAAGGAACTTACATTCTCTTTCTCTAAGAGACAATAACACTAGTTGCCTAAAGAGCCTGGGGACAGTCCTTCCCAGAGACAAGGGGATAGATATAGGGACCTTTGAAGAGTTCTTCTTCCTCTATACTTTTCAGGTTTAATTCAATTCAACAAATATTTATTAAGTATGTATACATATGGACTGGTACATGGTATACAAAGATGGCTCAGGGAAGCAAATTCTCTCAAAGGTCCCAAGAAATTTGCAGTCTACTACAGCTTAAATTATTGTTTTTGAGTTGTCTCAGTCATGTCCAACTTTCCATGACCTCGTTTGGGGTTTTCTTGGCAAAAATATCGAAGTAGTTTGCCATTTCTTTCGCCATCTCATTTTTACAGATGATGTACTGAAGCAAACAGGGTTAAGTGACTTTCCCGGGGTCACACAGCTAGTAAGTACCTGAAGCTGATTTGAATTCAGGGTCTTCCCAGATAGTGCTCTATCCACTATTACATAAATTACTCTGAAAGAAATTAAAATATTAATCAAGCATTTATGTGCCCACTATAAGATTGACCAAGCATTTAAATGTCTACTGTATTTTGAGGGTACCAAAAAACAAACCAGTTTCTGCTTTTAAGAAGTTTATATTCCAATGGGGAAGACAAAATGTAGATATGTATAAAGCCTATATAATGGAGGTAAACAATAGCTTTCTTCCTCTCCTATCTCCTCTAGCTATGAGAAAGTATTAAGCCTGCATACTCTTTGACTTAGTAATACCACCTCTAGCTCTGTATCCCAAAGAGAGCAAAGAAAAAGGAAAAGGACCTATATATTAAAAAATATTTATAACACCTTTTTTGGTAGTGGCAAAGAATTGGAAATTGAGGGAATGCTCATCAATTGAGGAATGACAGAACAAGTTGTGATATACGATTGTGATGGAATGCTATTGGATTATAAGAAATGACAAGCTTGACACTTTCAGAAATACCTGGGAAGACTTATATGAACTGATGAAAATCAAAGTAACCAGAACCAAGAGAACACCGTATGCAATAATAGCAATATTATATGATAATTAACTGTGAATAACTGAGCTATTCTCAGCAATATAATTATCCAAGACAATTCCAAAGGACATTTGATAAAAAAATGTTACTGACTTCCAGAAAAAGAATCTATGGAGTCTGAATATAGATCAAAGCATACTTTAAAAAAACTTTATTTTTCTCGATTTTCTTTTTCTACATGATTAATATGGAAATGTTTTACATGACTATACCTGTATAATCTATATCAAAGTTCTTGCCTTTTCTAGGAGGGGGAAAAGGAAGGGGAGAATTTGGAAGCCCAATTTTTAAAAACTGAATGTTAAAAATTATTTTTGCATATAAGTGACAAAAAATTTAAAAATAGAATCAAGTGATTGGCCAAAACAAAATTGCTGAACTTATGCCTTAGTCAATTCTAGAGAAATATCTGTTCAAGGACTTACCACCTTAGGATGAAGAGGCAAAAACTGAGTAGTCCCCCGGGTCATCTCCCTCAAGGTAGCTAAAGTGGGAGAGAGATTGTGTCAAAGCTTCATCTGATGTGATTGACTACTGATCCAGAAAGGGTGGCCCATTCAGTGGACCTTAAAGATCCTCTCTTTCCCCATCAGCTGAATGAGTCAGGATTGTTAGGATTCCTCTGTGCAGAGGTGGAGAAGGGAGCTGGTGTCTTTCCTTCACCTCCACAGCTCACCGGCTGTGAGCATTCTGTAGCTAATGCATATCTTCTTGTCTGAGTGAGCCTGAGCTTGGGATTGGGGCTGCTTCATGAATACAGGTAACTGGGTGGTGATCTGGAGATGGATCCAACTCTAGGAGCTGCCTTGTGAGGTTAAGAGGCCCCAAGATTCAGGATCCTTCAGTCAGAGCTAAGTAGAATCAATTGTTTGGCAATTATTTCAGTGCTTTTTGGAGAGGAAAACTGTCAGCAAGAGGATGAATTCTAGCCCCTAACTTGGCTGGCCACAGGACATGGGCCTGGAGAATGTTGATTGAACAGAGCTAAGGTGAAGGGGGAATGCCTATTCAGCAGTTACTGCTGCTATTTAAGTGTATTTGTTTGTTTTGGTCAAATTGCATTCATGAGTTTTGTGAATATTAAGCATTTCTCCTATGTAGAGGAAATAAATAGCTATTCATAAATAGCTGTCTTTCTACCTCCCTCTTTGGAAAGATTATAAACATGAGTCAACCATATGCTTTAACTAAATTTTCGTGGAGCTCTGAGGTAAGGGCAAAAAGAGTCAGAAAGGAATGAGAGTCCTTTAGGGTACAAGCTCCCCCAGGAATGAAACAAATCCAATATGTTATTGTTACTCAAACATATAGGTCTTTACAAAGCAGATAGAAGGTAGTTCAAAAGGGTTAGGCATTACCATTTTGGGGAACTAGAAAAAGCCTCCTACAGAAGGAGGCATTTGAATTTAATGTCAAAGGAATTCAGGAATTCTAACAGGGAGGAAGGAGAGCATAGCCAAGCATGGTGGACATTCACTGCAAAGGCATGGAGATAGGAGATGGTGTTTCACATGTGAGAAGTAGCAATTAGACCAAATAGAGTCAACTATACCATAAGCAGTATATATGAGGAGAAATATTACATAAGATTGGAAAGGCAGGAGGGGAACCTGTAAAGAGCTTTAAAGGCCAAATAGAAGGAAAAGTCCAAATAAAAGTGTATGAAATATTTGAGTAGCCTTGCTATCATTAATTCTCATCATCACTGTCTTCAAAAAGATTTGTGAAGCATCAAATTTTATTTTACTCTACCTGGTGGTCCTATAGAAAGGAATCTTCACAGCTCTTTTTGTAGTGGCTAAGAACTGGAAATCAAAGGGATACCCATCAATTGGGGTATGGCTAAACAAGTTGTGGTATATGATTGTAATGGAATATTATTGTGCTATAAGAAATGGCAAACAGGATGATTTCAGAAAAAACTGGAAACACTTACATGAACTGATGCACAGTCGAGTGAACAGAACTGGGAGAACAAACACAGTAATAGCAATATTGTTTAACGAAGAATTGTGAATGACTGCTATTCTCAGCTATACAATGATACAAGAAGACTCCAAAGGATTAATGATGAAGAATACTATCTACTCCAGAGAAAGAACTGACATTGCTTAAATACAGGCTGAAGCATGCTATTTTTTCCTTTCATTTTTTCTTTTATTCAAGTTTTCTTGTACAAAATGACTAATATGGAAATATTTTATGTAATTGCACATGAATAACCTATATCTAATTGATTATCATTTCAGGCAAGAGTGATGGGAGGGAGGGAGGGAAGGAACTCAAAACTTTTTGAAAAATATGAAAAAATTGAAAAAAAAAAGTTAGAGCTTCATAGGCAGACCCTGTCCTGTGAGAGATTTCATGTGAAAACTCACTTGAATTCACACACACTATTCAGACAAAAGAATAAAAGCTCTGATCCAGCACCATACTAGACAGTAAAGTATGTATTTTATGGGCGTTTCTGAGAAATTGTGTTTGGAGATTGAGGCAACAGTGGTCAGTTAGGAGGGTGGAATGCCAAAAGTTACCTTGGGAGTTCCTGTCTGGCCATAGAGGTCGTAATCTGAGTTGACCGAACTTCCCCAAACACCATCACCCAGTAACAGCCTGACACTTGCCTTGCTGAGCTCAAAGCATGAATCCCAGCCAACACAGAGCAAGCCAGGGCAGGCAGAGCTGAGGCTTCAACCTGAAGACAGAATGACTCATTGTCAATGAAACTAAAGTATATTTTCTGCGAATGACAAAGTTTTGATTTTGTTTTGCTCACAGATGTTTCCCTCTGGGGTTTCTGAATGAGGAGAGAGGGAGGGAGAGAGAGTGATTAGACACTGGATGGTAGATGGAAAAGACCGAGGAGCCTCATCCTGTCTCTGAATCACCAGCCATGACTCACCGGCCAACCTTGAACAAGTTTACTGATCTGTAAAATGAGCAGAACAATAGCCTCCTAGAGGTTCTGGAGTCCTAATTAATGCCTTCCAAGAGCTCTAGGGGAAAGGTGCTCCCTACCCAAGCAGACAGCACAGAATCTTTTTTTTTAAATTAAAGTGCTAATCCAGTACAAAGGAGTTGAAAAAGAAGAAAAAAAGACATATATATAGTCATAGTCAACCATGTGGTTACAAAGTAACCATCTCATCTCACCTCACCTCACCTCACCTCACCTCATCTCATCATCTTTTAGTTAGGAAGGCCCAGCAGAATTCTTTATAGTTTACAAAGTACTTTACATATATTATCTCACTGGTTCATCACAGCAGGTGAAAATAGTATGTTTCTATCTGCATTCAGGCTCCATCAGTTCTTTCTCTGGATATGGGTCAGCATTTTCCATCATGAGTCTTTTGGAATTGTGTAAGATGATTATATTGTTGAGAAGAGTTAAAAAGTTAATCTTAATAGATCATTGCACACTGTTACTGTGACTGTGTACAATGTTCTCCTGGTTCTGCTCCCTTCACTCAGCATCAGTTCATATAAGTCTTTTTGGGTTCCAAAATCTGCCTGCTCATGATTTCTTATAGAGTAATAGTATTTCATTCCATTCACATACCACAACTTGTTCAACCATTCTCCAATTGATGGGTATCCCTTCAATTTCCAATTCTTTGCCACCACAAAAAGTTGCTATAAGTATTTTTGTACATTTAAGTCCTTATACATTACATACATATACATAAGTCCAAATACATTGTATTTAAGTCCTTTCCCCTTTTTTAATGATCCCTTTGGGATACGGACCTAGAAGTGGCATTGTTGGATCAAAGGGTATGTACAGTTAGAGTGCCTTTTGGGCATATGTACTATACCCTGAGTGTGATACATTGCTACACCATTGATATTGTTGGTGTGGGAACTCCCTCCACTGATATTGGTTGTAACCTGTATATAATTTACAGTCTTATAAAATTGGCTGAGTCTCAGGGTGATTAAATGATATGGCAATAGTAATGTAGTTAGTAAGTGTCAGAGATGTGATTTCAATCCAGGTATGCTGGAGTCTTAGCCCAGAACTCTATTGTACCACGCTGCATCTCACTGAGGATAACATGGCTTACCAAATTCCAGAATAGTAAGGAGAGGGGGACAGTAATAAAAAATAGCTAGGATTTATGTGGTCTTTTAAGGTTTGTCAATAAAATTACATTTTATCTTCACAACAACCCTGTAAGGTACTCCCATTTTAAAGATGAAAATACTGAGGTAGGCAGAAGTTACGTAGCTTCCTCAGAATCACATAGCTACTAAGTGTCTGATGCCAGATTTGTACTCAGTTCTTCCTGACTCCTGGTTCAACTCTATCCACTATACTACCTGTTGTTGTTCAATTGTTTTTCTTCTGTTTCTATTTATGACCTCATTGGGGGTTTTCTTGGCAAAAATACTGGAGTGTTTGCCATTTCCTTCTCTAGCTCATTTTATAACTAAGGGAACTGAGGCAAACAGAATTAAATGACTTACCCAGGGTCACACAGCTAGTAAGTGTCTGAGACTAGATTTGAACTCAGGAGATGAGTCATCCCAACTCTAGGCCCCGCATTCTATCCACTGCACTACCTAATTTCCCTACTACCCCATCTAGTTGCCTATAATAATAATTTATATAGCTTTAAAGTTTACAAAGCAATTTACATGTGTTATCTTAGCAGAATGCCTGGTACACAAGAGGTATTTAATAATGCTTGTTGACTATTTGTATTATCTCATTGAAACTTCACAACAGCCCTCTTGAGATGTAGATCATTCCCAATTTGCTGGGAAAGAAACTGAGGCTTTGTGGCAGCTCCAGATAAACTTCCATGATTCATTTATAATGTCTAGTTTGTGGCTGCTCTGGTGCTCTCCACAATATATAGTAGGATATGCTCACTATCGTTTTATAACTGCATACATTTTCCTTTGTGAATATAAACAAATAATTATTGCTTGCTAGAAAATACATCTATGTGCACATTAGTAACTGCATGCTGATCTGTCTTGGTTTTACATCTGCATGTAAAGCTCCTAAGGCATAAGGTATAGAACAAAAGACTCAGAGAGGACATAAAACTGATCTACCCCAGAAACAGAGAACATGCCTTAGAATCTGGGGACTGACTTGGGAGAGTAAAGAGTTAAGTCAGAAAATTCAGGCCATGAACAACCGTAATGGCACCTTTGTTCTTTGTTTTACCATGAGGACCCTTATGAGCTAATGACCAGCTGTTCAGAGGAATGTGTTTCTGGACTATGGGAATGTTTTCAGAATACAGCCAAGGCAAAGAGAGCAGGCCCTTTGAGAAATCACCCAATAAATCAGCTATGGAGAGAGTCAGGCTCCCTTCTCCTGTTTCCTTCCCCCTCCTCAATGAATTGCAATGGTGAAAGAATCCAAAGTACAAACCTGGGAGACAACACCTTTGTTTAGTGACCAATCATTTTCTTAGAACTGCTAGAAAACAAGGACCTAGTACAGTGCCACTGACAGATATCAGAGACAGGACCTTTATAAAGGGAAAAAGCCCTGTCTTGTCCTCCTCCCTCAATCTCCCCATCACCAGGATGTGTACCAGAGGGATGGCTACTCAATCTAGCGCTTTGTTATTTTTCAGCCTTAACTGATCCGACATTTAAGTCATGAATAAGAACAATAACCAGCATTTACACAGTGATTTAAGATCTGTGAAGTGTTTTACTGGATTTATTTAATTTGACACTCACAACAATCCTGTGGGATAGGTGCTATTTTTATTTCCATTTCAACAATGAGGAAATTGAGGCTAAGAGATTTGCCCAGAATCATGAAGCTAAAGTGTCCAAGGCAGTATTCAGACCTTCCAGACTCCAAGTGCTGCACTCTCTACTCTACTTCTGCTTCCCTTAATGGTTAGTGGAGACCCACTGTATGATAAAGGAAAGAATTGCAAACATATGTGTGTGTGTGTATTATATATATGTATATAAAATATAACAATATAGTATTATAATATATTATGTTACCCAGTATAATATATATGCATATACAATAACATAACATTACATAATTCCACAACGGTACCACATTCTATCTTATCACATTGTTTCCATACCTGCCACCTGTAGTCCTCCTGAGGTTAGAGAGGACTGCAAAGAATATGCTTCCATAAATTCTATCTGCATTTATAAGTTTGGGACATGGGTTCTGTTTTTCCTTTCTTACCAAGGATTTTGATTTATTGCAAAGTTTCTCACCAAGGAATTTTGGAGGGAAACGTCAGCCATTATGTGCCAGGAGCTGTGCTAAGGGCTTTACAAATATGATTTCACTTGATATTCACCACAACAGTGTTGAGGTGCTATTATTTATTTCCATTTGATAGTTGAGAAAACTTGAGTTGAGGCAAGTGACTTTCCCAGACTTATACAGTAAATTTGGGATTTGACTTCAGGTCTTCTTGACTCTAGGCCTCCTGCTTTGTCCACTGTGCTACCTAGCTGCCTCTAATAATACGGAATGTTATGGACATGACAGATGGATCACTTCCCATTTCTATTTTAAGAAAAACTTATGGCTCTGGAAAATAACATTAATTTATATTTAAAGAAGATAAGTGTTATGTCACCTAAGGTCAGTAAGTAAATGTCAGAGGTGGAATTTGAACCCCAAACATCTCTCCACTATGTCATGATGCCTTGAGGCTTCCAGATAGATTTAAGGAAGTTTATTCATCAATTTCTTATAGAGTTACATCCCAAGTTTGTTCATTGGTAAGTTTGTGGAGCTATGCACCAAGTACAGTATTGGCTAAAAATATAAATGGATCCAAGAAGGGTTTAGATAACAGCATGGGTGATAGACACCATCATTTTATCTATCTGTGTGGTTTTAGTCTGTTCAGAGGGAAGAGGCAGCATTAAAAAAAATACAATCCAAGAAATATTTATTAAGCACCTACTATGTGCCGGGAACCATGGTAAGTGCTGGGGATACAATTAATATAAAGATATTAATCCTGCCCTCAGAGAGTTTACAATCTAATGAGGAGAGGCAATGCAGAAGAGGAGGCAGTGAAGGGAGTGGATAGAGACTAGAGGGTACCCAATTCAAGGGCATCTTTTTCTGTGGAGTTGAAACCAAGCAGAGCAGCAGATGGAGCGGACTGAGCCTGCCTCAAAGTTCAGCTTCTGTCCTCTACCAAGGAAGGCATTGGGAAGAGTTTGGGACTCCATTCTCCAGCTCTCCAATCACAGGGGAAAGGAGGCTTAGGGAGGTAGTGTCAAAAACTAACATTACAGTGTACTCCCCAATCACTGGACCCTCCCTCAAGTCCTGGTAGCTCTTATCCTTAAAGATGAAACACAGCACCTTACTTTGGAGGTCTGATCAAAAAAGAAAAAGAAAAAGAAAAAAAAGCAGTACAAACTCTTTTGTACAGCAGCTGCATGAAATACATGGGATAATTACCAGGAAATAACTACCAATGATCTTTATCCATTGCTAGCTATTAAGGAGAAAATAATTTACCTAATTAAATCATTAATAACACATTTTCCTGGGCATTACCACAATGTTAAATAAATTATATGAATGATGTGGTTGCCGGGCACTCACCTCTGGGCTCTGGTAGTCAGAGAGGGTAGTTGGAGAGAACAATTAAGTGTTAAAGAGGAATTCTTTTGGAGGGGCGGTGGGTGGAAAGAAAATGGAGAAGGCAAATAAGATGCCTGTCTTCAGTTCTCATACTGAGTTAGGAAGTCTCAGTGACACTGGGGGAGGAAGGGAGATAATGGCAAGAGTGCTAGCTTCTATTTCAAAAGACTTGGATTCAAACCATGGCTCTGATACTTTGGCTCTTTAGGCTGGGCAAATTACTCGCCTTCTCAGAGCATCAGATTCTTCATATATGAAACAAAAAGATTAGATTGGATCATCCCCAAGGTCCTTTCCAGCTCTTAATCCTGTAACTTCGATGAAATGTTCAAAGACCAAGATGGTATGTCTCAAAGCCCCAACAGGCTTAGACAAGCTCTTTCCCATCTTCTTCACTCCTATTACTTTTGTGTCACCCCTTAGATCTCACTCTTCCAAATTCCATTATTACCAACAGATTAGATCTCCAGAAGACAGTTAGCTACTTTCTTTCTCAGAGCTGTATGAGTAAACCCTGAGGGGGATTGGGGATATTGCTCATGAGCCCTCATCCAATGTGCTTCCTATTAATTAACAACTGTCACATGACCCCACTATCTAATCCCACTTCTCTCTTTTCTTTTTGGAGAAACTCCTCGAGAAGGCTGTCTGTAATGAGTACTTTGGCTTCCTCTACTCTTACACCCATCTTAATTCTCTACAGTCTGTCTTCTAGCATCATTATTTAACTGAAACTGCTTTTTTCCAGAATTACCAATGGCATTTCACTTGCAAACTAATTCATACCTCGTTCGTATATTTGATTGATTGATTCAATAAAGGCATCTAGCCTAGCTCCTAACTAGTAAATTTTTTATTGATTCTGTAACTCAAAGAGTCGTATTCATTTTATAAAGGTATCAGAAGCTATAATACACCTTATTAGTTACATTGATTTAAAACAAGGGGTATGAGACATCCCTTTTATACTTTCTTCACTCAATTTGTTACTGCTTTACAACGTGGAGTTGGAAGTATTGTTTTCCATAAAATAGGAAGAGGTGGCCAAAGCAGTTCCCGTTCACCTTGGTGCTGCAGAATTTCCTTTCATTACTGCCCCTGACATATTTCATTCTGTCTTGCTTCTGAATTGCCTTTTAGAAATTTTATATCGTCAATGTGACAGGCAGAAATCATGTTTTCCTCAAGAATTGAGAGGTCAGTGGTAGAGCTTCAGCAAATCAAGTCCTGGGCCCTCTTCATGACAAAATTCAAAGATAACAGCCTGGAGTCAGCTTTACATAAAAAAAAACCTCTGGGTCATCAATTAAATGCTAAGGATTCATAATTTCTTTCTCATGTTCTAAATCTTCTTGGAACAGAGATGGAATTATCTTTCTCAGCTCTTAACCACAGGCATAGAACAAGACCCTGAGTAATACTGGGTTTCTACCACTGACTGGGCATCAGGTGTCTGCACAAATCACATCAGGTCTTTCCCAGATTTGACCATAGGTTTTTTGGGTGTGTGTGTGTGTGTGTGTGTGTGCCAAATATTCAGCAGAAACCAATCAGATACCAGAGATGTCCTGAGAAACTAAGCATGCTATCCTTATGAAATGTCATAACTACAGATGCCAAGGGCAAAGATGAAGAAGCAATTTACCAGTCTGACAAAGGCCTTGGATCAGATCAGGGTAGCTTAAGTTTTTCTTCTGGTAGTTCACAGAAATCTATTTGCTACTAGAAAGAACCTTAGATATTACTTAATTTTTAAACTGAATTTTAATATATATATATGCAAATATATATTATAATACCTAATATTACTCTTTTTTACAGATGAGGAAACTAAGGTTCAAACGGGGCAGGTTACACAGATTGTAAGTGTCAGGGCTGGTTTTGAACCAATGTTGTCTGATTTTTAATATATTACCTACTCTGCCATTCTGTGCCTAATTCTCACAAAGGAATGAATACCTGCTGTGTAGAGCAAAGTACTTTATGTATATTATTATGTATTCTAATAATGCCATATAATTCAAATTTATGTGATAGGATGTAAACTTTACAAAGTGCTTTCCTTGTAATGACCCTCTGAAGTTAAGTACTAAAAGGGTTATAATTTTCATTTTACAGACTAGAAAAATGACACATGCCCAATTTCATATAACTAGTAAATGTCTGAGTAGTAAAGACAGAATTTGAAGTCAGATCTTCTGACTATAAATTAGTATTCTTTCTATGACACAGCTAGTTCCTGAGAAGAAGCCTGCTATGTGGAAGCAAGGTATTTATGTCCCAATTGTTTTCCTTCAGTTATTTCCAATTCTTTGTGACCTCATTTGCGATTTTCTTGGCAAAGATACTGGAGTGGTTTGCCATCTCTTCCAGCTTGAGGAAAACTGAAGCAAGCAGGGTTAAGTGCCTTGCCCAGGATCACACAGCTAGTAAATATCTGAGGTCAAATTTGAACTCAGAACCCTTCCTGACGACAGGCCTGCCACTCTATCCACTGTACTGTCTAGCAACCCCTTTGATATTCTAGGCAGAACAATGGACTTATTTAACTCAACCTGCAATACTTGTTCCCAGAATGCTTCATTCATACCATTGTCACTGTGTCCTGCTAACTATTCTTTCATCTGTTTCCTAGCTTTATACTAATGTACCAGCATTGTATGCCTTCATTTGTCTTTTAACCTTGTGCAACCCTCAATTAACCTTTCATCTTTTTAATCCATTTGTAAGATCATAAATTGGATATTCCTTTCACAGCTCAGTGAAGAACATGTCTATAACATGGTTGTGTTTCTGGTCTGATTCTTCCTTTGCATAAGTAATAAAAATGCCTTGCCTAAGTAAGAAAGGAGCCTGTAGGTGACTTAGTGGATAGTATGCTGGGTCTGGAGTCAGGAAGACTCATCTCCCCACATTCAAATCCAGCCACTTACTAGCTGTGTTGTCACTTAACCCTATTTGCCTCAGTTTCCTCATCTGTAAAATGAACTGTAGAAGGAAATAGAAAATCACTCTAGTATCTTTGCCAAGAACATCTCGAATGGAGTCACAAAGAGTCAGGCATGACTACAGTGACTGAAAAAAGCCAAAAAAGGACTATAATATAAAGTATTGATTCAATTCTCCAATAATACTACAGAAATGTCAGCTATCATTGCCTTCTTCTCTGGTCCAGGAGCTCAATCAGTATCACCCAATATTAGAGCAAAGGGGTTTAACTGTTTTGTGTCATACCCTTCATGCAGTGTGTTGAAACCTATCAACCTTGTCTCAGAATAATGTTTTTAAATAATTGAAGGATATGCTAAATTTCACTTAGAGATTAGTGAAAAATAAAGATAATATTTTTTTCATCTAAGTTCATGGAACCTGAGTTAAGAAGTCCTACCTTAGAAACGGTTTAAGCCAAAAATCTTTACTTTGTGAAGAAGGAAACTTAGAAACCGGCTTTGGAAAAACTATGTTCAATGATCTTTCGGTATTGCTTCAGTCCCCTGCACATAACTTTCCTTAGAGAAATAATAGCCTGTAGCTCCATTATCCTTGCAGGGTCGTCAAAGAATCTTTCAGTAACCCTGCTCCATTAAAAAGTGTCATGTGTTGTTCTTTTTATTCTAGATTCCAGATATTAGGGCTTCAGCCACATTACAATAACTATCTTGACCTGATCTCCACCCAGACTCATTCCCTCCTCACTTTCACATTCCCAGCCCTGTCCCTTTCTCCACATTTGTTAACATAAGCTTACCCATTTTAAGCACTCTCTCTAATACATCCCCAATGCACTGGAACTTGGAGAGACCCTGAATAAACTATGAGGCAAAGGAGTGAAACAAGGCTTTGTGCATACCCAGACTACCTATGATTGAAAAACTTAATGTGGGAGAAGACAATCTTTTTTCACCCACCACATGGGGAAAACCAATTTTTTTATTGACTGTGTAGGTAGAACTAGCTGCATCTTTAAAACTACCAGACTGAGATAGCCTTCAGTCTCTCTTTCCAGCTCTGCCCAGGAGTAAAGGTCTTGTTCATGGATAAGCACCATGCATAAGGGAGGTAACTTCCCTCTTTTCCTTTTAAGCCATGTGGCCTCAAGAATAAGCTTGGGGTTTTGGTCAATTTCATCTTTCCTTTTTGGTTCTAGGGGTAGATAGTGAATTTTTCAGGCTGTGGTGACCTTGATGCCATGATCCTGAGTTGGAATTTGCTGTCAGCCCAGTAGGGAAGCCCTGAGAGAACGGGGTACTGGAAAATAAGCCCAGGAGGAGGGGGGCGGTTTAAGACATGGAACTTGATGGGACTGGTGCTGTAAAGAAACTGGCTTTGAACCTAATCTCTCTCCCTTCCTCAGAGACAAAAATGTTGTGTGGGGTAAGGGGGCAAGGAGGAAGGAGGAAACTATGAATCTCAGGTGTTGGGGGGATGTCGGTGGGTGTTTTCTTGCTATACCTTTGAAACGACTATTCTTTACGACTATTGAATGAAACTGGGTTGCTGGGGACCCTCAAACTGAGAGAACACAATCAGTGGGTGTTTGAGCCAATGACTAATACTAGAGGCTCCCTCCTCTGTTGAGGCCTTTATATGTTGAGAATACTGACAACCTGGCTGTCTGAGTGAATTTGACTCAAGCCTTCTTTTAACCAAAGAAAAACAAAGTTTATTTAACATCTGCCATATTGGGTTCACTCTTAAGAAGCCTTACCATTTGTGATGCTTGTATTGACAAGCAGGCCAGATAGAATCTGATCTAAATTGAATCTAAACTAGATTGAATCTGAGCACCTTCATGGAGACAAGAAGGATCTTGTATACAGAAAGACTGTGGGAGGAATCTGGGGGTGGTCTAGTAGTCTGGGGTGATGGGAGGAGGGGTTTAGGGAGAGTCTTGAGGAGGATCTTAATGGAACTGGGGTGACTAGAGGTCAGAACCAAGAGAATGAGATTCTGATGTGATCAAGGGTAGGAAACAGCTGGAGGCAATCAGGGAGGTAATGGGACAACAGAAGTATAGGGTGGGAAGCAGGCAGGGATGATCCAGGGGTCACAGACAATGGAGGTCTAGGCTAGGTTAAGGGTACCAGATTTGGACATGGAAAGCCAGATAACATAGGAAAATTCAAGGAGAATTCAAATGGGTTCCCAGAGTCTGTACCCCATCACCTCAACCCCCTTAAGAGTAATAAAGAACCTCAGGAAGAGGTGAAAAGTAACATACCTGTCCCTTAGGCAGTAGGAGCTGGAGTAGTCATTGTTACAGGGGCAAGGAATAAAAGACGTCCAGGGAAAAAAGGAAGTGATGTGTGTGATTTAATTCAGATGTTCCAGAATTAAATTCAAACAATAAAATGTCTGCCTACAACAGGGGAAAGGAAAAAGGCATTGTCCTGCCCTTTGGTTGTATCTTTTGGCAAATTTCTCCTCTCTGGGCCTCAGTTTCTTTCTTCTGTACAGTGGGGGAATTGGGGTCAGCCCTTTCTATTCCTATAGTCCATTATTCTACTCCTGAGACAACAATGCAATAGATGGGGTGGGAATTAATTAAGCATTTATTAAGTTGTACATAGTAGGTTTGTAGTTTCATATGTAATCATCTTTTTTATTGGAGTGTGTTATGGAAATGCTTGTTTTGTTCCATGACTTGAAAATAAAATAAAAATTTAAAAACATTTATGTGTTAGGTTCAGAAAATAAAAAGAAAAAATAGTGTCTTTCTTCAAAGAACTTACATTCTACGAGAAAATGTATTTAATAAGAATGTATGTGTAGAACCTATATCAGATTGCATGCCATCTCAGGCAAGGAGAGGGGAGAAATGGGGGAAGGAAGAGGAGAAAATTTAAAACTTATGGAAGTGATTGTTGAAAACTGAAAATAAATTAATTTTTTTAAAAAAAGAACTTACATTCTACTGGGAAGTGGAGAGAGAGAGCAATTAGTTGACTTTGAGTTTCTAGAACAGCACTTTATTTTACCTGAGAATTCCCAGCATAATTTTCTGTCCTGGCTTCCTTCCCCTGCCTTGGAAGGGATCACTTACTGACCTTGGAATTAATGCTTGGAGAAACTGAGGCATGAATTGTCCCCATTTGCTGCACCATCCCTCCAGAAATCATTGTAATTCAAAGGCCCAGGAGACCTCAGCAACCTTTAGAAGGGAAATTAGAGGTCTGCTCTCTCTGTCTTGTTAGCTCAGGTAACTCCCCCTGGAATGCTATTAGGCTTAATAACAACATCTGCTAATTCCACAGAACATGTACTGAAGCATATGTCACAAGTCTCTTGGCAGATTAAGTCTCTGCACTTACATTTTTCAAGGAGACTGAAATGTATCCTGCATGAACTGAAAACCCTCTGGTGTAGTAGAAGAGAATTCAGGTCAAGATATTGGAATCTGGCAGTTCAGAGGGAACCAGTGTTTGATTCTTACAAGTTGCTTTAACTTACCCCAGAATTATAACTAGAAATATTTCCGCCTAGGACAAAAACAGTTCATAAGCTCAGAACTGAAAGCTGGAAGGAACCTTGGAGATCATCTAATCTAGTCCAGCCCCTCCATTTTTCTTGAAGCCAAGAGACATTTAATGTCTTGTGCAAGGTCCCATGGGTAGCAAGTAGTCAAATAGAGATCTGAGCCCAGGTCTTCTGATTACAAATTGGTGGCTCTTTTCATTGTACCACAAATTGTGGGGAACCTTGGGGGAGCCACAATGCTCAAATGAAATACTCCAATATAGACAAGAGAGAGATAACAGAGATGAGACAGAATGACAGGGGAATGTACTCATTTGTGAGAACTGCCATTTTTACCAGAATTGCTCAGCTCCAAATGGCTCCACCGAGCCAGAAATTAGCTAGCTTTCATTTTCACATCAATCACTAATGTGTTTATTATTTACCCAGCTTGGCATGAGCTCTGAAGAAGTTTTGCCAAGTTCAATGTCTCTCAATCCCGTCTCCATTTTAATGCGATGCAATTCAACAAATTAAAGCACATCCTATGTGTGGCAGTGACCTAAACTGAATTGGACAAGGTGAAAGAAAGAGGCAGGAGAAAGAGCCTGTGGTAGATGATGGGATTACACAGATGAAATGTGATTACACAGATGAAATGTGATGCAGCTCTGACTATTTGCAAGAAACTTAGAATCTACTGCTATATAACAGATAGCCCCTATGGCAATCACTCTTGAATGTGGTCCCCCAGAAGAACTACCCCAGATTCAAGGTATTCCTCAGACCTATGTTCACTCAAAACCATAGTTTATGAGTCCACTAATGTAATTCTTTTTACTAGTCAGTCAAAGGACACAACAAGTTCTGAAGCAAAGACTATAAATGAGACAGTAGTCAGAAAAGTAGCAGTAGAATATTTACCTCCCAAACTAGGGCTACATTTTCCCATAAATACACATCATCAGAGAGTATGGAACATGTGCAAGACATAGAGATTATACATGTCCTAGGAACACATGTGGAAGATACATATAGAAGAAATACATTTGACATGGGGATATGCTTGAAGAGTTACAAATCAGGAGACACTGCGACACAGTTTTGTGTGGAAGGGAACAAATGTAGGAGACCCATGTGGTAAGAGCATGCTCACAGTCAGGGTCATTTATGTCTCTGATTCTATAAAGTTGATGATATTTTCTTGTGATATTGTCATAGTTCTGCCCTCTAGGCATATATTGCCTCAACTGACTGGGTGTCATGGTCTTCTTCAAAAATGAAGGACGAACACAACCTGTGAGTAGACTGAGCTACAGGATCTGAACATGCATCTTCCTAACTCCAAGTCCTGTACTCTAACCACTGTGCCAAGTTGCTAATGAAGTGCTTAGTTAAAATGAACCTATACTATTTGCTACTTGTGTGATCTTGGAGAAGTCATTTTAATTCTCCAAGCCTCAATGTCCTCGTGTGAGCTGTTAGATTTAATTTTTTCTGAGGTCTCTTCCAGCTCTAAATTTATAACTCTATACTAGTTAAGAAAGAGTCAATCAAGGATCTTATATGTTACCTAGAGTAATGAGGACTATCCCACGGAGTGTGTTCAGAATTCTTCTTCCTGTTTCTAGGTAACTATGCTGGAACCATGTGGTGACCAACACTGAAAGGATTTTGTGTTTTGGTATGACTTAGCAGATGGGTGGCACAGTGGACAGAGTGCTGAGCTTGGAACCAGGAAGCCTCATCTTCCTGAGTTCAAATCTGGCCTCAGACCTTGGGCAAGTCACTGAATCCTGTTGCCTCAGTTTGCTAATCTGCAAAATAATCTGGAGAAGGAAATGACAAATCACTCCAGTATCTTTGTCAAGAAAACCCCAAATGTGGTTATGAAGAGTTGGACAAGACTGAAATGACTAAACAAGAGCTCTGAGTGGTCCCTTAGTTCTCTCTGGTCCATGACAATGACAGGAGAGAGGAGAGAGAAGATACAGCTTCTTTTCCTTTTTGTCTAACAAGTAATGAACTCTGCATCTAGACTGCCTTTGGGGCTGGGGGTGAGGAGGGGGTGAAAGGGTGGGCTCTTCTCTTTCTCCCCATCCTATCTCCATTCTCACGTGGAGATGGATTCAAATAAGCAAACCTATGCCTGGGTTTATGGTTGTCTCTCTCTTTCTTTTTTCTCTTTTTTCCTTCCTTCCTTCCTTCCTTCCTTCCTTTGTTTTCTGTTTCTTTTTGTGTTTCCTTTCCTGATTAAATGACTGTGCATCAATCTCAAGGTGAACATGTTCAGTCTTGAAGGTGACCTCATGAACTCTGAAGGTCCAGAGGTCTTGGGTCCAAGGAATGATGTTGACTAAAAGCAAGGGAAATGCTTCTTCATCAGAGAAGCCCAACCTTGGACTGTTTTACCAGCCGATATGTTATAGGAATTATTTGGACAGGGCAGAGCCAAGGTGAATTGTAAAGTGTGCAATTACCAGTTACACAAACTGCTTTACATTTAGATGGTTTAAGGTTTAACTTCCCAGCTGGGTACAATAGTAGTTAGCACTCCCACCTACTTCCTTTGTCTCCTTGTATATACATGATTATGAGAATCTTTTATGTTTGGCATTTCTTTTGGGTATAGGAAATAAATGCTTATTCCATACTTAAGTAATTTGAATACTCGCTTAATCTTCCTTTTCAAGAATACCTTAAACATGAACTATGAGTTAATTTTCCTCTGAGAAACCAGAGTAGAAATTTAACAAGCCAAAGAGTATGAAAAAAGGGCATCTAATTTTTTATTAGAGGCCAGGCTCATCTAGAATTGAACCGACCAAGCAGGATGCCTGGGTCCACAGCACAGGGGACCCTTTGTGGAGAAGAGAGTAGGTACAGCATTTTACCACCAATGGGCCCAGCACCATTTCCTTAATGTTAGACATGGGAACTTTGATTTTTGAGGGTCTGAGTCTAATGAATTCTGAAAGCTTAATCCTTTTGGGGAGCCTGAACATGTTTGGGATTCATCTGACTGTCATTGAGTGAGTGTGGAACTTCATTTGGATTGCCCTATGCACTGGCTGAGAAATTCTGGGTTCCCTGTATTTGTAGGAACCCAGAGACTAACCCCTCTCATTAGGGGCCAGGGTCCTAAAAGCCTTAACCTGAACCAATCTGAATGCTCAGGTGCAGAGCACAGGGCTCCTCTAATGAGAAGAATATGGCACAGTGCTTCAATCTTTGGGGTCCATTAATAGTTCATTAATGTTAGACTTTTCTAAATCAGTTTAGGTCATAGTTCTTTATCTCCCTCTCCCACTCATTCAAAATATGACTTTCTATAGTGACTACAAGAGATCAGCTGAGAAAGACTTTTAAAGTGAAGAAAGGGAAATCAATACATTGGAAGGATCCTTTATATCGTCTTACCTATTTTTTCCTCCAGAGAAACAGGAAGTATAAAACATGGGCATCCATTCTGATATTAATTGCTCTTGAAAGCAAACAAGTGCAGCCAAGCAGAATTAATAGTTAGCAATCCCCTCTTGGCAAGTGAATGGACTGTAAGTTTTCAATCAATGCCTTTGTGGTGTTCATTTGTCTGACTTAACTGTCTCCACACTTCTCTCCCCAGTTTCCAGTCTGTTCATGGCACAATGGCCTGGGAGCTCATCTGGAGAGAGAACATCTAAGTCACCGAGTCTGAACTGGTGAGCTTGGCTGATTAACTGAATCCCAGGTTCTTTCTTTAACTTTCTCTTCTGCTGCTTCTGACGTGAGCGATCTTGGATAAATCGCTCTTAGAGGCTCAAAGATATCAATCAATCAATAAACATTTATTAAGTGCCCTCTATGTGCTTGCCATGGATTGTCTACAGGGATTGTGCTAAAATGCTGGGAATTAAAAAAGGTATAAGACTGGTCTCTGCCCTCAGGGAGCTCATAATCTAAAGGCGAAAACAGCCGCAAATTTATACAAACCAATCTTCTTTTTGGTTCAGTAGGGATTTTCTTGGCAAGGATGCTAGAGTGGTTTGTGGGTTCCTTTAGCTCAATTACAGATGAGGAAACTGAGGCAAACAGGGTTAAGTGACTTGCCCAGGGTCACATAGTTAGGTGTCTGAGGCTGGATTTGAACTCAGAACCTTTTCTGACTTCAGGTCTACCACTCTATCCACTGTGACACCTAATTGCCCCCAAAGCAAGCTATATACAGGATAAATAGGAAATAATAACGAAAGCATTAAAATTAAGAGGGATTGGGAAGGCTTCCTATTCAAGGTAGGGCTGCAGAAGGTCAGAGGTATCAGACACTCATCCCATTGGCTGCATGTGGCCCAGGAGCTGCCTAGACCAGATTAAAATGTAACTGAGGAATCTTTAACAAAATAAACAAAAATATGATAAAACATAACTAATATTGCATTTAAAAACTGTCAACACATGGCCTGCAGGGATTCTCAGTGGCCCCTGTCTATTTGTCAGGAGGACAAGAAGGAGAAAATAAACACAGTTAGGTTCAGATAAGCTAGGGATCAAGTCCCTCTGGACAGTGACCAGGGATCAAGAGTCTGGGTTAGGAGACTGGTGAGGCCCATGGAAACCCAGGGACATAAGGTGAGCAAGGACAGATTTGCTGACATTAAAGGGTGCTGGTCTGGGGGTAACGTGGGAGTAACTTGTAGGCCTGATGGTGCTTTCTGGACCATCCAACCTTCCTATCAGCACCTCACTATTGCCCAACTCTCTGATCTCTGCAAACTGTACTCCGGGAACCGACATATCTGAGAGGTGAGTATTTTTATCTTTTTCTACTGGGAACCCAGACCTTCACTGAGGTAGAGTTTCCTCACTATGCCCCCATGTAGGTGCCCTGCTCCTCTGCTTTGCAACACTCCATTTTGTACTATATTCTCCCACTAGATTAAGCTCATTGAAGGCAGGAGCGTCTTGTTTTATATTTGTATACCTAGTGCTTAGCACAATGTCTGACAAAACATGGCAGGCTTAATAGATACTTTGATAAATAAATACGTTAATAAATACTTTATTTATAACAAATAAACAATAAAATACTTTATTTATAACAATCATAGATTTAGAGCCGGAAGGAACTTTAGAAGGTCATCTAGTCCAAACTCCTCATTATGGAGTTGAAGAAACCAAGGCCTAAAAAAGTAAAGTGATTTACCCAAGGTCACACAGGGTGACTAGGTGGTACAGTGGAGATAGTGGGGAAGATTCCATCTTATTACGTTCAAATCTGGCCTCAGACACTTACTAGCTGTGTGACACTGGACAAGTTCACCTCAATACCTTATTTTTAAGATAAGCTGGAGGAGAAAATGGCAAATTACTCCAGTATATTTGTCTAAAAAACCTCAAATGGAGTCGTGAACAGTTGAACAATACAGCGAGTAAGAGGAGGAGCCAGAATTCGAACCCATGTCCTTTAACTCCAAATACAGTCCTTTATGTCCCACCACATCAGATGATAAATGTAAAGTTGTTATTTGGTGCCTGCCCTTTGTTCTCTAAGAGGATCGTGATGTCAGGGACATGATGCCATGACACTTAAGTGAATTGGATTTAAGTGAGGGAGGGCTGTGCTAAGTCTGCTATCAGCCTCGCTTCCTCCTCCAGAGCTATCTGGGTCCAGTGGCAAGATATAGATCAGGACAACAGGAGTTAGCCCACATATGTCAAGTACATTGCATATAAAAGTGAGCTATGATTATTCCTCAGAACTGGTGGTTCTCAGTCAAGAAAATCTAGCTTGAGTGGCATGCAGGCTGCTGTGTTAGCAAAGAGTCTGAAATAAACTTTCCACAAAGATGCCTCGTATTCTGAGGCTGTGAGCAAGGGACCAAATTGGAGCCAGAGAGCAGATTACAATAAGTCAACCATCCTAGCACCAAAGTGAGGGGTGTGTTCACACAAAATGAAAACTAGCTAATAACTACTCTCTAGTGACATGTAAGACAGCAATTTATGCTCTCATACTGAAACATAGCCCAGAGAGAAAGACAAAGGACAAGAGGTCTACCTCCATCCTCCAGCAATCCTAAACTGTTGTTTCATGGGCTACCACTTAAGAGTAACAGTGGTATTCCATGACATCAGAGACTGCTACCCTCCCTGAAAAGGGGAGAAAAACAAGTCAGAAGTGGAGGATCCATGTTCAGACTCCCATTAGTGCCTGACTATAATTTTCACAGCAGAAACTAAAAATTCTATGGCTGCTGGACTGGATGGAAGTTAAGTGAGGCATGTGGGGCGTGGAATGCCACATTAGAACTCTCACTCATTACAGATGCTCTGAGAAGGGAAGAACACGATAATTGGAAATAACACAGAGAGGTTCCTGAAGGAAACTCCAGTAGCTAATGAGCCCCTGGGCTGCTGGGCTAGTAGAAAGTACTTAAATGACAATAGCGTACACTTACACAAACTTTAAGGCTTGCAAAGCACTTTATACACATTACCAAATAGTGCCCTTACAGTGAACCATGAAGGAGCACTTACAGTAATATTCTCCTTTTTCAGATAAAGAAACCGAAGTTCAAAGTGACTGTGGTTTGCTCAGGTTCACACTGCTAGAAACTGTCAGCAGGTGTCAAGCCAGGGCTCAACCACAGGTAGGTGTTCCCTAACTCAAAATCCGGTTCTTTTCCACTACACTATATTTCCCCGGGCAGCTAGGTGCCGCAGTGGATAGAGCACCAGGCCAGAAATCAGGAGGATCTGAGTTCAGATTCAGCCTCAGACACTTGTGTGATCTTGGGCAAGTCGCTTAAATGGCTTAATCCCTATTTGCCTCAGTTTTTCATCTGTAAAATGGGGACACACTGGAGAAGGAAAGCATTCTAGTGTCTTTTCCAGGAAAACCCCATGGACTCAGTCATCCATGGGGTCATGAAGAGTCAGACATGACTGAGTAACAACATACTGCTCCTAGATTAGGAGTCAAGAGGTCTAGGTTCTATAGGTAGGTTTGGCCATTAACTAGCACCGTGTGTCACCCCAAACAAGTCACTTCACATCTCAGGCACTTACTCTCTGATAAGATGAAGAGGATAGACTAGAGTAGCAGTGCTCACAAGTTTTGGTCTTAGAACCGTTTTGTATTCATAAAAAACTGCTGCTTCTCCACAAAACTGTGTGGGTTATATCTATGGATATTAACTGTATTAGAAATTAAAATGCCTTAGTATTATTAAGAAAATAATTTAAAAAAAACTTCACAGAGCCCCCTGAAAAGGTCTCAGGGATTCCCAGGGGTCCTTGGACCACACGTTGAGAACTGCTGAAATAAACCATCACCTGGAGTTTAGGATAACTGTAAATACTCTCTGATTTTCTGATAAAGGGACAACTTGGTTTTAGTTCATAATTTCTAATAAGTTAAATAAATAGGTGTTAACTTCTCCATCAAATGTCTATTATGTGTGCAAACCAAAGAAGTCTAGCAATTGTCCTGGATGGATTTGGGAGTGGGAGTGATCAAGGATGGGATATACCTCAAAGTCCCCATGCCTCTCTCCCTTTTATTCCCTGCCTGAACTAGGGGTGGGGGTGGGGGGAGTGGGAGACATCCCCAAGTCACTCGTGGGGCCTGGGGCTTTATCCTTAGCCATATGTCTGGTCCTACCAGTTGGCATAGTGGTGATAAGGAGAACACCTGCCCCATCCCAATGTTCAGGTGAAGAAATGAAACTGTTCCTTTTTTCCTAAATGTTCCAGTTCATTCAGTCCTCTGGACAGCCAAAGAGGATCCTTCAGTCCTCAGCAAGTGGTGGGATTTTCCCCACCCCTCAGTTATTTGGCTCCTCTACAGACCTTCCTTCTTCAGTTTTGCAAGGCCAGTGAGCCTGCCTATTTGGGGGGACCTGTTCCTTGGCTGCCTCCTCTCAGATATCCATTGACTTCTCTCTTTTCTTGGGATGAGGGAAAAGTGGTGATAGGAAGAGATTATTCTGATTTCTGGATGAGGGAGGGTGAAGGGTACTGCAGGCATCCACTTTCTTGTAGAGGCTGCTATATCTGAATTCTCTTCACCTACACTCCAAGCCCTTGTGAGCAAAAGAGGCCAGGACCCAGTTCTCCTGAGATGGGGCACAGGTAAAGAGGATGCAGTAGAATGCCCTGTGTTCCTGTTCCTCCTCCGCTACCCTGATGAGTATCCCTGCTTGTCCTTACCTTTCCTCTGTCTGTCCCCAATCATGCCCCACTGGTACCCCTTAACTCCAGTGTCTCAGGCTAGTGCTGGCAGCTTGGTACACAGTATTCCAAAGCTTCAGAAAACTCTGGGGCCACTCCAGCTACTTCAACTCATATCTCTAGGTAAAATGGACGTGGAGCTAAGAACTACATGTCCTGGGGAGGTGGTGATTGAGTAAGAGTGGAGGGACTCAAGAGAACCTCTGCCCTTGCTCTTCAAGCCAGGAAGGGCAGCAAGCACTTCTGTAGACAGGTCCATCTCGAGGCATAGCTCGAAGAAGGTAGTACTCTGAGACACTTCCCCCACCCCCCTCCAGTCTGCTTGACTTCCCCTCCCACAAGCCCTATACTTTTTGGGAATTGTCCATGGCACAAAAAAGCTTAAAAACTCCAGGTATAGACCGAATCCTCAGCCTAACTTGAATTACCAGATGAATCCAGGGGCTTTCCCCTGGAGAGCCATTGTTTTAAGGTCCTGGTATTAGTGTATCCCTATGAATATTGATGTCATACCCCTCTCCAGTCTTTTTTTATCCTGAGCCAGCCCTATTCAGCCAGTCCTAGTCCTGCATCCTAGCAAATGAGAGAAATGTTTTCTCAATTGAGCATAACTTCTCTCTGGCTTCCCTTTCCTGATTCCTAGTCCCCTCCCCCTGCACCCCCCTCCATCCCCCATCAATCAGCTCATGGCTTCAGGCATCCAATCCCCTTCATAAGGGGAAAGAAGATGCTGACAGAACCAGAATAATAACATAAAAAATGGAAACCAGATTAGACTGGAGGAGCTGGCCTTTTCCAGAGCTTCAGTCAATGTTATTAACTAGTGTTGGGGATATTGTTCTGATATACACATGTGTGTCCTTCCAGAAGTATGATCAGGTTTCTGCTTCTTCCCTGGGAGCCTCAGAACAAGGGTAGGGGAGAGCCAAGGAGAACAATTTTTAGGGTAGATTTTTATTCACAATAGCAGTGTTTCTGGGGCAACTGAAATATGTCTTGATCAAATTAGCTACAGTGCAGGAGTGACCTAGGGTATAGCTAATCATACCCTTGAGTGAAAATGTGAGTATAAAGATTAAGATCTCAGACCTGTGGGAGACAATGCTCTAGCATGGTAATTTAAACGGGAAGATCTTTCACATTTATTAACAGGCCATGATCTGCTTAAATCACATGGAAACCTAAGTCACATATGATGGGAGGAACTTGCTGAATGGGTGGAACAGGAAGGGTAGAGCAGAACTGGGAGGAAATTGATGAAAGAAGTTACAGTAGAGGGAGTTGAAGACACAGTCAAGCAGGCACAGATAGGCTTGTGAGTATTTGTTTGTGAGAAGGCCCTGGGGTGTTGGTGGGGAGAGGTTTGGGAGTGACTTTGTCCCCTGCAATGCTAATGTGTATTGACTTCTTGATTACTATGACGGATTTGTCTTTCTGCTGTCTGAATAAATGTTTTTCTTCTGCCTTCTATATGAAGAGTCTGTTACACTTTGCGATTCATAACTATGCTGGCATAGTCATAGTTGCCCTCGGTGCTGTGAATATTGCCTTGGTGATACATTTTGACATCAAGAACACTAGGTGGTGTTGTAGATAAAGTACCTACCCTGAAGTCAGGAGATCTGAGTTCAAATCCTACCTTAGACTATGAACTCTGGCAAGTCACTTAATTTCTCTCAGCCTCAGTTTACCCATATGTAAAATGGGGATAACAATAACATCTACCTCCTAGAGTTGTTATGAAGATCATATGAGATAATATAGGTAAAATGCATTACAACCTTAAAAAACTAAACAAATGCTAGCTTGTTCATGAGTGCAATGGGATTGAAGGGGTGCCAGACACACAAAGTAAGACCAGAGAAGATGAGGGATAGCATCTCTCTATTTCAGGAATAAAGATTCTCACATAATAAACAATATAAAAAACATATTGAAATACATTTATATAGCTAAAATCGGGCTTGCCTTTGGAGCATGCTCAGATCGCCCAACATGGAGGTGCTCCAAGGGCAAGCTGCATTAATTAGCAATTAATTTTTTATTTCCTTTTTATTTTTAGTTCTAAATTCTCTCCCTCCCTCCACCCTTCCCCTACCTATCGAGAAGGTAAGAAATACAATACCCTTTATATATAATTACATAGCAATTAAAAGTTAACCAAATGCTCCATGTATATTTACTCATTTGAGCCTCATGTTGGTTCTAAAAGGGGTTATGCAAGTTTTTAATCTTACTTTTACAGGTGGAGTAGACTTGGATCAAGTGATTGGTCACACACCTACCAGAATCTGTCCTTAAACCCAGCTCTCTTGACTCCAGATCTCTTTTACATCATGCCTGCTATGATTGCTCCCTTGAAATCACCTTTTTCTCCCCTTGCTTCATCTCATTTCCCATTTTCCTCCATTAGAGGAAACTTTGTGTAAGGGCAGAGTTTGTGCAGAACTCCTTGACAGCAAGGGCTGGTTTTTTTAGATTTTTTTTGCCTTTCTCTGAATCTTAAATACTTAATAAAGGGCCTTGCATATAGGAGAGGTGAATGAATGCCTGTTGGGTGACTGAGTGATGGACATGAAAGCATGGACTGAGGAAGAAACAGGGAGGTTCAAGGCAATGGCAGAAATTATTGGATATTTTTTAATAGAGAAGAAGCTTCCTTCTACAAGCAAAGTTCAAATTAGTCAACAAAAGCAAGAATTAGTTTTCTCCCAACTGACAGCAAATGCAATGCAATGATAATTTAAAACAGTACAAATAATGGAAAAGGGGACAGGGTCAAATGGGAAAGAGGATATATACTTTGTGGGATTATTCATAAGCAAAAGAAAGTTTAGGTTAGGAATGGGAAAACTGCAAAGAAAGGATAGGAATCTTAATAAAGAAGGAGAAGAAATTTTTAAAAGGAAAAAATATAGAGAATTGGATGGAGCAAATATACAATTATTGATCACAAATATGAAGGAATATGGGATGAACCTGAGTTCATCAGAATTTAAATCAGCAGAAATAAACCTCAGAAATTGGAGAGGATTGCAGAATGGATTAGAAAGCAGAATCCAAAATTCACGGTTAGAAAAGGTGGTTGGAGCAAAATGTATTGTACTTCAGCTGACCTAAAAAAAGTAAGGGTAGTGATTACGATTTCAGACATGACCACAACAAAATAACTTGCAAAAGGTAAATAGAGAAGCTAAATTTTGCTTAAAAGTAACACAGACAATGCATTAATTTTAATACTCAACATATATGAACTGAGTAGTATTGTATTTAAATTATTAAAGGAAAAGCTAAATGAGCTATAGGGCAAAATAAATAGGGTTGGTTTAACATAAAAAAATTGTAAGTGTAATTGGCCACATTCATAACAAGAATAATAAAAATATTTTTATTGATCATATCAATAGAAAAAAAGGCTTTTGACAAAATACAATATCCATTTCTGTTTAGAAAAAATACTAGAAAACAGGACTAAATGAACTTTTCCTTGACATAATTATACATACACACACACACAAAACTAAGAGCCAACATTGTATGTAATGGGGACAAGCTAGAGTCCTTTCCAATAACACCAGGGATGAGGTATGAATGCGCAGTGTCACTACTATTTGAAGTAGTGCTGGATATGTTAGCTATAGCAATGAGACAAGAAAAAAGAATCTGAGTGAATAAGCATGGGTAAAGAAGAAACAAAAGTCTTACTTTTTTACAAATGATTTAATGGCATAGTTAGAGAACCTTAGAGTATCAGCTAAATTTTTGATTGAAACAATTGACATACAAATAACCTACACTTTTATTTAATATCAGTGAAACCAAGCAAGAAGAAATACAGAAATTCCATTTAAATAACTACAGAATGTATAAAATATTTGAGCCTACATATCAAGATAAACATATGAACTATATGAATGCAACTATAATACACTGGTAAAAGAAATAAGTACAGATTTAAATAATTGGAGAAATACTCATTGTTTACAGGTAAGCCAAACCAATTAAGATATGAGGCAAATTAATTTACTTATCTGGTTTTTTAGAGCTAGATAAATCATAACAAAATTCATCTGGAGGAACAAAGTATTGGGAATCTTGAGGTAAATAATGAAAAAATGGTGAAACGGAAGGGGACCTAGCAGTACCATATCTCAAAGCTAACTAGAAACCATTAATTATATAAAAGGAATTTAGTACTAGGTAAAAGACAAATAGAAATCACTCAATGGAACGAATTCCATATACAACATAAATGTTGTATATTTGTAGCCTAATGTTAGATATTTACAAAGATCCCAGCTGCAGGGATAAGGACTACTGGGGAAACTAGATATCAGTCCAGTAGAAATTAAGTTTAGACTAACACCTTATACTTTAGACCAAGATAGGCTCCCAATGGATAGATTTCAAGAGGGCACATCATTGACAAATAGAAGAGCAAAGCAGAAACTACCATTTAGATCTAAAGATAAGGGAAGACCTCTTCCAAACGTATTCATGATCAAACAAGGGATAGAGAAGATCACAGAAGATTATAATGGATGATTTTGTTTACACAAAGTTAAAAAGTTTTTTTTTTTTTTTTAACAATCAAATCCAGTACAGCTAAGGAAAAAAAATAAATAACTGGGGGAAAATCTTGATAGCAAGTTTCTCTGATAAAGGTTTCATTTCCAAGATACTTAAGAATGGATTCAAGTTTATAAGAACAAGAGCAATTCCTGAATTAAGTGGTTGAAGGATATGAACAGGTAGTTCTCAGGGGAGAAATCCAAGCTATCTTTAGGCAATGGAAAAAATACTCCATGGAACTAATGAAAAGAAATGCTAGGAAAGGCGTTCTAGCTCTACCAGATCTCAATTGTATTATAAAGCAGCAATTATAGGACCATTTGGCATGACTAAGAAATAGAGGGGTAGACCAGTGGAATATGTTGGGTACTCAAGACACAGTAGTCAACGAATATAGCAATCTACTATTTGATAAACCCAAGGATCACAGCTTCTGAGATAAGAACTCATTGTTTGACAAAAATTGCAGGGAAAACTGAATAATAGTGTGGTGGAAACTGGGCATAGAGCAATGCCTGACACTGTACACAAGAATAAAGTCCAAATGGGTATATGATGTAGGTATAAAAACTGATACTATAAACAAATTAGTGGAGCAAGGAATAGCGTATTTATCAAATTTATGGAGAATGGAAAATTTTTTGACTAAATAAGAGATAGAAAACATTATGAAGTACAAAATGGATAATTTTGATTATATTAAATTGAAAAGTCTTAGTATAACCAAACCTAATGCAACCAAGATTAGGAGGGAAGCAGAAAACTGGGAAAGAATTTTTGTAACTAGAGTTTGTGATAAAGGCCTCATTTCTAAAATATATGGATAACTGAGTCGAATGTACAAGAATACAAGTTACTCACCAACTGATAAATGGTCAAATGATATAAACAGGCAGTTTTCAGAGGAATAAATTAAAGCTATCTATAGTCATATGAAAAAATACTCTAAATCACTATTTATTAGGCAGATGCAAATCAAAACAACTCTGAGACTCTATATCACACCTATCAGATTGGCTAACATGACAAAACACAAAGATGATAAATGTTGGTGAAGATGTGGGAGAGTTGGAACTATTCATTGTTGGTGGAGCTGTGAGCTGATCCAACCATTCTGGAGAGCAATTTGAAACTATGCCCAAAGGGCTACAAAAATGTGCATACTCTTTGATCCAGCAATACCACTTCTAAAACTGTATCCCCAAGAGATCATAAAAAGAGAAAGGGTCCCATACATACAAAAATATTTATAGCAGTTCTGTTTGTGGTGACCAAAAACTGGAAATCAAAGGGATGCCCATCAGCTGGGGAGTGACTGAACAAATTGTGGTATATGAATATAATGGAATACTATTGTGCTATGAGAAATGAACAGGAAGACTTCAGAGAGGCCTGGAAAGACTTAGATGAACTGATGCTGAGTGAAAGGAGCAGAACCAGGAGAACTTTGTACACAGGAACAACCACAGTGTGTAAGGAATTTTTCTGGTAGACTTAGAACTTCATTACAATGCAAGGGCTTAGAAAATTCCCAGGGGTCTCTTGAGGAAAAATGTCTTGCACGTGCAGAGAAAGAACTATGGAATTTGATCGCAGAATGAAACATAAAATTTTCTTTTGTATTATGTTTTGTTTTGTTTTATGATTTCTCCCATTCATTTTAATTCTTCTATGCAACCTGACTAAGGTGAAAATGTATTTAATAGGAACGTATGTGTAGAACCTATATAAAATTGTATGCCATGTCAGAGAGGGAGTGGGAAGATAGGGAGGAAAGAGGGGAAGGGAGGGGAAAAAAATCTAAGATATATGGAAGTGATTGTAGAATACTGTGTTTTCAGTATTTCAATATTCAAACAAAATAATAAAAAAAAGGAAATATACTCCATGTCATCAGTAATTAGCAAATTAAAACAATTCTAAAGTTATACTTCATTCCCATCAAATTAGTAAAGATGATATAAAAAAATAACAAATGTTTGAGGGGTTGTGAAAAAATGGGTACACTGATGCAGTGTTGGAATTGTGACTTGGTTCAACCATACTGGAAGGCAATTTGGAACTGCCCCCTCCCTACCACCAAAGTCATTAAATGCATGTCCTTTCTATGAGCCAGAGATACTACTACTTAGGCCTACATTTACCAGAGATCGAAGAAAGAGGAAAAGGTATTATATACACAAAAATATTTATAGTAGCTATTTTGTGGTGGCAAGGAATTGGAAACTAAGGAGGTTCCTATCAATTGGAGAATTCCTGAACAAATGCTGGTGGATGCATATAATGGAATACTATTGTGGTGGTGATGGTCCTTCATATTCAAAAAGGACCAGCGATATCATGGGTGATATTTTGCTGGAACTGGATTTAAGTGAGGCAGAGTTGTACAAAGTCATCAGCCTTACTCTCTCTTCTTGAGTCATCAAAGTCCCATGGCAGGACAAAAGTCAAGATGCCTGGCAAAATTTCAGGTTATGCTTGGCCACGCTCTAAGTGCTCCATAGCACCTGCTTCAGGTGTCTTGATGGCTATTGGGACAAATTGTTCTCATCAGCCTATTCTGGGAAAAGTCTTCACATGCCTGGGGTAGACATCCCCTTAATTCATCGACAGGCTTGAGACCTATCAGTTACCCTCAACCTCAGTTAGCCCATCTGCTGAGACCATTTACTGGGGGTGTGACCACAGCACATGCCACGGATCCTTGGAGCCACAGGTGAGAGTTGGGAGAAGGTGGGTCAAAGGCTTCTCAGGGCTAGCCATCCTATTGTGCTATAAGAAGGGAAGAAAGAGATGGTTTCACAGAAACCTGAGATTGTCTGAACTGATTCAAAGTGAAGTGAGAACGAGAAGAACAATCTATACACACAAAATCAATATTGTGAAACTGAATAAGTATAGAAGACTTAAGACTTCATGATTCTGGAGCATTGATGACATCTCCCAATAGAGAAGTGATGACCTATTACGTGAAATAAATTATGTACTTTTGAACATAGCCAATGTGGAAATTTACTTTGCTTGACTATATGATATAAGGGTTTTGTATTTCTTTTTATTTCCATTTGAGTGGAGAGGGAGAAAAAAAATAAATGATTGATAATTTTTTGGAAATTATAAAATTCTTAAAAATTACTGGAGACAACTTAAAGTGAAAATGCATTGAAACAAGATAAAGACAAGTTATTGTAAATAACTAAATATTACGGGAGAAGGAAACAGCAAACGCTCTAGTATCTTTGCCAAGAAAACCCCAAATGGGTTCATGAAGAGTTAGATATGACTGAAATGACAGAACAACAACTAAAAAACAGATTACCCACTGCAGTTCCTTGAATGAATCTGTCTTTTATTTGTCAAATACTTTATGGTATTCTTGTATACTGTGAATACAACTCTAACAGCCAGAATAATGCAGTCATCAGTTGTCTGTTTCCTAGGTAACTAGCACAAAGTCTCAGAACCAGATTGTGTGCAGTGGAAGGAAACAAATGAATTTCCCTGAAGAGCTTTAAGTCCTAATGCATTTTGGCTCTTGATATTACAAAAGTGCTGAGGAAAATGGTAGATGAAGGGATGTCAGCAGGGCCCCTGTGATCTTCTTGTTTGACTTGTATAAGCAAGAAATTGTCCTAGACATAACTTTAACTTCCTCAAAGGAAGCTTCTCTTTGATACTTCTGACTTTTAGTCATAATCCAAAGGATGTGTCTTCCATCCATAATATGGAATACTAACTATGGAGCTATGCAATCCTATCATAACCCAATTTTTCATAAAACTATAGCATTTATTCAGGTGATAAGAATGTATTGCATGCTTACTATGTGCTAAGCACTGAAAATATAGAGGTAAAAGATAGTCCCTATTCTCAAGAAACTTGCAGTCCAGTGGGGAGACAACATGCAAATAATAGTGTACATGCAGCAAACCTATGGGATAAATTGGGTATAACAGCAAAGGGAAAACATTTGTGGAGGGTTTCCCTTATACTTCTTTTAAAAATTTTTTATTCTATTCAGAACTTAAGAAATAAAACAAGCATTTCCATAACATAGTAGAGTAGAAAAAAGATGATTATACATGAAACTGCAAATTTATTATATACAACTTGTTATTCTTTTAAAATATATAATAAGGTTATCATTTTATAGTTCTTTTTCAACTGAACAAATCTCTGACATGCTTTTATCTGTCTCAAGAAGGTTAAAAGGACTATTAAGATAGGTAGTATGGTATAATGAGATTAAGATTGGGTTAGGAGTTGGAAGATCTGGCTTCCAGGATAAATTCTTTCACTACTTAGTTGTGACCATGAGCAAGCTCCACCCAACATCCCCGAGACACTCAAGACGCTACTCTTTAAATCGAAGGGCCGGAATATGTCATCTTGGAGATCCTTCCCAGTTTCTAAGCTATGGGAACCTTTCGGACACACAAGTAATCTTCAAGTACTATATTTGCTTAAGTAATTGTTGCTTAACCTCTCTTCCCTTCTCTTTCTTTTGAGGAATAACTACATGATCTTCCTTCTCTCCTTCCCTTTGCCCCTCAACAAGCAACACAGATATTGTAATCCTGGAAGTCATGGCAACAGAAATGGTCCTTATGGAAGGCTGCCACAATTGAAGCCAGGGGACCTCAGGTGCAGCAGATAAGAGTAATTTGCCCTCATTTTAACTTCCTTCCCCTCCATCTTCAGGTTTAATATATGTGTTGAATATTTTCAAAAAGCCAAGGGCTTTAAAAAATCAACAAAAAAACCTTTAAATTAATATTCTGATCCAGGAAGATAGAATGCCTTTCTTTGTGAAAAAGTTAGAGGTTCAAATAATAAATTTATAAAATAATATTTTTGATATGTTTCCCAATTTAAAAACCTCCTGCCTTGGGAATAAAATAAAAGAAAGCAGAGGCAATCTTATTAACCACTTGACTAGTCTACAGAAGCAATTCTCATTTTACTTCAAAGACTTAAATATTCCTAAATATGAATATATATTAGGAACCCATTTGTCATGGACAAAAAAAGATACATTTGGTCTTACTCTATCTGGGGAAAAAAAGAATTAATGGACCTGTCTTGTCATAGAAGATTTGAAATAAGTATTTGAACCTGAAAATCTTATTATGTTTTGGCTATAACTGAACAAAGAGTGCTCTGTTTTATTAGACAAAGTAATACAAATTTTGCTACTATTCACAACATCCTATTAGCATAAAATGAGGCTTTTTGCTCTAGGTGTTATAAAGACAAAATATCAATCATAATTAGTGGTTGAAAAAGACTTGTGGGTAGCAAAGGAATCAATGACACCACATTTTGAGGAAATGTATGCTGAAAACAAGCCCACCCAATACATTATTTTTGTTATCATAAATGTATGTTACAAATAAAAAATTATAAGTTACCAATCAATAAATATATGAGTATACCTTATTTTATTGCATATTTAAGATTTGTGTTATAATAAAATTATAATATATCTTTAATTTTATTTAAACAAAGGGTCAGCTAAGAACTTTATGTATATTTATATCATTTTTATGAACAATGGGGAGCTTGATAGGATTTTTGTAAAAAAAAAAGTGGGGGATATAATTACATATAACATGGAAACTACTAATGTGGAGAAAGATACATTCCCAGCTGAGCTCATAGGATTGTAGTACAGCAGTTATAAGTTCTGGATGTTCTTATCCAAATCCTCACTTGTACTGACAAGTCAAGTTCCCAGAAGGTAGCTACATTTTCTTCTCAGGACTCTTCTCAGGGTACCCCTGAGGGGAAGTGAGGCTTTCTCTAATATTATCAGATAGAACCCCCATTCTGTAGTTTTCTTTGCACTGTCAATAACCAGTAACATTTCATATCTCTCCTATATTATTGCACTTAACCAATTAACATCAATTGGCTTTTAAGGGGATATTTACGAAGAGGATATATCAAGAAAAGAAGCACAAGCACAATTCTCTCTGTCTTGCTCCTTAAAGGACTGGGCTCAGAATGAAAGGGGTTGTTACACCGCATTCATCCCACCAAATTCCCTTTCAAATATGGCACAGCTTGCTGGGAGAATTTCTCTCTTGCTGCAAGACACACGAGGCTTTGGTCTAGCTCTTCCTGGTCTCTCCCTTTTGACTGCACTGGTCTCTTACCAGGCTCAGGTGCCACTAGACTTTAGCATGGACTCTGCTGAACCTCTGGTGGCTTCTTTTTCTTCCAACCTTTTGAAGCTCACAGAGTCTCCATCATCTACAATATTCCTTCATCTAAGAGTTGGACAGAACAGACACAACCGAGACAGAAGCAATAGCAAATCCAAATGCTCATGGCTTCCTGGTAACTGGGTGCGAGAAGATCTAAGGTCCTTTCCCTACCAAGAGGCCCACAGCAATTTGTAGTACTTATTCACATGCAGCCAGAGAGGAAAGAGAGAGAGTTCAAGTCATTGGGAATTTTTGTATGTACACTCAGCTTGTGTCTCAGCATCTAATCAAAGGGCCCATTTTTACAATAGAGAAAGCAGAAAGGAAATAGCTATGGAATATCTACTTAGAAGTGGAGAACAAGGACTTCCATTCGGCTCCCCAAACACACACATGGGAGATTGTGTCCCATAAAGCATGCTGCCCATGTTCCAAAGAATTAGGCTCCGATAGGCCATGATACTGTTAGTAGTGCATTGGGACCTTAGGGATAATTTAATCCATCCTTTCCATCATACAGATAGGGAAACTGTGGTTTAGAACAATGAAATGACTTGCCAAGATCAAGCAGCTAATAAGTGGCAGAAGCTATACTTGGAAGGCAGTGCCTTTGAATCATCCATTATACTACACTGTTCTTCAAGGAAATTGCAGTTAAATTGTAGATATAGGAAAGATATTTATACAAAAAATATGACATAGTTGAAGTGCTATTATGCATCCCCAAGTTGGGTCACCATCTGATTTTAGGGATATGATTAGAAAAACTGGTTTCTTTTTGAGACTACATGGTCAATACAAAAAGCAAACAGATTTATATTTTTTAAAAAAATAGGAAATGGGAAGTAGGTTTGTTGAAAGAGCCAGTGCAAAGCAGGGAATGGAGAGGTGGGAGTTTTACCATTGCTGGAAGCCAGGGGGTAACTTCATTCTCTCTTTTTTGTCTTTTTGCTTTCGTTGTTCAGTTGTGTTTGACTCTTTCTGACCACAGTTGGGGTTTTCTTGGCAAAGATGCTGGAGTAATTTACCATTTCCTTCTCTAGCTCATCTTACAGATAAGGAAACTGAGGCAAACAGGGTTAAGTGACTTGCCCAGGGTCACATAGCCAGTAAGTGTTTGAGGCCAGATTTGAACTCAGGAAGAAGAGTCTTCCTGACTCTAGGCGCAGGGCTCTATCCAATTTGCTATTTACCTGCCCTTTTCTGTCTAACTATCTTTAATTGCCAAATCCAATGGCCTTTTCTCAATTCTTACTCTTCTTGACTTTTCTGCAGTCTTTGACACTGTTGATTAACCTTTTCTGTATATTGTCTTCTCTCCCTGGTTTCCCTTCTGCCTGCCTCACCACTCTTTTCTGATATCCTTTGCTGGATCTTCATCCAGGTCCCACCAGCTAACCATGGGTTAACAAGAATCTGTCCTGTATTGTCTTCTCTTCTTCCATCCTACCTCATTCTATGATCTCATCAGTTCCCATTGATTGAATTTTCATCTATATGCAGATCTATGGATGTCCTGTAGGCATCTTAAAATCAGCATACCTCAAAATTTAACTCATTATCTTTACCCCCAAACTCCTCCTTCTTCCATACTTCTCTGTTACTGTTGAGGACATCAACAGTCTCCCAGTCCTCCAGGCTAACATCCCAGGTGTCGTCTTGATTATTTCCAATTTATCCTCTATAAAACATATTTGCATCTTTTTTTCCCATTAGACTATAAGTTGGTGAAAGCAAGGACAGTTTTTTTTAATATCTCCAGTTTCACAGTGTTTACATAGTAGGAACTGAATAAACATTTATTGATTGACTCTTACATATGTATAGATATATATATATAGATATATGTACGTGTATGTATTTATACACACACATTTACATATTATATGTATATATATTTATACACACAACTATATATGTATCTATATAGATACATATATAGATATATACAATATGTATCTATCCATCTATATAAACCAATCAGCTGCCAGATCTTATTGATTCTACCTTCATGAAATTGTTTAGTTGTTTTCAACTCTTCATGACCCCATTTTGGGGTTTTCTTGGCATAGATACAGGAATGGTTTGCCATTTCCTTCTCCAAGTCATTTTACAGATGAGGAAATTGAGGCAAACAGGCTTAAGAGACTTGCCCAGGGTCACACAGCAAGTAAATATCTGAGGCCAGATTTGAAAGCAGGGAGATGAGTCTTTCTGATTCTGGGCCTAGTGCTCTATTCATTATGGTTTCTAGTTACCCCTCTACCTTCATAATATTTTCCTATATATTCCTTTCTTTCCTCTGACGATGCCACCACCCTAGTGCAGGCCCTTATCACCACACACCTAGAATATTGCAATAGTGTGATAATTGCTCCCCCTTTCTCATATCCATTCTCATTCCATACCATCCTCCCATTAATTATCAAACGGATCTTTCTAATGCCTAGGTCTGACCATCTTGTTCTCCTACTCAATAAACTCCAATGACTTCTATTATCTCCAGGATCAAAGAAAATATTTTTGTTTGCCTTTTAAAGTCCTTCATAGCATGGCCCCTTCTTACCCTTCTAGTCTTCTTATACCTTATTCCCCTCCTCATACTCTGACTCAGTGACCTTGGCATTGTACATTTTCCCTGGCCTTCCCTCCTTAGCCCATGGGTACCTTGAGAGCAGGGACTGTTTTTACTCTTCTTTGCATCCCCAGTGCTTAACATGGTGCCTAGAACATAGCAAGAACTTAATGAATGTTTGGTGGTGGTGGTAATAAGACAGCACCCTGAGCTTGTCACCCAACAACATGTTTTGACTCCTCCCTGTTTACTCTGACAAATCTCAGGAAAATACTTCACCAGAACTTCAGCCCTCCTCTCTCAGAACCTCCACTCCCTCAAAGGTACAGCATGGCAACCTTGGATAGAGTATTAGCTAAGGAATTAGAGAGCCATAGCTCAAATCTTCTCACTATAAGAATGACCTTGTGCAAGTAATGACTCTCATTTGTAAAATGAATGAGTTGGATTAGAGGACCTTGAAGATCCCTTCCAAATCTAGATTTATGAAATTTTAATATTCTGTCACGATATGCTCCTATAAATCATCAGATGCGTTAATTGCAAGGTGTCTAGTTCAGTACCTGGTACATTGAAGGCTCTTAATAAGTGCTTGCTTTCTTCCTCTCTCCTCATAAGACAAAAGAACTTCACCTTTACCCTACTTTTCCCTTCATCAATCCCTTTATTTAGCCTGCTTCCTACAACATAATCTACTAGCTCCAGGAACCCAATCATCATTCAGGGCCTGCTATTAGATTCTCAAAACAATCCTGAGAGGCAGGGGCTATTTTTTTATCCCTGTCTTACATTTGAAGAAACTGAGAAAAACAGATATTATGTGACTTGCCTAGAGTTCAGCAGTTGGAAAAGGTCTGAAGAAGGATTTGAAATCAGGTCTTCCTGACTCCTGGACAGCAACTAGGCTAGCTAATGCTGGAGTCAGGACTTGTCTTAATTAAGAGGAGTAGGTAGTTCCTCTGTGGTGCAATTTCAGGGAGCTGGAAATTGATCTGAAACCTCTTTTTAAAAAAAAATTCCCCTTTAATAGTATTTTTTTCTATTACATATAAATATAATTTTCAACATAAACTTTTGTCCAATATACATGTACATATAATCATGCTAAACATATTTCCACATTAGCCATGTTGTGAAAGAAGAATCAGAACAAAAAGGAAAAATCATGAGAAAGAAAAGCAAATGAAAAATGAAAATAGTGTGCTTTGATCTACATTCAGACTCCATAGTTCTTTCTCTGGATGTGGCTTGCATGAGTCTCATGAAATTGTCTTGGATCACTGCATTGCTCAGAAGAGCTAAGTCATCAGTCATTGTACAACGTGGCTGTTACTGGGTGCAATGTTCTCCTGGTTCTTCTCACTTCACTCAGCATCAGTTCATGGAAGTCTTTCCAGGTTTTCTGAAATCTGCCTGCTCATCATTTCTTATAGCACAATAGTATTCCATTACATTCATATGCCACAGTTTGTTCAGCCACTCCCCAATTGATGGGCATCCCCTCAATTTCTAATATTTGCCACCATATAGAGAGCTGCTATAAATATTTTTGTGCATGTGGGTCCTTTTCTCTTTCTTAGGATCTTTTTGAGACATAGATCCAGTAGCAGCATTACTGGATCAAAGAGTATACACAGTTTTATAACCTTTTGGGCATAGCGGAAGCCTCTTTTGAAGGTTGGGATTTAATGTAAGTAGAAGGTCAATAACATGTAAGCTGAGAACAGAGATTCATATTTCATCTTTATCTTCATATTCCCTGTGCCTTGCTTACTATATATTTACACTAAGAATTATGAATAAAAACTGACTGGAGTGGAAAAACCCTGATGACTTAGACAACTGAATTTGAGAGAATATGCAAAGTGGCACACCCCATAGTTCCCCATTTCTGCAAAAAAGAAAGGGAAACATTTTCTCCTCTTTTCATTAAGAGCATGCTCTATCACACTATAGGGTGTTCAGTTTCCTTTTTGTTGTTTTCTTTATATAGCTATAGCCATTGTAACTACTGACTTCTCTGGCTTCCTTTAAGTCCCAACTTAAATCCCATTTTCCACTGGAAGCCTTCCCTCTTAATTCTAGTGCCTTCCTTCTGTTAAGTACTTCTTATTTATCCTGTATATAGCTTGTCTGTTATATATTTGTTTTCATGTTATCTCCCCACTAGACTTTTAGCTCCTTGAGGGCAGGGTCTGTTTCTTGCTTTTTTATATATCCCCAGTGCTTAGCATTTTGTCTGACACATAGTAGGAACTTAATAGATCTTTATTGATTGATTGTACATTGTTTTCCTGGTTCTGCTTACTTCATTTTGAATCAGTTCATATCAACTCCCATGCTTCCTTGTATTCATTGTGTCTTACAATACAGCAACATTCCATCACATTCATGTATCACAATTTGTTTAACCATTTCCCAATAGATATCTGTTCAAGAGCTTTCAAATACCATAATTTTGGCTAACGTAGGCTTTCCTAAAAAGTTATCTCTGTCTCCACCTGCAATCTCTCTAGCTCTCCATTCCTGAAATTCCACCACAGACAGCAACCTTTTAGTGTAAGCTTTGACTGTTTTTAAAAGTGAAAATTGAATGGAGGGATCCATCAGTCATTTAGTATGAATGAGATAATTCCTTCTTGAGAGTTGCCTTGACAGAGAAGCTTGTGGCACAAAGCAGCTGAAATAGTAGAGAAGGGGGCCATTAGGGGACAAGAAAGAATAGACCAAGGTGGGTTCTGAATCCCATTTTTTTCCTATTTTAAAATTATGCCAGGAGCCAAAGATATCTGACAGCATGAGTTCTCTAAGGATGGTAGAGACCAGAACTTGGAATTCCATCGGGTTTACTTTCTATTGCAATGTTCACTTTTCTAAGAAGTGAAATATTTGAAGTTTGCTGAATCCTATGCTACTGATGTATGTCTTTTGATTTCAGAGGCTCTAAGTTCTTAGGAGAGGGTAGAATTTATAGTGTCCACCTAGAGGAACAAGGCAGCTAGGTGCCACAGTAGAGAGATTGCTGGACCTGGAGTCAGGAAATCTCATCTTCCTGAGTTCAAATCCAACCTCAGACACTTAACCATGTGACCTTGTACAAGTCATTTAACCCCGTTTACCTTAGTTTCCTTATCTATAAAATGAACTAGAGAAGGCAATGGCAAACCACTCCATTATCTCTTCCAAGAAAACCCCAAATGGGACCATGAATCAGTAAAGAAGGTTATTATCACTCCTTTGGCTATATCCAGAGAGAATTTTTGGAGTGCACAAGTCTCCAATTTGCCTCTCCACATAATAACAAAAGCTGATATTAATGTGACCCTTTAAGAGTTTACAAAAATCTTAAAAGGAATTACCTCCTTTTGATCTTCACAATAATCCTAGGAAGTAGATGTTTCCAGAGTCATAACCAAGGCAAAGTTATTTTGACACTGCTTGAGACTGACATTTGGAGGCAGCTGATGGTACATGCAAACCAACACCAGCCTGAAATAACGGAGCTTAGCACCTTGTTGGGAACAATAATGAATGCAAATAGAAAGCTACCATCTTTGCCTCCCAGATGAGATCCTTTCCTTCTCCATATTAGACGTAGAGCCACATTTCATGTTACTCATTCCAAGTCATACTTGGTGTGACTTGTCCTGGGCATGGAAAAAATACTAATCATAGCTCTGGACATGTCAATACATTATCTCACTGGTGTGGGCATTGTTTCCTCCATTGCAGCTCAAATGCATCAATACTTTTTCAGTCTGGGCAATTCTTCAATCCAATACTTCCTCCTTTACTCTAACATGACTCTTGTTGAGTGTTTTAGCATTTCACAAAGAGCATTGCAGAACTTGGGTTGCCCATTTGTTATTCACTTCTCCCTAGATGATTGACCTACCTCCACTTCAGGTTATATATCTCTCCTGTCCCATATCCTTAAATGCCTTTTAGGCGTATCAAGATGGATGTCCAATAGAAGTCTTAAACTTGACCTGTCCAAAACAGAGCTCATTATCTTTTCTCCTAAACCATTTCCTTTTCCAAGCTTCCTTATCATTGTCCACAGTTACCACAATCTTCCCGGTTACCTAGGCTTGCAACCTAGGTATGGTCTTCAACTTCTCACTCTCTCATACCCAGCCCTCACCCTCCAATGTCTAACTGGTGGTCAAATGTTGTTTCCACATTTGTAATTTCTCTTGCGTTCACCCTCTTCTTTCTGATACTGCCACCACACTAGTGCAAGTCTTCAGCATCTCAAGCCCGGAGTATCACAACAGTCTTCTGGTTGATCTCTCTGTCTTAAGTTTCTCCTCATTCTGATCCATTCTACACTCAACTGTTAAATTTGTCTTCCTAAAATGCAAGTTGGACCATCTCATCACCCTACTTGATAATCAACCTTAATGCCTCTTTGTTACTCAAAAGATCGAATATAAAATTTTCTTTTTGGCTTTGAAAAACCCTTCATAAAGTGACCCTTCCTTACTACCCTCCTTATACTTCGTGACTCAGTGACACTAACCTCTTTTTACAAAACACTGCCTCTCATGATTCTGAGTGTTTTCACTGGCTGTCTCCCATGCCTGGAAACTCTTTTTCTTCTTGTCTCTCCCTTCTAGCTTCCCTGGTTTCTTTCAAATTCCACCTTCTACAAGAAGTCTTTTGTCTAAGATTACTCTTAATTTATCTACTATGTATCTTGTTTGTACTATAGGTAGTCTCATGTTGCCTCTGTTCTTAGACAAGAGGTTCCTTCAGAGTATGGATTGTTTTTCCTTCCTTCACTTCACACATTGCCTGGCATATAGTAGGCACTTGATAAACAAAAGCTAGTTCACTGACTTGATGTCTGTGAATTATTTTCAATACGATGCTCCTTCTTAACATCTACCCTATGTCTCTCCATTGTAATTTGGAGTCCTCAGCGATCATGATTCATAAGCCATACAGCATCACTGGGAAGATATTTTGAAAACACGAATTTTGTGATGTAGGTAAGAAATGTCATGCTATGTTTACTTTATAGGGAAAGAAACTAGAGTTGGTAAAAGTCAAGTGACTTGCCCAAGGTCAAATCGTTGGTAAGGGAGAGAGAACCAGAATTCAAAACAATGTTTTCAACTCTAGTCCCAGTACTGTGCCCCACCACATGGTTTCCAGCATAATATTCTCCTGACCAGTTTTACTCTCTCTGCCTAATTTTAGGATTTTAGAGGTCTCAGAGTCGAGTGTGAGAGATTTCTTTTCCTGTCCATTCCACGAAATACCACTCCTTTGTTATAGCAGCAAAATTAATATTGTGGAGCAAAGTGATTTTATGCATCTTTCACTACCTAAGCTTTTTTTTCTAATATGTTCCTCCCAAACACTTAGTGCCCAAATACCGGCCCATGACTGAACATCCCCACCCCAACTCGTTAACCACAAATCCACAGATTGACCACTATGCTTACTGCCTTCTCCCCTGAACTTTCCCTTTTTATATCCCTCCTCCCTCGTTGATCAAATAAAAAATTTCATTCAATTAAGAATTCATGAACATGTAAAGTTCTCTTTCTAGTTCCATAGTTCTAGGCCATCATGGTTCCCGATGGGCAATTGGGTCACCACATGCACTCTGATGTGCTAATGGAAGATAATCATGTATTATGTGTTCATTATTGATAAAATTGTCAATATAATTACAACATAGGACTGGAGTCAGAAGGGTGGGCTAAAATAAGTTTACAGGAGAATGTCCACGTGACAAGAAACCATTGGTTTATTTGGTCAAATAAGATCATATAGTATCGTGTATTTAGATGTTTAACTCTTAGGAAACTTGTTTACTCTAAGGAATGACTGATGGGGAAAACTGAATGTCAGGACCACTGCAAGAAACACATGTGGATAGCAGTTGAAAATCCCAACAGACATCAGACCCTGTAGTAAACCATTTTTTACCCATGTGCTGGTCTGGCCCTGTGGGTCAGAAATCTGTAGCCGAGATATCCTAAGAATAAAAAGAGTCAGTACTGAGGAAACATAATTTCCTTGTTTAGTGAAACAAAAATGAAATAAAATTTGAAACAAAATGATCTATCACTCTAACTTTAAAAATTATATTTTTCTGACTCTTTCATATGATTTTCTAGTTTTCTCCCTGTTTGGTCTTAAATCATTTCTCCTTGACTGACATACTGGATTTTGTTATAAATTGTTCTTAATGGAGTGATGCATTTCTGAGCTTGGAGCACTGAGCAAGGACATGTACACACACACACATGCACACACATGTGCATGCACACACGCACATACACACTTACATTGTTTGCACTGGAAGCCTTTAATGCCTTAGAGACTCAGTGTCCTCATCAATAAATGATTTTTGTATTACTCACATCATAGCATTGAATCCAGGAGGATAGGATGCAACAGTTCTATACAAGGATGGATTATGAGGGGTCAGTATGGCACAGTGCATAGAGGGCTAGTGTTGGAGTCAGGAAGACCTAGATTCTGTGACCCCAGAGAAGTCACTTAATTTGTCAGGGCCCTAGGCAGCTCTAAGTTACATCAATGGAGGAGTTCCTTATACCAGTATTGGCAACTCTGACTACACCAATGAAATCATAACTGAGAACCTTGCCACCCCCATGCAAAAGACTGCATCCACACCACAGAGAACAACTGGCATATTTGACCATTTGAAATAATTCAGGAGATGTCAGGATGTTTCGTTTGTTTATGAACCTTAATACCACAGGTCAAGCAATAAGATCTCCTTATGTACAATCATGTGGTGCTTGTAGCAACTGTTGCCGATGGGAAAATAAATTTGGGCAGGAGTTCTAGAAGATAAGGAAATCTGGCTGACCAGGAACAGAGAGAAATATTGAATGGAAACTAAATTTCCTAAGGGGAGGATAGTTCAGTGGGATGCTTGTTACCCCATCAAACCTAGAACTGAGAATGGGAAGTCAACGGGAATGATTACCTTCAAGGAAATCTGTCTGCTTTGTTAGAAAAAAGCAATTAAATGCTGAAGTATAACTGTATCATTTAATAACTTAAAGCTTCCCCCCCCTCACCTCCACTGCCTTAATTTGTAAAATTCTATCATTGGAAAATCCTTTCCACCCCTCCCACTCTTGCTGCTGATGATAGTAACAATGTGTATACAGTGTTTTAATGTTTTCGAAATGTTTCCCTCACAACAACCCAATAAAGCAGGTAATTCAAGTGCTAGTCTCGTTTTACAGGTGAAGATACAGTCTTTGAGAAGTTAAGTGACAAACTCATACTCATGTCACTAGTAAAGGTCTGAGGCAGGATTTTATCCCAGGTGTCCAACATTATATGCACAATGACACCATGCCTCCTAATTACAACATTACTAGGCAGGTAGCATTTACTGAACTCTTACTCTTTACAGGGAATTGTTCCGAGAAAAAAGGACAATTTAGGAAACATCAGAAAAAACTTCCTAACAATTCTTGATGCCATGACTTGTAATTGAATTGGACTTAAGTGTGAGTGGGCTGTGCAAAGCTACTAGCCTCGCCTTCTCCTCCGCGGCCATCTGGGTCCAGTGGCAAGATATGGATCAAGATGACTGGAGATGGCCTCCTCCTAACAATTAGAGCTATCTAAAAGTTGAACAAGCTGCCTTAAGAGGTGGCGGATTTTCCCTCCTTGGACATCTTGAAGCAGAGGTTGGATGGATACTATAGACCATGTTGCAAAGGGTTCCTTTCATGTATGAATGCTGAAGTCCATTTTCAAACTTAAATTCGGTAGTTCTGAGAAGATGAAATACTGCTGATCTAAACAACAGTCATTTTGAAAAACAATCCTATTTTCCTGTGTCACAGCTGTACTACTATAAAAGTGGAAACAAAAAAACCCATCTTTTTTCCTATGGCTGATCAAACTAGGAGAAAAAGAACTGTTGGGGTTCCAATTAAAATTAAGCAAATTTGAGGATTTTCATTACTGAAGTTTGCATTTCTTTCAAGCTGACTTAATTACTTATATATCAGAATAATGTTCAGAGACCATCAATGGGATCAGAATCCTAATCAACTCACTTGATGAAATTGCAGAATGTAATGGGCAGGGTGACCAAGACAAGGCTCTATGTAAGGGTGCCTCCTTTCAGACTTTGAAGTGGCCCATTCACAACTGTGACCTATATTTTCCTCCCCTTGATAGCCTCAGTTTCCCTGGTACCACTTCTCCCTGCACTGAAACCTAATTGGTCACACGTTTCATGACCTATGGCCAATAGAAATCCCTGCACTGTGAACTCCAGGTCCCTCAGACTTGATGGATGCCTGAGACCCAGGATTTGCCATACTTTGATGACAGATCATATTCATTTTCATGTTTCCAGATGAAGGCAAAGGGGACCATATTCAGAGGAGCTAAGTGTCACTGTATCCTTGTTGCATATCTTTTCTGTCAGGGCAAATTAAACTTCCTCCTTCAAATGTTGAGTGACTGGTGAGCACCCAATGTGAGATCTGTTGTTATGGCCTCACCCACAATCATGAAATTTTGAGAGGCTCATACCCTGAATGACCTATTGCAAATGTAATTTCAGACTTTAGTTGACTGCACTGCTAATGCAATATTCACAGTGTCTATGACTGCTATGAATATACCAGCACAGTTCTGAATCACAAAATAAAACAGACCCTCCACATGGAAGAAAGAATAAAAAGCATTTATTCAAATACCACAAAGCCAAATCCCAACATCAGAAAGCTAAATCCATCATAGCAACAAAAAAATCCATCATAGTAACCAAGAAGTCTATATACATTATTAATCCTTCCCACAAATGAACACCCTCAAGCAAAATGCCCTTCTCTCACCTACAACCAGATACTTGTTTCCTCTTTCTCTTCCAGATCTGACTAGTCTGACCAACTTCCCCTCAACTCTGCTCCAGCTCTACCTTTTCCTGTTCCACCCATTCAGCAAACTCCTCCCATCATATGTGAGTTAGGCTTCCATATGGGTCTATTAGTGGATAGGAAAGATCTTCAAATTAAGCCAAAAAAAATGTTAACAATACATTGACCCAATTAAAGTATTGTTTTCCATTTCTCTTTTCCCCTTAGGTGGTACTAGAGAAGACTTTTTAGAATCCCTTGGACAGCAAGGAGATCAAATCAGTCAGTACTTAAAGAAATTAATTCAGGCTATTTGCTAGAAAGTCAAATACAGAAGCTGAAATTTAAGTACTTTGGCCACATAGAGAGAAGATGGGACACATTGAAAAGACTTTGATGTCAGAAAAGATTGAAGACAAAAGGAAAAGGGGATGGCAGAGGATGAGATGGATAGATAGGATCATGGAAACAATGAAAATGAACTTGGATAGACTTCAAGAGATAGTGAGGATAAAAGGGCCTGGCATGCTATGATTATATGACTATAAAGAGTCAAACCCAACTGAATGACTGAACAATAACAGTACATATAAGTTCCTAAATTAACCCTAGAGGTCCTTGACCACTAGATGAAAGCAACCAACAAACATTTGGTAATTGACTGAGATGATTAGCCATATATCTTGGGCTAATAATTCAAAAAGTCAGCTCTGGAATTATCCATGGCAGTTGAGAAAAGGGTCAGTGATGAAAAAAGAACCCAGCTCTTGAGAAGGAATTGCTCTTCACTTTTCCTCTTGGGCTTCTTCCATAGTGCAGTAGAGAAGGGGACTCTATCTCTTGCAGTAGGAAACACCATGACCAGTAGATAGCAGGCCCAGAAAGTGCAGCAGCATGCCACAAAAAGAGAAAAGACATCAGACTGTCCAGTGCCAGAGGTGTGATTTGACTAGGCCAGATGTATTCCCTTTGATTATGCCTGTCTAGTAGTACTCTCTATATGTGTACCCACTCCTTCCTACTGAGGCTTATCAAATAAAGAAAATGGAAACAAAGTCTATTTCTAGCACTCATATGATCAAAGACACACAGAGAACCAATAAGACTCCGAAACAAAAATTCAAGCCCATTTTTAATTCCTTTAGAAATTTTATATGCCAATGAAAAGAGAACTTCTCATTCCCTCTCCCTCAATCCCTATATTTGACACTGTAAGTTTTGAGTGTTTCTTTTAATACTTAAGGTCAGTGATATATTTTCAGCAAACATGAACACAAATACTGAGCGATAAGTTTAATTTCTTCTAGAGTTTTTGAAAAGAAAGCCTATCTATTCCAAGACTCATGATATGAAAATGTTATCCACATCCAGAGAAAGAACTATGGAGTCTGAATGCAGATCGAAGCATAATATTTTCACTTTTTTGCTGTTTTTTTTCTTTCTTGTGGTTTTTCCCTTTTGCTCTGCTTTTTTTTTGCAACATGACTAATATTGCAATATGATTAACATGTTTGTACTTGTATAACCTGTATCAAATTGGTTATTGTCTTGGGAAGGGTGGAAGTAGGGAGGGAGAGAAATCTGGAACTCAAAATCTTATTAAAGTAAATGTTGAAAACTATCTTTATATGCAATTGGAAAAAATAAAATACTGTTAAGTGATGGAAAAATTTTAAAAAGAAAAAAAGAAAGAAAGGAAGGCCCATCTATGTAATTTGTGGGAATTGTCTATAATTCTCTTGCATTTTTCAATTGTGATTCTGAAGTTCATTCATCAAGCTATCATTTATAGTTAATGGCCATGGATTCATTTTTAATTTTAAGAGCTTTATTGTAACAGAAAATTCTTGGTTTATATCCAACACAGGACTTGTTTCAAACCCTCTATCACCTCATTTTTTCATTTGTCAAGGCTAGCCAGTGTTTTAGGTCATCTTGTGTTAGTGTAGTGATAAGGGAGCATGTGAGTCTCTATCCCTTATTTTTGGAATAGGATTACTATGTCAAAACAGCTGTTCTCCCAAGCTTCTCTCTCTTCAACTACTCTAATCATTTGATGGAAAATTTATTAACATGTACTGAGTATAAAATAGCACATGCATACACCTTCCCACCCCGCAACTGTATTTCATGCTCTGAGCCTGTCCAAGGAATTTTACTCTAACTATATCTCAAAGCAACCAGGTCATTCACTGCCTACTGGGCGATTACTCTAATTGTATTTCTGTTCTCTTTTAGGAATTCTAGGAATTTTTCCAATTTCTCTAAACAGGAATCCTTGCTAATAGCTTCTATTTTAATCCAAATTCTATGTCAGTGGGTGGAATTTTATGTCAAGGACAGGAATTCATGGTGGCATAATAAAAAGAATGCAAGATTTAGAGTCAGATTAAATGGACCTAAATCCCAGCTTTGTTTAAATGAAACTTTGGGTAAACTACTAAACTGCTCTGAGCCTTAGTCTCTCATGTGTAAAATGAAAGAGTTAGACTCAGTGGCCTCTAAAGTCCCGTGTAGTTCTAAATCTATAGTCCTAAATGTCTCCCATTTAAGAGTAATGTGGATAAGGGACCTGGAGTCAGGAAGACCTGGTTCAAAGCCTGACATAGAGAAGTCACTTCAATTTTCAGCTTCATCATCTCTAGAATGATAGAGTTGGATTTAGTGATTTCTAAGGTCCCTACGAGCTCTAAATTTATGATTTTGTGAATTGTTCTATCTGGACTAAACATTTTTAATAGAGGAATGACATAGGTGTGTTTTTCAAGAAAATAACAGCTAGTATTTATATAGTACTTTAACATTCACATAGTGCTTTACATATGTTCTTTTATCTGATCCTCACAACAACCTTGGAAGGAAAGCATTACTGTTAGTCTAGTAGGATATCCCCTCTACAGCAAGGTTTTTAACCTACTTTGAGTCATAAACCCCTTTGACAATCCACTGAAGCCTATGGACCTCTGTTCTCTGCGTTTATAATTGATGGAAATGCCAAATTTCAATCAGAGGCTAGTAAAGATGTAAACCCTTTCTCCATCCAGGTTCACAATCTCTCTGAAATGTATTCACGGGCCCTAAGTGGGGGTGGAGGAGATGTCTGTGGACTCCAGGTTCAAAAACACTACTCAAAGAAAAGGGAAAATGTCCAGTGACTTAGCCAATCAAATAGGTCACTTTTATTTACTTCAGTTAATATGTTTACTCATTGCTTTATTCAATATATCTATTTACTCAGTTATTTAATTTAGAAGGGGAAAGTCTTTACTCTGATTCTCACAACACATGAGGGAACGCATTTAAAGATTCCTGAGATGTATACTAGGTTTTATCTAGTCCAACATCTCTTTGAAATTCCCCATGACAATCTACTCCTAAGATATTGGATTATGATAGTGGAGTAGAACACTAAAGGTGGAGAGTTAGAGCTGGGCAAACACAGTCAATGACTATGAGCAACCATGGTTAGTTCTGTTTCTGGAGAGGCAATTGTGAAATCCTCTCTGGAATCTGGGAATCTGGATTCTTGAAATGAAATTTCTTTTCAAATCTCAGGTCATGACCACTTGAAGGTTATCTTGATTCTATTTTGTTTGGACTTAGACTTGGTTTCTACCAAAGCACCAAGTCATTCCTTCTATTCGGATCAAAACTTGCAACCTAAGTCACCTTTAGTCTATTTTGAAGGTGAACTCAACCAATCCAGTTTTAACTAATGTAGTTGGTGGCCAACGTTGTGTGTTGTTGTTGTGACATTTTTCAGTCATATCCGTCTCTTTGTGATTCCCATTTGGGGTTTTCTTGGCAGACATACTGGAATGATTTCCTTCCATTTCCTTCTCTTATTCATTTTACAGATGAAGAACTGAGGCAAATAGGGTTAAGTGACTTGCCTAGGGTCACACAGTTAGTAAGTGTCTGAGGTCATATTTGAATTCAGAAAGATAAGTTTTCCTGACTCCAGGATCAGAATTCTATCCACTATGCCACCTACCTGCCTACAAAGCTATGTGTGCCAATGTACTAGTAAACTGGTATCACTCCTCAGGGTGACTATCCAAGGTTTAGTAAATAGCATAATAATTCATTGATATCATGCTCTGAGTAAATATCTAATGATAAAAAGATTTGGCTACTTCATAAAACCATTTGGTGAAGGTAATCATCACTGGGCATTAGGTCTCCCTGACCCTTACAGTCAACTGGTATATGCAAGCACATACTTATGTGCTTGTAGGAAGAATAGAATGCTCACTACAAGTTTAAAATGTAATCAATTATTTCAAGGGTGCTCCTCTGACACAGCAACACAAAATAAAAATGGGAGAGTCGATGGGAGCCACGTTGCAAAGACTCTAAAGGAAAGGCTGAAGATTTTGCATTTAATATTAGAGACAAGAGGGAGCTAAGTATTTTTAAGTAGGAGAATGGTGTAGTTAGCTATTTGTTTTAGGAATTATAATAGCTAGCATTTATATAGTTTGCAAAGAGCTTTACATATATAATCTCATCAGATCCTTACATATTGCTCCCATTATATAAATGAGAAAACTGAAGTTAATCGGTCAATGATTTGCCCCAATGCCCACCGTTAGTAAATATCTGAGGCCAGACTCAATCTCAGCTCACCCTGACTGTGAATTCAGCACATTATTCACTATACCACCTAGCTGCTCTCAAATCAATTTAGGAACAGTGTGCAGGATGGATTGAAGAAGAGATAGAATGAAAGCAGGGAGGTCAATTAGGCAATTGGTAATGAGGGTCTAACTATGACAAGGGCTGTATGCTGTGAAGGTAGGAGACTTTGGCAAATGATTCAAGATAAGAAGGCAAAAGGAAAAAAAACCCAATGATGACTCCTTTTTCGAATTTCTGATGATCAAATTTACAACAGTCCTGTTTTCAGTTCACCTTTTTCATTTTCCATAGTGAGGTATCCATAGTAACCTTCTTAGTAGCTTCTTTTGTTGTACCCATCTTGAGCAATCTCTCATTCAGTTTTCAGAAGAAATGTTTTGCTGAGCATCTGTTTAAATGCTTGCCCCTGAGAAGGTTAATATTGGGGGTGGCCAACTTCTCAAAACAGCCCATTCCATTGTTGAGAAACTCTTAACCATCCTTCCTTAGAGTTAGCAGAAATCTGCTTCCCTGTGATTTCTACCATTTTATTCCTAATTCTGTCCTTTGGAGTCACACAAAATATATTCTTTTCCACATAACAATCATTCACATATTTAAAGATATCCTTTATTTAGTTTCTTTTTATTATATCTTTACTTTTTTCTCACTTTACGTCACTTTCCTTACAGCTCTACCTCTCTACCTGAGATAGTCTCAGTTATCTCAGAATAACTCTGCCCCAAGACCAGATCTCTTGATTGGTGAATATATAGTTCAGATTGTCATTTCTTGAGAGGCTTCAGTCAGAAAAAAGAAATAACTCAACCACAGTGACAAATAGAATGTCAGACTCACGACTTGATAAGTGCCTGAAAGAAATGAAATAAGAGATGCAAAATGTAATTATAAATATAATAAGAGTTATGGAGAAAAGAGTTGGAAGAATTTACAATTTAGAACTGAAGAAAAGTACACTTTACTCAAGAAACAGATTTCTTCAAAATTAGAATGGACCAAAAAAGAAATCAATAACTTCATGAGAAAATAAGAAACATTAAAACAAAATAAGATTTCAAAATAGAATTCAAATATAAGACTATCAAAAACAATTGACCTAAAAAAACAAGTCAAAGAGAGACAATAGAACAATCACTGGATTATCTAAAACAGTGACATATACCCCAAGTCTGGATACAATGTTTCAAAATATCAAAAATGAAAGCTGACCAGAACTATTATAATCAGAGGGCAAATCAGTGGGTAACATTCCACTGATCCCAAATAATAAATGAATTAATAAATAAATGAAAATTCCCACTAATATTATAGTCAAAATCCAGAGCTTCCAAGTCAAAGAATAATTATTGCAAGAATCCACAAAGAGTGTTCAGGTTCCAAGGAACAACATCCAGGATCATACAAACCAGGGAGTGGGAAGGAAGAAGCATTTATATGGTGCCTACCGTGTGTCAGGCACTTTACAAATATTATCTCATTTGATCTCTACAACAAAGCTGTGAAGTACTGTTATTATCATTGGTTTACAGTTGAGGAAACTGGGGCAAGAAGACATTAAGTGACTTGTCCAAAGTCATATAACTGAACATCTAAGACCAAATTTGAACTCAGGTCTTTCTGATTTTTGGTTCAGCACTCTATTTACTGTGCTACCGCTGCCTACGTGCCTTAAAGACTGCACACTACATATGAGAGATCTTGGAATACAATATTCAGCAGGCATAGGAAAAAAGCCAATAATCAAGAATAAATTGCCCTGCAAAATTGATATAGTCCTACAGAAGGGGAAAAAAAGAACCTTAAAGGATTAGAGTACTTTCAAGTATGTCTGATGAAACGAGCTGAGTAGAAACTTTGAAATGAAGACATAGAAGCTAAAATAATCTAAAAAGGCAAGCAAATAGGATTGAAAATGGGGGACTACATAATGCAGAAGGTTTGATATGATAATATGGGGGAAGAATTAAGTGCCTTTTCAGGACTTAATGTTTTCAAGGGCCATAGAGGAAGTTAAATAGGACAAAGAGAGAACCTGGGAGGTAGTTAGAAGAAAGGAAAGAAAAAGTCAGGGGAAAGAAATACACCAGGGAAGAAAATACTAGGGCAGTTAAGTGGCACAAGGGATAGTGTGCTGGGCCCAAAGATAGGAAGACTTATCTTCCTGAGCTCAAATCTGGTCTCAGGCACTTAATAGCTGTGTGACCCTAGACAAGTCATTTAACTCTGTTTGCCCCAGTTTTTTCATCTATAAAAATGAGCTAGAAAAGGAAATAGCAAACCAACTCTAGGATCTTTGCCAAGAAAACCCCAAATGGGCTCATGAAGAGTTGGATACACCTACTCAACTAAACAGCAACTACAAAGGGAAGAAATGAAAAGGGAAGTGTAGGAAATTACTATTTCTCACCATGGGATGTGGGAGAAGAAGCATATATAAACATAGAAGGGATGGTGGAATTGGGTACTATATTAACTTCTTTCTTGTATGAACCAGCAGTGAAGCACTGAGTACACTCTTATACACACTTGTAAAAACTGTGATGAAATACAATAAACTCAACAGGGAAACGGGAAAATGGAGAGGAAAAAGGGAGGGTAGTAATGGGGAGGGAATAGATATAAGTGGAACAAACTTCAACTTTGGAGGTTGAATCTTGAAGAAAGAGTCAAACTTGTGATTGGTAACTAGGAGAAGGAAAAACAGAAGAGAAGAAGAATCACAGCCAATCTTTCCAATTACAGAGCATTAGCATCCATCACACTCTTCTTTTACCATTATTTTCCATTTTGTAAAGAGGTGGACAAGTGTCACAGAGAAGAAAAAAAATACAACAGGATAGCATAGAGGGAAATATACAATTAACCATGAACATGAAAAGGATGAGCTTAGCTATATAATGCAAGAGGATAGTAGAATGGATTAGAAAGTAGAATCCAACAATGTGTTGTTTACATGAAGCACACATTAAAAAGAAAGATTTACAAAGAGTTCAAGTAACAGTTTCGAGCAGAATTTATTATGCCTCATGGGAACTCAAAAAAAAAAAAAGCACGGGCAGTGATCACGATTTGAAACAAGGAAACAGTAAAATTAGAAATGGTTGAAAAAGAAAACCAGTGGAACTACATAATGCTTAAAAGACCATAGACAAAATATGCACATGTATGTGTACACATGTGCACATACGTACACACACACACCAAACAGCATAACATTCAAGCGTGTAAAAACAAATTTTTATCAAACTAAAGAAGGAAATAGAGAGCAAAACTATAAAAATTGAGGACTCAATGTATCTCTCTAAGATGCATTCAAATCTAACAAAAAGATAAACAAGAAAGATGCTACACATCTGAACAGAATTTAGGTAGCTAGATTTGCTTAGTATCTAGATAGTCATTATTGAATGAGAATAAAAGGAAGTTTGCCTATTTCCTGGGTGTATATGACACCTTTAAAAATTGCCCATTTTCTGGTGCATAAAACTTCATCAAAATTTTAAAAATTGTAAATTAAGCACATTCTTTACTACCTACAAGGTAGTTTAAAAATATAATGAGTAAAGTGCCTTTGAAGAAAAGAGTAAAATAAATTTTTTCAAAAATGAGACAAGACAGAAAAACTTTTATGGTGAATCCAAAGCAACATTTAGAGGAAACATATATATCAAAACACACACATACTCTAAACATTTTAATAAAAAAAAGAGATAGAAAACATATCAATGAATGAGAAACAGAACTAAAAAAAATTAGAATAACACAAAAAACCAAAATAGAATTTCTATCAAAGATGAGATTAACAAAACTGAAAGCAAAAACTCCCCACCTAATTGAACTGATAAATAAAACTGGGAACTAATGTTTTGGGGAAAAATCACTAGTAAAATAGATAAACCATTAATCAGACTGATTTTAAAGGCGTGGAAAATCCAATGATCAATATAAAAATGAAAAATCATAATAAAGAAGAAATAAAGGCAATTATTAGAAATTACTTTGTTAACAAATGGAGTCAGGAGGACCAGAATTCAAATCTGACCTCAGACTTTTACTAACTGTGTGACCCTGGGTAAGTCACTTAACTCTGCTTCAGTTCATCATCTGTAAAATGAATTGAAGAAGGAAATAGCAAACCTCTGTAACATCTTAGCCAAGAAAACCCAAATAGGATCATGAAGAGTTGGACATGACTGAAATGACTGAACAATAACAACAAATTCTAATATTAATGGAATGTGAAACAGAAAATTAAAAAAACCCAATCTCAAGAAAATAGCATAAAACAAAAATGAACTTTCAAAGAAAAATCTCATGACCAGATCACTTTATAAGTGATTCCTACTAAACATTCAATTATAATGATAATATAAAACAATGTAATTATACTATAACATAATAATCAACTATAATTAGTAATTACAATATTATAACATAATTACTAATTTTTTAAGAAAGAGAAACTTTTTTCCTGTAGAACATTTATAAATAAATAAAATAAAAATTTAATAAAAAAAAAATAAAAAAAAATTATTTTCTTCAAAAAAAAAAAAAAAAAAAGAAAAGATCCTACCAAATTCCTTCTATGATACAATTTTCACCTTTATAGTCAAATGAGAAATGAAAAAACAGAGAAAAGAGAATTATAAAAAATATTGCTAATAAATAATGTAAAATGAAATATTAGCAAATAAGCTACATGAATATCTTAAAGAAATAATCCACTGTAACAAGGACATATATGTATATGTAAATAACATGATTACATTAGTTGAATCATAAAAGCTTAATCCAAGACCCTTTTGTTTTCTTCACAAGCATAGGAATAAATAAATATTTTTATATATTAAATAGCAATCTAAAGCCAGCATTAATGTTAATTAATAGTGATAATTAATAATGGAGAAATGCTAAAGACTTTTCTAATAAGTTCGGGGGTAAGGCAAAGGAGGTCTATTAACCCAATTACTTGATATAATTTTAGACATGCCAGATATTACAGTAAAACAAGAATAAGCTGAGGAAATAAGCATAAATTAAAGATGCCAACATCATTTTTGCAGATGTCATGGGAGTTTAGTTAGAAAATCCTAGATATTCAACTAAAATTGATTAAAACAAATAATAACTTTAGCAAAGTATTAGTACATTAAAAAAGTTATATAAACCACCAACTCTTCTGGAATGATGAAAAAAAGAAATTCATTCAAAATCACCTAATGAGAAGATCAGTCAAGATGGTGAAGGAATAGGAAGAGGTGCAGCTGAGTTCTTCCCTCAACTTTTCTAAAAATTTCAGAAAACACACTAGTCTGAGTCCCCATCAGCAAATCCAAGAAAAAAAATTACAGTGAGCCATTTTTCCAGTTCAGGTAAGCATAGAAGAAGAGAGAGAGTGTGTGTATGGACACTCTGGATGGGAATCTAATGAAGACTCTATCTTCAACTGCTAGTTCTGTTTCTCATTACTCAATTCTGGGTCACATATCATGACAGATTCAGTTGGAGACCTATGTCTGGGTGAGGAAGATTGTCAAGGGTGAGAAGCATAGACCCTTATTGAGCAATGAGCAAGCTCAGAAGCAAATGGCAGCTGTGTTACTCTGACCCCAGGAAAATAATGAAATTTCAGTTCCAGTCTTCCACTCTATCTGAAGCATAAAGTGGAATAACCATTTGAGAGGCTTACACTTCTCAGCAGTGAAAAAACCTAAAACAATTCCAAAGGACTTGCGATAGAAAATGCAATCTACATCCAGAGAAAGAACTATAGAGTGTGAATGCAGAGCAAAGTAGACTATTTTATTTTGTTTTGTTCTCTTTTTTCTTCTCAAGGTTTCTTCCATTCATTATAAATTCTTCTATGCAACATGACTAATATGAAAATGTATTTAATAGGAATGTATGTGCAGAGCCTATATCAGATTGTGCTCTGTTTGGGGGAGCAAAAGGGGAGAGAGGGAGAGAAAATTTAAAACTTATGCAAGTGAATGATGAAAACTGAAAATAATAAATTAATAAAAAAGTGGAATAACCAGGGCAACAATCTTAGACCAAAATGGATCTTGCAGTTCTATTACTTGAAACCTGTAGAGTTTTTCAGCTGGTTGATAGAAACTGAGTTCACTAGCAATCTACTGGCACTCCAATAAGCGTCAAGTTCACAATTGTGTTGTTAAGACACAAATCCAGGTCAAAAACTTGCAGAACTCAGCCCAGGAAGGGTAATCAGATTTTATCCTGAATCAGGGCATTTGGGAAGCATTGAAAGCTTGCAGGTCTCCATTCTGAGTTGTTCATGAGATCCAAAAATAATGTAATACTCCACATCACCCAAAAACAGTGTCAGGATCAAAGAGTACACAAACAGCTCAAACATTCCCTCCGGAAGTACATAGAGTCCAGTCTTAAAGTCTGAAATAAGGAAGTAAGCTGGAAGAATGGGCAAAAAAAAAAAAATAAAGAATCCCACCATGAACAGCTATTATGCTGACAGAGATATTCAAGATACAAATTTAGAAGAAAGAGTATAAGTAAAACCTCAAAGAAAAAAAGTAACACATAGCTTAGGTATAAATTTGACTACAACTCCTAGAAGAGATTAAAAACATTTTTTAAAAAGAGTTAAAATTATTTTATAAATGAAATGAGAGTGATAGAGAAAAAAAATGGAAGAGAAATGAGAGCCATGAAAGAAAGAATTGGAAAGAAAATTAACAGCCTGCCACAAGAGGTACGTAACCTTAGCTAAGCAACAAACTCCCTAAAATTATTGTGTACCAAATTAAAGTTAATGCCTTAGGTGATAAGAAACATTAAATCAAATTCAAAAGACTGAAAAAAATAGAAAAAAAATGTAAGATATCTTATAGTAAAAAACAAGGGATCACAGGGCTTGGAATATGATATTCCAGAAGTCAAGGGAACTAGAATTAAAACCAAGAATCACCTACCCAGAAAAACTGAGTATAATACTTCAGGGGAAAAATGATCATTCAGTGAAATAGAGGACTTTAAAGCATTCTTGATGAAAAAACCAGAACTGAATAGAAAATTTGACCTTCAATCACAAGAATCAAGAGAAGCATGAAAAGGTAAACAAGAAAGAGAAATCATAAAGGACTTTCTAAAACTGAACAGTTTACATTCCTACATGGAAAGATAATATTTGTAACTCTTGAAACTTTTCTCAATATTTGGGTAGTTGGAGGGATTATACATACATACATACATACATATATAGACAAAGGGAACGGCGAGTTGAATAAGAATGGATGATATCTAAAAAAAATTTAAGGGTGAGAAAGGAACATATTGGGAGGAGAAAGGGAGAAATGGAATGATGCAAATTAGCTCTTGTAAAAGAGGTAAGAAAAAGCTTTCTCAATGGAGGGGAAAAGTGAAGCTTACTCTCATCACATTTGACTTAAGGAGAGAATAACATGCACACTCTATTTGGTAGGAAAATCTATCTTACACTACAAGAAAGTAGGGGAGAAGGGGATAAGTGGGGTGGGGGAATGATAGAAGGGAGAGCAAATGGGAGGAGGGAGTCATTTGAAGTAAACACTTTAGGGGAGGGACAAGGTCTAAAGAGAGTGTAGAATAAATAGGGGGCAGGACAAGGTGGAGGGAAATATAGTTTCACAACATGACTATTATGGAAGTTTTTAGCAAAACTACACATAAGTTACCTATACTGAATTGCCTTCCTTCTCAGTGCAGATGGGTGGGGAGGGAGGAAGGGAAAGAAGTTGGAACTCAAAGTTTAAGGAATGAATGTTGAGAATTGTTTTTGCATGCAACCGGGAAATAAGAAATACAGGTGATGGGGTACTGAAATCTATCTTCCCCCACAAAAAAAGGGAGAAGATAAGGGAAGATAGGGGTGTGATAGAAAGAAGGGCAGATTGGGGAAAGGAGAAATCAGAATGCATGGCATTTTGGGGTGGGGGAGGAGAGAGATGGGGAGAAAATTTGGAACTCAAAGTCTCGTGGAAATGAATGTTGAAAACTAAAAATAAATAAATGAAATTTAAAAAAGAAAAAAAATGCCCTGAATCACTATTGATTAGAGAGATGCAAATCAAAACAACTCTGAAGTGCCACATCACACCTATCAGAGTGGCTAACATGACAAAACAGGAAGATGATAAATGTTGGAGATGTGGGAGAGTTGGAACACTAATTCATTGTTGGTAGAGCTGTGAGCTGATCAACCATTCTGGAGAACAATTTGGAGCTATGCCCAAAAGGCTACAAAAATGTGCATACCTTTTGACCCAGCAATATCACTTCTAGGACCGTATCTCAAAGAAGTCACAAAAATGGGAAAGGGTTCCCACATGTACAAAAATATTTATTCTAGCTCTCTTTGTGGTGGCCAAATACTGAAAATCAAGGGGATGCCCATCAATTGGGGAAATGACTGAACAAGTTGTGGTATATGAATGTAATGGAATACTAGTGTGCTATAAGGAATGATGAACAAAAAGACTTCAGAGAGGCCTGGAAGGACTTACATGAACTGATACTAAGTGAAAGGAACGGAACCAAGAGAATTTTGTACACAGCAATGACCATAGTGTGTGAGGAATTTTTCTGGTAGACTTAGTCCTCCATAGCAATACAGGTGCCTAAAAAATTCCCAATGTAGTCTTGAGGCAAAATGCCTTCCACATCCAGAGAGAACTATGGAATTGGATCACAGAATGAAGCAGACCATTTTCTTTTGTATTATGTTTTGTTTTATGATTTCTCCCATTCATTTTAATTCTTCTATGCAAAATGATTAAGGTGAAAATGTATTTAATAGGAATGTATGTGTAGAATCTATATGAGACTGCATGCCATCTCAGGGAGGGAGTGGAAAAAATCTAAGATATATATGGAAATGATTGTAGAACACTGAAAACAAATAAAATAATTTTTAAAAGAAGATCTTCCCCACCCATTAATGGGCCTGTCCATTACAGGAAGCTTGATTGGGAAGATTTTTTGTGTTGGAAAGCCTACACTTTTTGCTAACTTCTAATGAGGCATTGGCTCTCAAGGGCTGTGATGCCCTCTAGCTCTGAAAAGTGTATGAGGTGCGGTTTTGTTTTGGGGGTCTACTCACTGGAAGTGTTTATTTGACCAGAAGAGACTCTAGGTAGTCACTAAGGATCTCCCTTCACTTTGAAAACCTAGATGTTGGGGCTTCTCTCTCTGGTAACTACGTGTGTATGGTCAGTCAGTTGGATCTGTCTTTTGATCTGTGATTATGTGTTGCTTATAGTCAGACAGTTGGGAGCTCTGTCTGTTGATCTTTGTTTCTCTGTTTGATTTTTTTCCCCAAAGTGAACTAAAGTGAATGATCTATGTGCTTGATTAAAGTAATTTTGAACCCCTCAAAATCTGCTTTCCTTTTAGAAAAGCAGATCTAAGAACCTCTATAGCAGGCCCTTCTGTGTATGTCAGGATCCTTGCTGTTATACTCCTTGATCTGGAAAATCCATGTAAAATTTTTTGGCCTTCCCTTCATACTAGAGATATCTTTTTTTTATGGGATGTTTACAGCACCTTATTGCAATATTTGCATTCAGTATTTGGTCATAGATTTTGTGTTCTCTGCTGGGCTTTATGTGTCATCTGTGGCTTTTGCAAAACTCCCGGCTCCCCACATTCCCATTTAATTTCTTATGCTGACCTGTGATATATGGAAACCTTGATGGGAAAATCACAATGTGATAGGGATAACTGTAGTGTTCTTCTTGGATACAAAAGCTCCACTTTCTCTCTCTACCCAGAACTATTATTAAATGTATCCTTTACTGAAAAGAAAGGGAATTTCTCTAAGTACGTAAATAAGACCAAAGAGACCAAGGAACGGTCATTATCTTTATTCATACACACTTGCTTTCAAACTACAATTAGTATATTTAACAAAGCGGATCATGCAAACAAAGAATAAAGGTTTTAAGAAAATCAATGCTAATAATTTATACATCATTCTTGTATTTTTAAAATTCCAAATGTTGTTTGACATTCAAATGGCCTTTACATTTCTTAGTAGTTGTTTACTGATAAAATAAACCAACTTCCTTCTTACAAATATAAATTTGGGGATCTTCTGGTAATTTGCAGGATTATTACTTTTCAAGTGGCTTTTTTTGGTTAAAAAATTAACATTACAAAAGCAATGTTGCGACTGCCCAAAAAAGTGAATCTTTTGCTAAAATGATCCTAAAACAAAAGTCATGATTTTAATTTTTAGCAAAATGTTTAGACCCAGAGGACTCACTGCCTCCATTCCAAGTGGTTTTGAAATTTATTATCACCTTCTTCACTCCTAATCCCCAGGAAAAGAATCAAATTCTTCCAGAAAGGGGAAAAAACACACCCTCTAATTATTGATTATCTACAGGCATACTTTTAAAGAGACACGATGCAAACAAAATTGATTTCTGCAAATTTGCTAACCAGAAAAATGAGACATCCAATTTTTCTTAGCTTATTTTAGAAAGCTCTAATTAAGTCTAATCAATGTATGTTTTTTCTGAAAATCAGTTTTTGTCTACACTATCAGTTATATAAAAAGCAACATGAATGGGCAGGTATGCTGCTCATTCTTTCTCATGGAAATTACATAGAAATGTTTCTGAACATGGAGGAAAGGGGTTATTGGGGATGTAGAGACAGAAAGAAGCAAGGGAAGGCAAGGTGAGGGCTCGCACTGAAACTAGCAGTGTAGACATCTATGTATGTCCAAGGAAAACTGCACAGGAGGCTCAGGGAATCACATGACTTATGACTGACTACAAGTCTCCAATTGAAATAGTAAAATAAGTGCATCTTTCCTGTAAGACAATTGTTCCTGAATTTTAAGTATTTTTGTCTTCAGTATCTCTTCTATGGCTACAGATGGGTTTGGGCTACTAATGAATCCCATCAGGACTTCCAGTGTTTTCAAAATGGCACAAATACCCAGAGAATTAAAAAAAAAATAAGTGCAACTGTATTCCACAGATGCCATTTCATGCCATTGGAACTCTGGATGACAACAGCTAAGTCTTCCTCCAGGGTCTGTGTGCTTATTTTTACGAAACATTGTCTGTGATGGTATTTTCTAAAAAAATGGTCTTAGCAGAATTAGCTATTAAAGTTATATATAAAAAAGTACAAACAGCCCAGTATATGCAGCCATCCCATGTCAATTTAATAAATTGATTTTTTCTTGAAGGCTAAAAAATTTTTTCTGAATATTTTGCACTTTAGTGCAGGGTTATTGTAAGGCTGTTTGAGTATTGACTTTTACTGAAACAGTTGTTAACAGATACAAAATCACATAGACTAGATATATTGATGTCAGAGTTCATTTCAAAGTTTTAATTTCCTTCCCATAAATTTCTGGCATTATGGAATTTCACAAACCACACTCATTAAACTTCTTTTAAGATTATTCTCAACCACATATGCTCTCATTAGTTTTCTCCTTTTAAGCATTATATTACAGGACCAAGTTTCCCTTTTCTCCCCCAAAAGTCACCAGAAAGTCAAAGAGAATATCTAACAGTTGATTATGACCAACGCTGAAGAAATACATCAATTATTAAAAAAAATAGTGAATGGCCTCTAACTATTTCCAGGAATTTATTGGTGAGTTAGTGTACAGCCACTAATAATCAGATGCTGTCCATTTTTCCTTCGCTTCCTGTCCTTACCACTATTACTAGGTGACTTCCATGGCTATGTTGTACTAGGCTCAGAAACCACTTTGTCTCCTTTCAGCATCCACGTCTTCACTTCCATTTCCATGACTGTGAAAGAGGTGCCTTAACTAGGGAAACTGGCACTCTAGATATCACTGTGGTATCATCAATAAGAAAATTATCCAATATAAAGTGACCTGTTAACAGAATGTATATGACTGAAGTAAGAAAGGTACACCGCTGGATGAGATTAATAATTTGCATTGGTTATAAAGAAAAACCATATAATCACACCTTTTATTTTGGTAGCAACAGAGAAAAAAAGGAAAGAAAATGTCTGATGTGTGTGTGTGTGTGTGTGTGTGTGTGCGCTGATTTCTAAGGTGGATTAAAATGAGACTTGTAGGACTGGTTAGGTGAATTTAGGACTTTCCCAAGTGGTATTAACTCCCAGGGTTCTCTGCAGGAAGCCACAGGGAAGAAGGAAAAAAAATGGGAAGGGTCCCACTGAGGTCTGATCCATACCTATCAAAACTCTTATTCTGTTTCACAAAGAGGAATAGCTGTGGTTTTAAATTAGAAAGTTGGGGGAGGGAAATGATGGAGACATGACTAACAGCATGTGAGACATTTTCCCTCCATAAGGAGAAAATAAAACACCCCACTTCTTCCCCTGTCAATAATTTTTTTGGGGGGGCAGGGGTTGATTAAGAGCAAAAGTGCTTTCTGGAGCACTATTAGAACTTCACTGGTGTTTACTTAAAACAGCTGGAGGTTCTTCCTTAAAATGCTATACAGTAAATATACTAATCCTTTAGGGTTCAGTTCAGATTTCACCTCCTCATCAAAGAATATCTTACCCTCACTGATGTCTCCTGTCTTTGAACTCCCATCCAGGGTACTTCAGAATTTGCATCTCTCATTTTCATCCTAAATTCTTTACTGTTCTCTTCTCTCTTTTTTTATGGGGGACTCCTAATTAGGTTGGTGTTCCTGGATGCTGGAGTCCCTTATTGCTGCCAGTGAGAAGTATATGGCTGGCATTCAACAAATATTCTTGCAATCTAATTGAATTTAATCACTCAGCTTCTCATATTTGAACAGTTTCCATGAACACTTATGACATTATGCTATTTTAAATGGCTCATTTAAATAATAAGTCCAATCTAGAAGGTTTTGTTAGATTTTGCACTCAGTATTATACAGGGATTGAGGAGTAAAGGCACTAAGAAAAAAAGAATTTCTTCATTAATGGTTTACTTATACCTCTATTATTTTTTGCATCAATTCTCATTTTCTCATTTAATTTGAACTTGCCACTAATACCTAAGACTCAGTTGTCTAATTTTTACTTCGTCCAAATACTCTTTAACTTTTATGAAGAGAAGTCAGGAGAAAAAAATATCAGAATCCCAGAATTAAACCTTTTAAGGTTTACAGCTATTCAGTAGTGTCCAGGAGAAGCCATATATGGATAGCTTTTAAATTTTCCTAAGGCTTTTGGTTTCTGAGAGAAATATGGATATGATACTTGCAATGGTAAGTTCCTGGGCTCTACAAACTGCTATTGTACCTGTCACTGGCACGGAATAGTCATTTCTTTCAAGAGGATATTGATTGTGAACTCTTTGAGGGCAGTCACCATCTTATTTTGGTCTTGAATTTATAGTACTTAACTGGCACATAGTAGGGGCATAAATGTTTGCTGAATTAAATTTATCTTCAGCTCAACTAAGATGTTCTGGTTCTAAAATTTTTGTAATCTCTCCCTCATACAATTTTACAAATTGGTCAATTCTGGTACAATCTGTTTTATGAACAGATACTTTAAGTCAGAACTCTCTTAACAACTGCTCATAGAATTGTTTGCTCCCAGTAATAACTCTTTAAAAGAGCCATTCCAGGATCAACCCTAACATCGGTTATCAGCACGTAAGATTTCTATATACCATAAGTTCTTTAATGCTAAACCTTACCCCACACCCACTTTGCTCCAACTGACGACTTCTATAGCCTTGTCTTTAAAAAATATTCTCAGCCCCTTATTCAGAGTAAAGGGATGCCCCCTTAGGTTGGTGTCTTTTTGATCTAAACTCTACAAGAATTAAGATAAGGATACAAAAAGGTGAAGATGCCTGACTTTGTTTCCTAAGAAAATCTATGTAAAATTCTGTATGGGAATCAAAAGACCCCCTCCAAACATGGTTCTTGATCTGTTTCCTAAAAAGGATAGTCTTTTATTAGGAACAGTCTCTGTGACATGATTTGGGAACCATTAGTGGTTTTAAGAATTTGTGTGATAATCTGGTCCTTTGCTACTTTTTGATCTTTGCTCTTTGATCAGTTTTTACCCTAGACCCTGAAATCTAACTCTTTAAGCAAGATTGAATTAAGTCAACTTTGTGAATAGCTGCTCCTTGATGATATATAGACTTTTAGGATCCTAGTACAAATCCTCTATAGCTCCTTTTGAATTCTGAAGCCTCAGTGCCACAAATGCCTGAAACCATAGCTGACTGCTATAGAACCACATTTTCTGGGGCTCTTTCTTTTCCTCTTCCTTATTTTCCTCTCACACTTGCCAGACATTGTAGAGTCCAGGAGGACAGGTACAGTACATCACAGAGAGCTCTTATCAGACCATATGTTAGTTTAAAATTTTCTTTTTAAAAATGTTTTTTTTTGTATGTGTGTCTGTGCGTGTGTGTATGCGTGTGTATGTAGTAAAGACATGGAGAGGCTCGGCTGCAAGACATGCTTTAAGCATGAGGAAAATCCAGAAACTTCCTGCAGAAGCCTGTGAATACTTGTAGCTCATATAGTTCTGAGTCATCAGACATTTTAAAATTCCTTTGACTGTCTTACTTTTGGATGCTATCTTCCAGCATGCATGCTCTTCTACCAGCAGTCATAAGGAAAACTGCATTCTGGAATGGAGTATTTTTGGCACAATTGGGGGATCCCTTTGCTACTGGGACTGATGCAATGTTTAATCTCATGTGGCAAAATATTGTTCTCATGATGGCATGTTACATGCTGAGAAAAAAATACAGCTGCTTGTTTCACAAATAGCAGCACAGACAACATGCTTCTGGCATTCCCATGCCTCCCAAGAAGGTAACCTTTTTGCCTTTCCCTTGCCTATAAGTCATAAACAAGGCCCAAGATGCTAAAAGAGAAGCTGAGTCAGTATAAATTATGGGATTGAAAATGATAACTTCTCATTAACTCTAAGAGGAAATACTGTGCATGAACCAACAAGGAGAAATTTGCATTAAGAAGATAAGTGTGTCATCTCAGAAATACCTTTGTTTAGAAAATCTCTCTCTCTCTCTCTGCTGTTTTATGTATGTGTGTGTATTTTATAAATACAAGCAGACAGATACAACAAAAGCCCAACTAAATCATGTAAAGTAGCATTCATTTTGGTTAAAAATGAATATATTGAATACCCATGACAGTCAGCAGGAGATGCATAGAGGGAGAAAAGAAGCATGGCAGCAGAACATGAAGCTAGAATCTAAACAAGGGGGAAGTTGCTTAGAAATGAGAACCTTCACAAATATAACACAAAGTGTGTCTTATAAAATTATTATAATACTCTCTTTATACTGCATACAATTATATCAACAGTATAGATGAAGATTTATTATAAACATGCAAAATTCATTGCATGATGCAGATGCAAAACATAGTAAATTCCTTCTAGAAATTAAATGTTTGGGGGAATTGATTTTCATCCAGGCTAACTGATTCTATATCTCCAGGTGAATCTTTCAATGGGAAACAGAAATGGAAAATGAAGCCTTTTTGGTTTTCTGTCTAAGTAAACTCAAAAGGATAAAGATTCCCAACCTTAGGGACGGACTCTCTAGTTCAATACTTCATTAAGTTATTGTACATAGTACTTTCATAAACAACACTGCAATCTATCAAATAAATAAGTACAAAAGGGGAAAAGGGTTACAGCTCAGCTTCTTACTACATTAATAAAGTCAGTAGCAAAATATTGTGTTTTGTGAGATTGGCTGACAATGCTCTTGAATAGTGGCATAATTAACAATGGCACCCCTGGATCTCAGAATAATCTCTCAGAGATTAACATGAACATAAATATGGAATTTTTACTTTTGATCTGAAATGATTTCACACGCTACCTTAGCATTGTCCTTAAAATATTTGGCCTCTTAATAGAAATGCAATTTAAAACTAGTTATCAAACCAGCCAGACATGATATGATGAATTCATGAATTATTTGATTTTTTCTTTTCTTTCTTTTTGGTCTTTTACAACTGAGAGCTGATGGGCTGTGGCTGGGTTATGAACAGCCAATATTTGGGAATGTTTAGCTTGCAACTGTGTCATCATCTGCCCTCTCCTGTTCCTTCTTAGTCTTTTCTACCATTTTTTTTTCATTAACTAGCAAAGACCATGGTAATGCCTGGTTCAGTGAAGTGTCCCCTCTCCCAACACAGTGCTTACTTTCTATGCTCTCCATCCTTCCATTCCAAAGACTGTTCAATTGAAGAAATCCTCAGCCTATCAGATAATGAGAGGGTTCTAATCTGAACTCTATAATGAGGAATTCTGTTGATGAAAATTGACAGGTGAAAGTTAAAGAAAATATATCAAAACGTACCAAAAACGGGTTAAGAATTTGTTTGCTTTGTAAGAGTGACGTACAACTAGCTGTGGCTCCTAAAAGGCTAAACTGGGTACTATATCAACTTTCACTAACACAATGTTTCTTGGTTGAAAGTGAGATCCTGAATGGTTGATCACATTTAGACTTCTAACCCTACAATTTTCAGGTCTCCAACTGGAATAAGCAACAAGACTGAGACCTTAAAATTTTAGGAATTAAGGAACACTGTGGGTGGGAGTAGGGGATTGGGGATTTTGTTCCTGTTGGTCATTTTCATACTGAACTCTGCAAGATTGGGTGCAAAAACTGTGGATTGACATAAGAGAACCCTTCAAAATCGGCTTGATCTATGTTAGCAATGACCAGTTGATCAGGTGGTGTCAACACTGGCTGTCCTCGTGTAAAGAATTTGTCAAAGTTTTCTGCTCCTTTGCCACACTGTGAAAAAAGAGAGAAAAAGAAAGGTCAGTCAAGAATATTAACATAGGAAACATCTTTGGGGGAAGCTTTTGAGGTTGGAGAATATGTCTTTTGAAAGCCAGCTCTGATTAAGCAGGGAGGATTTGGAAGGAATTTTTTATAACAGGGTTGCTGCTGGCATTTAAAGTCCCATACAGTGATAATTATGCAGACTATTCTAGATTCTTAGCAATAATATTAACACAATTATCAGATACTTGGCCAACTGGTTGATTTTAGAAACTTGTGTTTCTGATCTGGTCCTGGCTAAACTTTTAATTTAATAATTAGCTAGTAGCATTGGAAGATTTGTTCAAGAGTTGCTATTTACTGCCCTTGCTGGGTTTTGTTTAAAAAATAGATCTGTGCTTCGCTGGTTTGTTTAAATCACTATCTTCTCTATTACTGGCACATTTCCTTTTGCTGGATGGGCACCTGGGTGCAACATGAATTAAAGAAGTTTTGATGAATTAAACAAATTTATTCTATTAATCAGGAATAACTAGTCCTGGGCAGAGTAGTGAAGGAAGAAACATCGACCTCTGCCCTCAAATCATCTTAGATAGGTAATCTATTCCACTTACACTTAATATCAGTCCTGTCTTTAATTTGTAGGATGATAGTGATTTAATTCCTATAGGTTGCCCTTCTGTTATACTTTTCTTCCAAAAATCTCAAAAGGCTTCAAAGCAAATATTAAGCTTCTGACATTCACATTCTCCTCCATGAGTAAACCACTTCAAGCATGCATAGTTCTTTGGGAAATGAAAGAGACCTCTAACTCAGAGCCAAACAAGAACAGTGGTGGCGAGCTGCTGCATCCCTTGGAGGCTGATATTTTGGGAAGGTCTTTTTCAATGCCTGATTAATCAAAACTCATTTGTTGCAACAACTTATACAATCTTCATTCAGCTGATGGTATCCACTGTTCTGTCCTACTCTAGAGAGAGATCAGTTGGCCTTGTGTCGATATTAACCTTTGCCAGGTTTAGGGAGGAGTGTTTGCTCAAAGAGAACCACGTTAGTCCCCAAAGAGAAGGAATGAAAAAGAGGTCAAGTTCTATTTCAATTGGCTAGAACCACCTCTTCCTCTCAGGTTTCTAGGTTTTTCAGTATAAGCCCATGCTAAGATTTCATAACCTCACACTTTCTCCCTGGATATGACCATTTGCAAATCACTTGCTGCTCATAAGATAGGTAAGTCCTAACTTAATTGCCCAAACCACATTTATAAAGCAAACATTCTAAAAGGTGAATCTATAAAAACTGACTTTTGAATAGCCTTGGGTTTAATAAAACATGTTCCACAACACTGAATTTCAAGGTTTAATTCTATACCTGAGTGACTTTTAAGGACTTTGATTATAAAGACATGTTTTATAATAAACAATGCATAAAGCCACAGACAGTAGAGTCTGTCTGTTTCCTTTAAAATATTTCCTTTTGTTCTCTTCTTTGCATTTAAAAAAATCAACATTATTTTTTCAAGTTGTACACATACTCATCAAACACCTATTATATGTTCTTGCCAAGGTAACTCCCCCTCCCCTCCATGTAGGAGTGATCCTATTCCTTCCTATCTTCTTCAGTGATTTTTTTTTTTTACAGAAGTGTGTAGGATTTTGCTGAAGAAAAAAAAACTTTTCCTGTGTCTTGATATAATCCCATGGTTTTTGTTGTTTTTATTAGTAATATAGTCAAATTTCTCTATTTTCTCCTACCCTTCTAATCCAATTTATATTGCAACCATCATTTGTAATCTAAACACCCTCCAGACGACCAATATGGATCTGAGCTGAGAACATAAGGAGAGGTACAGAGATTGAGGGGTTATAAATAAAACCATTATGGACCCTGGATTTCTTACCTCTATTCGTCAGGATATACACAGAAACCTTATTGTAAGAGTTATTTCACGTGCAACTTTATTAGCTGTCCATGGTAGCTAGCTAGCTCAAGCTTCTAAGGCAGCTTTGTCAGAGCTTAGGCAGTCCATCAGCACACACATGAAAAGAAACAGCTGGCACTCCTTTAAATAAGGGTAGCAAATGACAGCCCAAGCAACGATTTCCTATATTATATACACATTCTAACTGTTTCTTGTGCCCATCACACATCTTCTCATCCACAGCACTATTTCTGTCATCATGCACTATACAAATGCTGTTCACTAACTAGCTAGCTTTGCACAGGAGAATGGACCAGAGAGCTCTAAAACTAACTGAACCCTAGGGTATAAGCCCACTCTGAGTTAAGCAAGGATAATCTTGCTCTTCCACAAGTTTTTATGTTTACTTTTCATCAAGCTTCTCTCTGTAGTCAAGGGATGGGTGTCAGTGAGTCTTAATGTTGCTCTTTGTGTGATTGAAATATCATCTTGTGAATGGAACTTTTTCTGATGTTTACACTGCAAAGAGAATGCTGACCTTGTAGACAAGAAAATGGGGAGTCCACCTCTTCCTTCTGACACATGCTGCCTATTGACCATGGGCAAGTCACACAGCCTCTCAGTGCCCCAGGCAGCAAATCTAAAATTCTAAGTTAGAGGGGAATTGCTGATCTGTAGAACCAGAAAGAGATTCTAAACTTGGAGTTTCCAAAGAAAATGAAATTCAAGATCTAGACCAATAATTAATAATAATAAAGAAGGTATTTCCCTTGCTTCAGCAATTCCTGAGTCTGGGAATGGTTCTTTGAAAGCTGTAATCTGTTTGATAAAAGTATTAGTTAATGAAATATACTAAACGAGAATCAGTAAAGTCTGACAAACCAAAACAGGGTCACTGATATGACTCGAACTGGGTAACATCTTGAATAAATATTTGCCAAATTAAATTTAGTTAAATTCAGTATATTTCAACAAGATTTCAGATAAAATATCTATTTAATTGGATCCAAAGTCTTGTTGGGGAGACTGGGGGGTAATGTCTGTGGCCTGTTCACACTAGCCTTCCTTTTATTCTGTGGGATGGATCTGATATGATCTATACTTAGGTTACTGGGAAGAAGCAATGTATGTTTCTGTCTCTCCTTTATTCTTAACATCTCATATTTGGAGACACATCTTCCCTGTCATTAGAATGGGAATACAGGGTGAATAAGAGTAGCTTGAAAACACTACCATAAAGAAAAATAACCACAGAAAAGAATAGGAAGGGCACTGAGAAAAAAAAAGGAAAAAAAGCTATTTCAGATTGACTATAGATGGGAACTAGAAAAGGTAGAGGACAGCCTTTCATGTTATTTAACATAGCCCATCCTGTGGCAGTATTTACAAAAAGATGACCTACTTATTTTAGGTGCACAGATTCACTTACTTCTCATCCTAGGAACTTGCCTTGGTTTGCTTGTTTGTATGTTTTTTGGCCAACTAGCATGTGAAGTATTAGACTAAGTAGATGCATTAGTGTCTACACCAGCAGTGTACACCAGCAGCACCATGGATTGTTCTTTGACATGAGAGCTCAAGGACAAACCAAAAGCTACCTTCACTCCTATTTACCTGATAGGTCCCCAGTTCAAGCTAGCATATATATGGCTTTAATAGTCTGGCATGGAATGTCAATACTTTGAACAACAGAGCAGGGTCTTTTGGACATTGACTGGTAGTTCTGTCCCCTCTTCCCTGTCTCAGAAGATCAGCATTCTCAGGGGAGACGGTGTCAACAGCACTCTGTTGTTTCATTACCAATACAAGCAGAAACACATGGCAAGGGTTAAAAAGGGAGAAGTTAGTTTGCCGATTTATTCACCCATGGTTCTGAAAATGTGCTCACCGAAGACTTGGAAGACCAATGAAGCCAGTGCATTTTGGTACAGAATTTCTGGGGAACAAGAATGGACATAATAGAATATTTGGAGAAGGGTCATCTATCAGCTGTAGAGATTAAGAGTTGGACTGGCATAATCACCACTTACAAAAATCTCCCTGTGGATTTGAAGTCGGGAAGACCTGGGGTCTAGTCCTGCTCTGGAAATTTACTAGCTGTGAGACTAAGGTTAATGCACTTTAACCACTCACAGCCTTCATTTCCTCATCTGTAAAACTGGAGTAATAATACCTTATAATACCCACCTCATAGGGTTGTTATGGGGCTCAAGTGGGAGAATGTGTGTAAAGTGCCCTGCAAACTTTAGAAACACTAAGTCAAAGTTGTCTGTTGTTAAAAATTCTTTCTATGGAGCACATGCTTGGAAGCAGATTCCCATGTGTTTTAAAACAACTACAACATCATAACAATCCTCTTCTCTCACTTTGCCAGCATGGGACACTGACAAATTATCCCAGTAAATGGAAAGTCTATCCTGGAGAAAATTTTTATTCAAAAGCTTCCTTGTGAATACAAGGTTTAAGGCTACATGACATGAAAGCTCAATCTCTATGGGTCTGAGAGCTACATGTTACATGTGGAGGCAAAGATTCAGGCTTCTCATCTGCTACAATAAATTGTGAGCTTTTTGAGGATAGGGATGGTTTTTATCTTTCTTTGTTTTCCCAGTACTTAGCATAGTATTCAGTGTACAGTAGATGCTTAATAAATGCTTATTGATGAGTCAAACCTGGTAATGTAAAGGATAAGCATAGGCTCTTTCTTTACACTTCTTCTTTGCACTTTAACAGTTTGGGCAATATTAGGTCCCCTTTCCTAGATGGACTTGTAGCAATAGCTATCATGAGAAAGAGTGGCACTTTTTATTGAAAGTGTACAATTGGCAACTCATGGGCATTTATGTGACTACTCACTACCTGGGAACTCCGGTGCAGGCAAAAATAAGATTAGGGACTGAATCTGTGCTTTTACTGCTATAGGAAACACAGGTGAGGACACTCCCCTCTATCAGTGTAGATTTCTTGGCAACTTGTAGTCTGAGAGAGCTACCTAGAACAATGAAAGGTTAAATAACTTGCCCAGTGTCATATAATCAGTATATATCAGAGGTATGATTTGAATACAGGTCTTCCTGGCCAACTTTCTACTAAAGCACAAATATTCCATCTTCACATTGATTATTAAATATATCATTTTCTTAATATCATAGACAAATATAAAAATTTGTAAGGAGCTGGCTTCAGTGGATAGGAAAACTGCTTGAATGTGACAATGCACCATGGCATCACATCAGGATTCAAGTCCTAGCTTCAACAGTTATCAACTATGAGACTGTGGTTAAGTTGCTTAATCTCTTCAAGCCTGAATTTCCTCACCTGTAAAAAATGAGGGTGAAATATTTGTAGTACTTATTTCACAATGCTATGTTGAAGAAAACTTTTAAAATTGCTCCATATAAATGAGCAGTTTATTATTCTCTGAAAATGGAGATTCTAATACTAAAAGTCTCAGAGCTATTGTGAGAAAAAATGTTTGGTGAATTGCAAAGTAGTATGTAAATAGAAATTTTCATCATTGTCACTGTTACCCAAGCATAAGATGCCCACTAAAGTGAATCCAGGCTCAATTTGACACATTAGACTTTTAGGACATTCAGTCAGTGTTGTCAGTATCAAACCTGTTCAACTTCCAGAATTCATGCCACTGCCACCCACCACCACCACCATCATCACTAGCATTTATGTGATGCTTTAAGGTGTGCAAAGAGATTCACAAATATCTCATTTCATCTTGACAACAACCCTAGGAAGTAGGTGCTATTATCTTCTCTACTATACGGATGGGAAAACTGAAGAAAATGGAGGTTAACTGGTTTGTCCAGAGTCACATAGCTAGTAAGTGTCGGAGGCAGGATTTGAACTCAGGTCTATATGACTCCATGTTCAGCACCTAATTCACTGCATCACCAACCTGCCTATATCACTGTTACCATTTATAATTGAAAGGTCCCCAAACCCCCTAAATATTGGTATCTCTCAAGGCTTGACCTTCTTCACTTCTCTCTCTGTCTCTTTCTCTCTCTTTTTCTCTCTCCTTTCTCTCTCTCTCTCTGTCTCTGTCTGTCTTTCTCTCTTTACTTCCATTGCACAATTATCATCTTTAAGCAAGTAGTTTCCACTTCTCTCAATATTTCTGTTCCACAAACTTAAGAATTAACATTTTTGGCCTATTTTATCAGTCACAAACCTGCCATAAACATTCCTCTTCAAAATTAGGTACTTCATCAAAATTTAAACCATATTTAATGGTTTAAATTGGTATTTTAAAAAGTACACTATTACCTCAGACAATTTCAACTTTTTCAAACCAGAGGAAAGCCAATAATAAATATTTTCACTGTGAAGCATAGAGAGAAACATAGTTTACTTTTAAAGTTTTTCAAGTGGAATGGGAAATCCAATTCAGAGAAAAAAATGTCAAACAATTCTTCACCCCTACCTTCACGCTGGAATAAGAACCGAAATTTGTTTTTAATATGTTCTTTATGATTCCACTTGATAAAATAACTTTGTAAATTTCCCAAAAAGTCTTTTATGGAAGAGGGTTGCCTTGAAGTAGCTGTGAAATCTATTAACTGATGTTTTTTGGAGTAATGTTTTCATACTATCTTATCTTTCAAAAAATAATTATAGGGAATGTTTCCAGGAGACCCGTTGGTCTCCTGTGAGTAGTAAACACGAATAATTTCATCAGTAATCATAAATACTATTTATTTTAAAATTAACTCCTTTATACAATTATAAAATTATTCCCCATCTTGGCAAACTGATCTGACATGATATAAATATAAAATCTCACATTCCATTTTTGCTTTGTGGTCCCATGGAATACCAAACATCCCTCCCAGATTAGTCTACTTTTTAAAATTTTAATTACCTTACCACTGTAGTAGCCTGACTTACAAAAGTTTAAATGATTGAAAACCTGAAATGAATTCTAAGACTATAATGAATTCTTTAGAATGCAGTTTCACAGAAGAATAAATGAATGCTTCGATCTTCAATTTCTGAAAATGAACAGTCTATTGACATTATGTGAGCTCTAGAAATGAGGATTTTTTTAAAAAGTCATTTCCTAGCCATAGAGGACAAAGCATATTTGCAGTTAGGAAAATTTTGATTTCTAGAATAATCTTCATTTGCTCTCTTCAGGGTCCAGGCTTTAAAATTTTTTTTTCTCAAGTGATTAGGGACTGGTGTATTTGTTAAATTTTGAGTATTGATGTATTTCAATAGATAAATCTACTCAAGCCAGGTTCTAATCCACTGGAACCTGGTGGAAAAATTAAGGGTCAGAAGAATTCTGTCACTAGATTAGTAATTTTTACTCGTTGGATTCCAAATGTCAAATCTGTAAATGAAGCTATTGGACTAACTTATAGTCTAGATAGCCCACAGAGCTAAAAAACACAAGCAATTAGATCAGTTTATATCTTTATTTTTAAAAAGTATATAAGAACATAACTTCAATCTTTTCTCCCTACTGTTAATGTATCTTTAAGAGACTGGCACAGTATTTGTGAATTTAGACATGACTTTTTCCTTGTAAATAAACCCTAGAAATTACATTCTTAAGGTCTGCAGTGTATGAAGATAGAGGTAGGGTAGTGCTAGCAAGCGTGCTAAGCTAAGGTAGCAGAGGGAGGAAAACAGGTATAATTAGGGTTCAGGTATAACAGATATCTGATGTTAAGGAACTTAGGAATTTAGGAAGGTCCAGGAGACTCAAAGGGTATCACAAATTGTGGTTCGGTAATCAGGAAATGTCTAAGTGGTAAAAAATAAAAACTCCAGGAATGAAAGCAAATAAATTCATGTACATGTTTTCATAAGAAAGACTAATTTCCATGTAAGGTGACAGTGGATTCGTGAGGCTTCTTGGAGTCAGGAAGACCTGAGTTCAAATGCAGCCCCAGACACTTGCTTTGTGACCCTGGGCAAGTCAGTTACTTAACCCTATTTTCCTCAGTTTTCTCAACTGCAAAATGAGCTGGAGAAGGAAATGACAAATCACAGTATCTTTGCCAAGAAAACCCCCCAAAAGGGATTGTGAACAGTTGGGCATGACTGCAATGACTAAACAACATCAACAAAGTCCCAGGGTTAGGTCCTTTTTTCAGAGTGTGTGTCATTCCATATAGCAATTATACGGTCACACTCTTCCGATTTTTTTCTCTTAATTTTGAAACGTACTTATCATTTCAACCTTTTTCACACAAAATTTCAAAAAACAAAATCTTTTAAAAAACTATTTGAGTGGTAATAGTGAAAATATATTTCTATCTTCTCAATATCTAAGATATTGTTTATTAGTTTAGGTATTCTCTCTCTTGCCTCAGAGTCAAATGTTTACAGATATAATAGTAGCTTTATGATTTTCTATTGCCCAAATTTTCAACATCTGTCTGGTGGCTGGTACTCAGATATCACTGAAAGCCTTGGCAGTATGGTAGAACCATCAGAACTCTTGGAAACTCAGTGTCACTTTCAAGCCACAATGAAGCATCAGGGTAGGGCTTTTTTTTAAATGAAGGATGATATAGTGCTTGAATTTTAAAAAAATTAAGGAAATAATCTCCAGGATTAAACAGATTAATAAATAATAATAACAGGTAATTTTCCATAGAATTATTAATTAATTTCCATTAAGGTTTGCAAAGTACTTTACAAATATTATAGTCCTCCCTCACGATAACCCTGAGATTGATGCTATTATCATGTCTATTTTATAGATTAGAAAAACTGAGACAAACAGAGGTTCAAATGATTTGTCTAAGGTCACAGAATGAGTAAATGTGAGGATAGATTCAAACTCAGGTCTTTCTGACTCCAGATTCAGCATTTTATCCATTAAGCCAACTTGCTTTCCTTCCAGGAAGTATGTGGGGCAGAAGTGAGGGGGAGGAGCTGTCTCTGATAACAGTCCATCAAGGGTAAATCGCATATATAAATCACCTGCTAAAATAACAACACTTCATAATTTCTATTGCATTTAATTTTAGTGTTAAAATAACTACCAGAAAAGTGGAAATTAGGTGAATAAACAGAATTTATATCTATCTTAAAATGAAAGTCTGTGAGAAAATAAGACAACTTTGCAGAAACTCGTTTAATTTAGAAAGTCAAGAATGTCTACATTTTATATTAACTTTAAAATCAGTTTCACTATTTACTGTCCTATAAATTCATTGAAGAAAATATTAGTTTTCAACTGGATGACCTTGCATTTTCTGTTTCAAAGAAGTCAGGTAAATGCATGAAGTAACAAAGAAAAACAAATTGAAATTCTGCCTATGCTAAACAGGGCAGAATTCATACATGCTTCTCTTGCTCAGTCCAGGTTTCTGGGCTTCGTACTTTGGAGATCTGGGATCATAAGACAAATCCTTGAATGTTACTGGCATCAAAGAGAAAGGGAAAAGGAAGATGAATAGGGGTAGGTTTTAACATTCTGCTTCAGGAAGAAATCAATTGACTAGATTAACATTGGTTTTTGTTCAATCTGTGCTAAAAGCAGCCTGAATAAATAAAATTAGACTTAGTCATCAGTTTTCTTGTAGTAGGTGAAGCACAAGCATATGTTTGATGATGAAGTTCCTAGTTTGCCTCTAACAAAAGGGTGTGACAACTCAGTCAATTGGGTAAGAAACTGTGTGTTGTGAGGAATCTTTTCTTTCATTGATAATATTAGTTGCTTTCTGTAAACTAAACCACAGATTGCTTTAACAATGGCCTGTGGAACAGAGAGACCATTTCTCACAATCATAGAGTTTAAGTGTTGGAAGTTTTCTCAGCAACCATCTGTACCAGTATATTCTCCATTTTATACAGAGGACACAGTGCTAGACCTGGATTTCGAATCTTCCTGAGTTCAACTCTGACCTTAGACATTTCCCAACTGCGTGACCCTTGGTAAGTCACTTAACCCTATTTGCCTCATTTTCCTCAAATGAGCTGGAGAAGGGAATGGCAAGCCACTCCAGTAATTTTGCCAAGAAAACCCCAAATGTGGTCACAAAAAGCTGGAAAGGACTGAATGACAACATTCTCTATTTTGAGAGGAAGCCTTTTGGCTATGAGTCCTCAGAAACAACACCAAAGAACTAGCTGCTCTCTGAGAGATATTGATGATGAAGAGGTGATCACATGCCTTCGTATCATTTGCAAAGGGTTATTTGATGAAAATAAAAAAGTTTTCAAATAAAAGAAACTCAAAACCAAATATAAGCTGAAGTCAGTGGTCAGAAAACTAGTAGTAATAGAATAACTAACATACACAAAATAATTATGTTAAGATGTTAAGTCTGGAGGTAACAGTTGAAGCAACTATGTCTAGGAATGAATGAGAAAGTAAGATATGAGGAAATTGTGATGTGGTTATGATAAACTTGAGGATTTATTAGGGGTGTGGGAACCAAAGAAAGCAGTACTAGTTAGAACTTGTTTTTATGATCATACAGTACATATTAAACATGGTTCATCACTCCTACTAGGGGTGAGTGAGCCAGGGAAAGAAATCTCACGTTGGATATGAGATTATAGGAGTTAAATCAATCCTTGCTCAACTCAAGTCATTCTATGATCACAGAACCATAAACTAATATTTGGGGCCAGATCAGTTTATCAGATCAGCAGTTTTGATTACATGAAACCAAATAATAAAATTGGATAAGTCTTCAGAAGGAAATGGGACAGAGTAAAAAGCTGGTCATTCTCTTTGTTCTGGGGCTGCCACGTTATCTTTCTTTTGTCCAGGGAAACGTTGTGACTTCACACCCATGTTCTCAAAGAAACAAAGTTTTCTTTCTTTACTTACTACTTTAGGTTTGAATGGTGGTTGGATCTCTCTGTTCTCCAGTTTTTCCCAGTCAATTCTTCTGAAAAATGCATGTTCTCTGATGTCCCTTTCTCCTTCAGACCCACAGCCCAGGCGTTTTGCAGGATGCTTTGTCATTAGCTAGGCAACAAAAGAAAAGTAAAAGAAAAAAAGTGGCAATCCAGTACATAAACTTTCTTTTCTTCATTCCATTCTCTACTTCCCAAGTTGACTAAATAAATGAATTTGTACTATGGTCTTCTTTCCACCATAATTTTCACGATGATAATGTAGGGTAAGTAGTATTGAATAGTTCTGAGAAATGTCATGAATGATTTAAATGGTAATCTGCCTGTAGTACCAATTTTATTGAATTTTCTTAGATTTTTAATTTCTTTTCATCTTTCTTCCATCTTCTGGCACCTACTGAGATCTTGCTCCCTGATACCCTCCCATTCAAGGCTGGTTGTACCAACATTTAACTAGATCTTCCTTTCTCAAAGCTCTATAATGCTTTAAGCAATTTTTATAGATATAGTCTGTGGTGTGGGTATGTGTGTGCTTGTTTTCATGTGTATATTTCTTATTTATGAGCTGGACCAAAATCTTCAGAATTGTGCAATCATATATTTAAAAAAAATTGCAGAGATAACTTCTGTTAATCTGTTTGCACTGTGAAGTTTTGAAATACTAATAGACTGAAATAGGGATAGGGAACCTGCAGCCTGGAGGCCACATGTGGCTTCCTAGATCCTTGGGCTTGGCTGAGTCCAAGTTTTGCAGAACAAATACTTTTATTAAGGGCATTGTTCTATGAAGTTTGGATTCAGTCAAAGGGCTGTACTTGAGGACCTATAGGGTCACATGTGACCTCCAGGCCACAGGTTCCCCAACCCTCACCTGGAAACTTCCTTGAGGGCAGGGATTATTACTAACTTAATTAAATTTATTATATTTACTAAGTATCTATTATCTGCAAGACACTGTGTTAGATTCAATTGTTGAATAACATCTAGTCCCTGCTGTTAAGAGTCTGGCAGCTGTTGCCTCTGTGTCGTCTGTACTGCTTACAAAGACTGGCACCTAAAGGTACCCTGCACATGGCATTGCATGAATGAATGAACGAACATACCTGGAGGTTTCCCAAAAAATATCTGTTCCATCCCATTAACTGTGATTTGTATTTCTCATTCATTTGTGAACTTAGATGAGGAAAGTTCATATGGGGAAGCTTTTATAAGGAAAGACTGCTGAAGTCAAACCAATCAATGAACCAAATTAACCAAGTAACAACAGTGAGTTGATTTTATAGAATTCTAATTAAGGATGTGCTGGAACTGTTAAATTTTCAGTGTGAGCATTTACACTTTGGAAATAGGCATTTATAACAAATCACCATTTCATTTATGGTTACTGATTGTCTAGAAAGTGTTAATATTGTAGATTAAACTTGAAACGTGTACATTCTTTTTTTTTTTTTTTTAACACAGAGTCCAAGTGTATTGCTCTATAAAAATTACTTGTGTTTTCAGGAGTGTAGATGAAGCTTCAGGGAATGAAGTCATCACCATATTGGAGACTTGGTGACTAGAGGATAACACTAATAACTGGCAATTATATAGCAAAGTGCTTTGCAACCATTGTCTCATTCAAATCTCACAACACTTCTGGTTCCAGTCTAGGGCAGTGATAGAAGAAGGGTATGAATCCATCAGCTCACAAGTGTTGGGTTGGTTCGAAATAATTCAATTTAGTCAACTCTTTTGGGTCACAGTCATAATAAACTGCTACTAAGTAATCAAGATCTACTTACTCCTTTGCAGATGGAAACAGCCTCCTTGGACAATGATTTTGGATAGGAAACATTGTGTTCCATTATGGACTGGAAGAGTTCATCCTCATCTTCACCATCAAATGGAGGCTATTCAACAAAAAGCAGAAAAGATGTGAAAGGATTTAAAATGATTAATTCATTAACACTACTAATAAAAGAGTTCCTTTAGCAGGGAAGGGCACAGTGTGCTTCTATTCACATCACAGGCTTCAAAGTTACCTCTAGTTAGCTTAAGGGTTTATTTGATTATCTTTAATTAGATTGATGGCGGTACAGATTTTTTTCCCATTTGTCTCTTTAATTATCTTACCCCAGGCAACCAAAAACAATCTGCAGGGAAAACTACTTTTGGTTAATACTTTTTAATGATTTGCAAATAAAATATAATTAATTCATTTATCTTATAATCACATGTCAAACAAACTAATTATGATAAAATTTAGGTTACAGTAGGGAGGAACCCTCTCTATCCACCTCAATTATTCATTTTAGAGCATGAACACTTCCAATTGAATTAAGAGATAACATAGGCACTTACATCTTTAATTTAAGGGTTAATTTAAGATTACATCTGCCTATGGAGTCCTATATTGACCTTCCATGGTCCCTGTCTTCTTCTAACCCTGAAATTTTCATAGTTAGAGTTACGTTGCTATCATCATCATCATCATCATCATCAACTGATAAAAGTTAAGAAACAGTGGGGACTGGTCTCTCTAAGTCCAGAAGACTTGGTTTCAAGATGTATTTAATGTTATGTATTTGTAGATCTGAGAATGGATCTATAGGCTTCAGTGACTGGCCAAAAGTGGTTTATGACACCAAAAAAAGGTTAAAAGAATACACGTTCTAAGAATATCAGTTGCAAATCACGTGTGATTGGCATTGGTAGACAAAGTTTCCTTACTAGGAGTTTCCTATGTCATTGAATTCATGTCTCCCTCCCTCCCAAAAGAATGATATTATTAATATCACTAATGTCAAATCAAAAAGTGAAAAATCACGTAACTATTTGGAAATCATGAGATGAATAAATAAGGACTCTTGATTTCATAGAGACAATTTTTATATCATAAGTGAAAATGATTTAGAGTATTGATGATGGAGTAGAAACTCAAGTCAAGACCTTTTCTCCTTGAATCGGGAGGGCTTTTGTCACATTTGCCTGCAAGGCCCTGGAAAGTCTGGCCTTTGGTCGGGGAGGGGCTCCTTGGATTCCCCTTTCATTTCTCTCAGCCCAGATACTTCCGATCTGATCACCATTTAGCTTTCTCTTCCTTTGATCCAGGCTTCCTTTTGATATTCCCGACTACTTAGCATTCTCTTGAAGTTCCAGTTGCCCACCCAGGATTGTGGATTGTCTGAACTATCGGCCACTCCCATCAGGATCCTCCTAGATCTAGCAAGCGTTTGATCTAACAAGACCATCCCTGGGACCAGAGACTACTTGGTGACACCTGGATTCTTCCCTCAGTCTTTTTCTGTATTTAAATTCCATCTCACCTTCATGAAGGTGCTCAGATTCAATCCAGCTCAGACTCTGTCTAGCTGAGATTCTCTCTGGCTTGTGAATACAAACATTACAAATGCTTAGGCTCCTTAAGCATCAGCCCAGTATGGCAAATCTTTGATAAACTTTATGAAGGCTTGTGTCGAATTCATTCGAGCAGGACCCAGTATGTTGGTATTTTGGGGTCACCAGAACCTCTCAAACCTCAACATTGAGAGAAATGAAGTCTCTTAGAAGGGCCTATTTTTGGTTGCCCTCCATGATGTAAGAGGGAAAAGCAGAATAAGGGAAAGACAGGTTTGGCAGTTGCTTTGCTGTTTAGAAAGAAGTGCTTATGTGTAATTGGATAACATCATGACCTGGTTAATGAATAAGTGCTTGGACTTTGACCAGAGACAGACAGGGTTGAATTTTTCATTTTTCTAGCTTTAAAGGGTGATAGTTTCTCAATGTCATTTTAACAGTTATTGTTAGTTGAAAGACCTTTTAAATGCTTCACTGATTTGAAAACAAAAACGAATAGGATTTGCCCAACTAGAGGGTGGTTAGGATTAGAAGGGGAACAGCTAGCAGAGAAGCAGGTGTTTAAATTTCTAAATGAACTAACATCACCAAAGTCTGCAGTTCAGAGTTGTGAGTTACCCTGGACACCTCTCTCTCATGGACTTCCCTACCAGGTTTCTGTAAGTGTGCTCCCATTCTCCCCCACAGATATGAGTATATATTGGTAGGAGAATGTGACCCAGTTTTAAGATATTCCTGCATTCGTTTTAATAATCTGTAATATTATTACTTGTTATGCCTTATTAAGTAAATGGCTAAGTTTAAAACCTAAATGTGTCAACTGCAAGTAGCCGGGTAGGTACAAATGGAAGTACAACAGTGGCAGCTTGAAAAGCTATAGAGACTAGTAGGGGGAGTGTATTCACAACAGGATTACATTGGAGAATTTGAGTGTAACCTTCATGGGGCAACCTGTCCGTGTGAGACCAGACTAAAGTGAGTGACCAGCCTAGAGAGTGAGCAGGTATCTATGTTTTCTATATTAGTGGTATGAGTAACTATAATGTGGATAGTCAATTACATACAAATATACATTACATATAAATAAAATCTGGGACAAGATGAAGTGACAAGAAGGTCTCCTCTATATTCTTCTCATCAACAGACTAGGGCATCAATTAACTTATCCCAGTATCTAATTTTCACCCTGGAAGGCACAGAGACACACAAGCTGTTTCAATGAAGAGGAAGAATAACGTATTGGGGTTGGGGGCGGCAGAGAGGCAGCATAAAGATTGTAGGTCTCAAAGACAGAAGTAACAGTGGTGGATTTTGTAAGGACGATAACAGACAAAAAGAAGAACTGAAGAGTTGCAACACTTGGCCAGGTCTACCACTCACTATACTTTTTTCCTGGGGAAATCCATTAATCTCAATACAGAATTGTCTTGCATTGACATTAACTGCTTCAAAGCTTGTGTCAGTACTGCCCCTAGAATTACTCACTGCTTTTGGTTCAGACGCTCGTAATTAATCAGCGACGGGTAAAGAGAAGTGGCAAAGTAGATAGAGTGCTAGAGGAAGTCAGAAGACCTGAGTTTGAATCTGGTCTCAGACACTTATTAGTGGTGTGAACATGGGCAAATCACTTAACTTCACAGGTGTCAAAAGTTTCTTTATCTGGAAAATGAGGAGATTGGTCTCAACAACCTCTAAGATTTTTTCTAGTTTTAAAGTCTATGATCTTAATACAAATGTGGACATACTTCCTGCCAAACAAATCAAAATCTCACATTGAATGGGGCTCTATGCATCTTGTGACTTTCATGGGAAGAATTTTACTTAGTAGATAGAAAAGTACAGTGGAAATTAGAGAAAGTTCTGCCTCTGTATGAGTAATTCAGGAACACCAAAGGATAAGAACCAAACAAGAGTTTGTCAAAAAGGACTGATTCATCCCGTTCATAATAATCATGTACTGGATTAGTCTGGATGACAGAAACCTATAGATAATAAAATCAAGGGTCTGTGACTGACAGCAGAGTTATTTTTCTCAGTTCCCTTTCTTTGGATAAAGTCACGAGAAGATTCTCCATTTGAGGCTATTTCTGATTGGTTGTAGTTGTGCCTCGCCCCCTCACTTCTTCTAGATTTAAGGAAGAACATTCCTTTGGAGACCATTTTTTGGTGAAGGGCACCTGCCTGTGTCATGTGTTTCTTTAACCACAATAGTTAAAGTAAGTTTCATACTGATCACTCTTTACTATCTCTTGTCATTTCTGAAATGGCAAATGCTAGGTTAAAGAGAATATCCTTACTGTCTTTTACATCACAGAGAAGTGACATGGCTTCAACTTCCTTCCATGTAGGATTTCTTCCTCCTTCAAACTCTTCCTTCTTATCAACTTTTCTATTACTGTCAAAAGCACCTTCATCCACAGGCTTGTAACTTGGTGTTATTACTCCTCACTCTCCCTTCACATATCCAATCTCTTTTCAGATCTTGTCATTTTTATTTTCACATCTGTCCTGTATGTCTCCTTTACTCATACAGCTGCCTCTCCACTAAAGATCCTTATCACTGTATGTGTGAACTATTGCAATAACATTCTAATTGGTCTTTTTGCCTTGTCAATAAATTGAAATGGCTCCTATTACCTCCAAGATCAAATATGAAATCCTCTGTTTGACTTTTAAAACCATCACAATCTTGCTTAATTCCATCTTTCCAGTCTTCTTACAATTTATCTCCCTCTATGAACTCTAAGGCTGAATCAAACTAGTCTTTTTCCCTCACACATAACATCCCACCTTCTTATTCTGTTGCTTCCTCTTCCTCACTTCTCACACCCCAAACCTTTGCAATCTGACTTTCAATATTATCATTCAACTGAAAATGCTTTCTCTAAAGTTATCAATGGTCCCGATATTTCAGTCTAAAGAGACTAGTCCTTACGCTCAACAACTCCTGCATTTGACCTTTCTGTTCTTGACCTTTCCTTCAGGGGCTCCTTTGATTGCCATTCATATCATCTCCCTTAAACATGGATATACCTCAGAGCTCTGCCCTAGGTCCTCTTCTCTCTATCTACTCTCTTTTGAGGGCCATTAATTTCTACATGTTCAATTATCACTTCTAAAGAGATGATTCATAAGTCTATAGATCTAGTCTGAGCTCCGCCCACATCAACCATGCTTTTTGGACATTGAAACTGAATGCATTAGAGACATCTTAAATCTAAACACTCCTAAAATTGAACTGATTATCAATTTCCACCAAGCCCTTCCTTCTAATGAATGTTCATATTGTTATTGAGGGTACCACTATTCTACTCTCCTGTGCTTGCAACTTCAAAATTTTCAATTCCTCATTTGCCTTTACCATCCATATCTAATCAGTTGCCAAATCTCGCAGTTTCTACCTCTACAACACCTCTCACATCTGATCTACTTTTTCTACTCTCAAGCCACCACTTTAGTTCTAGCCATCATCACTTGTAGACTAATTATTACAATGGCTGCCTTTTTGGTCTGCCTGCCTCAAATCTTTCCCCATTCCTCCCTGGTCCATCCTTCACACTGCAGCAAAAATGATTTTTAAGTATAGATTTGACCCTATCATCTCCCTGCTCAATAAACTCCTGTGGTTCCCTCTTGCCTTTAGGATAATGTCATAACTTGGCACTAGCCTTTCTTTCTAGCCTCATTATACATTAGGCCCCTTGTACGCTGTGGTCCAGTTGAACAGAACTTGTCTCTGTGTCTTTGCCCTGACCATACCCCATTTCTAGAATCCAACTTCTCCTCAACTCTGCCTCCCAGAAACCCCAAGTGCCTTTAAGACACAGCTTAGACACCATTTCCTATATGTTTTCCTTTGATGTTCCAAAGGCTAGCATTTCCTCTCATTAACTACCTGACATTTATTTTTGCTGCACATATTTATTCTGTATGTGTACGACCAGTGTTGTTTCAGAAAGTGGAGAGAAGCACTGGAGTATAAAACCAGTTTAAAGAAAACTTGGCAAGGTATTTAGGTAAAATCACCTCAAAGACATTCAAGGATAAAAATGGAAGGAGGATAGCTACAGAAGAAAAATGACAAAGATCTGCAAAAATAACTTTAAAAAATTGTTTTTCCATCAAAGACAGTGAAAAAAACACACTTGGATCATAACATCAATCCATAAGATGCTCATAGAAGGTTAAAAAAAAGGCACTAAAGACAACAAAACAAGAAAAGCAGCTGGATTAAATGAAGAATATTTAGAGGAAAACTGTGCTGGAGGCAGCATAATTGTGAAGGCATTGATGCAGAGGGGATGTGAGAATATTCCCTTATGCCAAGGAATAAGAGAAGATACTAAAGATGTGGAAAAAGAATCTCAGATCTTATTAATACTGACAGTGACTGAAAAAACATCAGTAATTACCAAACTATATACCTCTTCTTTTATTTGTACAAAGTCTTCATGAGTCTTCTATAGACCAGTTGAAGGCATCCTTGATAAAGTCATTAATAGGGAACATGTGGACTTTTGCAAATCACATTTAATAATCACTATTTTATCATTAATGGAAAGATATAGAGGATATAAGATCCCATTTTGTTCATTTTTTTGTTTACAAAAACACCTTATTTCATTTTTAGAACAAAATGCCATCTTACAGACTCTTTTACAGCAATGTATCTCTTATTCCTACAATCAAAATCATTCAAGATTTCTTGGAAGACATCAATATAGAAATAACCCTCTCCCTACAATGATAAACATGAAGCAAGGCATAGATCAGGAAGGTGTACACTGGTCCAACGTGTTCACCTCTGTGATAGAGGAGATTATACTGAGTTCAAGTCCCAGAAGGATTCTTTGTGGATATTGAGGTCCTCCAGATGCTTGTTTTTGTGGATGGCATTGTGCTGGCTATATCAAACCCCAGCATACTACAGAGTCTCATGGAAGGGATCTGTCACCACTCAAAGAAGGTTGGCCCATCATCTCCAGGAGAAACATCAAGTGGAAGAATCTCTTTTGCTCATATTTCTACATACATTTAAATGGATTCCCTATATAACTTGTACATTCACATACACACACACACACACACACTGTGTGTGTGTGTGTGTGTGTGTGTGTGTGTGTGTGTGTGTGTGAATCTGGAAGAGACAGTATGGATGGACAGTGAATAAGGTCCAAAACAGAACTGGAGGAGAATGGGCAAAGTTCCATGAATGATCCCCAAACTTCCCATGAAGCAAAGGCCCTTTATCAATACTAAAACTTTTGCTTGGGCTAATTGGCAATGAAACATGGAATACAAATGCCTCCAAAGAATTCATAATGAGCATCATAGAGAAAGCAATGGAAAGTTACATGTTGAATATGAAAAAGTTTCAGCATATAACCAATAAAGAACTCTAAAGTAGAAAAGGAGTGAAAGACATCACAAGGGATCCTATTACAGGAAGAGAGGATGGGCAGGTAGTTTGTTACAGAATTCTACCAATATTCTTGTTTCAGGAGAAACTGAGAAAGGCCTTCAGTCTATTCAATGGGCCCCTGTAGTGAACTTTTGGGAAGACAAGGAGGAAGGTCACATGAGGTGAAAGGAGATGGATGGGTTGAGATCTGCTTTGTTAGAGGAAATAAATCAAGGAGATTATAGATCCATTTGAGTGTTAAGGGCAGTTAGATGGCCAGTGGATAGAAGGCTGGACTTAAGAATAAGGAAGACCTGAGTTTGACTCCTGCCTCAGATATTTACTAGCGTAATTGATTGACTAAATCAATTAACTTCTCTCAGTCTCAATTTCCTCACTTATAAAATGGGGGGTAATAATTGTAGCTACCTCACAGAGCCGTAGTGAGAAACAAATAAGATCACGTACCTTAAGCACATTATAAACCTTAAAAGCTATATAAACACTAGCTATTATTTTTCTTAAACGTGATTGTCTCTCCCAGTAGCATGGAAGCTCCAAAGAACAGTTCAGAGCCTAGCACGGTGTCTGGCACATAGTAGGTGCTTAGAAAGTGTTGATTACGTCTCAGATGATGACACTATGTCACAGGGTAAAAAAAGGTGGCCTATTTATAAATTTAGTTTATCATCATCATCATCATCTTCAAGATCACTATTATCAACATCATCATCATGGCTAATAGAGCTGATACTCGAGTCTTGGAGGTTGCCACTCTGCCCCTGCTCTGATGCGGGTGTTCACCTTTCATCTTGCAGCAGCATCCACCTTCCACCTGCCTTCAAATAGCTGCCTCCTATAGCCCCTGCTGTTGCTGCCATGCAGCAGAAGTTGTCAGTCATGGAGCTGGTTCACATTACAGTTCCCTCTTCTGGCATAGGAACTTCAACATTTGCTGGGTAACTTCTGCTCCCACTGTGGTCAGACTGGTTACATCTCAGGCTAAAGAACACTAGTAGCTAATTGGTGGCAAAGTGCTCCCAGGTGGTTCAATGGCAGAGGCAGTATGGATTGGGATGTAGGGATGGAAAATACTCACAACTACTGCTATAACCAACATGTAAAAATCAACTCTACTTTGAGAGAGATATAATTAAATAGAAAACTCAAGAAAAATCTAAGTGAGCATTCACTTTCTCAGATGAATTGATTATGTCCTTGTGCTCTCATAGGCAGGGGCTAAGAAAAAAAGGGAAGCTTTAAACAAATATTGACCAAAAGAGACCTTTGTCAATAATCATGACAATATTTAAGATCATAATAGTTAACATTTATTTAGGGCTTTAAGATTTGCAAAGCACTTTACATATGTTTTCCTATTTGAAGTACAACAATCCTGTGAGGTAATTAATAATATTATTCCCATTTCACATAGAAGTACACTAAGGCTCAGAGATGCTAGGTGAATTCTGTAGGGTTAGCCAGTTAGTAAATGTCTGTGGCAAGATTTGAAATCTGATCTTTCTAACACCAAATCCCACACACTATCTACTATTAGGATGACAAATCCTATGTAACCCTAAAGAAGCACATTTTAAATATTCCTTAAAAATTCTTATAGTGGAAGAAGCTTAGAGAAAGATGATATGAGAGTGACTGAAAAACAAAAGAGAATGACAATTTGGGCATGACATCATTGTTGTACTTTTCTGGTAAATAAAGATTTAATTCATTTGTTAAAGGATCCTTGGTCTTTTCTTTTTTCTAGTGAAATACGATTACTTGTTGGTTTATGCAACAATGAGCTTGCTTCCCAGGGGTCTAAGGCTTTAAATATACAAGCTGTACCACAGAGAAGAACTGGAGTTATTTATGTTTTCATGTTCAGCAGAACCATTGAAGGATAAAGTAATGCATGATTCATATGGTCAAATGTATTCCCCAAATTCTGTAAGAGAGGAAACAAGGATTGCTTTGGTGTATGTATTCTTTCCATAGCTGATATCCTGACACAAGACTTGGGTGGTGTCAGTTTTTCCCTATTTGTAAAAACATCCTTTTATATTAGAGATTCATTCTGAGAAAAACATTTCTACTAGAAAAGTAGAAAGAAGATGAAGGAAATGAACCTTGTGACCCAGTTTTGCCTTACAAAGCCAGGTCTTATCATGGAGAAACAATCTTCTATAAATACATTAGCACATAGTAGATCTTCCATAAGGCACTTATATAGAAAAGTGCAAGACAAAGAAAGTAAAGGACAAGTGATTAGAGGATGAAGACAAGGTCAAAAAGATGACTTTTCATCCATTAGTAAAGATCTATGCTGGGCCACCATTCATTTCTTTTCCACTTGCCAATTTTAGCCAAGTTGGCATTAACTCTCTAGGGTTCTTCCAAAATCTTTCTACTGCTAAAGGTCAACACTTATGATGCTATTATGCAGTTACCAGGAAAGCACAAAGGCACAACAGACCATCCCTATCTTGGCAGTTATGTGAAGAAAAGTTAAGGGTAAGCAGTGGCATCCTTGGGAAGATACTGTTTAGAATGCTTCAAAGGAGATACTTCTCTTTTTACTAATGAGGAAGAAAACCTTAGGACTCTTAAATAGAAGTTACAATGAATTATTAAGGACAATAAACTAGGAAGAATTTTATTTAAGCTACATTAAACTTCTGCCCTTTCTCAAAGACTTGTACTTATCTCGAATGCAAGTGTATATGGGCGAAGCCTAGAAGTGTTACATGACTCAGAGCTGAGGGGACCTGGTGCTTTGAGATGATAAAGCAATGCTCTCCATTCTTTTGAAGAGAATGGAAAGGAACACAAAAACCCCAATGAAAGAGAAACTGAATGGAGCCCTAGAGTGCTGGGTAGAAGATCCACATGTACAACCTCACTTTGCCACTTATGAGCTGTATGGTTTCGGCAATTCACTGGATTTCTCTGAACTTCAGGCTCTACATTTATATTGTACCTTAAAGGTTAAAGATTAAAAGAGATTTCACGTATATATACAACTCACATGTGTGCATGTATGTGAGCATGTGTGTGTGACAGAATAGTGTCTGGTATTTCAACGGACCTTAAAGTATAGTTCTCAAAGGAAGACAACAATTTCCTGATAAGATCTGACCATTAATTCAATCAACAAGTATATCTTGATACCTTCAATGTTCTAGGCATTATGCTAAGCATAGAAGATACAAAGACAAAAATGAAACATCCCACTCTGAAGGAATTTACATTTTATTGGAATATATATCAACAAGTAATTATAAAACACATATGAAGTGATTTCAGGAATGTGGGCATGAGCAACTAGGGGATTGGGATATGATACTTAAAGTTCCCACAGAGTTTCTAAAGAAGACATGGAAGATAGCTTGTATAAAGATGTGGTGATAGGAAATAGAACACTGTGTGTGAGGAAGAGCATGAAGGCCAGTGTGGCTGGACAGTAGAGTCTAGTGGTTAGGAGATTAATGTGTAATAAGCCTGAACATAAAGAGTGGAGCCAAACTGTGAGGGCTCTAACAGAAGAGTTTGTATATGATCTCATAAGCAACAGGGAGCCATTGGAGTTTGTGTTTTAGGTAATGGTGAAAGATAAAGTGAAGAGGGGAGAGACTAGAAATAAGGAGACTTCTATCGAATTAGGCTAGGTGAGAGGTGATGAGGGTCTGAACTAGGGTTGTAGCATTATAAATCAACAAACATCTATTAAGCACCTAGTATGCTCCACACATTTTGTTAAGCTCTGGGGCTACAAAGAAAGGCAAAAAATAGTCTCTGAACTCAAAGACCTTATGGTCTAATGGGGGAGAAAACATGCAAACAACTATGTGCTAACATAATATATAAAGTATAATTGGGGATAATTTTAGAGGGAAGCCACTAAGATTGAGGACTGGGAAAGGCTTCCTGTAGAAGACGGGACTTTAGTTGAGACTTAAAGGAAGCCCGGAAAGGCAGGGGGTACACATGAGGAGGGAGAGAGTTCTGGGAATGGGGCACAACCAGTCAAAATGCTTGAACTCAGAAGATGGAGACTCTTGTGTGAGGAATAGGAAGGAAGCCAGTGTCGTCAGATTGCATATGGAGGGAGGGAAGGGAATAAGGTGGAAGACTGGAAAGGTAGGATGCAGCCAGGTTATGAAGGGCATTGTGAGTGAAAAGAAATAATAAGGATAAGAGCCAGTCTTTCTATAACCCTTTAATGTTTGCAAAGAACTTCCTATATGTTATTTCACTTGATATTCCTAACAACCTTGAAGCAATTGCTATTACTATTCCCATTTAACAGATGAGGCAGAGAATGGTTAAGTGACTTCCTGAGCATCATATGACTAGTAAATATATGAAGTCACATTTGAACTCAAGTCTTCATGTCTCCAAGTCCACCACTTTATTCAGTAGTTCACCTAGTTGTTCAGAAACAAATATGAAAGGGGCAGTTAGGTGGTGCGGTGATTAAAGCACTGGCCCTCAAGTCAGGAGGACCTGGGTTCAAATCCAGTCTCAGGCACTTACTTGCTATGTGACTACTTAACACCAATTTGCCTAAGAAAAAAGGAAACAAATGAGAAAGATTCTGAAGATAAAATCAAGATGCTTTGGTAACTGATTGGAGATGAGGGAATGAAGAGTCAAGGTTGTAAACCCTGAGTGACTCAAAGGATGCTAGTTTAATCACCGGTGAGTTTGGAGAAAAAAAGATAATGATGAACAATAAAGAGTTAAATGAAGTAATAATAAAAGCTAATATCCACATGGCACTTTGATATACTATTTTGAGTCTCACAACAACCCTGGGAGGTAGGTGATGTTATTACCCCATTTTATAGATGAGGAAACAGAAACTGAGAGAGGTCAAGTGAATTGCCCAGAATTGACACAGTCTCTTTCACTCCAAGGCTAGCTGTCTGGAATCTACTACTCCAAGACCCTAAACTATATTTAATATAATTTAATAACTGTATTTTAATATAGTCTATTTCTTTTGTAATCTTATGTATTTTATACTATGTATTTAAAAACATTATTCTGCACAGAGGTAGGACTCTGTTGTTTTGCCCATACTTGGATCTTGTTCCCAGTTCTGGGTGTCAGTCCCAGGGTGGGAAATAGTACTAGCAAAGCAGAGCTTGCAGCAGCAGTGGAAAGGGGACTCTCCTCATAGTTCCAAGGCAGAAAACAATTCTTGTGGTCACTCACAGACCCAAGTATAACCAGAAGAAAAGTAAACATCTTTCCTTAGATCATACCACCTTGGAAAATCTGAAAATTTACAGGTCTCGAGAAGTATCTTTGAAAACAGCTGAACAGAGACTTTTTCAGTATTAGGGTAGTTAGAGGGAATATATCTATATTCATAAATATATGCAGGTATCTATGGGTATGTACATATGTTTATCTTATATATATGTAGGTACGTATATGTACATAGGCATATGTGTGTGTGTATACACACACAGACAGAGGGCACAGGATGAATTGAATATGAAGGGAGAATACCTAAGAAAATATAATTTACTGTGTAATGGAATGTACTAGGAGTAAGAGAAAAGGAGAGATAGAATGTAGAAAATCATCTCACATCAAAGAGAGAAGAAAGAACTTTTACAATGGAGAGGAAGAGGGGGGAGATGAAAGGAAATAATTGAGCCCTACTCTCATGGTATTTGGCTTAAGGAGGGAAGAACACACACTCAGTTGTATAGGGAAATCTATTTTACTCTGCAGGAAGGCAAGGGGGAAGTAGATAGGAGAGGGAAGATAGTAGAAGGGACACCAAATTGGGGAAAGAGATAATCAGAAGCAAATACTGTTGTGAGAGGACAGGTCAAGAGAGAGAATGGAACAAAAGAAGGACAGGATAGGACAGAGGGAAATGTGGTTAGTCTTTTTCAACATAACTATTATGAAAATGATTTGCATTGTTACACATGTATGACCTATATTGAATTGCTTGTTTTCTCACTGAGGGTGAGTGGGGAGGGAGGAAGAGATTATGGAACTCAAAGCTTTAAGAATAAATGTTAAAATTGTTTTAGCATGCAACTGATAATTAAGCTATACAGGCAATGGAGTATAGAAATCTATTTTGCCCTATAAGAAAATAAAGGGGAAAGGGGATGGAAGAAGGGTGGGTAATAGAAGGGAGGACAGACTGGAGGAAGGGGTGGATGGGGTGCATGCTGTCCTGGGGTGGGGGATAGGGAGAGATGGAGAGAAAATTTTGGATTCAAATTCTTATGGAAGTGAATGTTAAGAATTGAAATTAAATAAGTTATGTATTTAAAGAAAAAGAAAACAGATGACGAGAACCCTCGGTGCTGGGGATAGTGTGCCCTCCACCCTAGAAGCAGAGCCCTATTTCAACAAACAGTTCAAAGTTAAGTAATAGACTGGAAATTGAGCAAACAATGAAAGGAAAAAACCATCTAATTATAGAAAGTTGTGTGACAAGGAAGATCAAAACATACTATCAGAAGAAGACAACTACATCAAAGCTCCTACTTCCAAAGACTCCAAGAAAAATATGAATTGGTTTCAAGCCATGGAAGATCTCAAAAAGGATTTTAAAAATCATGTAAGAGAGGTAGAGGATAAATTGGGAAGAAAAATGAGAATGATGCCTAAAAATCATAAGAAAGAAGTTAACAGCTTGGTAAAGGAGACAAAAAAAAATGAAGAAAATAACACCTTTAAAAACCAAGTAGGTCAAATGTCAAAAGAGATACAAAAAGCCAATGAGGAGAAGAATGCCATAAATATCAGAATCAGTCAAATGTAAAAGGAGGTCAAAAGCTCAATGAAGAAAATAATTGCTTAAAAATTATAATGGAATAAATGGAAACTAATGAATTAATGAGAAATTCAGAAACAATAAAACAAAACCAAAAGAATAAAAAAAAACTAGAAGAGAATGTAAAATATCTCATTGGAAAAACAACAAACCTGGACAATAGATCCAGGAGGGATAATTTTAAAATTATTGGACTCCCTGAAAGCCACGATCAAAAAAGAACCTAGACATTATCTTTCAAGAAATTATAAAAAAAAACTGTTCTGATACTCTGAAACCAGAGGATAAAATGCAAATTGAAAGAATCCACTGATCACCTCTTAGAAGAGATCTCAAAATGAAAATTGCTAGGAATATTATAGCCAAATCCTAGAGTTTCCAGGTTAAATAGAAAGTATTGCAAGCAGCCAGAAAGAAACAATTCAAGTATCACGGAGTCACAATCAGGATAACACAAGATTTAGCAGGTTCTACCTTAAATGATCAGAAGGCTTTAAATGTGTTTTTTGGGTGGGCAAAGGAGTTAGGTTTAAAACCAAGAATCACCTACCAAGCAAAGCTGAGTATAATTCTTCAGGGAAATAAATGAATATTCAATGAAATAGAGGACTTTCAAGCATTCTTGATGGAAATTTCAGAGCTGAATAGACAATATGACTTTCAAATACAAGACTCAAGAGAAGCATAAAAAGGTAAATAGGAAAGGGAAATCATAAAGGATTTAATAAAGTTAAATTGTTTACATTCCTGCATGCAAAGATGTTATTTGTAACTCATAAAATTCCTGTCATTATTAGGGTACTTATATAGACAGAGGGCATAGGTGTGAGCCAAATAGGAAGGGATGAGAGAGGAATGTACTGGGAGAAAGAGAAAGGGAGAGGTAGAATGGGGTAAATTATCTCACATAAAAGAGGGAAGATTGGAGGAAGGGGTAGTCAGGAGTGAAACACTTTTGAGGAAAGACAGGGTGAAAGGAGAGAAAGAATAGAATAAACAAAGGTGCAGGGAATAGGATGCAGGGAAATAATTAACAATAGTAACTGAAAAAAATTTGAAGCAAGTTTTTCTGATAAACGCCTCATTTCTCAAACATAAAGAGAATTGAGTCAAATTTATAAAAATAAGAGCCATTTCCCAACTGATAAATGATCAAAAGATATAATCAGTTTTCAAATGAAGTAACCAAAGCTATCCATAGCCATATGAAAAATATATTGTAACTCACTATAGACTGGAGAAATGCAAGTTGAAACAATTCTGAGGTACCTCCTCATACCTATTAGATTGCCTAATAGGATAGAAAAGGTAAATGACAAATGTTCGAGGGTACATGGGAAAAATGAGACATTAATGCACTATTGGTAAAATTGTGAATGAATCAAACATTTTGTAGGACGATTTGGAAGTATTTCCGAAGGGCTATAAAACCTGACATACCTTTTGACCTAGCAATACCACTACTAGGTCTGTATCCCAAAAGAGATAAAAACAAAAAAGGAAAAGGATGTATATGTACAAAAATATTTATAGCAGCCCTTTTCTGGGGTAAAGAATTATCAATTGGAGAATGACTGAACAAGTTATGGTATATGATTATGATGGAATACTATTATACTATAATAAATGATGAGCAGGAGGCCCTCAGAAAAACTTCGAAAGATTTGCATGGGCTGATGCAAAGTGAAATGTACTGTGGACAGAGTAACAGCAATATTGTAAGATGATCAGCAATATAATAATCCAAGACAACTCTGAAGGACTTATGATAAAAAATGCTATTCATTCCCATGGAAAGAAGTGATGGTATCTGAATACAGATTGAAGCATACTTTTTAAATTTTATTTTTCTGGAGTTTTTTGGTCTATATTTTCTTTCACAACATGACTACTATGGATGTATTTTGCATGACTATGTATGTATAACCTCTATTGAACTGCTTGCCTTCTCAATGAAGGGTGGGGTGGGGAGAGAGAAAAAGGAGAGAATTTGGAACTCAGAGTTTTAAAAACAAATGTTAAAATTGTTTTTACATGTGAATGGGGAAAAATAAAATACTAAAAAAAACCAACATTATTTTGAAAAGGGATTCATAAGCTTCACCAGATTGCCCAAGGGTACATGACAAAAAAAGGGTGAAGAACCCCTGCACCACTCTATGCTACCTCTATTTCATCTTTAGTAAAGAGCATTTCTGCTCTTCAAAAGAGATCATCTAAGTTAGATTCTTAGCAATCTCAATCGAGAGTAGCTTAGGTATGAAGTCATGTAATTGCCCACAGTGCAGAAATAAATTTTTTACACTAGCACACTACAGAAATTCAGTGTCATAATATAATGAATCATTACCTGTCCAGCTAACATTTCATATAGCAGAACACCATAGGCCCACCAGTCCACAGATTTTCCATACGGTTGATAAGCAATGATCTGTGTGGAGATAAATTGGTACATTTAGTTGTTAATCAGTAACTTGTACAGAAAACTATTTCAGCATGCACATGTTTGAGGTGTAACCTATAATGTCATGAGACTGATTTTCTCTGAGTGACACTTGGCTTTTTCCGAAAATCAAATGTATCCTCAAAGCAATGGGGGGAGGAGGAAGTAAAGGAGGAGGGAAGAGAAAGAGAGAGAGAGAGAGAGGGAGGGAAGGAGGGGGGAGGGAGGGAGGGAGGAAGAGAGAGAGAGAAAAAGAGAGAGGGAACTTGAAAGAGAAACACTAGAGGAAGCATCAGAAAGAAAAGAGAGAAGGGAGTAGGGGAGACAGACAGGCAGAGAGAGGCACACTTGAGAATCATAAAGAGAGAAGGGGGACTTGGGGGGAAAAGACAAAGAAAAACAGACAGAGAGACTGAGAGGGAGAGAAAAGAAGAGAGAGAAATAGAGAAGGAGAGAGATAAGAAATTTGCCAATAAATGATGGCATTATATCAAGAAGGGACCCAACAATCACAACATGATGGGAATAAAAGTTCAATCTCCCAAAATAACTGCTTTAATATTAAGGGTGACAGTCAAGTAAATAAGTTGTGAGGTGCTTATGTAAAAACCAAACAAAACAGAAAGCAGGGAATTTAGTCTACACAAAGAGAAAAATAATACTGTTAGTGTCAACAAACACATCCATTGTGTTATTTTCAAAATTAGTTCCTTGATTTATTCTTACCAGGTATGATTTTTACATATTTTATTTTCCCAATTACATGTAAAAATAATTTTTAATCTTAGCAAGTATTTAACTTTCTAATATTCCCCAAATATCTGGCAGATGAATTCAAGAAATGTTACCATAATTAGATAACTTTCTGTATGCCTAGTCCATGTCTATTTAAATAAAATGATTCATGACATTTCTGTGTAGAATTTATGGAGAAATGAAATAATAAATACTTGACTAGATAAATGTAAGAAGAAAAAAGAGACTAAATTTCAGGTTCTATTATTAGCTTAACCCTTATTTCATTAAGAAAAAATTGACAAGCACAGAAACCAAGAAGGAAAAAGGTCCACTTCTTGTGACAGAACAGCAGGTTTTACTCTCAACAACCTATGAACCAAATTTGATTCTAACCTGAAGCACTCACCTCTTTCTTTGTAACATCCCACTATAAATCAGGTCCCACACATTCCTGCTCTACTAGAAAGACTAAGTAGGATAAGACACTATAATACTCATTTATAAGTGCTTTTCTTCGTCATTGGTAAATTTGCAATAAGAGTGAGGAAAATAAGCTTATGAAAATGAAACTTAATCAAGAGACTGACTACTGGCAGTGAAATTCATTATTCCTTGCTAATAGGACTGAATTTCTTTATTTTGGGCTGTTCTCTTGATGGTCACCACACAATAGCACTCAATGTTTCATGAGTTTAACATATTTTAAAAAATAAAATGTGACAAGTTTTATTAAGTAAATTATTGTTCACCTCATTGAAAAGAGTCACTGTAGGCTTGCACCTCTAAGAATGAGACAAAACATTCTAAAACCTGACAGGTAATGAGGATGTTGAATAGTAAATATGGTGTATAACTACTGGTAAAATGGGTTTCTAAGGGTGTCCTTGGGAAGAAGTAGATGATGTCATACAGTTCAATGTGAAAAAGGTTTCTGCTTATGAAAAAACAAGGTTTAGTGTTACTGTAGCAACATTTTAAAAAGAAAACATATTCTTTTATTCCATGTTTAGCTGTTATAAATATATAGATTTAACTAACCAAAGCTCACTACAAAGAAAAAACTAATCAGTCCATTGAGAAACATTGAAGCACTTACTATGTGCTTCAAGCACTATTCTAAGCACTGGGGATATAAAGAAAGGCAAAAACAGTTTCTGTCCTCAAGAAGCTTATATTTTAATGGGCGGGGGGAGTGTACAAAATACAACAAAGTATACATGTGATATATGTATATTACTTTCCATTTACTATATGTATGCACGATATATGTATTATCATATATTATATATAGTGTTCATACACACTATAAATAATAAATAGAAATAATAGAGGAAAGGCATTAGTGGGAGGATGGAAACCTCCTATAGAAGGTAGGGTTTATACTGGATCTTGAAGGAAGCCGGGAGGTGGAGGTAAGGAAGGAAAACTTTCTAGGTGTGGGGGTCTGCCAGTGAAAAGGTTCAGAGTTGGAGCATGGTGCTATGTACAAGAAATGACAGGAAGAATAGTACACAGTTTCTTTCACAACATGACTAATATGGAAATATGTTTTGCATGACTGCACATGTATAACTTTTATCAAACTGCTTGCTTTCTCAGCAATGGGGAGGTGAGGAAGGGTGGGAGAGAATTTGGAACTCAAACTTGTAAAAAAAAAAGGTTAAAATTGGTTTTACATAAAATTGGTAAAAAGTAAAATATTAAAATTTTAAAAAGGATACTACACTGAAGGGAATGTAAAGGTCCAAGGTAAGAAAGGCTTTAAATGTCACATAGAGAATTTTATATTTGTACTCTAACTACATTCTAGAGTTTCACTCAGTTATAAGAGTGCAGAAATACACAAACTATTAAAGTTTTAGTTAAGATGAATGTCCATTTGGATCTTTCCACATATAAAAAAAATTCTCCAATGTCTTTCATAACATCCAAATGTTTTCAACATTTTTTTCACATTGGTACATTTTTATACCAGTTTATATATTCATGAATTTCAGTGGCACTCTGTCAACTGCTTTATCAAGTATGATTCTTTTAAAAAAATACACCTTTCCATTGACATATTCTTGTTAAGAACCCCATTCCATCAAACTGTGATCATACCTATGAGAAATCTTTACCTCCTTGCTTGTTAAGAATAAACTTATTCCCTATGCTCACCTAGAGAACAGATAAGCATCCCTTTCTTAATGGCAGGTAACAGTTCAATTGAACTTCTCATTATGATACCTGACAGTAATTGCTAGGTATAAAGTTATTTTTTGATAGATGAATTGATTTAGTGCATGAGTTCTCAAACTTGGTTCTGTGAACTTTTTTAAATGTTAATAACTGGATTTTAACTTCATTGGTAAGATCTGTGAATGAAAGGAACCTTATTTAAAACCGAACACTAAGACCATCTCAGGAATGAAAACATCCTGCCCAGGTTATGGGAATTCTGAATTCTGGAAAACTTCAAAACTTTGGGAATTCTGCTTTTATATCTGGGTTAGAACTTCCACAGATTTGGAAAGTCACGGGTACATGAGTTTCTTTTTCTTCCTTTTTTAACATGCCTATATGTGTACTCTTCATCTTCTTTCCACATGTACCACTTATTAATATTCCATTCTGTTCCCTTTCCCCATCTCTAAGATCTAGACAAGCAATTACCTGTCAGAGGCTTGTTTTCCTTAGCAACAGCATTTATCAGCCCAACAAAACATGCTGGTTTAGTCACTAAAACAAGATGGGGGAGCATATCTGGCAATTACAGTGTAGTGCCCTCAGAAATAATAACAGGATGTGATTTGGAATTTAGCAGGAGTGTCTCTTTTCAGAGAAATTCAAAATCTTTCACCTTTGGCTTATTAATATGGTACTCTTGGGCACCGGTTGAAATGAGAAGTCTCAAAGAGCTTTAAATTACAGTGTTTAAGACTCAAATTTGCCATAGAAAACTCATTTTTAGAAAAAAAATTATTCATTGGTTAGGTGCTATTAATATATACCTCTATTTAACTTGACTCTACTGTGGGGCAGGAAACCATTTTAAGAAGCTCACCTTACTCAAAACAATAGAAAGGCAAAACACACAGATTACCGAAGATGTTTGTTATAATGTCCATTTGGAGCTGCCTAGACAAACTAAATTCCACTATCATTCACACAGCTCATTCTGATTCCCTACTGTCTCTGAAACAGTGAATTCATTTTTGCCTAATGTGTAAATTAAGGGGATTAGATAGTCATTGACTCTTTTTCCCCAGAAATCTTGTACCTATTAAGAGTAGAAGCTCAGAGTGTGAGGCACCTGCATTACTCCTTAAGGACTTCCAAAAAGGTTTGCTCAGGGGTTTTATTAAATTAGAATTTGTTAACATACCTAGAGACTGATCAAGAATTGAGAGAAAATCTTCTTAAGACATTTAATTTCCTATAAAGGACAAACTGGAAGGGAGTTAGAAAGGGAGGGATGAATGTGGAGCAGGGATTGGATGGGGTAGATGGAGCCAGAGCCAGAGACATAGAAGTAGAGATGCAGATGAAGAGGAAGAGGAAGGACAGAAATAAGGGAAGGATAGAAGATGACTGGACAGTGATGACAGAGAGATGGCTTACTTCCCTGTGGCATGCGAACTTCAAAGAAAAACATTTATAGAACAGCTTCCATTCAATAAAGAATGCTTGTATTGCCATGGAGATGAGAGATGATTAAGTAGACACTAGTAGTTTCAACTCTGCAATTTTCTTGTTATCTTATGCTGACAATATTAGCATTCATAGCTTCAATCTGTGTGTGTGTGTGTGTATGTGTGTGTGTGTGTGAGTGTGCTCGTGTTTTTAGCTATTTGGCCATTTTATTAGTGTCACCTTAGTTAAAACTAGATATTCTAATGCCTAGCAAATACTTGTTGATTGACTGATTAATATAGTTTCTGAAGTCACTTATACAGGCATATATAACAATAACTCATGCTAATACAGGTAGCATAATAGGGAAGAATGCTGGTTGGAGTCAGAAAGACTTAGCTCAAATCTTTCTTTGCATATTTATTAGCTGCTGACTCTGGGCAAGTCATTTACTTAACCCTTAGTCTCCGTTTCTTCATTTATAAAATGGGGATAATATAAATAATATCTCCCAGGTTGTTGGGAGGACTGTGATTGCAAAATGCTTATTAGCCCAGGGCCTGGCACACAATTAATTCTAAATAAATTTCATTATTGCTATTACTAATGACCACCTTCCAGGGCTGATGTGAGGATAAAGTCAGATAACATATGTATGGTACTCTGCAACTGTTAAAGTACTATATAAATGTTAGCCATCATCATTAATATGAATGAATGACAATGCCACTGTCAATTCCTTCTTATTCTCTGAGTATTTTAAGTACTGGCTGCTATTAAATACTAATAAATCTTAACCTCTTTACTCTTTTAAATATAAAAAATAAGTGGAAGTTCTAATAATGCTTTCCCTTCCCACCTCCACTTTTTAGAATCACTAACTTCCTTCAAGCCTTAACTCATGTGCCATCTTCTAAGGGCAGCCTTTCTGGCTTTCCTAGCTGTCAGTGCTTTCTTCAGTTATCTGATTCCTCTGTGGAGGACTTCCCCCAGTATTCCCTCAGTGGAAAGTAAGCTGGAGGTTAATGAATTTTTTGTTTGTTTGCATGTTTTTCCTTGGTATCTCCTTTTTTGTCTTTTTTAAAAATCTAATTTATACATGATTCAAAAGACATTAAAAAAAAGATTGGACTAGATTGGATTAGAAGATAAAGCCTGACATATACTATTAAGCAAAAATTAGAACTCAATCTGGAAGCATGTAGGAAGAAAACTCCTTTTTCCTAAAGAAAACAAGTAATTACTGTCGTTTTAAAATTACTTAAAAATAAACCAAATAAGGCTCTGAAATCTATACACAATATCTTTCCCTTTCTGATAGTTATTTTTATACTGTAAGAGAAGTCTGACTATAGGAAGGTCCAAGTAAAGTTTTTCCAAATGTCAAACTAGACTGAAATGATAAAAAAAAAACCATGCAAGGTTTTCAACACAGCTCAAAGTAGCCAGCTTTGAAAAAATCTAGTCACTGCACTGTACTTGCTCTAAAACTAAGGGATCTTTCCCAGATAGATATATCAGACCCTCAGATAACCTGTGAAGGATATACTCTTCAAAAAAAGGGGATTAAAAATACTGGCTTGCAAAAGTGCTGTGAAATAGGTGAGCCAGGACTAATCATTAGAGGAAAACATGTCATTGATAAGCTTTCTGTTATCAGGTACAAGTGAACACATTTTGATAAAATTAACTATGAGAAATGAGAGAAAACAGCATGGTAGGGTCGCATTACATTATTGACATTGGGAGCAGTGATAATATAAATGTTGAGGCTTATTAGGTAGTAGTCAGAGAAATGTGCTGTATATCATTTATTTTCATGAAAATATAATATAACCATATAAAACACACACATATATATAACCATTTAATATAATATAAGCATGAACAAGTCAATGGAATTAAAGGCACTACATTATAAAGAAGGCATTAAAGTAGAGTGTTGTTAAGGTCAGGGGCTGCTTTGTTTTTCATCCCTGTATCCTCAGTGACCAGTGCAACACCTTGCACATTGAAGATAATAAATGCTTGCTGAATCGAAGTAACTGTATTCAGTATTGAATATCAGTTCAGGAGCCTCCACTAATATCTTTCTTGAATGCTTTGTTTTAGAATGGAATCTCTGGAATCAATGTCACAGTAACTCATGGAGATAATTTGCTATAGAGAGGTATTCTTTGTTGATGGAGGGAATACACTCATTGATTAAAACTCAGATCATTCTTTCCTAGCACCTCTCCTGTCTTTTGCTCCTAATCTACAGTAGCCTTCTCACATTGGAGAAGAAGATGCCTCCACCCCTGAGGCACCCTTCTCAGAACGGTGAGTCCTGGCTTGGACCACAATTTCATGAGGTGAATATATGCTCAATTCACTCCTTGCTCTACTGATTCTCTGGACTTTCTTTTTAACCTCCTCCTAGTAGCCTTTTAATTTTTCCCAGCAAATATCATACCCCCACCTTTCATTCTAGCCCCTGTTTCTGCTGTACTGTCTTCCTTATGAGAACATAAGCTCCATGAGGATAGAAATTATCTTTTCTGTCTGTATTCAGAACCATTAAGTACATCTTCTCTCTCTCTCTGTCTCTCTTCTCACCCCACCCCTTCCTATCCCTCCCTCTGTGTGTGTGTGTGCGTGTGTGTGTATGCATGCATGTAAGTTTCTCAGACTATAGACATTCACTAATCATAGGCTATCTTGTATCATAGATTTGGATGATAATTCCGCTTTGGACTCGAGATTACTGTTGAAGCTAGAAAATGCCATCTCAGCATTTCAGTCAGTTGCTTGGGCCACACTAGCATTTGTAAATATGCTTGATAGGTGATTTCAGATTTTTCTACTCTTAGAGAGAGACATAATTAAAAACGAGGTACTACAATTAGAAAGGAGATCTTCCAATACTTTCTACTGAATCGTACATTTTGTGTAGTTCAGATGCTACCCAACTATTTAGAAATTCCATAGTATGTTCATTCCAAATTTCTGATTTCTCCCCAGAAGAAGAGATCCTGTTCTCAGAAGATTCCTAAAGTGAGTCTACAGTATTTTTGTTGTTTAGGAAATCTATATTCAGAACTATCAATATAAGGGTCTCCCTCTGCTTTCAGCATACTTTTTCATTTTTCTAATGGGAAATGCTTTTGTCTCATAAATTTTTCTAATGTTTAAATTAATACCTTCTCCTCAGAGGGTGGTTTAAAAATCAATTTTCATATATTAACCTCAACTGTCACTGAATTGGGAATTTTTGATTGATCATCTGAGTCTAGTAATTCACAAAATACTGATTGACTAGTTTCTCTGAGTTTTTTCTCCTTTAGTGATCACTATACATCTCTCCAACTCATTTTCAGATCTTTTTAACAATCTCATGATGTTCTTTTAACATTCAGGATTTACTCCCCAAATCAAATGAAGTCTTTATGCTTTTATAACCATTAATTCACAATATTTGTTAAACATACTAGCCTCAATTTTTTAGTTACAACATGAAAATTATATTTTGTAAATAATGGTATACTAATGATTAAAATCCAACATATATAGCTATATGGAGAGAACATATAACACATAAAAAGTAAAATAAAAATTAATGCCATTCATCAGCATCACTGGTTAGTGCACTGTCAGGAACTTTGTATTTATGATTATATGAATAATAGTGTGTTTATAATGACATGAAAAATGCCTACAAAGCCCTTATGTTTAGGGACAATCACAATGTAGGTAGCCTAGGCAGGGAACTCACCCCTCTCTTTAATTGTTACTGACTCATTTTCCTTAGTAATTCTCATTCCAGGCTGTAAGGTAATCAAGGTCTATGTTTTGTTATATTATCATATGTTAGTAGAAATGTACAAGAGCTCTCAAAAATCACTTAACTCTGAGCCCCTGCAGTAGTCTATTAAATATGAAATAAATGAGAGAAATATCTATTAAACTCTCTCAAACAGGAGGCTCAAATAAGTATCAATGATACTGGCTATTTACACTATAACAATATTAAGACATGTATTATAAATACTTAAGCGAGGCACAGAGTCACCTCCAACCATCAATTGCAGCTGTTCACTTCTTTCTTTTAACTGCTTGTTTCTTAATATGAAAATGATGCCAGAGCATTCAGCTCTCTTGGGATGGCAGTCGTAATCTTTCAAGAATTTTCTTTCTAATGTATTTACATGTGAGAGTTAAGTGAAGTCCTCTTAGGAAATTTCTCTCTAGAATCTTTCTCCTTGACGATGAAATCATTCATAATGTCAGCAAAAAAGTGATCTTTGGTCGTTATCTCTGTCCACACAAGGATGTCTCTAGCTACCACAGTGAACTGTCTTTCCAGAATGACAAACTTCTTGTGTCAGTCTTCTCCCAGGCTTCTCACAGATGACAAATTGCCACCCCATCCCCCTACCCCCAGGTTCCATTCCCTTATTAACATACAATGATGCCATTAGTAGTCTCTGGGGGGCAAGACTATGAAAGCTGGTGCTACATAGACATATATAGGTAGGTCTGAAACTGTAATTTCATTGTTTTAGGAAACTTCGGATGAGGATACTCCCACTACTAAAGTAGATAAGCAATTTTTTTAGCAATTTACACTTGTTCAAGGTTATAAAATGAATATGTATCAGAGGCAAGATTTGAACTGGCTCTCGATACACTACACTAAGGATGTCAAACTCAAAAAGAATCCAGGGCTATTAAACCTTACAAAATGATTGCTGTAAGCTACAAATTGAATTAGAAAACCATATATTACTATTATTGATATTTCAGTATTTTTTGGGTTCTTTTGTTAAATATTTCCCAATTCCATCTTAATCTGATTTGGGCCACATTTGGAAGTGCTATGAGTCACATATGGCTTGCAGGTCATGTATCTGACACTTCATTACACCATGTTGATTCTTATCTTATACATATATACATATGCATATATATATATATACACACACACATGCATTTACAATACCCTTATATCTTACCCTATACATACACACATTATAAATGTAAATATATTTATGTATGTATGCATGTATGTACATATGTATCTAAGAAACCAGCTTCAATAGCTGCTCCCACAGAGATTATGGATATTATTACAGTGTTTTTAAGAGACAATAGAATCTTAGAGAATGACAGGTGAACTGACATTCTGGACTATCTGTTAATTGTGAGGACCAGAAAAAGAGTTCGAGAGGATAGAAAGGACTCAAAGAACCTTCTTTCTTGAGAGAACTGGTTAAATATAACTGAATGATGTTTAATATTGGGGAAAATATACCAAAATGGAGGCCTGAGTGAATAAAATAAGAGGCTCCTCCTCAGGGATATCCTAGAACTCCAAGTTGAGAAATATAGTCATCCTCCTTCCGGTAACTTTACCTGCTGATGTGTGGGTTGGATAATTACATGTATTTAAAATCTATCTCAGTGTGAGGAATTTCTCAAGTCCTAAATGCATAAACATATATAAATTAAGGTGTTTTTTTCAAATTTCTTGAATAAAAATAAAGCTTTGCCTGTGCTGATTGAAGGTTCAATAAACTTCCAATGTTTGGAGGTTTTTTTTGTTTGTTTTAGTGTAGATTGTTTTGATGTGAAACCTTCAGATTTTTAGAATTCAGACTAATTCCAAAATTGAACCATATCTATACTCTTGATTTATATATAATACATAACTTGTATTAAAAAAAAACTCAGAAAATTATGAACACCTATAGAAGTGAGTTCATCTGAATTCAGCTGCAGTATTTTAGTTCCTTAAGTCTCTGTTCAAAGGTATATTTAATCCTAATTGTACACAACTCATGTAACTTGTCAATATTGTCTTTGGGATTTTATAGGCAGGCTCCTTTTGAGACCAAATGTTTTCTACTTCCACTTATGAATTTGCTTTTCATGAGCCAACCCGGGAGTGTAGCACTCATTAATCATGTGGAAACTGTTCAAATATTAACTGAGAACCTGAACAAAATGAATACTAGTGTTACGAAGAAAACTGAGAAGGTTGAAAGTGTTATCATGCATATAACATCTTCAGAATAATAAAGAATTTCCAGAGCTGGGAGAACTCACAGTAATTTTGGATGTTTATAAAAATGTGTTTTGTAATAGATTAAGCATTTGTATACTGGGCTACTTTTCTTTTCACTACTCCCCATATCCCTCCTATCACAAGAATTTCTAGGAAACTATTCTGATAGATAGAGGCCAACTTCTCTGATTCAGAAGTAAACCAACAATCCAATCCAATCTAATGCAACAAGCATGTGCAAAGTATTGTCCTGTGCCACGAATACAGAGACAAAAATGAAAAACAGGCCAAGTCTTTAGGGAGTTTACGATGCAACCAAATCAAAAAATATGGCTCAGCTAATTCAGGCCACAGAGGTATTACAATACAATCCTGAAACAGTTCATGGTACTTTTAGAAGGGTTTCATTTGTACTTATGAAATAGCTTAATCATTTATTAGGATCAAAGAAGGTTGCCCCAATTTTACACTTCACCTGGCATGGATGTGACTGTAATCAAAAGAGATGATGAAAGACAACCCGAGAAACTGCTAGAATTAATGGAAGGCTAAAAGCTGTGCTCTTTCTCCAGCTGGCATGTTTGATATCTGGGAATTTGATTATTTATAGAATATAGGGATGCTAGGGAATCCAAAAGCAGGAATGACTAAGGTGTTGAAGAAAGGAGAAAGGTAAACTGGTTGCTTCACAGAACTGTGTTACTTTGATTATGAATTTTGAATAATGATGAAAAAGCTAGGAGGAAGATAGGAGTGACGGATAGAAGGAGCAGAAGGATAACATGATTTAAATCATTCCCAAAAAAGATATGAGGAATTTTTTTTTAAATTAAGGAAAATACCAAAAGAACATATTGTCTCATTTCTTTTCTTTTTTCCAAGGGAAAAAAATGTCTTTTTGTTTTGTCTCCTCATGTAATGTTAGGATTCACTAGACTAGCTCCACAAGGAGAGAAATTGGCCTTTGTTGGGTGGAGAAATAAGAACATTTATCCTAACCTCATAATTCTCTTTTTTCTTCAGGCTTGTGTTTATTCTACTGAAAACTGCGGATTTAAATTGTGCTGTGGCTAGCACGGATTATATTTCCTCTATCACTATATCTCCTTTTCCCTTTTTCTTAGTGTGGAGAAAGCACTAATTTGTTGCCCAACTGACAACTTCAACAAACGAGTTCAGAATTTTTCATTTAACTTTCTCTTTCATTTCTCCCCTCCGCCTCCATTAGAATTATAAAAAGATTCTGAGAATTGACAATACGTGAAAACTTTGCTGTTTGGGGCAAAGGGGTTTGCCCCTTTCACCCCAGAGGTTGAGTGGACCGCAAGGAAGGACTTTAAATATAGACAATGGGAAATAATTTACTTCTTCCCCCTTTATGTTCATTTCACTTTTTTTTGTTTTCCAAGTCGGCCACATACCTCGTAGGTAATCCAATCATTTACTCTGATTTTTAAGAGCTTTTCCTTGCCTCTATAATGGGGTTTTAGTCACAGCTAAGGTTCACTGTTGAGGCAGAAACTAAAGCATATAATAGAAACTGGTTGTCATCCACTCCTGCCTCCAGGTTATCTTCATCATTTCATGCAGATGAATTGTCTGATGTAAATGATCTCCAAAGAAAGATTTTTTTTGATACACTCCCTTGCCTAACTGTTCCAGTATGAGAAGTCTTTTCCTGTTAGGAAGTTTTACTTAGACCTGATGACTGACAATTTGAGATTTCCTTCATCTTGTTTAGGTCATATTACCTGCAGAGAAGGGCTCAAAATGGTATAATTGCAAAAAGTTTTGAAGACACTTAATCCAATCTAAATCTGTGGCCTTTTCTCTACATGAGCCTGGGCAAGTAATTTTATATCCAGCTGTTCCCCATGCCTGGAATGCTTTGCCTCCTCACCTCCACCTCTTAGTTTTTCTGACTTTCTTCAAGGCTCAGTTCAAAATCTACCACGTGTAAGAAGTCTTTTCTAGTGACCCCAGGTATCAGGGCCTTTCCCATTCAGATTTATAGATTCTATGTACCTGGTTTTGTTCTGTTTTTTTACATTCTTTTTCCTCTACTTGAATGTGAGCTCCTGGAGAGCAGGCTATTTCTTTGTACCCCTAGTACTTAACACAATGCCTGGCACAGACTAAGCACTTAATAAATGTGTTACTTAGTGTAAGCCCAAATGGAGGCAATTCTATTTCTTGGATGTTGCTACCTTTCTCCTCCATTTGTATATACTTTATAGGAAAGAATGTGTGATAACAGGATTCAGAATTGTCATTTCTTATTCTCTTTGTCGGGTAATGACCAGATTTTTAAGTAAACAGTTTATCCATCTCCTTTCTAGACACACTAACCATTGGTATTTACTAAAAATACACTGAAATTGCGATAGTATCTATCTCAAGATCAATGATCCAGATTCTTTTCAATCATCCCAAGAAGACTTTGTTGACCTCTGCAGAATTTTCTGTGTCAGGGGAAGGAATATATTTATTATCAAATGCTGGAATAATTTCCTGATTAGTGCCTCTTACTTGTACTCACATCTCACCACCAACCATGTATCTATTTGTGACAACCATCTGTCTTGGACTCTCTTGACTGGTTAAGGAGATGCAACACTGTTAATCAATTTCAAGGCTTTAAAACAAATAGTCATAAATATTTATGCCTTAGCTAACAATATTAATGAAAATTATATATGAGATAATTATTTTGCTTCAGCCTGCCAGATCTACTTATAAAGGATGAGATTATTTAATTTTTGTGAGATTCTAAAACCTTGATTGTGGATGTTCTAAGCTGTACTAGAGTACAAAATGATATATGTTTTAAGGTGGATCTATAGTATTCTTTTCCATTTTCAAGGAATTAAATATTAGCTTTCCTTTAAAAATCATCTGCCATGTTTCTGGTTTGTTTTTACATAAAGCAACTCTAGGCAAATATAGCAACATTTCAATTATTTAGAAGTCGTATACCCAGCAGTGCCAACGATCTGGAACATAGCTAAATAACAGGAAGGAAGAAAGGCCTCTCGGCACCCAGAATATCTGCCAAGTTCATGCACAGAAGCATAACCAAGCCCTTCAGATATTCCTTTAGATTCACTATATTTTTAATTTATACCAAAATATAATATTTGGTTTCCCAGTCCATAGCAGGTTAGAAACATCAAATCAGAATGAGAATGGGAATTGATTGAGGAAGGTACTCTGGACACCTGATGATGAGAAAGAAGACAAAAAAATCCTACAAAAAGTAGACATGTGCACAATATTTAGGGTTACTTAATGCTAGGATAAAGAACCCCTGATAGAATACCTAAGTGTAAAACTGTATTAGAGCACATTATAATAGCTGATATTTAACATTTTTTCTTTAAGAAAGAAAGAAAACACGTAATGTATGTTAGAAAAATTTCTCAAGAATGGCTAAAAACAAAGTTTTGGAATTTAAAGAGGGTAGGCTTTTAAACATGTGCACAATTCATTTGAATAGAACACCTTATTCCCCCATGATGCCAAATAAATGAGTTACTGTATTTGAAAAGCTAATATTTTAACCAGTCCAGACTCAGTGTTAACGAAGATGAAGCTCAGAGGCATCTTTGTTTCTAAAAATGCTACCGTTCTCTGCTGATAGTTATTTGTTTGTTTGTATTCAAGCAGCATCTGGTGGATGTTAAATGAAGGTTACTTAGCTTATAATCACATTCTACTTAACACCTGTCAACTATTGGATAACTTCAAAACAAATACTGCCATAAGAGCTTATACTTTTTATAGTGTACTACTCCCTAGGTTTCAGATATGAAAAGCTTGATTGTTCAGACAGGTAGCATACTGAAACATTTCTTCCTTGAGAAGAAACAATTATTCAAGTTATAAGTTAGAGTTCCTTTTCTGATATTGATGAAGGACATGATAGCAGTCTTCCAGGACCTAAAAGAGATGTCTTGTGGAAGGATCAGACTTGTTTTATTTGGCCCCAAAGGACGGAATGAGAAGCAACAGATAAAAATTGCAAAAAAAGTGAAATTTAGTTTTCAGGTCAGGAAAAACCTTTCTACCAAAGAAAAGAACCCAAAGTAGAACAGATTGGCTTCTTAGGAAGGGTCTTCAGGTAAAAGTTGGACAACCCACTTGTCTGGTACAATAAAGTAGAGATGTTTGTGAATATGACTTGAATTGATGGCCTCTCAGTCATCTTCTAAACTGGTAGGATTATATCTGGATAGGAAGTTTTTTACAAAGGCAAGTCAGGATTCTAATTCAAACTGTGCCTATGCTGAGAGTGGCTTTAGAATGTTCTCTGAAGGGCACATTGAGACTTTGGTGTACTGTGCATTTCTAATCGGTGCTTAAGATTACAAGCACAAAATCCACCTCCACAGAGAGATCTGATGAACTCTGAGTGGAAATTGAAGCATATATCATTTTCACTTTCTTTATTTTTTCCTTCCCCCGCTTGTCTAATAGGGAAATATGTTTTGCATGATTTCACATGTATAATGGATATTATATTGTTTACCTTCTCAACGAGTGGGGGAGAGGAATGAGGGAGGGAGAGAATTTGGCAATCAAAATGAATGTTAAGGATTAGAGGCACAAACCTGGCATTATGTAGGTCACTCAAAGTGACTAGGAATTATTTTACAGTCATCCTACCTCTGGTGGTACCAGAAGGAATTTCTTCTTACTGAATATTCATAGCATCATTGGTCATGCCTTTCTAACATACATGTCATATTCTACTTTAAATTTTTTGGGCAAGTATCTTTTCTTCCTATTTAGAAATCATGTCTTATTTCTCTTTGTGTCTCCTCTAGAGTCCAGCAAATAACTTTGCAAATATTAGGTTTAAGATGTGCTGAACAAATGAATTTGCTTCAATTCAACAAGCATTTATTAAGAACACTATTATGTACCAGGCACTGTGCTAAGTGGTAGAGGTACATAGACAAAAATGAAACAGCCTCAGCTCTCCAGGGGCTTAAGTTCTATTGATGGGAAAAAAATAGAAATGGAGATAAATAAATAATTACTCTGGGCAGCAGGATAATAGTGGTAGTGAATTGCAGTAACCACCTATGATATCAAGGAAAAGTACCACATAGCAGGTGAAACTTGAGATAGGTCTCAAAGAGAATACTTCAAGAGGTTGGGATGAGCATAAATGTGTGAAATGCTAGTGGAATGAATGGTTGTCAAAGATGGAAAATTGTGTTCAAATTTAGAAAATCTTATATGTGCACATGCTCCTTGTGACTGAGAATCGGACTGAAGCTTCAAATTTTTACCTCTGGGGCAATGTAATCCGGAGTTCCACAGAACGTCCTGGTTGTAACTCCATCTGACATATGCTCCTTGCACATTCCAAAATCAGCAATCTTGATGTGTCCTTCTGAATCCAACATGACATTGTCTAATTTCAAATCTCTGAAAGGTAGTAGTTTAGTATCAATGCTGGATTTCACAGTAAAACTCAGATTTCTTTTGGGTCTCTTCCATTGTAACTTTATTTGGATACCATTGAAATGGCCCAGTGAGTAAGTTCTCCACCACGGTAAGAGGTTGTGCCCACCTCCACCCCCATTCTGCATAGGACATAGGGAACATGTATTCTGTCAGGGAACTCAAGATGACAAATTATTTTGAAGTTATTATTGGAAAGAATCACTTCATGCTTGTAGAATCTTCTTGTAATTAATTAACATGAAGACTCACAAACCTGTAACTTATTCTGCTACTGAAAGTTAGGGATATGGATCTCCGATTTCACTGGTAGAGGGAAAATTCCTCCATTAATGTAGGTCAGCAACTTCACTACAAGTTAAAAGTCCTAGAGAATTGCCTAGAGCATTGAGAGGTTAAGTGACATGCCAAAGGTAACAGAGTCAATACGTCAGAGGCAGGAGCCAAACCCAAATCTTCCTGGCTTCAAGACTGTCTCTCTCTTCTCTATATCTGAGGCCATGGGATCTATGGTCCTCATCTAGACCACAACACTGCCAAGTGTAGCCTCAACCAATTAAAGTGTAATTGGGAAATTTGTATTTCAGTCATTTTAGTTGTGTCTGACTTCTTAATCCCATTTGGGGTTTTCTTGGCTAAGATAATGGAGTGGTTTCTTTCTCCAGCTCATTTTACAGATGAGGAAACTGAGGCAAACAGAGTTAAGTGACTTGCCCAGGGTCATATATTTAGGAAGTATCTGAGGCCAGATTTGAACTCGGGAAGATGAGTCTTCCTCATGCCAAACCTGGCTTCTATTCATTGTGTCACCTAGCTGTCCCAATTGGGAAATATTTAACAATAAATAAAAATATAAACATAAATAATATTACAATTTAAAAATAAATCAGAAGATAGACTGCAGATATCCTTGTGTATAGATTAAGGGTGCCACTTTTTAGTTGAGTTTGACATTACAGATTCTCTATCATGCTGCCCTTCTACACAAACACATACAATTGAAAGCACAGTATTTGTGGTTTTCAGTGTTTGCTGTGACCTCATTTCCAAGAAAAAGAGCAAAGAAAGATATTTTTCATGAGCACAAACATGTTTTCTTGTGAAAGTAAAAATGATAAAACTTATGGAATGAATGTTGAAAACTGAAAACAAATAAACTAATAAATTTGGAGGAAAAAAGAAAATATTTCAGTTCACTAAAAAAAAGTAAAAGTCTCTGAAGTTGAGAAATAGAACCAAAGTAGTTTCTTTCTCTGCTGAGGGCCAAACTGAAAGGCAGCTTAAGGAGGATTCCTGTTACTAATAGCTACAGTTAAGTAGTAGGTTACCATTCACAAAATGCACAATGAGGTAGAGAGGACAGTTATTGTTGTTTCCATTTTACAGAAAAGGATGCTGAGATTTTGAAAAGTGCAATGTTTATCCCGAGATCACAAGGCAAGAAGCTTTTAGGACAAAGACTAAAACTCTGCCCCCTGTGCCTTATTTCCTGTCTTTTATCTATTTCACGTTTCAGCATGTGTTATACAATAATCCATCTTCTAATAGCTAATGCAGCTACCAAATAAATAACAGAGAAGAAAAGCTCCAGTCCTCACCTATAGATGATCCCTTGTTTATGAAGGAAGAATAATCCAATTGAAATCTCTGCTGCATAGAACCTGGAAAAGAAATCTTCCTTGAGCTCCATGGCACTCTAGATGTTACCCCTTCATTCTTCCTTTCCCCTACCACAGATATTCCAGACTCACAACATGAAAGAGTGTCAAAGTGATTTTGATAGCTGGTATTGACTAGCACAAGCCATGCACATTCTGTTATTTATTGTAAAAATTCATCTTGCTAACTTTCCCCCTTAATTTACACACCCCACAGGAAATTAATGGCAACTAGGGCATCCCCGTTTTAATTTCACTTGAAGGTTTACAAAGTTCTTTCCTCATAACGATTCTATATATAATTTACATTTTACAGAAAAGGAAACTGAGATTCAAAGAGGTGAAATAACCTGCCAAGAATCACATTAATGTCAAAGCCAGGACTCAAACCTGAGTGTCCGAACCCTTTCTACTATGATGCCTTTTATTTGGAAAGTTTGTTATTTGCCCACAGGAAAATAGAATGTTGTTGCTGAAAGGAAGTTTTCAGAGATCATCTTATGCAAACTTTTCACTTTGCCAATGAGGAAACAGACTCAGAAAAGTTAAGTGACTTGGCCAAGGTAAAAAAAAAAAACAGCAAAAACTGCTATGTGACAGAACCATGATTTGAATCCAAGTTATCTGACTCTAAATCTAGCACTTAAAAATTACAATTTGATGCTTATTTAGTACCAGTGGATACTTACCTGTTTCAAAAAATGGATGTTACTTTTTATAAGGTGGTTCCACATAGATTCTCTAAAAGCCTTCAAAAGGCTATTTTGTGATGCAAATTGGATAGCAATTAGACTTACATATCCATATGATATTAAGGGAAGAAAATATCCATTTAACATTCAGTGGCATTTTAGGGAAAACACAGTGGTGGATTAGATTGCAATTAATTCCTTTCCCAAAAGTAGAGTATAGTATATGATGAAACAAATAGTGGGTTGTCATCCTTCCTGGAAGGCTAGGCTACGATGGGCCATGCATGAATTCACATGGAACTATAGTCTCAGTCAGAATCATGTGGTAGCTCTAAAATAACAGTTACTTCCAAATTAGTAAATTTTGTGAAGCACAGGTGAATTGCTGAAAGATGGGTTAAAATCTCCAAGGTATTCAGGAGTCTTTGCAGACAGAATCTCAATCAACTTAGAATAGTTGTAAATAGTCAAAATACTGCAAAAAAAAGGATCTATAAAATGAATGCCTTTCATTAGTTTGAGTTTAGTAAAGGAAAAGATCCTAGAAGCTTTTAAGGATCATTTCAGAACTGTCCTCAGTAATTCTAAAAAGTTCTCTCTGGTGGATAGAGTTGCCATGGCATTAGCTTTTCATCTCCGTATGTGTTAAAGTTTTATAAGTCACACACATATACAGGTAGAATGAGAATAGACATATCTTTCCTTTTAAGGATAAAAACCAAAAGTGAGCAGAATTTCCATAACATGTATCTCAAATGCATCTCCTGCCTCTTATATTGTACCTTCCTTTAGTCATCTGGTTCTGTGCTATCAAAGGTTTACAGGATTTTAAATTTAAAGCCAGAAGGGTCATAGGATCATGTATTTATTGTTCAAAGAGACCTTAGAGTACATCTAGTCTAACTCTTTATTGTACAAATGAGGAAACTGAGAAATTCATCAAGGTTATGGGAGTTGACCTAGGCTGGACTGGTAGCATGTATCTGTAATCCTTTCAATGAGGGTACTCCCTTTACCAATACAAATCACAACATATTTATAGCAGGATTTATTTGAGAGGGTGTTAGGATGTCTGTTTTGTTAAAAAAATATACTTTTTTTTTTTTATTATTATGCACTTTTTACTAATGGCAACTTGCCTTATGGTTCGCTGTTTGTTTTTTAAATGGTGAACTGGTCAGATCTTAAATATTGCTCTTAAATGATACAGATTCCAGATTCTCAGTTTGCTAGTTTGATTATGAAATCTAAATATTAAATACCTTAGTGCTGATTATTTTTCTTCTAATGTTTATAAGAACAAAACAAAGAACATTAATGACCAAAAAAATCATTCAAGAGAACATCAATAAGGGATTTTTCTACTTAAACTAAAATGGCAGAAATAAAATATACTCACACTGCTTGTGGTTCCTTAAATTTTCCTACTTGCTGAATGTGATACATGAGGTCTCCACCATTGACATATTCCATGACAAAATAAAGACGATCCTAAAAATCAAGCATTAAACAAAAGGAAGAATGGGGTGGGTGGGGGGAAAGATTGTCTGTTAAACTACATCTATTACAGTTTTTCAAGTGTTGATTAAGTTTATCAAGACAGGAACAAAACTGCCCTACTTGCCCTTTTGCACCTCCTTCTGCTCTCTTTCGTATATTTTTACAAATGTTTCATTGATATGCCTTCCTTTTTTTTTTCTTTGTGCTCTGCTAAGTCCCTCTTCCATCTCATAACTTCTCCCTCATAGCAAATAAATATAGGTTAGCAAAACAAACCAACACATTGATTGTGTCTGAAAATTCATGTCTTATTCTATATTCTAATTCATCACCTATCTGCCATGAAGTGGGTAGAGTCTTTCATCATAGGTCCACTAGAGGCATGAAATGCTCATTACACTCACTAGTCTTAAGTCTTTCAGAGTTCTTTTCTTTAAATTATTGTATCCAAGTTATAAATAGTTCCCCTGGTTCTGCTTACTTCACAATGCAAATCTTTTCAGACTTCTCTCAATTCATTCCTTTCATAATTTATAGGACTCAATAATAATGTATTAAATTCATATGTCATAATTTGCTTATAAATTCCCATTTCATAGGAAACCAATTCATTTCCAGTTTTTTGCTACAACAAAAAGTCTTTGATCTCACTGACATATATGTCTACTACTGATGTTACTGACTCAAAGGGTTTGCACAATTTAGTCACCTTTAGGGTATAATTTCAAATTATTTTCCAGAATAAGTGAAATTCACATAGTGCTAGTCTTTCCACAGCCCCTCTGACAACTACCATTTTTCTTTTGGTTATATGTGCCAATCTGACCAATCAACTAACAGATGTTTAGGTGACTATTATGTCAAGCACCAAAGGCTATAAGGTAGAACAGCAGTTATTTTAATTTAATTTTTTCTTACTATTAGTGATTGGGAACAAATTTCCATATGATTGAGTTTTGTAATTTTTTCTTTTAAAATTTGCCTGCTCATATCCTTGGATGATTTATGATTATATTCTTATATATTTATATCAATTCCCCAAATATTTGGACATCAAATGTTCATAACATATGTTAGTTGCAAAGATTTTTCCCATCTAACTTATATTTCTCTTCTAATTGTAACTGTGTTTATTTTTTCTTTCTTTATCTTAATTTACAAAGAAAAAGGGGACATGAAATAAAAGGAATGGGGTAAACATTAGGAATCTGTAACTGAAGCGTTCTCATTCCACTGCTCTCAGACCATAATCGTTAGTTCTCACCGTTTTCCTGTTCTTTTAAATTTGCACTTTGATAATCAAGTCAATAAACATTTATTAAGCACCTATTATAGATCCTTCATTATGGATAACTTCAGTCAGTCATTCAAAGTTTTTAATAGGTACTTTCTTTGGATCAGGCACTGTGATAAGTATTAAATAATAACAACATTTACATAGTTCTTTAATGTTTGCAAAAGGCCTTCCAAATATTTTTTTTCATTAGACCTCCCAGAAGAACTCTGTGAAACTGATTGTCACCCCCATTTAATAGATATTGAAGAAAGTCAGGCTTGGGGGAAGGGGCTAAAAAAACTTGTCCAGCATCACACAGATGTCTGAGGCAAGATTGAAATACATATCCACTAGACCACAAAGCTGAACTCTTTCTTTCTGGTTATTTGCAGGTTTTGTTCTTTATTCTTGGAAGCTCTGGATTTTTGCCTATGATATATCACGTTGTTTTCAATTTAAAGTTTCTTTCAAGAAATTACTAATGGATTCTTTCTATTTTTGATTTTGTTCTCTGGTTCCAAAAGATTCAGACAGGTTTCTTTTGTGATTCCTTGAAATATGGTGTCCAGACATGCTTGTTGGTCATGGTTTTCAAGAAGTCTAGTGATATTCAAATTATCTCTCATTGAACTGTTTTCTAGGTCAGTTGTTTTGAGGAGTAGGCATCTCAAATAGTCCTCTTAATTTTTCCACTACTTTGGCTTTGAACATTTTTTTGTCGACTCTCTGAGTTTTGTTTATTTTGTGTTGTATTTTTCATGGAGTCCACTAATCAATTTATATTTTCCACCTTTTATTCTAAACCATTTATTCTCTTTCCATTTTTTTTTCTTATGAGTTCTAATTTATTTATTTTTGATGAGTTTCTTCTTTCTATTTTGGGAGCATGACCAAGCTATGGTACAATGGATAGACTGCAAGACAAAAAGTCATAGAGATCTGAGTTCAAATCTTGTCTCAGATACTTATTAGTTGTGTGACTCCAAGCAAGTCACTTGATTTCTGTATGCTACATTTTTCTTACTTGTAAAATGGGCATAATCATGGCACCTATCTCTTAGAGTTGTTGAGACAATCAAATGAAATAAGTAATGGAAAGCACTTTGCAAATCTAATAGCTATAGAAATGTTAACTGATTTTTTCCCCTGAGGCTTTGCCTGTACTTATTATGGAATGACTATCTTCTAAATTGTCTTTTGGGGTTTCTTTTTAACTGTAACATTTCTTCATTGGGCTCAGAATTTTCTTCTGTTTACTCATATTTCCAGCAATGATTCTTGTATTGAGTTCTTATGTCAGGGTCAGGCTTTAATCCTTTTCGCACTCTTAGATGGAATGGAAAGACCCTGCCTGGTTTTGTCCATGTTGCAGTCTAGCTACTGTTATCACTACCTTGTTGCGGTTCTAGATGAGATGTTCAGTTCCCAATAATCCTCCCCAATATTTTCTACAGCCCTAGCCTTGGACAGAGAGCTGGGTTCTATCTGGGAAAAGATACATCCTCTCTGCCACAATCCCTGGTTTGTGTCTTTGTCTCCTAGTGGCTCAATAAAGATCTTGGTCTTGGCCACATCTCCATCTCCTCCTTGCATAGTCACCAACAAGGAGTTGGATTTGTTTCCTGCTGAGGTCTTGACTAGACTGACCTTGTTATCAGAGATTACATTGTTTTCTTTGTCTCCTTTAGGGCCCTGGGGTGCCTCTGCCTCATCCTCATCATATGCATCCCTCAGAATAGACATTGAATATTGGAGATTGCACTAATTATAGGATTTTGGAACCTCCTCTACTCTGGGTATCGGCCTATCTCTTTACCTGGGTGGACCCCTACTTGATTTATCTTTTGCTGTGGTTCTGACAGGATATTAGAAATCTTGTTGGCTTCAGGCCTCTTTGAGAGCCTCAAGCCCTCATTCTCCTTGCACAGTAACCTGCTAGAATCTATCTTTATCCCTTGTTTCAGTTCTCACAGGCTAGGACCAAAACTGTGTTGGCATCAAGCCCCTCTTGGCATCCCTCCCTCCCCTACCAGAGCACACACAGGTTTCACACACAGTGAAAAGAGTACAGAGAGTACCTGGTGCTCTCTTATATCTTCACTAGAGGATTTCTTGGAGAATTTGGGTTCAGTTTTACTAAAGGTCTCCTGAATTTTACAGATGAGGAAACGTACCATTATATAATTTATTTTTTTAATCACTGATACAGACATAAATTCTTAACCTCAAAGGTCTGATGATTCTGTTTCTTTGTTGACCTGTAATATTGGGCATTAATTTGTTTTGACTAACACTTCAAGAAGCTATGAGGATTGACAGGAAGGTATGTAATGCCTGAGCAGCCTCTAATCACTAGTACACTAAACTTTACTCTTCCTTTTATGCCACCAACACTTATAAAAGGCTCCACAGAACCAGTCACGGGTGTCAGCACATTATATGTGATGGTGGGGGAAGTTAGTGGTGAGCAAGGCAAATTAGGTGGTTTTGTAGTAGATCAGCTAAAAATGAAAGCCAACAGAGGTAGAAGGTGAACACAATTCTCTCCTTGACAACACAATGGTTTCATTTCTTCATCATTAAAGTGATGAACAGTGAGTACAGGGCTAGGAGAAAGGCAAGGATGATAGCATCAATACTAATTGCCAGGAAGAGGCCTTCAGGACATCATATTCAGTTTGTTTTTTATGTACTTTAATTTTATGTTCCTTTCTGTGCTTTATATAACCTTTCCTTAGCTTAATGAATATAACAAGATTGATATGATTTCTTCAGGGATATGGAGATGAAGTGCACAGGGGTTTTTCCTCAAACATAGACAGGTTCCATTTCCCCTGCTGATCCCATCTAACACACATTGTGCAAATACTTCCCTGATAGAAATGAGATTAGCAATGATGTATGACAAAGCCAAGAACTATACTGAAACAAGGCTTAGAGAAACATGGCTTGCAGGCAAGATAAGACTGACACACAGTGGCTGGAGAACAGTGGAGATAATTTTTCATTTCAGCCTCGGGCTTTATGACAATCTGGTTGTGCTTTTCTCTCAGGATTTTGAAATTAAAAGCAGAGGACTATTGGTGACTCTTGTAAGGCTCATGAACAATGTACTTCCTCGTTTCCGAGCAGAAACTGGTAAGTGTAGTTTGCCATATCTCAAACAGACACAAACTGACAAGAAAATGGAAATGATTTGTTTGGGCACTCTTAACTAGGACACTTGTAAACTGCTAGTATTTGTACGAGATGACTTGGAGACTGGTGGAATGAGGAGGTCTGAATCTTAATTTCCCTGCTACTGATTCTTGTCACTCATTGTTGCTATGAAGGGGAGCAGTGCCCTATATTTGGTCACACTATAACAGGGGTCGGGAACCTCCAGCCTCGAGGCCACATGTGGCCCTCTAAGTCCTCAAATATGGTACTTTGACTGAATCAAAACTTCACAGAACAAGAGGACTGCACTTGAGGACCAAGAGGACCATATGTGGCCTCGAGGTCTCAGCTTCCCCACCCCTGCACTATATGTCTACAACAGGGATGCACAGTATTCTACATTCTCCCAGTCCTCTGGTACCCAGGAAAGGGATTTCTCATAGTACATAGCAATCATTGATAGTTTTAGAGTCCTGTATCGAGTACTTTTGCCAGACGATTTTTGCCACAGGGAAGAGCACCTCATAAAACACTATGATCTGAAGGTATACCTTTAATTTCCAGTTTTGTTTTGTTTTTTGCAAACTTGGCAAAAAGAAGTCAGAGGACTCAGAAATTAAATTAAATAGCTATTGTCTTAATGTAGCAAATCAGAGAGATATTTGAGAAAGCACAGAAAATTAAGTAAGGAAGACTTACGACTGTCTGGAAGCAGGAGTGAAGTTGTGTTAAGAAAGGAGGCTTGTCTAGGAGAGCTAGTACTCTCTTTTCTACCATTGTGCACTCAACATCATCATCTTGTATCACCACATCTTTTTTCAAAATTTTGATGGCATATAGTTCTTCTGTCCCTTTCCGGTCAGCCAACATCACCTAAACAAGGAAAGTTAATAGCTTGGACATCTCTGCCAGAATGGAACTATGCCGTTTAAGAGGTTCAAATTGCAACAGAGCAGTGGATTTGATCTACATTTTTAGAGTTGATCTAAAGCTAAGAACAAGTCAATTTATCAATTATACTATACTTCTATCACTATATAAATGATAGCATTCTAAAGTTATCTGTGTAACCGAAGTAGGAAGGGTGGAATAGTAGATATTCCTACAGTCTTCTGTAGGACCTTCAATCTCTTAAATGGCTTTAAAGGGCATTATTGGAAAAATTTAATCTTTGAGATTCAAGAAGCCTGGCATGCACAGAGCTGGAAAAGAAACTATAAAACTAGAAATATAGCTTAAAAAAAGACAGGCAATGTAATGGCCCAATAAACAAACATGAAAGGAATGCCAGACCTCATCCTTGGAAGGACTAAACAATCTGTCCACGTGGTAGACAATACCAAGTCTGTGAAGTTCACAGCTGCTGTCCTGGTGTGGTAAAGTAACGATGAACAAGGAAACCACCAAGAACATTAGGGTTAGTTTGTTTCTCTTCAAGTGCTGACCATGCTAAATTTTTTTGCACTCCCTAAATTAAGACTGCCCAATACTAGCCATTTAAATGGTGGCAAATCCTCTAGAAGACCTTTAAGACCTTGTAACTGAAAGGTAAGGCTGTAGGAGTAGGAATATCTAACAGAGTCCTTCACAATAGGGACAGAGTAAATTTTTTTCATTAAAAGCATCCTTGAGAATTAACTGGCTATGGAGACTAAAGCTCTAGCAGTTGATGTAGTTTCTTGCTCACCTTAGTATAAGAAGGAATAAAAAGGCCCTGAGACTTCAGACCACCAGCATAATTAATATGGAGAAGCTATACTTACCTGAATCAACTGTTACTTACCTAAAAACGTACTGAAGTTCTGAAAGTTCTGTTAAGGACACTACAATTTAGCTTTCATCCTCAACTTCTATTCTGTCATCCCCATATCCAACCTGTTGTCAAGTCCTGTCATTTCCATCTTCATAATATCTTTTAACTTTACCTTGATAACATCCCTCCAATCTGCTCCCTTGTCTCCTCTGATACTTCCACCATCCTGGTACAGGCCTCTCTGCACGTTATACCCAGATTATTGAAATAGCCTATAGATTGGTCTTCCTATCTCAAATCTCTTCCCACTCTAGTTCATGCTCCACCCAGCTGTCCAAGTGATTTTCCGAAGACATTGGTCTGACCAATGTCACTCTGCTTATTCAATAAACTTTAGTAGTTTCTTGCTTTGGGCTCTTCAGGATCCAATATACAATTCTCTGTTTAGCTTTTAAAGCCTATTACACCACTGCACCTCTTGATAACTGCAACCTTCTTACATTTTCCTCCTCTTTAAGTAATCTACAGTCAGTGATATCAGCCTCCTTGCTACTGCTTCTACACAGCATTACATTTTCTGACTTTTTACATTTCCCCAGGTTGTCCATTATGTATAAAATGCTCTCTCCCTATCTCTGCTTCTTGACTTACCAGATTTGCTTCAAGTCTCAGCTAAAATTTTATTTTCTGTAGGAAGCCTTTCTTAGTTCTCCCTAATGTGAGTGCCTTTCCACTGATATTAACATCAATTTATCTTGTATATATCTTGCTTGTACGTAGTGGTTTGCATGTTGTCTCCCAATAAGATTTCTGCTTTTCTTTGTATCCACAGTGCTTGGTGCCTAATAATGGCTTAATCAAAGCTTGTTTACTGGACAAAAAAATTCTTTTAATAAAGTCTTATTTTTAGGAGCAGCTAGATGGTGCAATGGACACAGCACTGGAAGTCAGGAAGATGTGTCCAAATCAAACTTCAGACACTTACTATCTGTGGGACTTTGGGCAACTTTGCCTTAGTTTGTCCATTTGAACAACAGATATAATACTAACACAGACTTCCCAGGGTTGTTAGGAGGATGAAATGAGATATTTGTAAACTGCTTTTCAAACCTTGGAGGGTGATATAAGCAATAACTGTTATTGTTATCATCTAAACTGTATATGTAACTATATAATTACAATAATTATATAATATATAATGGTAATATTTTAGTGTATATAATTATATAATAGTTACTGTAATAAAGAGTAATATGATTATTACTGTGACAGCAATTGTCACGTGCGTGTTCTACCGATCACTAGGTTGACGCTGATGATAAAGGTTTCTCAACCTTTAGTTTTCAGTTAGCACTTAATGCTGGCTTTGGAAACCAGCATTTTATTGCTCTCTTACAATGTTTTTAAGAATTGTTATTACAATTTTAAGTCAAATTTTTTGACTTGAAGAACACACATCCATGACAGTTAGAGATATGTAGCAGTTGTTAGAGTGGGGAAGTGTTTCGAGACTCTTTCAAGCTCACAATAAATTAGGTTCAGTAACACAAAAAACAAAGGGAGATCAAAAATTAAAAATAATGCCAAGAGGTGACAAACTATTGTCAAAATAAGAAAATATTAATATTCAAAATAAGAAAAGATTAAAAAACCCAGGAATTGGGGAGTTAGTTATTGATTTCTCTACAGTGCCGTTTAGGCATCTTAAAACTGGAAGAACAGTGAGACTAGTAAAAAAACAAATTCTATTAACTATTGCTATGAAGAGAAGTTGTTTGTCATGGGCAGGATGGGGGAAAATGTAGCTTTTACTGATGAGATTCACATTTTCATTCAAGAATATACCAAAATAGCTGTTAGAATTCTAAGTGAGCATGTGAGATCTGAACATTTGATCAGGCTGTAAAATATCCACCCCAAAATAACCAATATGGACATTTTTATTTCTGAAAAATCTGATTGCCACTGAAAGAACGGTGTTCTCTGATAAATATGTTGATATATGGAGAAGCAGAATTTTTCTGGAATTATAGAGATTCCCACATGGAGATGGAATACTGATAACTGGATCACAGACATAGAGCTGGAAGGGAGAGTAGAAGGGACAGTCATCTAATCCAACCTTCTCTTTTTATAGATGAGGACGGTGATGCTCAGGTAATCCTTATCATCTTCAAGATCAAACATAAAAACCTATTTGGCTTTTAAAAGTTCTAACCTGACACTTCCATATCTTTCCAGTGTTCCTGTGTCTTACTTCATTCTATGTCCTCTACACTTCAATGATGCTGTCCTCCTTGCACTTCCTCATACACAACATTACATTTGCATTTGCACTGCTTGTCCCCTATGTTTGGAATGCTCTCCTTGTCTCTGCTTCCTGACTTGTCAGACATCCTTCAAATCTCAGCTAAAATCCTACTCTCTGTAAGCAGCCTTCCTCAGTTAAATGGGTCACACAGCTAGGAAGTAGGACCTATAGTAATTCAGGGTTTCCTAACTCCAAGTCCAGGGTCCTCTCTCCTAAACCACATTGCAGCAGATTAGAGAGAGTGAGGAATTAAGGAATAACTCAAGGTTGCAAAGCTGAGTAACTGGAAGGGTAGGTAGTGGTGTTCTCACCAGAAAGAGAGAAGTTCAAAATGAGAGTGGGTATTGGGAAAAATATAATGAGTTCAGTTTTATACATGTTGAATCTGAAATGTCTATTGGAGGTCAAATTCAAAAGATCTAATAGCACTTGGAAACGTATAGCATTAAGTGAGAAGGGAGACTCGTCTTGGGAATCATCTTTATAGAAGTGATGATTAAACCTGTGAAAGTTGATAAGACTTTCAGGTGAAAAGTGTATGAAGTCATAATTTAAGGAATGGATCGTCTTCCAATGGAACGTTGCAACTTGGCCCTCAAAGAATCAGAGTTCTCTCTTAACTCTTTACTATAAGCACTTGATAACTCACTAATTACAGCAGGTTTTCCCTCTGATTTTCTCTTGTACATGGAATTTTATCCATAAATTGGGGACTTTTCTAATGCATCTTCCATAAAGGAATATTTTTTTGAACTTTTTATTTATTCATGAGAGGTGACAAATAGAAAACTCTGACTGAAGACATCTTAACAATATTATTACAATTTTTTTTGACTGTTAAAATTGCTTGAAAGTGATGGGAAATGAAACTGAATTGGATGGATTTCTTTGGAAATGCTGTTAAACAATTAAATTAGGTAATATTCTAGGAAATGTTTAGGATACTAGGGAAAATGGAGTGGCTTTAGCCTTGTATATTTTTTTTGTGTATATTTTCTGTTTTGAGGAGAATGGAAGAAATGCTGTTTAATCATTTTTTTCTTTCTGTTCTCATTTACATGTTAAGAAACCTACAGACCACTTACCTTTCCAAAACTACCCTTCCCCAGGACCATGAGAAAATTAAAGTCCGTGAGTTTGACTCTGTCAAGATTGTTGGATGGTACATTGGATTTTCTGTCATCTGATGGACTGATCACCTTGTTACCAGCAGGACCAAGCTTGGCTTTCTAAACAAAAATAAAACACAATAAAATTAATCCTATTTCTAGTTTAAAGATACTTTAACTAAGATTTACTGCTTTGAGGAAAGGAAAGATGGTCACAGGCAGAGAAATTAATATCAGTTTGAATGCCATCAAGACATATTCACCCACAAAGGCACTCTTCTTATATAAAGAATATAACATATAAGTTCTACTTTCCAAATCAGACAATAAGCACTCAAACAATAAAAACAATCCATCACAGAATTATCCTGCCAAATACATACAGGTCATTCTTGTTCTTGACCCAAAGAAGATTCCTTTTAGGAAAAAACATCATGTTCTTGGGCTCTTATCAGGATAATAGGAGAAAGTAAAGGTCCTGAATCTATGATGGTATTGGTATAGAAGTTTCTTGGTAAGAAGATTCCCTCAACAAATGCAGATTAACTTTCTGCTGGAGAGTTGCCTCAAACACTGAGAAGTTAAATGACTTGCCCAGGGTCATTTAGCCATTTTATGTCAGACAGGGGAAAAGGAGAGAGACTTTAACCCAGGCTTTCTTGGTTTAGAGTCTAGTTCCCTAGCCATGGAGCCATATTCCCTTTTGTAATTAAGGAAACAGAAAAACACACTGAAAATTTTCTCATTGACATTTTTATATATTTGAAGTTCAATCTGTGTAAAGAACATTCTGCCAGTTGGTGCTATTTGGAAAAGGGAGATCTTATTATTTGGAAAAGCATTGCTTAAAGTCCCACTATTTGGATGATTTATGGTCAATGTCCAATTTCAACCACTATATGGTAACAATGATAAGAGGAACAGTGATGTATGTGTGTGTATGTACATAAAAATAAATACATATAAACACATATATATAAAAATAATATATAAAATACATATATACACATATAATATATAACATGCACAAATATATACTAATGAAAGACTGAATTCAAGCAAATTATAATTCTGCAATTGAATTCAAGAATTTCATTGGTTCTGTACCATGTAAGAAGAACCCTATGAGACAAAAAAGTACCTAAATTCTGAAATGCAAACTACTGAAGTTTTAAGAAAGCAAGAACAAGATAGATCCTAGAGAAACCAATCTCTTCTTTAACTGCTAAACCATAGTTAAATCAGGATCATTATATCTGTTCTGCTCTGTTCCAAAGACAAAGACAAAACATAATAGGGCATCACTGTTGGAGACAAGATAAGTCAGAAGAAGATCTCATAACCACTACACAAACAGGCCTGATATAAGAGGCATTGAGGCCCTGGGGAACTGAAGTAATTGAAATGTCATGGACATAATTAAAGAGGTGAGAGCTAACTCAAAAATACTGTGTTCTCAGGTAAAGACATAGCTTTTATGTACAAATAGTTGCCACATTCATGAACCTAGAAAAATTATTCATGAGTTAGCCACAAAAAACTGAGAGGTATTAAAAATCTCCTATAGAATCTTCCAATTGCACAGTGGGCTCTTTTGGTGTTTTTCACCAAAGAATCTTCATGATCCCATTTGAGGTTTTCTTGGCAGAGATGCTGGAGTGGTTTGCCATTGCCTTCTTCAGTTCATTTTACAGATGAGGAACTGAGGTAAGCAGGATTAAGTGACTTGCTCAGGGTCACACAACTAGAGTCTGAGGTCAGATTTGTATTCAGGAAGATAAATTTTCCTGAATCCAGGCCCAGCACTCTATCCATATACCACCTAGCTATTCCTTAGTTTTCTTATAAAGTTGTCAATATGTTTACAAGATGATAGCTCAAATCTGCTCTTGCTAAGACTTAACAAAGCATCATGGTAGGGATGACTTGGTGGGCATGAAAATTTTTTTTCAATTTCATGGGGTAAAGGCATTTAAACTGTAATTCTTTTCATAGTCAAAGATAGTTCTTTTTCCTTAGCTCTTTGAGGAGAGCATTGTCAAATGTCAAGGACTGGTGCTTTCAAGGGTTTGAGAACTTTCTCCAATGCAGATAGTAATCTGTCTACAACTTACTTAGCTATCCGAGGATTAGAAAATTTAAGTGACACCAATAGCCACAAGGTTAGTGTCAGAGATGAGATTTGAACCCATGTCTTCCCAAGTCCAAACTGTAGCATTCCATTTGCTATGTTAAGTTATATAGTGAACTATCCAAACTCTATTGCCCGATTCCCTTTATCAATCAAGGAACAAATAACTATTAAGCACTTTTCATATCCCAAATGTTGGGCAAAGCACTGGAGATGCAAAGAAAACCCAATTCCAAACTTCAAGGAGCTTATTTTCTAATGGAGATACACACATACTATGTATACACATATATACATATATATGTCTACATAAATGTAGAGTAGATGGAAGGTAACTGGCATATGAGAGGACTTGGAAAAGCTCTTAGAAGAGGTGATGCTAGAACTTAGTCTTAAAAGAAACAAGAAAAAACATTTGAGTGTTGGGAGAAAGAGCACTCCAGGTATGGGGAAAAGTCAACATAAAAGTATATGCTGAGAGATGGGAGTGTCGTATAGGAGGAACATCACATAGAATAATAGATCAGAGAATGCATAGGGAGGGATGAAGTATAAGAAAATTGTAAAGGTAGGAGGAGGTCAGGTGAGAGTCTTAAGTGACATACTCTATCTGATCCTGGAGGTAATAAGAAGACACTGAAATTTATTGAACAGTGAAAGTGATTTGGTCACTCCTATACTTCAGGAAAACCACTTTGGTAGTTGATGGATCAAAAATGGGGAGAGATTTAAGGCTGGAAGATCAATTAGAAATCTATACTCCAGGTGAGAGTTGATGTCCTGAAGGTTTATGTCCTAAACCTTTACAAGGATGGTGGCTGTAGAAATGAAGACAAGGAGATGTAGAGGGAAAATGCTACAAAATGCTATAAGGGTAGAAGAAAAACAATTGACAAAAAATTGGACATAGGACATGAATGTGAAGTGTTAAGAGTGACACTGAGCTTATTAAGCAGCTCCCATGAGGAGCAAAGACCCAAGGGACAGGGCAGGAGCATGATGGTTAGAACAATAGCCAAGTAGGCATAGGGACAAAATCTATAGCCATAGAAGAGAGGTTTGCTCTATGAAAAGATAATGGTCTTATATGGGGATCGTGTGTGTGTGTGTGTGTGTGTGTGTGTGTGTGTGTGTGTGTAAATGCCTGCAGGGGAAAGCCCTACTGGTCTTCCTTTTTCAATTGCTCTGGTTACTGAAATCATTTATTACTGACAATACTAGCTGATATTTACATATCATTCAATACTGGAGCTGAGTTGTGAAACTTTGGGACTTAGTGCTCCATATCATTATAATTTTTGAGGAAACAGGAATCAAAATTCCCCTGGCTGCTTTTGCCATGTATTGGATGACCAAGAAAAACAGAATACTTATCCTGTTTCCAACTAATGGGTTTGGCCCTTGCAGTCATCACTGAAAGAAATAACCCTTCTTGAGAGCTGCCCACATCATCCATGCTACCATTAATACTAGAAACAAACCAACTGCCAAGTAAGTATGCAAGATGTAAGATGAAGAATCCTTGCATCAGAAGCATTCCCCAGAACACTACTTGTTCTTTGGTCGAAGCAGCCATAGTCCACCAAAGCCACACTTGTGGAGATATGACCTAATGACTTTTTCTCTATATGCTATAGGCCCCACTCCTCCAGTATATTGTAAACTCCTGGAAGATAACGATCATCTTTCTTCCTTACACTTAGCAGGAAAATAGCAGGTGTTTAACAAATGTTTACTGAGTAACTGAGTGATTGACCTATTCAGCAATCGAAAACCTAGACAAGAAAGTTCCTGGAATTGATCAATCATCAAATAGTTCAATACCAGTTATGGAACAGAAGACGGAAGGTGATTGACAGATGGGAAAGACTAGGAAAAGCTTGATGGAAATAACATTAAGAAACATGTCTTACCATCTGTTTTAAAAATGCATGTTAAAGATTTGGGCCTTTCCATCTGACTTGTAACTGAAATCTCTTATAAGTGTTATCTTCTCCTATTGGAGTGTGAGCTGCTTGAAAGCACAAAATGCTAAGTTTTTATATTTGTATATTCAGAGTTCATTTACTTTACACACAGTAGGCACTCAATAAATGTAATTTCATTCATTCAATATGACAATCAGCTTTTAAAATCTATTGTCTCTCATCTAGGTGTGTTCAGTTATATAATCAACAAAAGTGTTGAAGCCTAATGACATAATATTAATTCATTCCACGAGTATTTATTAAGTGGCCCCTATGTAGTGCAGTAAATAGAGCTCTGCTGCTAGAGTCAGAAAGAACTGAATTAAAATTTGACC